>CM065727.1:41413943-41428943 GCA_033310375.1 Conus canariensis | reverse complement strand
AAGCTGAAGTCATAAAGGGTAACGCAAACTAGGGCATCGCAGTGCTGTCTTCATTACGGTACTGTACAATACAGTGAAGAGCAGTTTTGCACGGCATGCTGCCATAGACTATAGTACAATATAATGAATGCACTAAGGGATACCATGGCAGAGAACAGTGTAGTGCAGTTGAGTACATTATTGTACTTCACAGCCCAGTATGCCACAGCACAGCACAGTGTGATTTTGTGTTGTCCAGTACGGCACAGCGCAGTCCGGTACACAGTCCAGTACAACGCGACAATACAGAATAAAGCACAGCGCAATGTTTCACATGCAGTGCAAAATCATACAGTATCCTGCAGAACTGCACAGACTGGACAACTCAAACGTAGGGGCAAATAAGCGTAGGTCACCTCTCCCTCACTCTTGAAAGACGTGACAACAGCATGAAACAAAGATGCACAGGCCTAAAGAGAACGTTGTGAATACAGCCCGTTGGGAACATCAAAGTTTCGTCGGACCCAGATGCCGCGTCCTTCAGTGCCATGCTGTTCCCTTAGCGTGGGGAACGAAAGTTCAGCCCCATCCTCATGGGTCACTGCTTTAGTCTGGCCAGCGCACGTGTTCCGGAGCCAAAGCTCTTCGTCATGGGGGTTCGGCAGGTGGCAGAAATGTGAAGGAGGTCACCGAGACCCAGTGGATACTGTGGATAACAAAAAGAAGATAGCTGATTTGATATTCTCTCTAAGCGTGCGTGTGTGTGTGTGTGTGTATGTGCGCAGAGCGCGTGTGCCTTAAGGCCATCTCTAATGACTTAAACGCAGTAAAACGATAGAAATGTTTAAGTCGGATCTTTTTGAACCGATGAGCTCGAACACATTGAGGTATTGAGACCGTAAATATCATCCACCAAAAGAACGGCGCCTGATTTGGGCGATTTTTCTCATTGGGAGTAGGGAGTGAAATGGGAGCGGGAGGGGTAAAGGGAAGGTGGGGGAGCTTGAGGGTGTGGTGTGGAGGGGAGGGAGACGGGGAGGAATGCATCATGGTGACAGCAGACACCCCAGGATGTGCGCTTACGTAGAGAGTTGATGAGCTGGGCCAGTGTCGGCTTACCTGCGTTGAGAGTGTTTTCCTTTGGTAGCCACGTGTGGGAGAGCCCTGAGACGTTATGAAGGTGCTGCGGTCCTGGGCATGTGGGTCCATGGTGGACAGCCGGGTCATTGGGGCCATGGATGACGCGCAGTAGTAGGATGTGTGTGTGTGCGTGCGTGCGTGCGTGTGTATGTGTGTGTGCGTGCGTGCGTGTGTGTGTTGTGTGTGTGTGTGTGTGTGTGTGTGTGTGTGTGTGTGTGTGTGGTGGCGTGCGTGGTGTGTGTGTTTCGTGTGTGAAAGAAAGAGAGATGGGGGTTGAGGAGGAGGAGAGGCAATCAGAAAGAGCGTAGAAGAGGGCTGTTCGTTTGATAGCGTATGTTTGTGCGTGTGTGTGTGCTTGTGTGTGTGTGTGTGTGTGTGTGCTTGTGTGTGTGTGTGTGTGTGTGCGCGTGCGTGCGTGCGTGCGTGCTGTGTGTGTGTGTGTGTGTGTTGTGTGTGTGTTGTGTGTGTTGTGTGTTGTGTGTGTGTGTGTGTGTGTGTGTGTTTGTGTGACCCTACGTGTGCATGTACGTACGTATTAAATGCCGACACAGGCCTACCATTCTAACATTTTATTATATTCCTAGTAATCTAAGTAACTGTGCTCGAGCACCGGATGTTCCAGTGCTCGCCCACGGCTCCAACAGCGTCTTCAGTCCCCAGGGAATGCATCCGAATCTGACTGTGTTGTTTCCCCCTTTGTCGGTCAGCCCATTGCTGGCGAGGTTGAAAAGGTTCCCCGTCCTGGGAGTCTGAAATATTTATCACACGGTCTACTTCTTCAGCTGCTCCTAGATCCTGTCTGTCTCTGATTGTGTTTCGCCAGACTCTGTCTGTCTCTGTCTCTGTCTGTCTCTATTTCTCTCCCTCTCTTTCTTTCTCTCTCCCTCTCTCTCTCTCTCTCTCTCTCTCTCTCTCTCTCTCTCTCTCTCTCTCTCTCTCTCTCTCTCTCTCTCTCTCTCTCTCTCCTCTCTCTCTCTCTCTCTCTCTCTCTCTCTCTCTCTCTCTCTTCTCTCTCTCTCTGGTATGTAATAAGTGAATTGTGTCTGTCGGTGTGTCTTCTTGCCTCATACAAAAATCCAGTGTTCATCCGATCCTCTCCAAATTTACCACGGTGACTGGCCGGCCTGCTCAGCAAGTCAAAAGTGCTCCACGTAACGTGTAAGACCGTCACATTGGTCGCAATTCTTATAAGACATATAAAAAAAAATGCGACTCGACAGCTAAACGAAGTGATGTCAGGTTTCGAACCTGGTCCAAAGGAGGACGGGAAGGGATAGCAGGAAGGAGGGAGGTAAGGGGGGGGGGAGAAGGAGAGGGAGGACACATGGGGCAAGGGGGCTGCAGGTAGAATGGTGTAGACGCGGAGGGGGAAAACAGAGGGTCAGGGGTAAGGGAATGGAGAGATGGGGGTAGGGAAAAGGGAAGGGGAAGGGGAGGAGGGGGAAGAGATGAGGTAGGGAGGTGGAAGAGGGGACAGAGGAAGGGGACAGGGTAGACGGCGACGAGGATGGGGGTCGGGGGAGAAGGGGGGGGGGGGGAGGGCAGACAGCTATTCTAATTCAGAAAATGCGTTTTGCTTTTCTGTGTTCTTGTTCCTTATACAAATCCACAGTTTTATCTGATATTTTCCCAAACTTGGCGCAGTCCGTCAATAGAACACTAGGCAGATCAAGACTGAATTGAACTTTTTCGTGTTAGTTGCATTTTAATGCAAAAATGTGGAGAAGCGAAGCGATGTTGGGATTCGAGGTGGTTTGAAGGGAAAGGCAATGGAGACAAGGGAGGGGACGGTGAGGGGGTTTGGATGTATTGGGGTGAGGGGAAAACAGGGAACAATTCACACACACACACACATACACACGCGCGCGCGCGCGCGCGTGCGCGCGCACGCACACACACACGTGTATCTTAGGCAAGGAAGGTAGTGTTTACCACCCAATCATAATGAACAAGTCAAGCATTCTGCTTCATCTTCTTACACTTTCTTCGCCTACTAGTTAAAGGGGGAGGGGAGGGAAGGGAGATGGAACAGGGATGGGGAGTACGGGCACTAAGAAATCGAGCAGTATACGAACAGGCGTTGAACATGGCACATTGTTAAATGACTTCGACACATGCACTTTACGACAGGTGCACACGGGATTTATGTACGAGAAACGATTATGCGTTTTGCGCGCGCATTTGCGAGGCAGTGGGAGGGGCGACGGGGCGAGGGAGGGGGTGGGGGTGGGGGCTTGGGGAAGGAGGCTGTTTTTACGTAGGGAGGAGTGGGTGGCGTGATGTATATGGAGAAGGGTTGGGGAGGAGGAGGAGAGGAGGCGATGAGACTGAAATTAATACTGTGGAGTGCACGTTGCGAGCAGCAGGCAGGCTCTGTATGTTTTCTGCGTGAACAAGCGCCATGCTTGATTGAAAGACGGACCAAGTGGTTTTTGCTACCGATCTGACGGGCGTCAGTCAGCTCAGCAGAATTTGACAGGAACATTTGCACATAAAGCGCACGTGGACATGTGTGTGTGTGTGCTTATCCGCGTACTCGTAGGAGCTTAGGCGCGTACGCACGCAACACGCACGCACACACACACAAACACACACGCGCGCACGCGCGCGCGCTTAACGCTTGCATGAACGAACATACACACGCGCGCGTGCACGCGCGCAGACACACACACACACACACACACACACACACACACACACACACACACACACACACACACACACACACACACACAGCACTCACGCACGCACGCTAAACGCTTGCATGGACGAACATGCACACACGCGCGCGCGCCACAACACACACACACACACACACCACACACACACACACACACACACACACCACACAGGCGCGCGCGCGCGCGCCACGCGCTGGCGCACACTTACGCACAGAGACCACACACACAGGCATATGATGAAAATGTGCGCTCAGATGCGTGCAAATTCTCTCTCTCTCTCTCTCTCTCTCTCTCTCTCTCTCTCTCTCTCTCTCTCTCTCTCTCTCTCTCTCACGTGCGGGCTCGCGCGCGCGCGCGCGCACCACACACACACACCCACACCCACCGCCTGCCCCCACGACCTCACACACTACCCACACGCTATACATACACACAGCACAGGGCTTCCAAACTCTGCCTATTAATCAATAATCACAACATTCAAGATAACATAAACGAGATGACATTTAAAGTAAGAAATCAGGCACGAGATGAAGAAAGAGAGAGAGCAGAAAGAAGAAGCGCGTGGCGACGACCCTAGTCACAGTGAAAGCATGTCATTTCGATCGTGCCAACCACTAAGCCCCACCCCCACCCCACCTCTACCCCCTCCCCCTCCATCCTCCTCCCCCTCTCCTCTCTCTCTCTCTCTCCATCTTCTCCCATGTGTGTGTGTTTTTGCTCGTTCTACAAGCCGGGTGTCGCGTGAAATCTGGGAACGTGATATCTGGGAAGGCTTCCCAGATATCACAGATTTTTTGGGGAACGCGTTCCCAAAATGTACTGTGATATCTGGGAAGGCCCGTGATACCTGGGAACGTGGTCTTTCAGAGCTCAGAAGGGCAGAAAGAAGACGAAAAAAGAATGGATTTTCGAGATAAGGTAGGAAACAATTTATTTAGGTGCAATTGAGATCTTTGGCCTTCTTGTCACTTTTTTTTTCATTAATTTCTTGGCATGATTTTCACAAAGTACAGCAAGCATGTTCAGTTGCACACACAAGATGAGCGCTCGATGCGTGCGTACATGTCTCAAGTGTGCGTGGGAAACAATGTAACTTGAAAGAAATGCAATTTACAATTCAAATGCATGCATGCATATCATGAAATTTCATGAAATTGAAAGAAAATCTGCTAGGAAGGCCACATTTAGTCTATTCCCTGAGACGTTCCCAGATTTAACACCAGTTCCCAGATTTCACGATTGGAAGTTCAGGAAATCTGGGAACGCGTTCCCAGATATCACGGTAAATCTGGGAACGCGTTCCCAGATATCACGGTTCCCAGATATTATACGACACCGGGATGGAAGCGTAGGAGCACTTCACGCCTCTCCATGCCACAGAGCGGCAGCAGGTAACACTACCTTTCCACCTTGCTCTGGTTGGAGGAACAGGACAGGCCTGGCTGCACAGCAGCCTTCGGGGGGAGGGGGGGGGGGAGAAATGCTCCACCACCACCAGATCGACCAGCTGTTGGAGAGAGAGAGAGAGAGAGAGAGAGAGAGAGAGAGAGAGAGAGAGAGAGAGAGAGAATAAGCCCGACAAGAGAGCCTGCTATTGTAGTTAAGTCAAAACTCCGCTAAGCTGAATAATTTAAGCGATTGGCCGACTGTGCTGTCAGTGAGTTGGAGAGAGAGAGCAAAGAGAGTAAGAGTTGTGTTGATTGTCAATCAGGTCACGTCGCTTCTCACTGGCTCTGTCTTGTCTTTCTCTCTCTGTCTCTGCGCCTCTCTTTCTGTCTCTGCCTCTGTCTGTCTTTGTCTGTCTGTCTGTCTGTCTGTCTGTCTGTCTGTCTGTCTGTCTCTCTCTCTCTCTCTCTCTCTCTCTCTCTCTCTCTCTCTCTCTGTCTCCGTCTGTCTCTCTGTCTCTGTCTCAGTCTCTCTGTCTCTGTCTGTCTGTCTGTCTGTCTGTCTGTCTCCTCTCTCTCTCTCTCTCTCTCTCTCTCTCTCTCTCTCTCTCTCTCTCTCTCTCTCTCTCTCTCAACCTCTCGTACCACCCATTTTCATTGGTAGACTACTGTTCTGTGTTGCTGCACAACAGGATGTCCGTGAATCAACGAAAACATTGCATGTCTATCGGATCTTGCCCGTTTACTCCACTTACACACCTCATCGATTCTTGAACCTCGCCCTGTAGGGATGCCGGTGTGCCACGCTACGACACGCCACCGCGCCAGAAACATTACCAAGGGAAGTTATCTCATAGGGTTTTCAACCTGAGCCTCCTGTTAAAAAATTCCCGTACGGTAACCTCCCTTTGGAAGACAGCTTTTTTTTCTCTCAAGTAGTAACGTCGAATTGGTTTGAGCAATAACGGTCCCAACTTATGTATTTATTTGGTATCTAAATAGAACATGTAGATGGTATCTAACTGCAGTCACTTTGATTCTTGATGGAGAGGGCACACGACGGAGAGAAATCCTGTTTGGAGGCGAAGGAGCGATAGTGTTTCCAGACTAGAGCCATTCTGGCGTGTAACGTCAGGTGATCTTTCAGCAGCGACTGGATCCCCATCCTCTGGAATTCCTGTGCTCGTCATTTCTGACGATCTCCCTGACTCCGCTCTTTTTTAACCTTTCTGAGCTGTCATCCGCAGCATAGACATTGGCACACAAGACCGACATGGCAGCTCACCGGAAACAGTCGGATAAAGTGCAGAAAGGCACACAGCGCACGAGACGCCGTGCAGTGCCAGTCAGTTCCAAGCAACTTGCAGACATGTCTCACAACTGAACACGAAGCAGCATAACACACCACGACACAACACAATGCGATAAAATGTGACAGAATGCAAAACAAGTCACGTTTTTTTTTTTTAATTCATTTATACATTTATGTGCTTATTCGTCCGTTGACATCATTTATTTTTGCTGCCTCGAGATCAATGAATTTTATGAGACAGGTCATGTCCATCTTCACCAAAAGAAAAATATCAATATCATGTCCATCCTCACAACAACAACAAAAAATCCATCAGTCACTAAACAAAAACGACTGCAGTTGGGGGGAAAAATGAAGAAAATGGCAACTTACGCCCATGAATAAAAGATGCCCTCACTGACACTGATGCATGGAATTCAACCCGTGCCACGGTGTTGATTGTTTACAGCGTGTCTGGAAAATGAATCGTCAACAAGTTGAGGGGAAAACACCACGTCCGGCAAACAGCCGGCCTGAATGGACCTGGATGAAATGTGCCGTCGTCCCCCACCCACCCCTGCCCTCTCTCTCTCTCTCTCTCTCTCTCTCTCTCTCTCTCTCTCTCTCTCTCTCTCTCTCTGTCTTCTCCACCCCCTTCTCTTCTTATCTTCCTCCTGTTGAACTTCATTTCCACAGGGTAACCTGCTCATGTCTCGCAAGGGTACCGTGTTCAGCAACGGCAGAATAAACACAACCGTTAAAAAAACGAAAAAAATAACAGCAATGACAAATGGTGTAACAGCATCATGAAAAATAATATCAACTACAACATAGATAATGGTCACATAAAAACAACAAAAACAACAATCATCATCACAAATAGTTGGTTGACTGCAGGACCTGGATCAATAAGACAACTTGCCTGGGGTATGGTAGCAGGTCCTTGAGGAAGAGGTGGATGAGGGCGCTTCGGTTTAAAACCTTCTTTGCTCAGAGGGACAAGTGGGAATGGGTGACAGCTCACTTCCTCACTTCCCCATTTCTCCCTGCCCACTGTCACCCATTCCCACTTGTCCCTCTGAGCAAAGAAGGTTTTAAACCGAAGCGCCCTCATCCACCTCTTCCTCAAGGACCTGCTACCATACCCCAGGCAAGTTGTCTTAACAATCATCATCTTTATCAATCATCATCATCATCGTCATCATCATCATCATCAAAAATCTGTATCGTTATTATTAACCAGTACATAATATACACTTACACACACACACACCACACACACACACACACACACACACACACACACACACACACACACACACACACTTAAAAACACAAATAGCCACTAACAATCATGATGATATGAACGACAACAATACCAGCAGAACTAACGTTTGTTATATTAATAATAATATGATAATACAGTGATGCTGCTGATGATGATGATAATTATAATGATAATAATAGTAATAATAATGATAACTATTATTGTTATTATCATCATCATCATATCATCATTTTCATCAACCGATAAGTAAAAATTACATAAACTGACAAATATAGAAGTAAGCAAATAAAAAACCAATGAACAAGTAAAGAAATGTAACAATCTAAAGGGACAAAAATCAATGTGTAAATATACATTTACAAAAATTTGCGAACCAGCCCGTCTTGTCCGCCTGCTGGGACCGTTAAAGACATCCATCAACTCTTTCCGCAAGAACCTGAAGAGGCTGGACTTTCTTTTGCCGTTGTTGTAAGAGCGGACTTTCTTTTTGCCATCGTTGTAAGAATTTCTTTCCTTTTCATTCAGTTTTTGTCCCTAAAGCTTTCGATCTACTTGATTTAAATCGATGGAGCGCCTGGAAAGACTCCAAGCGCTGTTTTAACTACACTGGATCGGGCCCAGAAACACTCCCCTTGGAGTTATATCAGGGCAGGCGATTTTTTTAACACCACCTAACTCCAACCTCATTTTTTATCGTTGGGATATTGTGATTACCTTCACGTACGTGTTAGTTTGAGAGAAAAAAATTGATTATTGCACTTGTAAGTCGAAAAGTGGGGGTGCATTTGAAGAGGGGGTCTTTCCACATAGGTTTAGAATGGCTCCTTGAAAAGTTCTAGATCTTCATTTACCAGAACCAGAACCGAGCAGAAGAATTAAGGCTATTTTGATGAGCTCAAGAATGCTTTCATTAATGTTTATAATAGACTTGAATTGTTTTTATATGGAATTGATGGCACTGCTGGACAGGGGTAAGGGAATCGGGGTGAAAAGTGGAACTCTGCGGGAGTTATTTTCGGTCATCCCCAGAACCACTCCGTCAGTATTTGGAGCATCACGTTCACTGTTTACCAGAAACGTGTACTATTTCAAGATAGATGGATCAGGTGGTAGAAGGATGGAATGTTCAGGCTTCAGGGGAATCTTTTGAGGTCTGTCCGCGAACGACTCGTTCAAAATTTTCAACCTTCAATTGGTTACTTTCAAGAAATTTCGGTTACTGCAGGATAGGGTGGGGAGCATTTAGGGTGGGAAGATAGAGCTTCGGGAGAGGGTTTTTTTTTATATTGTTTTTTTTTTTTTTAGGGGGGGGGGAGAGGGGGTCTTCCCAGAAGACTCTGTTGATATATTATTAGGCACAAGGGTCACGGTAAAATCTCCACATGCATCTGCTATTTCAAGACAGGGGGTAAGCAGACGGGAGAGTAGCGGCCTTTTGTGAGTCTTAGATGGTTAGCCTCAGAATGAGTTCATTAGTATGTTCAGCCTGAAATTATTACCCAGAAATAGTTATTGTTTTTTTTTGTTTACCTGACAGTAAGGTTGTATGCGGTAGCATGGATGGGATGTCGGGGAGGGGGGGGGGAGGGTCTATTCAGGACTGCCCCAAAGTGATTTTGTGAGCATTCTTACCATCAGATTCACTTTTTGCTGGATGTGCATTCTGTTTTGTGATTAGGGATGCAGCGGATGAGAGAGATTGAATGTTAGGAAGTCTTTGATTGCCAGCCCCAGAACGACTCTCTGAATTATTCTTTTCCACGGTTACTTTTCTCTACGTGTCTGTGTATTCCACAACAGGGGTGGGGAGGACAGAACGGATGGGACTTCGAGGGGAATCTCTTCGGTTAGTCCCAGAGCGACTTTATTTATATTGTTAGATCGATTTGTGTGATTTTCACAAAATGTGTTCTTTGACAGAGAGAGAGAGAGAGAGAGAGAGAGAGAGAGAGAGAGAGAGAGAGAGAGAGAGAGAAGAAGACAGACAGACAGACAGACAGACAGACAGACAGGTTTGGAGAGGGGACTCTTTGGGTTATCCCCAGAAGGATCCCAGCATTATTTATAGACTCAGTTTGTTTAATATATCCAGAAATAGATGTTACTTCTGTACTAGAGGAAGGGTTGGGATGGGAGTGAGAGTGGTTCGAGGGGAAGTCTTTTGGGAGCATTGCCTGAACTACTCCATCGGTATTTTCGACGTCAAGTCCACTATGGTATTTTCGACTCCAGGTCTTCTACAATATTTTGAGCATAAAGTCCATTACGATTTTTTTTTTTTTGCGTCAAATTCACTAGGTCATTTCCAGCTTCATGTCTATTACAACAGTCTAGAGTCAAGTCCACCATGACAGTGTCAACGTCAAGTCCACTTCGATGTTTTCTGCTAGTTACAAAGTGAGGTGACTGCTGACGGAAATTGAAACGAACTTAAAAGAAAAATTACTGTTCCGCAAAACGAAAGAGACAAACAAATTACAAGACAAAGCACGACACGTATGGATGTCTTTTGGTCTTCTTCAGGCAAGTCAAACAGCATTCAAGACAATGAAAGTGAAAAATGAACAAGTACTTGTCTGTGCGAATTGGGCGCCTAATTTGAGGAGAGAAGTGATTGGTTTCCGTTTTTATTGAAACGCGTCTGTTTTGTCTTGTAATTTGTTTGTCTCTTTCGTTCGGTGGAATAGTAGTGTTTCTTATAAGGATATTTTCTGCGTCAAATCCACTATGACATTTCCAACCTTAAGCCTACTGCAATACTTTCAGCGTCAAATCCATTATTTTCTTTTTTTTTTTTTTTAAAAAGGTGTGCCATTTCAACCAGGACTCGAACGGATGGTACAAGCCTGGAGTCGGTCTTTCTGGATCATCCTCACAACGACTTCATCATCATTTTTATTTTTTTGTTTTCTCCTGGAATATGTTACGTCATGACTTGGGAGAGGAGGATCATGGGGTGGATGAAGCTTCAGAAGCAGGTTTTTATTTGAACGGGCGTGAACGACTCGTCAATAAATATAGTTCTTAACACAGAATTCTGTGTTACTTGAGTAGAGGAGTGATGTATTCGAGCTTGAACGAATGGACTTTGAGGGTGGGGGTCGTTTTGGTCGGCGCCCGTTCTATGACTGATCCAAAAAGGACAAGTCCACCACCACACCAAGATCCCTTGTTTCCATGCAGTATCTCACACCACACCTGCCTCAATGTAGCACGTGTTTCCCGAAATAGTGAATGTCGTGCTGAAATATTACAGGAGTCGCCCAGGAACTGATTTAAAGACTGTCCTCAAAGTCCCGTCGCTCCTTGTCTTCTATTCCCCCTGTCACAGCTTCAAGTAACAGACAAGTTGAGCCAAAACCATATCAAGGAAGTAAGTGTGGAGTCCGCCCTACCCCTTCCACTCGCTCAGCACTTGTCTTAGAATAAACTGTTTTATGAAAAAAGGTGAACTTGATGACGGAAAAGGAGTGTTGAATTCATTCTTGGGATGGCCCAAAATAAATGCCTTCAGACTCTTATCCCCACAAATTCTAGCCCACCTCAAAAAGAGTGCGTTTCTAGAACATAACTTAAGGCTGAAATACCAGTGGAGTTGTTTCTACCTCCGTCCGTACGGCTTCATCACTCCTAGTTCTATCCCCAGCCCCCCGTCACAGTTTTGAAGGAACATGCATTTCTGGAAAATAAGCTAATTGGAAGAAAATGATGAAGTCCGCTCTTGTGCTGATAACACGGAGTTCTTGGTGATAAACAACATGAAGCTAGAAGTATTGGTAGAATGGGTCCGAGACTGAGCCAGGAAGACTCCTCCCTTCTCACCTGTCACCGCCCCTATCTCCGCCACCCGCTTGCCCCCGTGTTTTGCAAAAATACATTTCTCAACAATAGTGAATCTTATGCTAAAAATATTGATGGGATCGTTTTGGGCCTGACCTAGAAAGACTCATCTTAAACCCGAACTTGAAATCAACATATTCCAGCTCGCACAATGACCCACATGTCAGATCTTGAGGTGGGGAGGGGGGGGGGTGCGGGCGGGGGAGGGGGGGGGCGTTTTGGGGCGAAGCAAAATGGCTCCACCCCCATGTCTTAAAAGAGATCAATTGATAGCAAGGGAGTTATTTTGGGCCAGCGGCAGGACCCCAGAATGACTCCCCCCTGAAGATGTTTCAGGTTGACCCAAACTACATTCCACTGGTGTTCGTGGGAAGTTACAGTGACCCCGGAATGACTGTTGGAGTTGAAAAGACTCAAACCTTATTGACTCACCCTGGAGTGCTTTTAGAGCCAGGTCATGGCTGTGTTTGTGGCTGCCCCAAATTAACTCCGCCATATTTTTTCCTACATAATCTACTGAATAATGTTTTCTGATAAATTGTATGATATATCAAATTTTACTTTAAGGGGGCAGAGTCATTTCAGGTCAAGGATTAGAGTTGTCCCGGACTAACTCCCCTCTGAAGTCATTTCAGACCTGTCCGAGAATGACTCCACGGGTTTATAACTTGGAGGTGGGATCATTCTCGGGCATTGCACCGGCATTCAAGAACGCTGCTGCTTTCCATTCACCTCGGAACACTGCAGCATCTAACGCAAAGCACACGGAAACGATCGATGGTTGAACACAGAAGAAAATCAGATCGGCCCCTACGGGAGCATAGTAACTTAATGAACCCATATAATGAATAGCTACTTCGCCTGTTTTCCAGAGAAAACAGTTTTCGCGGGAAATAACATACTATCACGTGTTTTCCCCCACGAACACCGTAATGATAGCTGGTCCATGTACTATCGGTTTTCTTTTTCTTTTCCTTTTTTTTTTTTTAGGCCTAACAATGTCTTCCGCGTGAAAAGCATTCAGTCGCAGGACCTTGCTGTCTTCCGCAGGCACACAAACGGATACAGACTATATAGATTCTCGTAATGCACTGTTGCTCCAGCGCGCTTGCCGTCACAGGTGCGCACACACTCGGGCACGCAAATACCCTTACACACAGGCATGTACGCTCGCGCAGTCGCCCATATACACGCACAGATGCATACCAACACACTCTGTCTCTATCTCTGTCTCTGTCTCTGTCTGTCTGTCTGTCTGTCTGTCTCCTCTTCTCTCTCTCTCTCTCTCTCTCTCTCTCTCTCTCTCTCTACACTCAAAACACACACACCCACTAACACACACACACACACACACACGCAGCACGCTGCACGACACTCGCACAAACACACACACACACACACACACACACACACACCACACGCACGCACGCACGCACGCACAACACACACACACACACACACACCATGCAACACACACACACACACACACACACACACCACACACACACACACACACACACCACATACCGCGCGCGCGCCGCGCACACACACACACACACACACAACACACACACACACACACACACACCACATCGCGCTCGGCACGGCCACACACACACACACACACACACACACACACTACACACATGCGTCGCACGTGCGCACACACACACACACACACACACACACCACACACCCCCACACACACACACCCCACACACCCACAACACACGCGCGCGCGTGCATGCACACACACACACACACACACACACACACACACACACACACACTAACTGACTGACTGAAACCATTTACTGTCAGATTAACATAGTGTTGTACTGACAACACACACACACACACACACACACACACACACACACACACACACACACACACACACACACACAACCACAACTGGTACATACGCACCTTCTGCACTTTGATCCAGTCTAAAAGATGAACTCTCATTACACATTCATAAACCGCAGTAGTGTTCAATAAGATACATAAGTGCATTACATTTCACGCCTTTTGTCTTGTTGCTGTGACTTTCTTTTGGTGTCGTCTCGGTCTTCAATATTCTAGAGAGTTTTGCCGTGGTTTCTTTGATGTACGACAAACAAACAAAAACAAAAACGCATACTGCAGATTGTTTTTCTGTTCATCATCTGATTGTAGCGGATTTTTGGGAGGGAGGGGGTGAGGTCCCGTAGGGAAAAGTGTGTGTGTGTGTGTGTGTGTCGGGGGGGGGGGGGGGGGAGATGATGTCCCCGTGCGAGACTCGAACGATGTAGCTGAGATTTTTCCGCATTGCAGGTGAAGGAGTTACCCACCAGACCACCTTGAAACAGGCTTTTCCTTCGTTAAGAACATTCAGGTGTAGCCTGCACACCCACTTAAAGAGGTAGGACAGGCGGGGATAATCATTCAAGAAGAAGAGTGGAGTGGAGCCCGTCTGACATGACACCCCGACGGGCAGTAAAAAAAAAAAAATGGCCTTTTCATGTTCCGCGCCGGCGGAATTTGATCACGTCGTTTCTGACAGCGATCTCGGTACTCTCTCTGCCACCGAGCAATAGCCCCTCTCCCTCCTCCTCCTCCTTCACCTCCCTGTCTTCCCTTCACATTCAATTAACAACAGATCTCCGACTCTTCCGCCAATCGCTTGGTTGACGACTGAGAGAATGTACCCAGAGTGATGTCAATGCTAATAGAAGAAGAAGAAGAAGAAGAAGAAGAAGAAGAATTCGAGAACGAAGATAACGACGACGACGACGACGACGACGACGACGAGAAGAAGAAGAAGAAGAAGAAGAAGAAGAAGAAGAAGAAAGATTACCAGGGAGCAATCGGTAGTTAATTTTCGTTGGTCGTGGCAGCACAAGGTAGAGATGGTACGCGCCCACCTAATGTCTCCAGCTTGCTTGTATTTTCTTTGCTATGGCTAAGATCTACCGTCAATTAGATTATGAAGACAGTCTAAAGATGAATGTCTATGTGAGAAAAAAAGAATGCTAAATGTTTTGTTTTGTTTTTTTGTTTTGTTTTTTTTTTTGGTTGAAACTACCACGACTATAATCAACTGGCACTCAATTTTCAACAATCCAATGACTAACGTTTGTTGAAGTAAACAAGGCATCACACACACGCGCGCGCGCGCGCGCACGCATGCACGCACGCACGCACGCACGCACGCTCGCTCGCATACACACACACACACACACACACACACACACACACACACACACACACACACACACACACCGCACAGAGAGAGAGAGAGAGAGATAACGAGAGCACACATTTGCTCAGTTCTTTTCATCTGATTTTTGAAAGCACGCGGGAAAAAATGTGCCTTCAACGTTCGTAACCATGTAAAATACAGCGTTCTGA
>CM065727.1:41403943-41406443 GCA_033310375.1 Conus canariensis | reverse complement strand
AGTAGCTCGCAGTGAAGGCATTATTCCAGCCCATCATTCACCGACCCCGGCCTGTAGATCCTGTCCCCGACATTGTTAACACGCTATAAACAACCTGAATTGAACTGACGTCTAGAAGGAGATCACCCCCACCCCCACCACCATCACCACCACCACCACCACCTCACACCCGTCCCCCACCTTTCCGCCTCACCACCACCACCACCACCATCCCCACCCCGTACCCCTCAGCCCCACCCCACCCCAACCCGTCGACACCCATGACGTCAACTCGAGGGATTGCTGGGAATGAATAGTGATCATTAAGCCGTCAAGCTTACGACTCCTGATCGGAGAGGGAAGGGAGAGGAGGGTGGGGCGGGGGTGGGAGGGGGGTGGTGAGAGGGGGATATTTTCTGTCGTGACGACATTCACGGAGCGGTATGCTTGAGGTCGGCTCCCGACTTGTCCCTCCTCTGTCGGCGGTTTGGGCTGGCTGGCCTGTCTTATAAAGTCGTTAGTACTCTTTTAACGAGAGTCTGGGCTGTTATCGGGCCGACCGCTAGGGGTCTCTGGCATCAGTCAGTGGCATGTACGCGTGTTGTTCACAGCCTTCTCTTGAGGAGACTTTTTTTTTTTTTTTTTTTTTTGGGGGGGGGGGGGGGGGGTCCATGGTGCATACCGCAAGTAGTGCTCTCCCCCGTTTTAAAAGAATAGTTGTTGTTTTTTTTTTTTTTCCTCCTGTTAAAATATCCTCTTCGAGAAAGTTGGAGGGAGGGGTGTGATGTTGAGGGGGGGGGGGGGGTAAGAGAGAGAGAAAGAGAGAGAGAGAGGGGGGGTTACCTCTATTGGCGATGTGATCAAAATCAGTCTTTTGTTTGTTTGTTTGTATTTTGTTGTTGTTGTTGTTGAGCGCCTGATCATGAGGCTCCCCCCCCCCCCCCCCCCCCCCCCCCCCCTCCCATAAAACTTTGCACCAGAAACAAAATTCTTGCATTTTCTTCTTCTTCTTTCTCTTCTTCTTCTTCTTCTTCTTCTTTCTTCTTCTCTTTCTTCTTCGTCTTCTTTCTCCTCCTCCTTCTCCGCTCGTTCTCCTCCTCTCCTCCTCCTCCTCTTCTTCTTCTTTTTCTTCTCGAATGTCATCATCTGTCACGACAATTGTTGCACTCGATTCCATTCGTCAATGCCTGTCTGTCTGTCCTTGACCTTGGTTTGCTGTTCGCACAGTGGCCGCCATGGCGGCGACAAGAAAGGCTGACCTGGCAGAAGGTCAATGAGCGAGTGAATGGAATAGGCGTCGTTAGTACGCTGAACGACTGCCAGTAAACAGTGACCGGCTGGAGTCGGTCTCAAATCGATCTGCCCTCCAGTTCATTCCTTCAAAATCATGAAGGAGAGAGAGAGAGAGAGAGAGAGAGAGAGAGAGAGAGAGAGAGAGAGAGAGAGAGAAAGAACAAACAGAACAGAACAGAATTTAATCGATCTGCCCTCCAATTCATTCCGTCAGAATCACGAAGGGAGAGAGAGAGAGAGAGAGAGAGAGAGAGAGAGAGAGAGAGAGAGAGAGAGAGAATAGAACAGAATTTAATCAGTCTGCCCTCCAATCATTCATTCAGAATCACGAAGGAGAGAGAGAGAGAGAGAGAGAGAGAGAGAGAGAGAGAGAGAGAGAGAGAAGAGAGAGAGAGAGAGAACAGAACAGAACAGAACAGAATTTAATCGATCTGCCCTCTAATCATTCCGTCAGAATCGCGAAGGAAAGAGAGAGAGAGAGAGAGAGAGAGAGAGAGAGAGAGAGAGAGAGAGAGACAGAACAGAATTTAATCAGTCTGCTCTCCAATTCATTCCGTCAGAATCACGAAGGAGAGAGAGAGAGAGAGAGAGAGAGGAGAGAGAGAGAGAGAGGAGAGAGAGAGAGAGCAGAATTTAATCAATCAGCTTTCCAATTCATTCCGTCAGAATGACGAAGGTGAGAGAGAGAGAGAGAGAGAGAGAGAGAGAGAGAGAGAGAGAGAGAGAGAGAGAGAGAAGAGCAGAACAGAATTTTTACCATTCAAAAAGGCCCAAAGCCCCATTTGAAGGGGCGTAAACAATGACAATGATTCAAATGTAAGTGAAACTCTCATCTCCGCATAAGCATGAGAACTAGATCATATGCAAGACTGAAAAACAGTTTACCAATGAGAGAAGAGAGAGAGAGAGAGAGAGAGAGGAGGGGGGGTCTGAATTGTTGTTGGTCTTTCTTTTTAATATGTACAGTTTATCAGCAGGACCTGTTGCCTTTCCACAAACTGAGGACGAAGTTTTTTTGTTTCGTTTTTTTTTTTTTTCCATTCTTCTTAATGTAAGACCCAGTTTATCAGTGAAAGGCCTGCTGGTCTTGAAAACACATGGCAAACGCCAGTTCTGCTTAAACTCTAGGTTTATTTCATCTGGCCTTTCAGGTGTCTGCCGATAGGTCGGTTCTAGATATGCTGTTCATGTCTTTGTCCATGTAATTATATTATATAACATATCGTCG
>CM065727.1:41388943-41398943 GCA_033310375.1 Conus canariensis | reverse complement strand
GGACAAACTGTTCATTTTTCCAGTTAGATATAGCGAAAAGACAAAATGTCGCTGAAGTGTTATCATCAGATGATGAAATTGTAATAAAATCAGTTGCGAAATTCATCGCGGAAGCATTGAAAATTAGACGGATGAAGGATAGTGAAATTGAAGATAATACGTTATAAGAGATATCTGAATGAATGTTATCATTCATCGCATGTTGAAGAGATCAGTAAGATACAATGTCATCATTTGATTGAGTGGATGGTCGAGTCAGTCTTTTTTTTTTTCATGTTGAAGACATCAGTAAAATACAATGTCATCATTTGATTCAGCGGATGGTCGAGTCAGTCTTAAGGTGCTTTTTTTTTTTTTTTTTTTTTTTTTTTTTTTTAACCTTACTGCATTACTCCTGTGCGTGAGGTGAGGACATAACGAAATGTTACGAATTTATTTGTTTTCGTTAATTTTGGATTTGATACACACTAGGAATGAAAGTGTACTATTTGTTTGCAGGAAAGGAAGAGGGAAATGTTTATGTTCTGTTACCTCTCCCCCCTTGTCAAAAGACCTCTTTGGTAATGACATATAAAATATCAAAGTGTCAAAAAAAGTGTCAAAAGTCTCTCTCTCTCTCTCTCTCTCTCTCTCTCTCTCTCTCTCTCTGCTCTCTCTCTCCTCCACCCACCCATCCAGCCCCCAACTCTCTGTCTCTGTCTTTTGAGGAAGCTTTGTTTATCAGAAAGGAATCCTCCAGCCCCAACTCTCTGTCTCTGTCTTTTGAGGAAGCTTTGTTTATCAGAAGGAATCCTCCAGCCCCCAACTCTCTATCTCTGTCTTTTGAGAAGCTTTGTTTATCAGGAAGGAATCCTCCAGCCCCCAACTCTCTGTCTCTGTCTTTTGAGGAAGCTTTGTTTATCAGAAAGGAATCCTCCAGCCCCCAACTCTCTATCTCTGTCTTTTGAGGAAGCTTTGTTTATCAGGAAGGAATCCTCCAGCCCCCAACTCTCTGTCTCTGTCTTTTGAGGAAGCTTTGTTTATCAGAAAGGAATCCTCCAGCCCCCAACTCTCTATCTCTGTCTTTTGAGGAAGCTTTGTTTATCAGGAAGGTATCCTCCAGCCCCCAACTCTCTATCTCTGTCGTTTGAGGAAGCTTTGTTTATCAGGAAGGAATCCTCCAGCCCCCAACTCTCTATCTCTGTCTTTTGAGGAAGCTTTGTTTATCAGGAAGGAATCCTCCAGCCCCCAACTCTCTATCTCTGTCGTTTGAGGAAGCTTTGTTTATCAGGAAGGAATCCTCCAGCCCCCAACTCTCTATCTCTGTCGTTTGAGGAAGCTTTGTTTATCAGGAAGGAATCCTCCAGCCCCCAACTCTCTATCTCTGTCTTTTGAGGAAGCTTTGTTTATCAGGAAGGAATCCTCCAGCCCCCAACTCTCTATCTCTGTCTTTTGAGGAAGCTTTGTTTATCAGAAAGGAATCCTCCAGCCCCCAACTCTCTATCTCTGTCTTTTGAGGAAGCTTTGTTTATCAGAAAGGAATCCTCCAGCCCCCAACTCTCTATCTCTGTCTTTTGAGGAAGCTTTGTTTATCAGAAGGAATCCTCCAGCCCCCAACTCTCTATCTCTGTCTTTTGAGGAAGCTTTGTTTATCAGGAAAGGAATCCTCCAGCCCCCAACTCTCTATCTCTGTCTTTTGAGGAAGCTTTGTTTATCAGGAAGGAATCCTCCAGCCCCCAACTCTCTATCTCTGTCTTTTGAGGAAGCTTTGTTTATCAGGAAGGAATCCTCCAGCCCCCAACTCTCTGTCTCTGTCTTTTGAGGAAGCTTTGTTTATCAGGAAGGAATCCTCCAGCCCCCAACTCTCTGTCTCTGTCTTTTGAGGAAGCTTTGTTTATCAGGAAGGAATCCTCCAGCCCCCAACTCTCTGTCTCTGTCTTTTGAGGAAGCTTTGTTTATCAGGAAGGAATCCTCCAGCCCCCAACTCTCTGTCTCTGTCTTTTGAGGAAGCTTTGTTTATCAGAAGGAATCCTCCAGCCCCCAACTCTCTATCTCTGTCTTTTGAGGAAGCTTTGTTTATCAGAAAGGAATCCTCCAGCCCCCAACTCTCTATCTCTGTCGTTTGAGGAAGCTTTGTTTATCAGAAAGGAATCCTCCAGCCCCCAACTCTCTATCTCTGTCTTTTGAGGAAGCTTTGTTTATCAGGAAGGAATCCTCCAGCCCCCAACTCTCTATCTCTGTCTTTTGAGGAAGCTTTGTTTATCAGGAAGGAATCCTCCAGCCCCCAACTCTCTGTCTCTGTCTTTTGAGGAAGCTTTGTTTATCAGGAAGGAATCCTCCAGCCCCCAACTCTCTGTCTCTGTCTTTTGAGGAAGCTTTGTTTATCGGGAAGGAATCCTCCAGCCCCCAACTCTCTATCTCTGTCTTTTGAGGAAGCTTTGTTTATCAGGAAGGAATCCTCCAGCCCCCAACTCTCTATCTCTGTCTTTTGAGGAAGCTTTGTTTATCAGGAAGGAATCCTCCAGCCCCCAACTCTCTATCTCTGTCTTTGAGGAAGCTTTGTTTATCAGAAAGGAATCCGAAATCGAGCTCAAATTTTCTATAAAAAAAAGTGAAAAATAACAGTTTTCGAAAATCCCCTCCATCTCCATCCCGCCCCCGCTATATCCCCTTGTCTACTTCCCCCCCCCCCCCCCCCCCCCCCCCCCCCCCCCCCCCCCCCTCCTCTCTCAACGTTGATTGCTCCTGAAGCTCAGCGCCTGTCATTTTTGGCAGAAATATTGAGTCGACGCTTAAGGCGCTCGAAAGCTTCCTCGTTCTCCGCTTTCACAGGCAGAAGCAATTTTTTTTCGTGGTATTTGTGTTTTTGTTCGTCGGTTTTTGAATGTCATTTGCTGGCGATATTTATGAAGTTCACGGTGATTCTTCTACTGCATATCTCTGAGACTCCGTTCTTCTTGTCATCCTCCCCTTTTTCCTGTCTTCTCGAATTCATCTGAATCTTCGAAGATTTTTTCTCTCTCTCTGTCTCTCTCTCTCTCTCATCTCTCTCTCCTCCTCCTCTCTCTCTCTCTCTCTCCTCTCTCTCTCTCTCTCTCTCCTGTTCTTTATGCTCTCTCTCTCTCTTCTCTCTCTCTGTTTTCTTCTTCTTCTCTGTCTGTCTGTCTGTCTGTCTGTCTGTCTTCCTCTCTCTCTCCTCTCTCTCTCTCTCTCTCTCTCTCTCTCTCTCTTCTCTTCTTCTCTCTTCTTCTCTTCTTCTCTTCTCTCTCTGTCTCTGCTCTCTCTCTCTCTCTCTCTCTCTCTCTCTCTCTCTCTCTCTCTCTGTCTGCTTCTCTGTCTTCCTTCTGTCTCTCTGTCCTTCTGTCTGTCTGTCTGTCTCTCTGTCTCTCTGTCTTCTCTCTCTCTCTCTCTCTCTCTCTCTCTCTCTGTCTTCTCTGTCTCTGTCTCCCTCCCCCTGTTCGTTTGTCTCTCTCTCTCTCTCTCCTCTCTCTCTCTGTTTTCCTTCGTTCTTTCGCCCAAACAGAGAAGCCACGCACGACAACGAGCAAAGCTTCAGACGAGTGTCGCAATGTCGGCAAGTGTGCGTGTGTGAATGTGCGCGGTCAATATTGGTTGGACGCCCATTAATCTGATTGGTCACCGGGACCCGTGCGCTTGAGGTGTTTGGTCTAAGGGCCGCCGGAGTGGGAGACCGACAGTTTCCATGCATGTTCGCTGGCGTTCGCATGTGTATATATATATGTGTGTGTGTGTGTGTGTGTGTGTGTGTAGTTTGGTGATGGTGTAGCGGGATTCGGATGCCAACGCTGGCGTGGATCTTCGGGATCAGCTGTGACGGTGAGAAAGGAAAACAGCTCTTAGAGGTCATGAGGAAGAGTACACTTCCTCACCTCTTTCCTTCCCCTGGCAACAAAAGCATCTCCAACCATCATTATCTTCGCTGTAGATTTTCTTGATTTTTTTTTTTTTTTTTTTTTTTAAAGATTAAATGATCTAATGTTCTGATTTTTTTTTTTTTTTTTTTAAGATTTAAATGATCTACGTACCTTCCTAAATGATCCAATTTTCTTCTTTTTTTTTTTAAAGATTAAATGACCTAAATGTTATATAAACTTTCCTAAATGGAGCAAATTTTAAAAGAAAACACCATGAAAAGATGCCTTTTTTTTTAATGTGGGTAGTAAGTTAGCAAAACTAATGAAAGAAAATGTTAAAGAACAGAGACCAGCGTAACTCTTCTCGTCTAAATCATAAACGAAATCGCACAGCAGCAAGATCCTTGCGTATTACAGCTTCGACGAGGGGATTGGCCGAGGGAGCTTGACGGTCCGTCCACCCCACCCCTACCCCCCACCCCCACCCCCACCCCGCCCACCGTGTACGTCCTGCCCTACCCAGTTCTATCTTACTCGTCTGTCGGCCTGTCGTTACACGCACCGCGTGCCGCCCGCCCTCTCTCTCTCTCTCTCTCTCTGCTCTCTGCTCTTCATCTGCAGAGACCAAATTGGATTTTCTTACTCACGGGACGTTGCGGGAAGCTGCCTCAGCTTCTTGGGATTTCTTTCGTTCTGTGGAGGAGGTGTTTGTTTTGTTTTGTTTTGTTTTGTTTTTTTCTGGACTGGACTATAGACAAAGAGCGAAGGGCCTCCTTGATGGCAGCAGCGGGATTTGGGTTAATAAAAGTGTGAGCTTCGTGGTCCTAGACGACGAGAGAGAAAGAAACAGGTGAGACGATGGTTCGTTTGTGACGGTTTGGAAGTTGTTGATGAAGGTGAGCTGGGAGAATGGGGGCTGAGGGGGGGGGGGGGGGGTGAGGGAGATGGTCTGACGTGAGTTTATGATAGCGGTGTTCGATTTGTAGTTGTGAATTTGGGTTTTGAACTGTGTCGGGCAATCCCAAGGGGCAAAAGAAGACATTACCTGCCATACTGGAGTGACACACTGGAACAGCTTCACACTGAAATGGACAATGCCAGAGAAGCTATGGAGCAAACCCCCACTCCAGAGAACCTAGTGAGGCACAACAACGCCAAAGAAGCTTTCAACCAACAGAAGAAAGCTGAACTCCAAAAGAGCTGGAACGAGAAGACCAGCAGCCTCAACATGGAGAAGGACACCAGCAAGCTGTGGAATCTGACAAAAGCCCTGAATGAAGACACCAGAGCGGGACACAGCAAAACCGTCATCGAGGAAAATGGTACACACCACACGGGAAGGAAAGCAGCAAACATCCTGGCAGAATTTTACAAAGAGGAAAGCAAAGCAACAATACCCATTGCCCGAGTGCAGGAAGTCAGCAAGGAAACCAGGGAGAAGCTGAAACACCAGAACCCTACACCGTCCATGATGTCAGCCTTCTCCATGACTGAACTCAATGCAGCCATTAAAAAACTAAAGCCAAAGAAAGCCCCAGGGAAAGATGGTGTTACCAATGACATGATCAGGAGACTTGGAACCACAGCAAAACAGAAGCTCCTTCTGATCATCAACCAGTCATGGAGCTCAGGGAAATTCCCAGACCGATGGAGAGAAGCAGTCATCATCCCCATCAGAAAGAAACAAAAAGACAAAACCAAGAAATCCAGCTACCGACCAATCAGCCTCCTCAGTTGTCTGGGCAAGGTGATGGAAAGAATGGTGAACACAAGACTGCTGAAACACCTGGAAGAAAATCACCTGCTCAGCAACACACAGTCAGCATACAGGAAAAACCACAGTACGGAAGACCAGCTTGTGTACCTCGCCCAACAGATCGAAAACGCCTTTCAGGAGAAGAAAAAGGTACTCGCTGTCTTTGTGGACCTGACCAAAGCCTTCGACAAGGTATGGAAGGAAGGACTTCTCCTGAAGCTGCTAAACAAGAAAGTGGAAGGGAATATGTACCGCTGGATACGCAACTTCCTCCAGTACCGCACAGCAAGAGTTCAGCTTGATGGGAAAATTAGCCACCGAATCACTCTACAACAAGGTGTACCACAAGGAGGAGTCATCTCCCCTACACTCTTTCTCATCTTCATTGATGACATCGCTGAGAAGCTCACCAAGCACATCTCCAGAGCTCTCCACGCCGACGATTTTGCTGCCTGGAGTGCTGCAGAACATTTAACCACAGCCAGCTACAGGATGCAGGAAGCACTGGAACACGTCGGAAGATGGGCCTCTGACTGGGGCGTAGAAATCAATGCCACCAAGACAGTGGCCACAGTCTTCTCGCTGTCGCCACTGCGAGAAACCATCAGCCTGAAAATAAATGGAAGAGAGCTAAAACAAGAAGACAACCCAATGTACCTAGGCATCAAGCTGGACAAGCGGCTTACTTGGAATCCGCACCTCAAGAACATTGAAAACGAAGCAGTCAGGAAGCTCGCCATCATGAAGAAGCTGGCCGGTACATCCTGGGGCGCAAACAGCAGCATCCTGCAGAAGGTGTATGTGGGTACCGTCAGACCAACCCTGGAGTATGGCAGTTCTGCATGGGCCACTGCATCCAAGACCAACACCAGTCGCCTGAACAAAGTGCAGAATGCAGGATTGCGACTGATCACTGGTGGGATGAAGACTACCCCAATCCAAGCCATGGAGAAGCTTACTAGTCTACATTCCCTCGAAGACAGACGCGAGGAGAAGGTTTTCATCCACAGTGAAAAGTTACTGCGTATGCCTACCCACCCCATGCACACCGAGATGCAGAACCCCACCAAAAACAGGCTAAAGAGAACAAGTTTCAACCACCTGTCTAAGAGCCTGCATCGCAGCAATGAAGACCTGCTGCCTGTTTCACCAGCCGAAACGGAGATGCTTCCAAATTTTGAGGAACCAGACAATCACCTGGAAGATGTCGCAATCATCACCGAAGTTCCTGGCATTAAAAGAATGGACCGTCAAGCCCCTCAAGTAATGAAAGCTCTAGCACAGGAGATGATCGCCAACCAATACAACCCCAGTGAGTGGACCCACGTCTTCACAGATGGATCCTCAGAAGGAGCAGTCAAGAATGGAGGAGCAGGGTTCTTCATCAGACACACCAATGGAAGATTGACACACAAGGCCTTCCCTACTGGAAAGATCTCCTCCAACTACAGAGCAGAGGCAATAGCACTGCTCCACGCAGTGAGGATCTTTCTGGAACCGGCCAGCCCATCACAGAAGGTTGTCTTCTTCACAGACTGCCGATCTCTGCTGCAGGGACTTCAGAACACAAGAAATGAACAACATACGCAAGACATCAAGGCTGCCCTCTATGAACTCTCAAAACAGTCTGTCATTACGCTTCAGTGGATTCCGTCTCATTGTGGGATCATGGGCAACGAAAAAGCTGATGCTCTCTCCAAAGCAGGCAGCAAAATGGAGCAGTTCAGCCACCCCGTGACCTACAGGGAGGCCAAGACCATCATCCACAACCAGTTTCAGTCCCAGTGGAAGAGAAGGCTGGGTGCAGAGAGTGGTGCTGACCCGATCCACCAGCTCCAAAGGCACCAGCAGACAATCCTCTTCAGACTGAGGACCGGCCACTGCAGACTGCTGAGCCACCTTAACCGCCTGAAGATCACCTACACTGACCAGTGTCCATGCGGCACTGGACCCCAGACCCCTGAACATGTCCTCCTGCGCTGTCCTACTCACGCAGCTCTACGACACAAAACCTGGCCGGGGGGAGCGGAGTTACAGGCGCAGCTTTGGGGAGCCCGTTCTGACCTGGAGAAGACCGCGGGCTTCATCATGGCGGCCGGGTTACAAGTCTGACGCATCCAGCTTCAATCGAACGCAGAAGAAGAAGAAGAAGAACTGTGTCGGTTTGAGTCTTATAAAATCACTCTAGAATTTTTTTTTTTTTTTTTTAATGGAAAGTGCTTCTTCCTGTTTTCTTTCTCTTTGTCGTCTTCTGTCTCCTTTTCCTCTTCTTTCATCTCTCTATCTCTGTTTCTCACTGTTTCTGTCTCTCTCTCTGTCTGTCTATGTCTCTGTCTGTCTGTCTGTCTGTCTGTCTGTCTCTCTCTCTCTCTCTCTCTCTCTCTCTCTCTCTCTCTGTATCCGTTTGTCTATATTTCTGTCTATTTGTCTGTCTGTCTGTCTCTCTCTCTGTCTCTCTCTCTCTTCTTTCTTTCTCTCTCTCTCTCTCTCTCTCTCTCTCTCTCTCTCTCTCTCTCTTACGCACATACACACACACGCGCGCACGCGCGCGCTCACATACACACACACGCACACGCGCACGCACTCTTTCTCTCTCTCTGTGTCTCTCTCTGTCTCTCTCACACACACAAACACACACATACACACACACACACAGACACACACACACACACACACACACACACATACACACGCACGTACGCACGCACGCACGCACACACACACACACACACACACACACGCGCGCGCGCGCGCGCGCGCGCGCGCGCACACACACACACCTGTACACACATTCGCGCGCACTCTCTCTCTCTCTCTCTCTCTCTCTCTCTCTCTCTCTCTCTCTCCCACACACACACACACACACACACACACACACACACACACACACACACACACATACACACGCGCGCACGCGCTATGTGCCTCTCCCTACTGTTATTCTGTCTTACACACATCCAGTGGGCAAGTTCTTCCTTCGAATGGGCCAGTATTTTTTATTGGATTCAAAAATAAATCAGATTTTGAGTCTGAGCCTCTTTTGTTAATTGTTTCCACGTTTGTTACGCCACAGATATAGTGACAGGAGAACGCCATGCGATTAGTCCAGTGGCCAGGGGAGAAGGAGACAGACAGACAGACAGACAGACAGACAGAGACAAAGACAGAAAGAGATAAACGGAGACAGACTGACAGACAGAGAGACAGACGAGGAGTTTAGTACTTTATATCTCCCTTACCCATAACAGTCGTTAAAGACGTAGAAGCCATAAATGTGTCTGTGTGCGCGCGCGCATGCGTGTGTGTGGGTGTGTGTGTGCGCGCGCGCGCACGCGCGTTCGTGCGGGCGCACGTGCGCTTGCATGTTGTTTGTTCGTGTGTGTGTGTGTGATTTATATTGACAGCACGTTCTTTACTCTGATTAGTCAGGGAGACCTGTGTGTGGCTGAAGTGTTCAGGATAACGTGAGAGAGCCCTCGGAGCTGGAGACAGACATCTCTCTGTGTGTATGTGTGTGTGCGCGCGCGCGCACGTGTGTGTGTGTGTGTGTGTGTGTGTGTGTGTGTGTGTGATATCATCTTTTTGCCTTTGGCAAGAAACGGAGGCACTACAAATATTCCCCTTACCCTGGGGATCTTTTGATGTTATTTTAAGTTTGTAATGATGTGATTGATTTGAAAATAAGTTCCCAAAGAAGTAAATAGCTTAACAAAAGTTATTTGGGGCTCGGTACCGGGGAAAAAAAAATGCTTTCAAGCCAAAAAGAGTGACAAACAGAACGTAAAGAAAACGAATTACCAGAAGAAAGGAACAGTTGCCAGAATGTCTCGACCATCGCAGTCACATCACGGGAGTCGGCTCACAGTTTTGACGAGAATTGATCGAGAGAACTGACGTCTTGTCGAACAGTGCGTCCTGCCCTACCGAGTTCTCCGTCCTTAAGCCAGTGGTACAGTGCGCGTCGTCCGTTGGGTCCCGCTTCCCTACAGCAGGAGACAAATTGGATTTTACCTATGGGACGTCATAGGAGCTGCCTTGGGATGCTGTGATGTGTCTGCGGAGGTGGTTTATTTTGGTGCCTTAATCGCAGTAACTGTGGCACACGACGGTGCTGATTGATTTTTTTCTCTCTCTAAGACAGCGCGGAGCTCAGGAGACAACAGGGAGAGAGAGAGAGAGAGGGAGAGCGAGAGAGAGCGAGAGCAGGTGAGAGGATGATTTGTTTCATTTTGTTGCTGTATCACTTTGTCACGACAGATTCAGGGAATGGAGTGAGAGTTAGGGCTGGCTGCTCCTGCTGGGGAGACTGTGTTCACTTTAGTACAGTACCATTCTTTTTATCTGTTTTTCTTTTCTGACAGCTTTTTCTTTTCTTTTTTTTCTTTTTTTT
>CM065727.1:41381443-41383943 GCA_033310375.1 Conus canariensis | reverse complement strand
GTGCACCTTGTATTTCTGTTCAGTGACCGAGTGTCCCCGACACACACAAACACACACACACACACACACACACACACACACACAAGCGCGCGCGCGCGCGCGCGTGCATGTGTGCACACACAGAAAGAGGGAGAGAGAGAGAGTATGAAAGATTGGATTATTATGCACGCCTGTTTTAAAAAAAAAAAAAAAAGAGAGAGAGAGAGAGAGAGAGAGAGAGAGAGAGAGAGAGAGAGAGAGAGAAGAGATGGGGGAGGGCTTAGAGAAAGAAACAGACGGACAGACAATCAGACAGACAGACAATCAAATAGACAGCATTTTTATAAGACCTTGTTTCTAGTGCACAGACAGAATCCGTCCAACACAGGGAAGACAGACTTCCAGATAGAGAGAGACAGAGATGGGAAAATGGGGTGGTGGGGATGGGAGCAGGAGAGGGCGAGAGGGGAAGGGGGTACATGGATGATTTATTCATATTCAGATGACGGTCTGTGGTGAAGAGACGAGTGAACACGGTACGTCTCTTAGGGACAGGAAGACAAAACTCGGCCAAACGATACAGAACTCACAACAACAAAAAACATACAGTCTTCAGTAAGAAACGGTTTCCCTTAATTCAAACAGTTTATACGAAGACAAGAGAAAAACAGGCGCAATGCTAGACTGTCCGTCACTGAATAGAAACACAAGGTGCACGGCATGACCGTTTCTGTCACCCACAGCCTCAGCGGGGTATTCCTTCATCGTTCATTCCTTCACAACAGGTTCTCAAGAACGAGGCTTATGAACGACTTTCGATTTCCTGCGTTCCCTCGGTGGAAGTTCGACCGAGTTTCTCCACAGCGAGTATTCCGTGCTTGGGGACAGTTGGTTCCATTTTTCTGATTGCCTCTGGAAGCGGAGAGCTTTGGCAATACATCATTATTATGACCAGTAGACAGACTGGGGTGAATGGAACGAATCTTGGACAGATGCAAGTAGGGAGAGCAGATTGTCTGTGTCAGACATCTTTGACTCTCACTTCGGCTGGAGTGAGCTTGGAGACGTTGTTTTGTATGGTAGAGATAGATAGACAGACACACAGACAGACAGATCGAGTGAGTGATGGAGGGGAGATAAATTGATACATACACAGATAGGTAGACAGATACATGGACAGTCAGATTCAAATCGCTTCATGTTGTTTACAGCCCAACTGACCACGAGGAAACCGTCAGGAGTATCACCTGGCCAAAGCCAATTCCACATATAGGTTTTTTTTTCTTAATCCATGAACTAGAATTGTCAAACTCGCAAAATTCCCCCCCCCTCCCCCCGCCCAAAAAATCTTTCTAGATCTTAGGTCATGTGAAAAATATTCATCTCCGTGGAATCCGAAAATCACATCCGATGAACATCTCTGAACAGGGTTTTCATCGAGTCTGCTGTAAAGTGTTTGTGTCTGACATTATAAGTGACAACACTCTAGGAGAGAGAAAGAGAGAGGAGGGGGGGAGCAGATGGACATTTTATTATTTCATTAGGGTATTAATTTGATAAACAATTATATCATTTCTAGTCCATATAGATAAGTAGATAATCAGATAGACAGACACATAGATACATAAAATAATTACCGCCCCACCTTTACCTAAAAGCCCTACCGATTACTGGGTTGTGAGTAACATTCCAAGATATCCTGTGTTGTATCAGAATTGTCAAGTCAAAAGAGAAAACGTATTGCTGTAAAATTGGCAAAGCTCTGAGTGGAAAAAAAAATCAGCTTTCGTTGGTAAGCGGAAACACGTGCAGACAGAAAAAAATCTGTAGTGCCTCACTATGCCGAAATACTTTCCCCTGAGGATAGCAATCCGGATTTGACACACAGAGAGATGTGGTGGTGAGAGACGTATGCACCACAACACAACATAATACAATACAGTGAGTAGAGTGCAATCCAATATACATACAGCGCAGCAAAATACATGACAATGTCGAGGAGCAGAAACAAGCCAAGAAATGCCTGCAGTCATCAATCGGTCTTAGAACAGCGGTCTATAGACAGAACTGAAAATCACGCACACAGGCGGATGCTAATGCTGCTCATAAGGTGCTTACCATCAGGGAGGGAATTTGGTTAAACATGTACAGGCGGCTGGACTTCAAAACCGAGAGAGACTAGAAGAACTGAGAAGGATATTGTTCTGTGTTTTGTTTGCATAGCATCTTCAGCGTCACAGCAGATTTCTCAGTATGAAATTAGGGATGCTCTGTCTTTAGAGAGCGCGTCTCCACAGTCCGGGAATACCTTTTTTTGTTGTTGTTGTTGTGTTGTTGTTTTTTGTGTGTGTTGTGTGTGTGTGTGTGTGTGTGTGTGTGTGTGTGTGTGTGTGTGTGTGTGGTGTTGGTGGTGGTGGTGGTGGTGGTGTGCCTTTGTATTTGCCTGTCATGGTACAGATGTCCACTAACCTTTACCAGGGACAGCTCCCTTTTTACCGTGGGTTCTTTGACAAGCGCATAG
>CM065727.1:41371443-41373943 GCA_033310375.1 Conus canariensis | reverse complement strand
AGTATGGTAAAAAGTAAGATGCCGTTGCTAAGGAAAATATGCTGGAGATGATAGCAAAAACTTTAGAAGCCGTTTTCTCAAAATGGCCGTCGGCACAACCCACTTCAAATGACCATAACTTTTTATTTTTTGCCCCATAGCGTTCATTTTCATATCAAATTAATCAGAAAAATCTGTAGATTTTAAATGTATGTATATCTCAGAACTTTCAAAAGTCGACTTAAGACTGGTTTTGTGGTGGAAGGTCACATATATTCTTTGCTCCCCTTTTTGCTGCTCTATCTGCTTGATCGTTAAAAACGAAGGAGGTGTGCGATGGAACCCAAGAATATACAACATTAGTACCTTTCATGTAAAGACAGTGCAACATGTACTTAATCTCAAATAATAATTCCTCTCTCTGTGTATTTTCAAAACAATGCCAGCTTTTTAATACTGACTGTGAATCAACACAAAACAGGATATTAAATATTGAGACTGGCAAGGAAATTAAATAATTTAATGCCATCAGGACAGCAACTAGTTCAGCTGTAAATATGGAATGACCCTAACCTAAATAATATGATTTTTCAGCTTTGAAATCTGGAATTACAAAGCCAGATCCCGCACTACCATCATCAAGAACCGAGCCGTCAGTGTATACTTTTAGACAGTTAGTAAACTTTTCTTCCATGTCAGTTTTGACAGATGCTGCTAACACATGCGGCGAAATCGCTTATTTAGATCAGAAGAAAAACATGTTAACTGTTACTTCCGTTAGTTCCCAAGGGGGTACCGGCGGAACCAGTACGCGAGGCGCTACCTCGTGTGGGTCAATCTTTGATGAATTAAAAACGTCTGAAACATATGAACGAAGCGTCTCTAAATTTGAATTTTTCTGTGCATTTTTCGAAAAATCAATGTCGGATCGTGTATTTAACTCTTCAAGGTCGTCCACAGCAATCCGTCTCACTACATATTTTACAGAACTTATTTTCCTTTCTTCATCAAGTGGCAAAAGGCCTGCTATCTTCTAAGCTTCAGAGGACTTAGTGTGCACAGGTACACCCAGGGCCAAGTTTACAGCTTTACTGTCAATTCTTTGAAGTTTCTTTAAATGCGATCGCGGAGCAGAAAAGAATACTTCCTGTCCGTAAGTCAATCTTGATCGTACAAGACTGGTTGCTAAATGCAACAAAACTTTGGGATCCTGTCCCAATGGAGAGTGACTGACAATTTTTAGAAAATTCAAACTTTTAACTGCTTTAGTAACAATTGAGTCAATATGTTTTTTTCCAGTTTAGTTTTGGTGTAAGTAGGACACCTAAAAATTTTACCTCAAGTTTATAAAAAATTTCCCGTCCTCCCAGAAAGAATACAGGCAGGTTACTTGGGTTATATCCATTGTTAAAGAGAATCAAATGTGTCTTTTCAACAGAGAATTGAAAGCCATTCAAATGCATATTATGTCCGTAAAAAAATGTCCGTAAAAAAGCTTTGGAATGAGCGCACGCGCGCGCGCGCGCGCGCGAGAGAGAGAGAGAGAGGAGAGAGAGAGAGAGAGAGAGAGACAGAGAGACAGAGAGAGAGACAGAGAGAGAGTGCTCTTTCTTTTCTTATCGATTAGTGTAGTTTCACTTGTAATTTTCGACAAATTGTAAAATCCTTTTGGCATTATCACACATATTGATAGATTAACAATAATGCGGAGAAAATCATCGACACAAAAAAATCATCGACACTTTCTTCCGTATCTGCTTTGTTCTTTCCAAGTAATGAAAACTGGCTATAACAGGTGTTATTTTGAGGATCTGGCAAAAAAAAAAAAAGAATTTTTCTAGGGTGTAAAATGTGTTTTCAAAATGGGACAGAGAATAGCAACAGACCAGTGGATCACCATCGTTACCTTCCTGTTCTTCTTTGGGAAACGATCTTGGCAAGTTTTGAAGCAGACTGTGTGCATGCACGCATGCGCGGGCGCGCGCAAACACACACACACAACACACACACACACACACACGCACGCACGCACGCACGCACGCACGCACGCACGCACGCACGCAAGCACGCACGCACGCACGCACGCACGCACGCACACACACACACACACACACACACACACACACCACACACACACACACACACACACACACACACACACACACTATTTACTTAAGACAGGTACATTTTCCAGATTTAGCATTAGACATTTAGTCTTTACGTTATGTTGACATTAGCCAAAACTTTCACACGACGACATGTCATTTTGACTAGCCAAATATGAACGGAACCGTTTTGTGAACATTCTCTCTTTCATTCGTCTTGACTCCTCTCTCTCTCTCTCTCTCTCTCTCTCTCCTCTCTCTCTCTCCTCTCTCTCCTCTCTCTCTCTCTCTCTCTCTCTCTTCTCACCCCCAGCGTATTCCGGTATACTCTATTTCTTCTTCTGTCTATTTCTCCTTCTCTCTGTCTTTCTCTCTCCGTCTGTCTCTGTTTTTGCCTGCTTTCGTCTGTATGTCTA
>CM065727.1:41361443-41366443 GCA_033310375.1 Conus canariensis | reverse complement strand
AAGAGAAGAAAAGAAGAGATACAGACAACAGAAACGACAGACGTTCGGACAAGAAGGAAATCTAAAAGAAAAGGTCAAAAAGTAAACAAAGGTTGAGGAGAGAGAGAGAGAGAGAGAGAGAGAGAGAGAGAGAGAGAGAGAGAGAGAGAGAGAGAGAGACAGGGGCAGGGAGCGTGGGATAGGGTGACAGAAGTGTCCAAGCATAACAACAGTCAGCATCACAAGTGTCGATCTCTGAGGTGAACGAGCTGCTTATCGTTTCTGCCTGCTCGGCCACACGTCAGCGATTGAGCAGACTAGGGTGACGTCTGGAACTGATAAGGCCTGTCCAAGTGTTGCAGTCTGATTTGCTCCAAAGACAGATTGGGCCGAACCTTCAGATTGGACGTGTCGGCTCGCAGAAGCGTGCCCGATTTATCTGAAAGGTTTTGTTTGGGTTTTTTTGCAGCTCCGTCTACGTTCTACAGACGGTCTCCCTGTCTGTTTCCTGCCGTCTACGTGTCTCTTTTACCCCTCGTCCTGTCTTGCTCCAGGTCTTGATCTGTCTTTCTGTCAATGTGTCTATCCCTCTCTCTTCGGCGTTTGTCTTGCTTCCCCTGTTCCACCCACTACCTTGCTTCCCCTTCTGCCCCCCCCCCCCCTTCTCTCTCTCTCTCTCTCTCTCTCACTCTCTGTCTCTCTCTGTCTGTCTGTCTGTCTGTCTCTTCTCTCTCTCTCTCTCTCTCTCTCTCTCGCTCTCGCTCTCGCTCTCTTTACCGTCATCCCCAGTTTTTTTTCTTCTACTAATTGTGTTCACCTGCCTGCCTGTATTCTAGGAGGTCTTTCCGCTTTTTGTGTCATTACAGTGTCAGCTTTGCGGGGTTTTGTGTTTGTTTTGTGTTTGTTTTGTGTTTGTTTTGTGTTTGTTTGTTTGTTTTGTGTTGTTATCATAATCTGGCGAGTGGGTCGTGAGACTATACACACAGTCCTCATAATCTGGCGACTGTGTAGATTATACACACAGTCCTCATAATCTGGCGACTGTGTAATGAGACCACACACACAGTCCTTATAATCTGGCGACTGTGTAGACTATATACACAGTCCTTATAATCTGGCGACCTTGTAGTGAGACTGTGCACACAGTCCTTATAATCTGGTGACTGTGTAATGAGACTATACATACAGTCCTTATAATCTGGCGACCGTGTTGTGAGACTATACACACAGTTCTTATAATCTGACGACCGTGTAATGAGACTATACACACAGTCCTTATAATCTGGCGACTGTGTAGTGAGTGAGACTATACATACAGTGTAAAACTGACCTTAGCCGTCCATGTTGTAGTGTTCATTTGCCCATATGGTTTGGGGGGTATTTTTTTGTCGCACTGTAAAGCGTCCCCCCCCCCCCCCCCCCCCAATCAAAACTGTGGGTGAACAGTTGAGGGGAAATGTTGGCAGCTTCAACACAGCTTGGTATTATCTGCAGCAAGGATGTCTTTTAGCTGTGATAATTCAGATTTAATGTACTAATCATGTTTTGTTTTGTTTTGTAATTGGACCAACCCTCCCCTTTTTGATGGCTTTCTTTCTTTCCTTTCTCAACATTTTGTAAATTCTCGTGTCTTTGTTCTGTTCAGTCTTTTTTTATCCTGTTTTTCTCGTCTGATCACAATTTATAACATGCCAGCTTTTGTTGAAATCTGGCCACAACCTGGTGAGACTGTACTTGTTGACCATTTTACAGTGTCTTTTTGCCCATATGGCCTTTGTACTATATATGTATGTTGTGTTAATATATAAATGTACATATATACATATTTGTGTTTGTGTGTGTATGTGTAAGGAGAGACAGGGACAGAGACAGACAGGTAGACAGACAGGCAGACAGACAGACAGAGACGGACGGATAGACAGACAGACAGACAGATCGATACAGAGACTTTTCCACACTGGGAGTAAACAAATTAAGCGGGATGGCTGGTGATCTCAGCACAGCCTAGATTTATCGGTTCCAAATAAGAACGTCAGTGGCTTCAGTTATCATGTATTGACTACTGTATATATAGATAAAGTGCTTGTTTGTTTCTCTTTCCGGGTGAGATTTTTTTTATTTTTCATGTGCGATCTTTTTTTTTTCATGTACGATGTACGAGTTTGTATTCCCCTAAAGTCTACTTTCTTGCAGGGCTGTGTTCTCCCGGGTCTGTGTTAATTCATTTCCACGCCTCCCTCCGCCCACCCAAGTCTATGTTTCTCTGTCCCCCATCGCGGTTAAAAGACAGTATGACCTCAAGTGGGTTAATCTAACTCATAATGAGTTTAAAGACCAAGAGATCCAGAATGGGTTGTTGTGGCCCACGAGCAAGTTTGAAAAGTCATGGTAACCCAGATCAACATTGAAAATCAGGTGATCCTCGACGGGTCGGATTTACCCAGGTCAAGGGGAAAGGTCAGTTGACGAAGTGGGTCCGGGTTACCCGGGTCAGGATTTACTGTCAAATGACGAAGAATGGTTCAGGCTGGTCATTGCTGAGAGTGAACGTCAAGTGATCTTGAATGGGTTAGGGTCATCCAGCATGCGGTTAAAGTTCAGCTAACCCAATAGATCATACAGATTCAGATTGCGGTTTACTGTAATGTGACCCAGAATGGGTCAGGGTGACCCAAAGCAAGTTTAAATGTCAAATGACCAAATGGGTCGCAGTGACCCTGAGAAGATTGAATGTCCGGTGACCCAGTTGGATTATGGGGAACCAGATGGATGTTGAAGGTCAAGTGACACACAATGGCCCGTAGAGACTCAGTCCAGCGTTAAATTTCAAATAAGCAGAGTGGATCAGGATGACCTTGAACAAGGTTAGATGTTTAAAAAAAAAAAAAAAAAGGTTGTGGCGACCCACATCGAGGACTGCCATTCAGGTAACCCAAACTGGGCAATCTGACATAGAGCTAAGGTGAAACTCCCAAAATAGATCAGGGTGAACCAGAGCAAGGCTAAATGTCCAATGACCACAATGGATCATGGTGACCCACGAGGTTCAAATACTGAGTGACCCAGAATGATTCCAGGGGGGAGTGAAGTAAAGCAAGTAATTCAAATGGATCCTAGTGACTCGGAACAAGGTCATAAAGATCAAGTGGCTCAGAATAGATAGGTGTGACCCCTGGCGAGGTTAAACACTAAGGGACACAATGGGTCATGGTGATTCAGATGTCCAGGTTGAATGCCAAATGACCCAGCGTTGTTCAGGATGACTCGGATCGAAACTACACATTAAGTGACTTTGAATGAGTTCGGGTGCTCCATGTCCGGAGACCAAAATCAGTCAGGGAGATCCAGAGCAAGGTTAAATGTCAAGGGAACAAGACCCAAAACAAAACAGACAAAAAAAAGCATAGGTCGTGACGTCACGATCCAGATCGAACTCACAAGTCAGGTAACCGGAAACAGATCATTACGACACAGATCCAGATTTAACAGCCCACAGCGTTTCAAGAGAAGGGGGGTCGTGGAAGAGGGGATGTGTGTGTACGGGGAGGAGGAGGGGGGGGAAGAGACAGAGACGTGGCAGAGGCGGGAGCCGATGACAGTGACAGGCGGGAGGAACGCATGGATCGAGAAAGAGGAGGGGAAGGTAGCGTTAGAAGGGCTGGTGAGTGCACGGATGGAGAGAAGGGAATGGGAAAGAGAGGGAGAGAGAGAGAGAGAGAGAGAGAGAGAGAGAGACAGACAGAGCAGACAGACAGACAGACAGACAGACAGACAGACAGACAGACGGACAGATGGACGGACGGACGGACGGACAGACAGACAGAGACAGAGACGACATTCTAACGCTATTTTTTTCAATGTGTTTCGCTTAAACAAATAAAAGAAATATGCATTTGACATACCTATCTGTCCTATTTCACCAAGCACTGGTAAAATAATTCTTTAGAGGATTCGACGGACAACACCAAGAAAATTTTTTTCCCCTTGGATGTCAAAGTTTCAACTATTCCCCGCTTATAAGAGAGTGAACACACGTGGGGATGTCAAGAGTTTCCACTGTTTTCCACTAACAGGAGAGTGAACTCAGAGTGTGATGTCAGTGTTGCAACTGTTTTCCAGAAACAGCACGGGGAGATCTGTTGGGGAGGAGGGGAGGGGGGGGGGGGTAGTTCAAGACTTTCAACTGGTTCCCATTACCAAGAAAGTGAACACACTTAATGGGCATCTTACATCTCTCATTTCGGTTTCTAATATTGATACGGAGAGAGTTTGTGCGTGCGTGACTTGCTGTGAGAATCATGTTTTACTGGTAATCAAGCTGTTTCGTGTTGTCTTTGTTTTTCTGTAAAGTCCTTTCGCTAGCGTGTGCTTTCAGGAAAGAGGCAAGGTTTGGAATCAAAGAAACTGGCTCAGGGAAATGTTCTTACTTGTTTGGAATGAAAATACGCCAAACTCGAGAGTTTTACTTTTTTGATGAAAACATATTATGTTAAAGTTGTTTGTTTTTTTTACTCTGATCCAAATCTTTCTTAGAGAAGAAAAATAATTCTGCAGCTCCATTGATTTTTACTTTTTTAATGAAAATATGTTAAAGTATTTTTTTTTTTACTCTGGTCCAAATCTTTCTTAGAGAAGAAAAATAATTCTGCAGCTCTGTTTGTTTTCCTCTGTTGCTGTCGCTATGCTTCACATCCATTTTTTTTTTCTCTTATTTTTGCTGCTCTTCCTCCTTCCCCTCTACTCTTCCTCCTCTTCCTCCCTCCTCCTCCTCCTCCTCCTCCTCCTCCTCCTCCTCCCTCCTCCTCTTCCTCCTCCTCCTTTGCGTCACTCTTTTGATCTTTTCGCCTCTCTTCTTCGTCCTCATTTTGCTTCTTTTGTTTATTTATTTTCCCCCTGTCTTTCTCTTTGCTCTTTACACCTGGCCCGGGTCAGATGACTCTGAGGGCGGAAGGAAATGTCCTTGTGGGTAATAGCTGCAGCGGGGTCGATTGACATACACGTGAAATTGATTCGCTCCCCAG
>CM065727.1:41343943-41348943 GCA_033310375.1 Conus canariensis | reverse complement strand
AGGAGAAGGGAGGAAGGGGGTAGAGAATATGTTTTTAGGTATTCAAGACTTCTTTTTTTGTTTTGTTTTAAAGGAAGTCTGGTAAACTGGAAGCTGTCGCTACGACCTTGAGCAGATTGCTACGGAATGTGGGGTTTTGACATCTCGCGTTGTGACAGGGCCACTTTGGCTGGGGATGTTTACGGGTCACGCTGCCGTTCAGAAGAGGAAGCAGAAACGACGAGATGAGAGCGGTGTGTTGGTCTGTGAGGAGCCAGCCGGAGGTTAAACTAGACCAGCTACTACAGACAGCACTCTCAAAAAGACCTTTTTTTTTTTTCTTTTTTCTTTTCTTTTTTTTTTTCACTGAGCATGCTACTCACCAGGACACAGGAACATAAAAAGCCGCTTTGGAAGAGACGATGTGATGACGTTCCAGCGCGCAGCAGGCATTCAGGGCAAGTATAGCAACCGGTGACTACAGGAGAGTTGTGCCGGAGAACAATTTGCAGCAACCGAAAATCTTAGTAGCCAGGAAATTGGGGAACAAAATATGGGTGGTGCTGTACTGTTACGGCGTTCTCCGGTCAGGGAGAGTAGCAGGAGTTTCACTCGGAGAAATCTGTTGTGTCTGTGAAGTTGTATGTTACTACATGCGCGCAAATGCATACACGCGAGGGCGTGCGCGCACGCACTCACACGCACACGCTTACTTACACACATACGCGCGCGCGCGGGCGTGCGCACACACCTCACACACACACACACACACACACACACACACACACACACACACACACACACATACACACACGCACGCACGCACGCACGCACACACACGCACGAACGCACGCACGCACGCACACACACACACACACACACACACACACACACACACACACACACACACGCACGCACGCACGCACGCACGTGCGCACGCACGCGCGCGCGCTCGCGCACACACACATACACAACAGTTGAATGAGATAGGACAGTGAGACAGATAAATAGATGGGCGGGTGATTGGAGGCGTGTGTAGGCGGGCGAACGAATGGGTCGACGACACACGGAAGACCGAAAGACAGACAGACAGCTTGATTCAGTGACTGATTGCCTTGTTGACAGACTGACTAATTGAACGACAGAGGAGAGGAAGCATGATAGATGTTAAAAGGGCATCGCCCATCAGGAAGAAGACGTCAGCAAAGACAAAGTGTATTTGACATCGGGTAATTGCTACCCTGTTTAGTACAAAAGAGTTTCCAGCAGACAGCAACGGCTTCCGTGAAATCAGAATACAGACAACAGAAAAGAATGGGGACCGCAGGTTATGGCGTTTGTCAGAAGTAGGCGTGAAATGCCTGTAGGTGATTGAGTGGGTGGGTGGATGGGTGCCAGGAAGAAGTATGCACATGCAGGGCAAAAGATTTGACAGGGAAAGCGCCAGCAAAAAGTGGCACACAACGAAAACCATGTACAAAGGCAGTTTGTGAAGGGATTTCAGCAAAGAAAACCATGTACAAAGGCAGTTGGTGAAGGGATTTCAGCAAAGAAAACCATGTACAAAGGCAGTTGGTGAAGGGATTTCAGCAAAGAAAACCATGTACAAAGGCAGTTGGTGAAGGGATTTCAGCAGAGAAAACCATGTACAAAGGCAGTTGGTGAAGGGATTTCAGCAGAGAAAACCATGTACAAAGGCAGTTGGTGAAGGGATTTCAGCAGAGAAAACCATGTACAAAGGCAGTTGGTGAAGGGATTTCAGCAGAGAAAACCATGTACAAAGGCAGTTGGTGAAGGGATTTCAGCAAAGAAAATCATGTACAAAGGCAGTTGGTGAAGGGATTTCAGCAGAGAAACCATGTACAAAGGCATTGTGAAGGGATTTCAGCAAGAAACCATGTACAAAGGCAGTTGGTGAAGGGATTTCAGCAGAGAAAACCATGTACAAAGGCAGTTTGTGAAGGGATTTCAGCAAGAGAAAACCATGTACAAAGGCAGTTGGTGAAGGGATTTCAGCAGAGAAAACCATGTACAAAGGCAGTTTGTGAAGGGATTTCAGCAAAGAAAACCATGTACAAAGGCAGTTGGTGAAGGGATTTCAGCAGAGAAAACCATGTACAAAGGCAGTTTGTGAAGGGATTTCAGCAGAGAAAACCATGTACAAAGGCAGTTGGTGAAGGGATTTCAGCAAAGAAAACCATGTACAAAGGCAGTTTGTGAAGGGATTTCAGCAAGAAAACCATGTACAAAGGCAGTTTGTGAAGGGATTTCAGCAAGAAAACCATGTACAAAGGCAGTTGGTGAAGGGATTTCAGCAGAGAAAACCATGTACAAAGGCAGTTTGTGAAGGGATTTCAGCAGAGAAAACCATGTACAAAGGATGGGGACACAGTTTATTGTGAAGGGCATTTCAAGCAAAGGGGAGAAAAACCATGTACAAAGGCATTTTGTGAAGGGGAGATTCAGCAGTAGAAGGAAAACCATGTACAAAGGCAGTTGGTGAAGGGATTTCAGCAGAGAAAACCATGTACAAAGGCAGTTGGTGAAGGGATTTCAGCAGAGAAAACCATGTACAAAGGCAGTTGGTGAAGGGATTTCAGCAGAGAAAACCATGTACAAAGGCAGTTGGTGAAGGGATTTCAGCAGAGAAAACCATGTACAAAGGCAGTTGTGAAGGGATTTCAGCAGAGAAAACCATGTACAAAGGCAGTTGGTGAAGGGATTTCAGCAGAGAAAACCATGTACAAAGGCAGTTGGTGAAGGGATTTCAGCAGAGAAAACCATGTACAAAGGCAGTTGGTGAAGGGATTTCAGCAAGAAAACCATGTACAAAGGCAGTTGGTGAAGGTGGAATTCCTTGAGGCAGAGAAAACCATGTACAAAGGCAGTTGGTGAAGGGATTTCAGCAGAGAAAACCATGTACAAAGGCAGTTTGTGAAGGGATTTCAGCAGAGAAAACCATGTACAAAGGCAGTTGATGAAGGGATTTCAGCAAGAAAACCATGTACAAAGGCAGTTGGTGAAGGGATTTCAGCAGAGAAAACCATGTACAAAGGCAGTTGGTGAAGGGATTTCAGCAAAGAAAACCATGTACAAAGGCAGTTGGTGAAGGGATTTCAGCAGAGAAAACCATGTACAAAGGCAGTTGGTGAAGGGATTTCAGCAAAGAAAACCATGTACAAAGGCAGTTGGTGAAGGGATTTCAGCAGAGGTGTGACGACTGCATTTCGGTGGTCTGAAAGAAAACCATGTACAAAGGCAGTTTGTGAAGGGATTTCAGCAGAGGTGTCGGTGATCTGAAAGAAAACCATGCCGCCCCACAGTTTTTAAAGTTCTCGAAGCTTGTTGGTAAGGACAACCAAACACAAAGGGAACTAACTGGCAACAGTCCATAACAGTTCGCCAGGCGATCGGTCAATAGTGATTTCAACCATCTTGACAACTTGAGTGCATTTTCCTGTGCTGCATTCATGAACAGAATTAAATCATAGATCAGCTGAATTGTATTTCGTTTGTGTAGTATCGTGTTGTGTCGCGTTGTGTTGTGTTGTGTTGTGTTGTGTTGTGTTGTTGTGTTGTGTCGCATTTGCCCCATATGATCGTACCGTATTGTACTGTGCATGTGATGTAGTGTACTGAAATAGAGGACGTTGGTTTTGTGTTACATTGTGGCGTGTTGTGTTAGATTGGACCACATTGGATTTGTTTTGTGTGGTGAAGAACAGCATTAAACCGGACTGTGGCGAATTGTTATGGTATTGTGACGTTCTGCTGCCATTTAAACCTCATTGAATTTATGGTAACTGGAATGTGATTATTGAATAAGACTACACTGGTTTGGTGTTGTATTGTATCAAACTTGACTACATTCATTTTTGTATTGTGGTGTGGTGTATTATTCAGCTGGACTACAGCGGATTTGTGTTGTAGTTTATTACATTGACTATGCTGCATTTGTGTTGTAGTATTGTGGTGTCTCACACTGAAATATGCTGTGTTTGTAGTGTATTGTGGAGAGCTGTATTTAACTGATCAACACTGGATTGACGTTGTGTTGTATTTAGTATGATGTATTGAATTGATGTATTTTGTATGTTGATGTGGTGTATTGAACTGGACTGTTTGGGATTTGTATTGTCTTGTGGTATATTAAACTAGATTACGATGGATTTATGTTGTATTGTTATGTGAACTTTAATCTGAACTACATCGGATTTTGATATAAGTACAAACTAGCCACTCTCGCCTTCCGTATCTCTGACGGTTCTCCTCCACCACACTTGTCCTGTATCCTCTACGCATACCAGTCATCACGTGGGGGCCGGAATAGCTCAGTTGGTAGAGCGCCGGACTCGTAATCTTGGTGATCCTGGGGTTGCGGGTTCGAATTTCTGCCGGGTCGTTTCGGTACAGGGTTTTTTTTTTCCCCACGGAGTTAACACTGGTTCTGACTCCATTTCCCATACAGTCCTTCGAATGAGACTATAAACCGAGGTTCCGTGTGTGAACGCACGCATAACATCTTGCACACACGTAAAATCCCATCACCAACTTTCGGATGAGAAGGTCAGTTCGGCCGTTGGTATGGATGACACGTTACACATAGCATGCACCCTGCGTAAGAAATGGAAAGAATGAAGAAAGTAAGGAAATTGAGTGCATGATATTGAATGATATGGTCTGGATGACACGGGAAACGACTGAACGAAGCGCCAGCTGGCAGCTCTTCAGTCGGCACTACCCAGGTAGGCAGCCCGTTGTGTAAACGAGTGTGGATTGTAAAGCGCTTAGAGCTTGGTCTCTAACTGAGAATAGGCGCTATATAAGTATTCGTTATAATAATCATGTACTCTCCGCTCTTCTAGTCAGAAACTCCCCACATTTTAAAGCGAAATCTAAATTGTTTGTTGAACACGGGCGCCACGGGGCTGATCACAACATGTCCAGGGACGACCCGACCCAGGAAAATAACAAAGAAAGAAAGAAAGAAAAACGCCTGAAACAGTTTTTCATAATCCTGA
>CM065727.1:41336443-41338943 GCA_033310375.1 Conus canariensis | reverse complement strand
TCACCAAATCAGATCCAAAGGTACCACTATTCTTCAATTGCGGTGAAAACATAATTGAAACAGTAGATCAATGTAAATATCTTGGAGTCATGTTCCATAAAAACGGACATTTTACAGAAGCCCAAGAACACTTAGCAAGACAGGGGAATAAAGCCGCACATACCTTGAAGAGAACGTTTTATGGTCAAAATGTAAATATGAGAACAGTTACAACCCTATTTGACTCGTTAGTCTCTCCCATCTTCACATATGGGTCGGAGGTGTGGTTCCCATCCTCTTACCAATACAAAGATGAAATATGTCGAGAAAAGGAAATGCAGCATTTGTTCAAAACCTGCCTTGCAAACAAATTCCCACATGAAACTGCACACATTAAATTCTGTAGGCAATTATTAAGAGTTCATAGAAAAGCAATGACATTACCGGTTTTGGGCGAACTGGGAAGATTCCCGATTACTTTTAAAGTGATAACCCAGACTATCGCATTCTGGATACACATATTAGAGTCAGACCAAGACTCTTATCAACAACAGATTTATCAGTCAATGATCTCTCAGTGCACCGAAGAAAGCAAATGGACGAAGTTTATACGACAAACCTTGTCAACGATAGGATTGCAGCATGTCTGGGAAAATCAGGGTACATTTAGTGTGACTCGCCTGAAGTTTCTAATCAATGCGAAGCTGGAAAGGTTTTATATTGAGTTTTGGAAGAAACAAAAGAACGAAAGCACATCCAAGCTCAAATTTTATGCCACAGTTACTACCGAATACAAACAGGCGGCTTATTTGGAGCAACACACTGACACAGATTGCAGACGAGCACTAACTAGATTACGAATAAGTGCCCATGACCTCCAAATTGAGAGGGGCCGTTATACCAACACTGACAGAGAAGACAGATTATGCACGACATGCCACGTCGTTGAGGACGAACTACATTTTCTCGATGACTGCAAATTATTTGACCAACAACGTTATGACCTGATGACAAAGATCATAAAAACTGATTTTCCACCACAGACTAACATGACAAAACCCTCGGAGCTCATGTTATTGGACTGCTTCCAACCTGTACTTGCCCAGTACATCCTGTTGTGTTTTTCTCTTCGGAGACAGAAAATTTAATCAGACTCTGATACACACTGTGCTTTTTCTTTCTGCTACTGATGTTATGTTGCAAGATGTGACAACGCTGGGATTAGTTTAGTTTAGTTGAATGTCTGAACTTGATCATCTGTGCCCCACAAAACCTCTGGTTTTCATATGGCAATAAAATATGTTCTTGTTCTTGTTCTTGTTCTTGTTCTCACACACACACACACACACACACACACACACACACACACACACACACACACACACACACACACACACAGGAGAGAGAGAGGGGCGGGGGAGAAATGCAATCTTCCAGACACACAAAAAATAAGTAAATAAAAAACAACATTCAAGATCACGGGGGGGGGGGGGGGGGGGGGTCTTTCTTTCTTTTTTCTTTTTTTCTTTTTTTTTTTTTTTTTTTTTTTTTTTTTTTTGGGGGGGGGGCGGGGGGGGGGGGGAATCCATAAACTTCCCTACCGAACCCTAACTCAATCAAGGCAACGCGAGTTCCAAGCACGGGTGACTGCCACGCTCCGCTGGACCAAGCCGTGCAATTTGCTATGAAAATAGGATAAACGTGAGGCAGAGGAAGAAAGAAACAAACGACAAAAAGAGACCTTTGACGGGCGTATAGAGATAGCGACTTGGTGAGAGAGATGTTGCGTGTAGAGACAGCGACATGGTGCAAGAGAGAGAGAGAGAGAGAGAGAGAGAGGGGAGGGGGGAGAGGGGGGTAGATAGCTCGACTGAGGGTCGAGTTAAGTTGTGTATAGTCCAGCCAGCCTCGAGGGCCACACTAAGGCTAGAGAGAGAGAGAGAGAGAGAGAGAGAGAGAGAGAGAGAGAGAGAGTAGCTCGACTGAGGGTCAAGTTATGTTGTTGATAGTCCAGCCAACCTCGAGAGTCACACCAAGGCCGGACAAAAAGGCAACATGAGGTGATGCTGATAGGTGAATACTGCGTTCGCACCTGCTCGAAGGGGTGTACAACTGTAGCGTCGTGCGAACACATGGCATTGGTTGTGTTCGGTTCCGTTAGGTTTTCGGCGAACGTTGCGAGCTTTAACACCGACGTAAAGGTCATTTGAAACCCATATTATCATTGTAGTTTTCATAAATACGACATAAAAAGAAAAGTGGTGGAGGAATCCTGGATAATGTCCCTTAAGCTGATCACACACAATGAAATAAAAGGATTTCATCATTTAAATGTATTATTGATATAAAGACGAACCATTGAGAGGACAGTGTGAGGGTGTTCGGTTAACAGGGACAGGGATTAGGAGCGCAGAGTTAGAGGAAGAATACGAATATCATTGTTTTTTTTTAATTTGACAGAGAGAGAGAGAGAGAGAGAGAGAGAGAGAAAACAGACGGACAGACAGACAGACAGACAGAC
>CM065727.1:41321443-41326443 GCA_033310375.1 Conus canariensis | reverse complement strand
GGACTTAGTGTGGCTTGATCTGGCAAACCATATGGTTTTGTGCCCCAAATTTGATGTTACTGTTGGCCCCTTGAGTTTTTACCATGTGCCAAAGACATCCGCGACTGCTCAAGAAGTACTTTTAAGGTTCTCAATCCCCGGGTTTTCCCACCAAGGAGTAAAACAACAACTGGATCAACTTGGAAGTGGGTTTTGCAATGGCCGTGAATTTCCCCAATACTGGTTCGTGTGGCCCAAGGAAATAAACTTTTAAAGCTGCAACAAACAACGCGAGACCAACAGACCTTTGGCGTTTGGGTACAAGATGCCTCCTCTCAAGGCCTTCATGGATGGGGCACTACAGTGATTTCACCAGAGAGACGGAGACACGTCATGTCGGAGAGGCTGGCGACATAGTTTGCCTCATCCAGAATGAAGTTCAAGCCAAAGAAATCACGGAGTCTCTCACTGGGAAAGGGAAAAATGGCCGGATCTGTGGTCTTCAGTGTTGCCAACCGGCCATTCCAACAGTCACAGAAGAAAACCCGTCAAGAGCCTTGGAAGATGGGCAGATGGCGGGGGAAGGTTGGAGACCATTGACCAGTGTGGGCTCCCGGGCAAATAAAGTCTGGTGTCTGCGTTCCCTGCTGATACCCAAAAACTGCAAAGGGCCCCCTGTGATATACGACATCTGCACCCATAGTGGAGGCAAAAAAAAAGCCAAAATCAACAAGTTCACAAGGAAATGGCTTGGTGTCCCCCCCTGCCCGGGCTGACTTTGCGGGTACTTTTCCCAAGCAAAGCTGAAACTACCCCTGAAATCCTTTTCCGGGGAATACAAAGGGAAACCAATTTTAAAGCTTTTCGGAGGACTCAGGGGGAAAAAGGGGGTTGAAGAAAAATTAACCCCCCGCTAAAAGCGGGAAAAAGGAAATTTCAAGAGGCGAGGGGTTCTGCAAAAAAAAGTCTCAAGATAAAAAAAAAAAGGGAACCCCACAGACCAACAGACAGGGCCCGGGGGTGCCCCCAAAAAAAAAGGTGGTAAAAGGGCCCCCAAAAAAAAACCAAAAGAGACAGGGGTGATTCAGGAGATGAGAAAAGAAAAAGGGGCCCAAAAAAAAACTCAAAAAGCAGGTTTCCGCAGAGAAAACAAGGGGGCCCCAAGGGGAAAAGTGGGGGGAATGCACCCCAAAAAAAGCCCCCCTTTTTAATTTTACTTTTGGGGCCCCCTGGCCCCTCTCGGGAAAACGGTTTCATTCTCAGATTTGCTTTTGACCTTCCCCCCCCCAAATTTTAAAAAACCGGTGAAGGGGGGGAAAAAAAAGGGGTCCTGAAAACCCCCCCCTGCCTTTTAAAAAAAAAACAGTGGAGATGCCCAAATTTAGGGGAAATTTGCCCTGGCTAAAGGGGAAGGACACAGGAGGCAAAACCCCAATGCTAAAAGAAAATTTCCCCGAGTCGGGCCCCGGGGACCAAAAACCCCAAAAGGGAAAAGGGGGCCCCCCCCCCCCCCCCCCCCAAAACCCCCCCCCCCCCCCCCCCCCCCCCCCCCCTCAACTTTCCCCTTACGGCAGGGGGAGCAAATCTTTCCAAGAACAACAGTGCCACTCAAAACCCTGCGGGGAGAGTCTGCTGGAGGGGGGAATAAATGGGAGTGCACTGCAGACCCCCCCAAAGGGGAAAGAAACCCGAGTCTTTAGCAAGAGTGGCATGGGGGCCCGCATAGTAGTCCACTCTAAGTCAACCAAGCAGCTGATCATGACCCCGGGGGCCTTTGGGCCATATGAGAAGGGGAAGGGGGGGAGCCCCCCCAAATCTACAAAAACAAAAAAATATGCGATCTGGCAAACACCCGAGGAAAAGGGGGGGTATCAGCAAAGTCCTCACTGCAAGAAATTGGGCTAGGGGGGGTTTTAGGAACGGGGTGCTTCAGCCCTTTGAAAAGCTTCCGTTTTTTGGGGAAGGAAAAAACCAGAGGGCCCCCCCAAAGCAATTTTGGGAAGCGGCAGAGAGGTGTTTCCCCAACTGGATCTGGTCAAGGAGGGGAAAAAAGGAACTTTTTAAGGCCCCTTAATTTCCCTTCCAAAAATCAGGTGTTCCCCCCTGGCTTTTGGGGTTAAAGCCGAGTATTAAAAGGAAAATTTAGAAAGGGGCCCGGGGCATGGGTTTCGAATCCCCCCATGGCTCGTCCCCCAAAGAGGGAAAAAAAGGGGGGGCAGAGGGAAAATCCGGAGTCTTTTAAACCCGGGGGTGGGGCCCAACCCCCCCTTTTAATGTCAGGAGGGAAGGGCCCCAAAAACTTGCTTTAAGGGGGGGGTTTTTTCTGAGGACTCTCTGCTGCCCCCTCTCCACGATTTTTTTCTACTAATATGGGATTTTTTTTTGGTTTATTTGTGTTATGTGACATGTGGTAAGCGTGTGGTTTTTTGTATTGTTGTGTGTGTGCGGGGGGCCGCACGCGCGCGGCGCGCGCTAGCCGTAAAACAATTTTAATCGATTTCTGGGTTTCCCCCCGAGTAAAAAACCTTTTTTTTTAATTAAAAAATGTTGTTTTGGGAACATGGGGGGGGTGGGCAAAAAGTTGTTTTGGGAACGGCACAAATTTTGGGAGAGAGAGAAGAGAGAGGGGAGAGAGAGAGGAGAGAGAGAAGAGAGGACAGAAAAAAGACAACAACAGACCAGAAACAGAGAGGTTTTTAAAGCGGCGCGGCGCCGGGCGGCGCGACACAAACCCCAAAAACCAAAAACACACAACACCACACACAAAACAATTAGAAACCCCAATTTTTCCCCCAAAAAAATCGTTGCTTTAAAAAAAAAATTTGGAAAATTTTTTTGGAAAGGCTCTTAAAAATTTTTTTCTTTTTGGAGATGTTTTTTTGTGAGGGGGTGGTTTTTTAAAAAGGGGATTAACATGCTTTTTTTCCGGGGTCAAGGCGCATTTTAAGGGGGTCTGGAAAAAAACTGCATTGTTTTTTTTTTGGGGCCCTTAAAACGTGTCGTCCTTTTAAAGTTTACATAAACACACAAACCCCACACACACACACACACACACACACACACACACGCACGCACCCCCGCACGCACCACGGGAAAACACGCACGTTTTTCCCTTCACACACACACAATGCGCACGCGCCCCCACACACACCAAACACTTAAACATTTTTCTCACACATGCCACATTCAAAACACATGCGCCCCCCGGGGCGCCCCATTTTACAAACACACACACACACACAAAACACACACCCCCAAAAACACACACACACACCCCAACAAAACCCCCTTCCCCCCCTGCATGCTAAAGTTTTTCATTTCACACTCAGGGGATATTTTTTTTACAAAAAGCCCCATACAAAAACAAAACACTTTAATTTTTTCTGACGCTCAGGGCAACCCCAACACACACAAACACACACACACCACCACACACACACACACAACACACACACATACACAAAAAGAGAGAGAGAGGGGTAGAGAGAGGGGGAGAGGGGGGAGGGGGAAAAGGGGAAAAAAAAAAATTGATTTTTACACATACATTTTTAAAAAAAATAAACCCCACCCACAAGCCCCAAAATACATCAAAACCGGGCCCCTCCGCACACGCACTCTTTTTTGTGTAAAACCTTCCCCTTTTTTTTTTTTTCAAAAACATGTTTGGGAAAGTCATTTTCCCCCAAAAAAATTTTTTTCTAGCCTTTTTCCCCGGGAAAAAACCCCGGAAGGGGACTTGGGGAACCCATTCCAAAACAGTTGATGATTAGGTTTTTTTGGGGGGGCGGTGCTTGAAATTTTTTAAACCGTCAAATTTTCAAGTGGGGTTTTCCCCGGGGGAAGAAAACCCTTTTTCCTTTCGGGGGGAAAACCCCCCCCCGGCTGAAGCGATTATTTTTTTTTTTGTGGGGCTTTTTGGCACTCCAACCTAACCTACAGACTATGGGGGAAAAAAATTTATTTTCCTAAAAGCCTCAATCGTTCCCCCCCCCCTCCCCCTTCCTTTTTTCCCCCGGGCCTTCGACCTCATCTTCTTTTTGCCATGCCCTCCTTTCTCTTTTCTCACCCTCTCTCCTTTTTTTCCTCTTTTACTCTCCCCTCTCTCTTCTCTCTTCCTCTCTGTTTCGTGTGAGGGGACCAGGAAAGAAAGAATAAAGGCCATTAATAAACTTTTGTTACGTCCCCAAACGAAGCGGTGAACGAACGGGGCTCCATCTTCCAAGACCACATCCCAGGGCGGTTCGGCCTCCTTTTTATGGCATCCCCTTGTCCTTGTATTGGGCATGCCGCGGGATACACACACAACCCCGCCCGCAGTGAGGGCAGGAAACGTAAGCGACATCCTCAGACATGCATCCATGAATCGGTGAAACGGAGGGCGGGGGTCCGTGCTTCATTTAACCCCCTGGTCCTTCACCTGCGCGTAAGAGCTGATGGGACTGAAAATCCATACAAATACATCCTCTTTTAACTTAAAAACCCCTGATTCCCGGGCCCGTGAAAATGACCCACTAATACAATTTGAGCCATTTTGGCAACGATTAAGCTCCCATTTAAAGGGGGAAAATACAGACGCACAGTTTTTTGAATGTTTTTGCTAGCGAGGAAACAAAGCGGCACTATGCTTCAAATGAGCTGAGGTTTTGAACATTCGTGTGAATGAAATTCGAATTGGGAGGAGACTTCAGTTAATACAAAGTTTACGAAGTTGCACAGAGAATAAAACAAAGCAAAAAAGGTACAATGACCAAAAAAAACCAAGAAGTTCTGCTGAAAAAACAGACAAAATATTGAAGGATTTGTGAAAAAGAGAAATAAACATACATGAGTTTAGTTGTTGCAAGCGCCAATTCGTACCTTTTTTGTATTTTTTTTTGTATACCTTTTTAATAACCTTCGACCTATAAGTAAAAAAAAAATATTCTCAAAACGTAGAAATGTTTTTTTCCATAACAAAGGCTACAAACAAAATTTCAGGTAGGCCCCGTTCATCTCTGCAAAAAAAAAAAAAAAAAAAAAAA
>CM065727.1:41307882-41315382 GCA_033310375.1 Conus canariensis | reverse complement strand
TCAGCTGAGTGACTGGTCTTTTGAGGATGGTGCTTGAAATACTTCACCAGTCAAAATACAAGCTGTTCTCCAGGTGGGAGGGTGAGGGACAACAGACTTTTCGTTTTCCAACAAGAGCTACTTTGGCAGTTCTTATTTCTTTAAAGTTGTTATTTCTTTTTAATTGTTTTTACCGTCCATGCCATATAAAACCCAACCTCCAGACCCTGGAGAAAACGTTTTCTCACACTCCATTTCCCCATTGTCTCTCTTGATTAAGTGTGCTTGTGCGTGTGCGAGCGCGCGCGCGCGTAGGTGTGTGTATGTTTGTGTGTGTGTGTGTGTGTGTGTGTGTGTGTGTGTGTGTGTGTGTGTGTGTGTGTGTGTGTGTGTGTGTTTTCTCGCGCATGTGTGTGTGTGTGTGTGGTGTGTGTGTGTGTGTGTGTGTGTGTGTGTGTGTGTGTGTGTGTGTAAAGATCATTTCTGATGTTCTCCCAAGAATTTGCCTAACAGAGCAGTAATGTACCTGTGGCTCAGTGGTTAAAGCGCGAGTCATTAAGTGGAAAATGAGCATGTCCAGAGGGTCATGGGTTCGAATCCCAGCCATGGCTCGTCCCAAGATGGGAAAAAAAGGGGCAGCAGAGGGACATCCGGAGTCATGAACCGGGGTGTGGCCCAACCCCCCTAGAGTGTCAGGAGATAAGGGCCGAAACACTTGCTTGAAGGGGGCTTCTCTTCTGAGGACTCTCTGCTGCCACGCTCTCCACGAGTTTCTTTCTACTGATGCATGGGTAAACCATTGACTTCCGGGAATAGGCCGGAGGACGTCCGGGAAAGACCGGAGGACACTGGGAAAGACCAGAACCAAGGGCTTTGTGGGCTGGCTCCCCACTTTGCCTTAAACATGTGGCTACTAAAAATAAAAGGAAAAGATGCTCCCAGGATTCACCGAAAGGGGGAGAGAATGATGAATCCATCGGTGCTCAACCAATCATGACTGCAAATCCCAAACGGACTATGAACATGGACCAAATGGAATATCCATGTGTCTGTGGAAAGCGTTTCGCTACCACCCGTGGCATGAAGATCCACAGAACAAAGATGGGATGTGTGAAGACTCATCTGAATGAGCAGCAGCGCACTGCATCAGCAGATAAGACGTCGGAAGACCAAGGCCAGGATTTAAACCACAGTGCCAAGGACATCCACGCTGTTGGTTCGGATGAGGAATTTGCACAGGCCCTCGATGCCAGGCGCCTGAAACTCAACCTGCCACGAGCAAACGAAACTGAAGATTGGGAGAAACTGGATGCAAAAATCGTCCAAAGACTCGATGCACTGATAGGGAAAAGCACCCTGGAACACAAACTAGCCACATATGGGGACATTGTGTATGCCACATGTAGAGACGCCTATGGAGCAAAACTACCCAAAGAGAAAACACCTCCAAAGAAATCCAGACGCCAAGAAAAGATGGACAAGATCAGGGTCCAAAAGAAAAACCTCAAGATGCAAATGAAGACCGCACTGCCAGCTGAAAAACAAGGCTTGGAAAAACTGTGGAAAGACCTGAAAGAAAAACACAGTGCCCTCAGCAAAGCGGAATCTGCGAGGAAGAGGAAGAGCAAAAAGAAGAAGACACAAGAGCGCTTCTTCAGAGACCCCTTCCAGTTTGCCAGAACACTGTTTGAGCAGCCAAAATCTGGGACCCTAAGCGTGGACAAAGGAGTTCTTGAGCAGCATCTGAGGAAAACATACTCTGACCCACAGAGCAAAGCACCACTCGACATTCAAGGTCTGGTGTGGCCAACCAACCCTGAGGAACAGTTCAATGGCAAGCCTCCAACGTTGGCGGAAATCAAGAAGGTGGTCGACAAAGCCAGAGCCAAATCATCACCAGGGCCAAACGGAATACCTTACCAGCTTTACAAGAAATGTCCCAAGGTGCTGGAGTGGCTCCACAGGCTGCTGCGATCGGCTTGGAGAAACCAGAAGATCAGCGGCCAGTGGATGACGGCAGATGGTGTGTACATCCCCAAAGAGCAAAACTCAAGTGACATTAGCCAGTTCAGGCCAATATCACTACTGAACGTCGAAGGGAAAATCTTCTTCTCTGTCATGGCAGCAAGGCTGACCAAGTACCTGATGGAAAACAAGTACTTGGATGTGTCAGTCCAGAAAGGTGGCATCCCAGGCGTGGCGGGCTGTGTAGAACACGCCACAATGATCTGGGACGCAATCCAAAAAGCAAAAACAGAAAAGAGAGACCTGGACGTAGTGTGGCTTGATCTGGCAAACGCATATGGATCTGTGCCCCATGAGATGATACAGTTGGCTCTTGAGATGTACCATGTGCCAAAGAACATCCGCGACATGCTCAAGAAGTACTTCAATGGCTTCTCAATGCGGTTCTCTACCAAGGAGTACACAACAGACTGGATCAACTTGGAAGTGGGTATTGCAATGGGCTGTGCAATTTCCCCAATACTGTTCGTGCTGGCAATGGAACTCATCTTGAAAGCAGCAACAAACAACGCGAGACAAACAGACCTTGGCGATGGATACAAGATGCCTCCTCTCAAGGCCTTCATGGATGACACTACAGTGATTTCATCCAGAGAAGACGAGACACGTCATGTGCTGGAGAGGCTGGACGACATAGTTGCCTCATCCAGAATGAAGTTCAAGCCAAAGAAATCACGGAGTCTCTCACTGAGGAAAGGAAAAGTGGCCGGATCTGTGGTCTTCAGTGTTGCCAACCAGGCCATTCCAACAGTCACAGAAGAACCAGTCAAGAGCCTTGGAAGAATGGTGCAGATGGCGGAGGAAGGCTTGGAGACCATTGACCAGTGTGGGCTCCCTGGCAAATACAAGGTCTGGTGTCTGCAGTTCATGCTGATACCAAAGCTGCTATGGCCTCTGATGATATACGACATCTGCACCAGCATAGTGGAGGCAATGGAAGCCAAAATCAACAAGTTCACAAGGAAATGGCTTGGTGTCCCACCCTGTCTGACTGACATAGCGCTGTACTGTCGCCAAGCAAAGCTGAAACTACCCCTGAAATCCATCCTGGAGGAATACAAAGCAGGGAAGACCAGACTTCAAAGCATGCTGGAGGACTCAGGAGACAAGGTGGTAGAAGCAATTAAGCCCCAGCTGAAGACAGGCAGAAAATGGAAAGTTCAAGAGGCGATGGATTCTGCAAAAGAAAGTCTCAAGATCAGAGAAATAACAGGACACACACAGACCAACAGACAGGGACTGGGGTGACCAAAACTGAATGGTGGTCAAAGGCCAAAGGAAAAGCCAAAAGAGACATGATGATTCAGGAGATGAGAAAAGAAGAAGACCAAAAAAGACTCCAAAAAGCAGTCCAGCAGAGCCAGCAAGGGCAATGGACAACGTGGGAGAATGCACTCCAAAGAAGTCTCACTTGGAATGACATTTGGCACATGGCCCCTCTCAGGATCAGCTTCATTCTCAGATCTGCATATGACCTTCTGCCCTCAAATGCAAACCTGGTGAAGTGGGGAAAACAGACGATCCTGCATGCCCCCTCTGCCATGAAAAACAAACAGTGGAGCATGTCCTAAGCTCATGTAAAGTAGCCCTGGCTCAAGGAAGGTACACATGGAGGCACAACCAAGTGCTCAAAGAAATTGTACAAGTAGTCTGGGCTAGTACCAACACCACAAAAGGGAAAATCAGGACTCCAAAAGCACCCGCAACATTCTTCACGGCAGGAGGCAGCAAATCATGGCCAAGAACAACAGTGCCACTCGAAACATGCAGGCAGAGTCTGCTGGACGGGGCAGATGACTGGGAGTGCACTGCAGACCTCCCAGAATGGAAGAGTCACCCAGAGATCATCAGCAAGAGTGGCATGAGACCAGACATAGTAGTCCACTCTAAGTCAACCAAGCAGCTGATCATGATCGAGCTCATGGTGCCATATGAGAACAGAATGGAGGCAGCTCAAATCTACAAGACTGAAAAGTATGCTGATCTGGCAAACAGCCTGAGGAGAGAAGGCTATCAGGTCAAAGTCCTCACTGCAGAAATTGGAGCTAGGGGGTTTGTAGGAACGTCTGCATACAGCCTCATGAAACAGCTCTCAGTTGCAGGGAAGGAAAAAACCAGAGCCCTGAAAGCAATGGCAGAAGCGGCAGAGAGGTGTTCAAGCTGGATCTGGTCAAGGAGGAACAAAAGTGAACTTCATAAGGCTTAATTTCCCTACAAATATCAGGTGTCCCTGTGGCTCAGTGGTTAAAGCGCGAGTCATTAAGTGGAAAATGAGCATGTCCAGAGGGTCATGGGTTCGAATCCCAGCCATGGCTCGTCCCAAGATGGGAAAAAAAGGGGGAGCAGAGGGACATCCGGAGTCATGAACCGGGTGTGGCCCAACCCCCCTAGAGTGTCAGGAGATAAGGGCCGAAACACTTGCTTGAAGGGGGCTTCTCTTCTGAGGACTCTCTGCTGCCACGCTCTCCACGAGTTTCTTTCTACTAATATGGGATAGTTTGGATATATTTGTGTTATGTGCACATGTGCGTATGAGCGTGTGCGTGTGTGTATGTGTGTGTGTGTGTGCGCGCGCGCGCACGCGCGCGAGCGCGCGCTAGCGCGTACGCAATGCAGATCGATTTCTGAGGTTTCCCACAGAGTATCAACCTATTACTGAATTAGTAATGTTGTAGGAAGCATGGGATGGTGTGGGCATACGTGTGTTTTGTGAACGCGCACACGTGTGAGAGAGAGAGAGAGAGAGAGAGAGAGAGAGAGAGAGAGAAGAGAGAGAGAGAGACAGACAGACAGACAGACAGACAGACAGACAGACAGAGAGTTAAATGCGCGCGCGCGCGCGCGCGCGCACACACACAACACACACACACACACACACACACACACACACACAATTAGACACAATCGTCACAAAATAAATCGTTGCTTCAAAAAAAATGTGAAATTTTGCAAAGGCTCTTAATACTTTTTTCTTTGGCAGATGTTGTGTGTGAGCAGTGTGTTGTCAACAGGTGATTAACATGCTTTCAGTCCGTATCAAGCGCATGCAAGGTCGTCTGCACAAGACTGCATTGTTTTGTATTTGGCCTTCAAAACGTGTCTGTCCATAAACGTTTACATAAACACACACACACACACACAACACACACACACACACACACACACACGCACGCACGCACGCACGCACGCACGCACGCACGCACGTACACATTCACACACACACATGCGCACGCGCACACACACACACATTCACTCATACATATGCTCACACATGCACACATTCACACACATGCGCACGCGCGGGCGCACACACACACACACACACACACACACACACACACACACACACACACACACACACACACACACACACACACCGTACCCGCGTGCATGCTAAAGCTTGCAGTTCACACTCATGCATATATATTGACGCATGCACACTACATAACAAACACACATAACTGTGTACTGACGCTCATGCAACACAACACACACACACACACACACACACACACACACACACACACACACACACACACACATACACAGAGAGAGAGAGAGAGAGAGAGAGAGAGAGAGAGAGAGAGAGAGAGAGAAGTGATGTCACACATACATGTGAACAAACTCACACACCCACAAGCGCCAAGTACATGCACACCGGCATCCGCACACGCACTCTTCTTTGTGTCACCGTTCGCCTGTTCACACATGCTTGGAAGAGTCAGGTTTCCTGCCAAAAACTTTTGTCTAGCCATTTCTCCGATGAACCGGAAGAGACTTCGAACCCGATTAGCCATTCAGTTGAGTGATTAGGCTTTTGCGGGGACGGTGCTTGAAATACTTGACCAGTCAGAATACAAGTCGTTCCCCCAGGGGGAAGTAAACCTTTCCGTTTCGGAGGAGAGCCTCTCTGGCTGAAGCGATTATTCTGTGTTTTGTGGCTCTTCTGGACACTCCAGACCTAACCTACAGACTATGGCGAAGAAAATTTATTTTCCTAAAAGCCTCAATCGTTCGCGCTCCACCTTCCTTTCTCCTCCTGTCCTTCGACCTCATCTGTCTTTTCGCCATGTCTCTCTCTCTCTCTCTCTCTCTCTCTCTCTCTCTCTCTCTCTCTCTCTCTCTCTCTCTCTCTCTCTCTCTCTCTCTGTGTCAGTGTGAGGTCACCAGGAAAGTAAAGTATAAAGGGCCATTAATAAGACTTTTGTTAACGTCAATCAGAAGCGGTGAACGAACGGGGGCTCCATTCTCGTCCAAGACCACATCCCAGGGCTGTGTTCTTGGCCTCCTTTTTATGGCATGCCCTTGTCCTTGTATTGGGCATGCCGCGGGATACACACACAGACCCCTGCCCGCAGTGATGGTCAGGAAACGTAAGCGACATCCTCAGACATGCATCCATGAAGTCGGTGAAACTGGAGGGCGTGGATCCAGATGCTTCATTGAACCCCATGGTCCCTTCACCTGCGCGTAAGAGCTGACTGGGACTGAACAACCATACAGATACATGCCTCTTACGGAACTTGAACCCGTGACTTCCCGGCCTGTGAAACTGACCCACTAATGACATATTTGAGCCATTTTGGCAACGATTATAGCTGCCTATTTAAAGGAGGAAAATACAGACGCACAGTTTATGAATGTCTTTTGCTAGCGAAGGTAAACAATGCGGCACTATGCTTCAAATGAGCTGAGGTTATGAACATTCGTGTGAATGAAATTCAGATATTGGTAGGAGACTTCAGTTGAATGAACAAAGTATTACGAAGTTGCACAGAGAATATAAACAAAGCAAAATGGATACAATGACCAAAAAACTCAAGAAGTTCTGCTGAAACACAGACAAAATATTGAAGGGATTTGTGAAAGAGAGAAATAGCATACATGTATGTTTTAGTTGTTGCAAGCGCTCATTCGTACCTTTTTTGTATGATTTTGTATACCTTTTAATAACCTTGCGACCTATAAGTAAAAAAAAATATTCTCAAAACGTAGAAATGTTTTATTTCCATAACAAAGGCTACAAACATAGTTTCTAGGTAGGCCATGTTCATCTCTGCTAAAAAAAAAAAAAAAAAAAAAAAAGTCAGTTTTCTTGCTAAAACGGCAACCGATTTGTCGACCCTAATCCTGCACCAATTTTGGTCGGTATTTTACGAAAGTCTAATGGAAAAGTCTGAGTACTGGAAACTCTAGATGTTTGCGTGGCAAACCTTTGTCCCGGAGGTTCAATTTGAAAAGAGCTAGACCTGTACTTGGTCCACCAACAAAGAAGGGAGCGGTCGACAATACGGGAAAAATAGCATTTCAGTAGCCATTGAAATGTCCATCAACCTCATGTGGTTCGAAAAGCTAAAAATAATGCATCTTTGACCGTTGAGGTTTTTTCTTTGGATCAGTTTTAAGCCTTTCTTCCCATCTTTGACCGTTGAGGTTTTTTCTTTGGATCAGTTTTAAGCCTTTTCTTCCCATCTTTGACCGTTGAGGTTTTTTCTT
>CM065727.1:41287882-41292882 GCA_033310375.1 Conus canariensis | reverse complement strand
TTTCAGAATGTCTTCTCTATCGTCATTCCTCATGCCCAGTGAAAGGTCCATGCCTCTAGAACTCTCAGTGCTGGTGAGGCTCTATTACAGAATGTCTTCTCTATCGTCATTCCTCATGTCCCAGTGAACGCCCCCCCCCCCCCCCCCCCCCCCCCCCCCCCCCCCCCCCCGTTCCTCTAGAACTCTCAGTGCTAGCGGGGTCCTTTTTCTGGACATCCCTAAATCCCCATTCAATCAACAGGACACACAAATGCCAGTTCTTACCTCTTCTGAGCGGGCAGAACTGGCGAACGTCTGGTTTTCCATTCCTCTCTGGTCCCATTTCTCATGTCTCGGTGAAAGTCTCATTCCATCCGAACGGTCATTGCAATCGGATTTCTATTCATGGACATACCCTCTTTATCTGGATGTTAAGTGCTGGCGACGATGTCCCTGTGTACGTGCCCTCAGTGAGCAGTCCTCGGGGTCCAATGACATTCCCATCCCATGTCATGTTCAGAGCTGCTGCAGCTCTATTTCTGGACCTGCCCTGGCCGGCCTTATTTTTTGCCCTTCGTTCACTTTTTGGGAAAGAGGATTTTTTTTTTTTTTTTTTTGTTTCGTTGTTTGTTTTGTTTGGTTGTTTGTTTTTCTAAATTCCGATTGATTTCAGAGGAGTTTTGGTTTCAGTGTTGTCGAGAGATGGGAGACTCTTTCTCGTCATATTGGGGAGAAGGGGCGGGGAGAGGGGGGGGGGGTATGTGGTGTGTGTGTGTGTGTGTGTGTGTGTGTGTGTGTGTGTGTGTGTGTTCTCTGTGTGTGTGTTTGTGTGTGTGTTTGTGTATGTGTGTGCGTGCGTGCGTGTGTGTGTGTCCGCGCGCGCGTGCGTGTGTGTGTTGTTGTTGTTATTGTTGTTGTTTGTTTGTTTCTTTTTAATCCCTACAATCGGCATCTCTGTAGTTGTTCTATTTGTCCCTTTGGGTTTTTTTTTTAATCTTTTTGTCTGTTTCTGTTCTCTCTCTCTCTCTCTCTCTCTCTCTCTCTCTCTCTCTCTCTCTCTCTCTCTCTCATTCTCTTTTAGAATCACTGATCCTTTGACATATTATGCAAGGAGAGTAAACCTAAAATGAATACACACACACACACACACACACACACATACACACTCTCTCTCTCCTCTCTCTCTCTCTCTCTCTCTCTCTCTCTCTCTCTCTCACACACACACACACACACACACACACACACACAGACACAAGGATTCCTACGCCAACATGGTGGACTGCTTCAATGTACACGTTTAGCTCTCATTGAAAAATCCAGTAAGTTCGTACGAATTACAAAATGGTAAAAACAAGAGCAGCCACAAAGAAAGAAAAGAAAAAATGCTCAACAAAAAGCAAGTTCGATTCATGTGAATGTTCTCGGCTTGAATCGCAGTCTCAATCTCCGACTCAGAACGAGCAGGGATCTAGCCAAACGAGCAGCCACAGCACATCAGACCCTGCAACGGCTGGCGAAAATCCTCGTAAAAATACTGGTCAGTCTGAAAGTGCCTTGGAATTGCTGACATGCACAATTAAAATGCTCTGCGACAGAATTTCGGCCTTGGAAAAGAAAGTAGAGGATCTGACAAAAGATAGCAACAAAGACTGGAGCTACAAACAAGCTGAAACTGTAAGTGTTGGCACACAAACAAATAGTTCAACAACATCTTCCGACACAACACAACGCAGCAAGATACCAACATATGCTGACAAGCTGAAGTCTCCAGCTAACGAAAAAGAATTTATTTCAACAAAACTCGCCTCTCAGCCAGTGGCACAAAAAGCAGGAGAAAAACCATCTGAAGCAAAGAAAAAGGAACAGTTGGCTGACGTCAAATCTGTTGGCACCAAGTCCGATGACGCCAAAAAGGTACATTCTGACTCACTTCCCAATGTTCTTTTTTTGCACGACTCTGTTATGTCAAGAGTCAACGCTAGGCGTCTGGGAGAGGCCTACGGACTTAAAATTGTCTCCAAAAGAGCTTTCAAGATCTCAGACTGTGAAAAAGAACTTGAAAACATTGGTTCAGAAGTTCCGGTTGATTGTGTGATACTGCATACAGGAATAAATGATTTGAAAAATACTGACCTTGGAGTTACAGCAAAAAAGATGATTAGTGTTGTCAACAAAATCAACAAAATCAAACAGCAATCTCCGAAAACAAAAGTAGTGGTAAGCAAAGCAACGCCAGTCAAAGATCAGATTCTGGAGGGGAGACGACAACTATTCAACGCATTATTGTTTTCTGAATTTCCTCGTCATCAGACATCTCTTATCTCTCACGAGAACCTTGATCCTCTCAACAACCGGCTCATGAGGGATGCCATCCACCCGTCTGACAGAGGTACCAGCATCCTCGCGGGAAATCTGGGGCGGCATGTCCATCGTCTCTTTTGGCAGAAACAACGCCGGAGACATCGCCAGAATCAGACTCGCGGAAGAGGCGCCTGGGACCACGAGCCATTCCCCCCACGTCCTGCTGGTCGTGTCGGAGCTCCCGGTCCGTGGCATTTCCATCCTCGTGCAGGGGACACTTGGGACTCTTTCAGCTGGCAATTCGTCCCTTGGTGACTCGTCAACTTCACCTTGCCATTTGATTCTGTTAACTATGTCTTATGAAAACTTCAAATGATAATTTATTACTGTTTCAATGGAACTGTCGGTCAATATCAACAAATCTGTTACAATTTGAAAATCATGTATACCAACATAATTATTCAGTGCTAGCATTACAATCACTAAATGTAGATGTTCATAAGCTACCGAAAATACGCAATTTTTATTATCCACCTTTGTATAACTATGGGAATGATGGTAAAAAGATTCAAACTGCCATTTACGTGAGAAGGGATCTAAATTATTGTCCTCTGAACCCTCCTACTAATGCTGAAGTTTTCGCAACTGGGGTTACTGTAAAACTGAACAAGCAGACAAATTTAAACATCATTTCTGCGTACTATCCCAGTGGCCCAAAGGCAGATAATACAGACTGGACAAAAAAAAACAACCTTCCTTTGTCAAACAACAAATGGGTAATACTGGGAGATTTCAATGCGCATGCTCCATTTTGGGAATACGGTTGCACCACTATAACTTGCAACCGTTTAGTTGAAAATATTGTTGACTCCAATTTGGTTTTGTTAAACGATGGTAGTATTACTAGACTGCCAGACATTTCCACTCATAAACCTACTTCTATTGATTTATCTTTAATTTCTCCGGAATTGGCAGTAAACTCGGTATGGTCAACAGAGGATAATACTTTGGGCAGCGATCATTTCCCAATCATCATACAGTTAAAGGAACATATTGAAAATGAAGAAGATGGAAATAAAGATAGTATCCCAAAGTTTTCATACAGAAATGCAAATTGGTCTCTGTATGAATCGATCTTATCCAATACACATTTCAGTAGTATTGAAAATGAAGGTATAGATGCATATTATACAGAGTTTTGTCGACATGTCTTACAGGCTGCCGGAAAATCTATTCCTATTTGTAAAGATGCCCAACAGTGGAAATATGTTGGTAATTCATGGCGGAATTTAGATTGTGCGATAGCTGTAGCTCTTAAAAAAGAAGCTTATAAAGCTTGGCTGAAAGTGAGAACAGATGAAAATTTCCTATCGATGAAACATGCCAAAAATAACAGTAACAGGGTCGTTGCCCGAGCGAAAAGAATACATTTCTCAGAATTTTATAGATCCAAAATATCAGAATCAAAAGATATCCATAAGGTTTGGAAAATGGTTAAAAAAAATTGAAAAATGGTTATTGTTTGCAGCAGTACCCAGTAAAGTTAGATAATAATGCTCTTCCATCATCACAGGAGAAAGCTGAGGCATTCGTCAAAATATTTTCAGAAAATAACTTGCTGTCTAGTCTCAGTCCATCTACCAGGTGTTTTAGAGAGGAGGAAGAAAAACGAACTATCTATCAGGATCCACCACCAAATCATTTCCATTATTTAAACGCTCCTATTACATATGATGAATTTTGTGAGACGTTAGAATCTTTTTCTTCAAATGCAAGTGCTGTTGGCCTTGATGGTATATCCTATCAACTGTTATACCACTTGCCTTCACATTGGAAACGATTACTGCATTCATTTTACCAAAAATGTTGGTTTAATGGAACTCTCCCTAGTATCTGGAAGAGATCTGTTGTAGTCCCAGTTCCAAAACAAGGTTAGCCCAGGTCAGACATTGGTAGCTACAGGCCAGTAGCACTAACCTCTCACGTTGGAAAGTTGTTAGAAAAGATTATCCAAAGACGTCTTTTATATTTTTGTGAAAAAGAAAGTATAATCCCAGTGAATCAAGCGGGATTTCGCAAAGGTCGATGTACAATAGATCATTTGGTGAAACTTACGAGTCAAATTAAAAAGCAGTTTGCTAGACGGAAAAGTACACTTGCTACCTTTTTTTATATTAGAAAAGCGTATGATAGTATCTGGCACGCTAGACTTCTTTATAAATTGAAAGAAATAGGAATTAATGGAACGATGTTTCAATACTTTAAAAGTTGGTTTTTTTATCGCAGAGATCCATATGTACAAGAATAGGGAAAGTTTACTCGTCTTTTCAGAGCATTGATATCGGAATTCCACAGGGTTCTATTATAGCCCCCATGTTGTTTAACATTCTTATTTATGATCTTCCAAAGATATTATCAAAAAGTGTGAGTTTAGTACAATATGCTGATGACATTGCTATGTGGATAAATACAAATATCCGAAAGCATACTGGCAAGAGGATTACGAATCATGTACAGAAGATATATCAGTTAGAGATAGATAAATTAAACAACTTTATGGAAAACAACAGGCTTATTCTCTCAGGTGAAAAAACACAGTTAATGTTTTTCAATAATGGAGACAATCCAGTGTATTTGCCAAGCTTCAAATTGAATAGTTCTAAATTGCAGTACTCACAAAACATAAAATTTCTGGGTGTGAATTTAACCCCTAAACTTAA
>CM065727.1:41277882-41282882 GCA_033310375.1 Conus canariensis | reverse complement strand
TTTCCATGTTCATGCATCTTTCTTTCTTTCATTCTTTCTTTCTTTGTATCTTCGGTCCTTTCTTTCTTTCATCTTTTTTTTTCTTTATTTCTTTCCGTTCTCATGCATCTTTCTTTCTATCTTCCGTTCTTTCTTTCTTTTCTTTCTTTCTTTCTTTCCTCGTTTCTTTCTTTCTTTATTTCTCTCCGTTTTCATGCATTTTTTATTTCATTCTTTCTTTCTTTCCATCTTCCGTTCTTTCTTTCTTCGTTTCTTTCTTTCTTTCTTTATTTCTTTCCGTTTTCATGCATCTTTCTTTCTTTCATTCCTTCTTTCTTTTTCTTTTATTCTTTCTTTCTTTATTTCTTCCTTTTTTCATCCGTTCTTTCTTTTTTTCTTTCTATTTTTATGCATCTTTCTTTCTGTCATTCTTTCTTTTGTACTTTTTTTTTTTTTTCTTTTCGTGTCCCTTTATATTGTTTTTTTAAAAAAAGTTCCAGAATCAATGTATGACTTCTACTGGTATTTGCAATCACTTACATGTTCTTCTGAGAAAAGAAAGAAAGTTTCTAAAGTAATATACACATACACACATGCGCGCGCGCGCGCGCACCAAGAGAAAAAAAGAGAGAGAGAGAGTAGTACAAATGTGTGGGATGGGGGTGGGGGACGCGTATGTGCGTGTGTTTAAAGAGTCAATATTTCTAAATCACATAAAAAGTATTAGAACCTGGTGATATTTTTCTTGCGTGGAAACCACTAGGATAATATTGTTTTTAGAGGACAACATTTCCTATTGCATGCTGTAAAGCATTAGAGCCTGGTGATATTTTTCTTGCATGGAAACCACTAGGATAACATTGTTTTTAGAGGACAACATTTCCTATTGCATGGAAACCACTAGGATAATATTGTTTTTAGAATACAGAATTTCCTATTGCATGGAAACCACTAGGATAATATTGTTTTTAGAGGACAACATTTCCTATTGCATGCTGTAAAGCATTAGAGCCTGGTGATATTTTTCTTGCATGGAAACCACTAGGATAACATTGTTTTTAGAGGACAACATTTCCTATTGCATGGAAACCACTAGGATAATATTGTTTTTAGAATACAGAATTTCCTATTGCATGGAAACCACTAGGATAATATTGTTTTTGGAATACAGAATTTCCTATTGCATGGAAACCACTAGGATAACGTTGTTTTTAGAGGACATTTCCTATTGCATGGAAACCACTAGGATAACGTTGTTTTTAGAGGACAACATTTCCTATTGCATGGAAACCACTAGGATAATATTGTTTTTAGAAGACAACATTTCCTATTGCATGGAAACCACTAGGATAATATTGTTTTTTAGAATACAGAATTTCCTATTGCATGGAAACCACTAAGATAACATTGTTTTTAGAATACAGAATTTCCTATTGCATGGAAACCACTAGGATAACATTGTTTTTAGAATACAGAATTTCCTACTGCATGGAAACCACTAGGATAACATTGTTTTTAGAATACAGAATTTCCTACTGCATGGAAACCACTAGGATAACATTGTTTTTAGAATACAGAATTTCCTACTGCATGGAAACCACTAGGATAACATTGTTTTCAGAATACAGAATTTCCTATTGCATGGAAACCACTAGGATAACATTGTTTTCAGAATACAGAATTTCCTATTGCATGGAAACCACTAGGATAACATTGTTTTCAGAATACAGAATTTCCTATTGCATGGAAACCACTAGGATAACATTGTTTTCAGAATACAGAATTTCCTATTGCATGGAAACCACTAGGACAATATTGTTTTCAGAATACAGAATTTCCTATTGCATGGAAACCACTAGGACAATATTGTTTTCAGAATACAGAATTTCCTATTGCATGGAAACCACTAGGACAATATTGTTTTTAGAATACAGAATTTCCTATTGCATGGAAACCACTAGGACAATATTGTTTTCAGAATGCAGAATTTCCTATTGCATGGAAACCACTAGGACAATATTGTTTTTAGAATACAGAATTTCCTATTGCATGGAAACCACTAGGACAATATTGTTTTTAGAATACAGAATTTCCTATTGCATGGAATTGCATACTGTGCTGCTGGGTAAGAAGGAAAAAAGAAACCACGGCCTGCCCTCCGCAACATCATCATCATCAACAACAACAACAGCAACAACAGCAACAATAACAACATCAGCAGCCATGGCGAAGTGGTTAGCGTCGCGGACTCCCTGCTAGAAGGTCGCGGGTTTGATTTCCGTCACAGCCATTCCTTTGCCTTCTGCCTCGACCGGCTCCTGCCCATGTTTGCTGCCTGTGTTGAGTTTGTGACGGGCTCGGTCAGGATGGCCGTGACCACACAGTCGGGTTTTGTGCACTTAGTGGGATGCATCGTCTTTGAGAATGTTACACACACCTCAAGACCAACAGTGCAGGTGTCTGTATCTCTCGGGCCTGGTTGACGCCGGGATATATAATGAAAGTAAGCTTGGGGGTAAGGTTCTGTTATATACAGTCTCAGACCCGAATGGAAATCCGTAGCGTCATCTTGATCATCTCCATCTGCATCGATGCTGCATACAATGTCGTTCTGTTCACATCCTGCTCTCATTATGACCTCAGTTTCGCCACAGTCGTGCCCTTGGTTTGATTATGTCGGGGTCTCCAGTTTTGACGAGTTCGTTGGGACTGTCTTTGGACGGACGTGATGGCGCCCTCCGGAGGAACAGCTCACTCACACTGGCTTCGCGACTAATCATGACTTTCGTCAGTAGGGGACTGTATAAGTGCGTGTTTTGGGGTCAGGACAGGCAGCACTAAACACCACCGAAGTGGCTCGACAACAGTGCAGTGTCTCCACCAGTGGGTTGCCTCATACAGTCTTGACCCTGACTGCTCCGTATGGGCTGCCGGTGCTGGGTCTGTAGCGGGACAGGCCAGGGTGTGGCTGTGGACAGGGAACAGGAATGAGCAGCATGGGTGCAGTGCCACTGAAGCGGCACCGAAGCTAAGAGAGAAAAACTAATATAGATGATAACAACAACAACAAATTAGTGAAGAAGAAGAAGAAGAGCAACAACAACAACAACAACAACAGCAAAACAACAACATCAACGTAGGGAACAAGTCAGTTCAACATCCCATTATAGGCAATGTGAGGACCGATTGGTAACTGCCCACCTCCTCTTCATACAAACATGCCGTGTTTTGTTTTGTTTTGTTTTGTTTTGTTTTAATTGCTTTGCTTTGGGGGGTTTTTTGTTGTTTTTTTTTCTTGTTTTCTCTATTTTTTGTTTGTTTTGGTTGGTTGGTTGGTTGGTTATTGTGGGTTTTTTTCCGTATTCTGAACACAAAGTTTGGACGACAAAATCTTCAACGTGCGGGTGCGATCTTTTGCATGGGCGTACGATGAGATTTGATATGAGATATGAGATTCAGCAGATCTGCACATAATCATGTGTGGGCGACAGAGAAGAGAGAGAGAGAGAGAGAGAGAGAGAGAGAGAGAGAGAGAGAGAGAGAGACGGGAAAGGAATTGAGCTTCACCCTTCATTAGCAAGGCCCTCCCACAGTTGGATAGCTGTGTTAGTGCGATATGCGTGTTGTGATTGCGCCACTTCTTTCTTCTTCTTCTTCTTCTTCTTCTTCTTCTTCTTCTTCTTCTTCTTCTCTCTCGCCTTTTCCTCGTCCTCCTCTACCTCCTCCTGTTCTTCCTCTTCTTTCTCTTACTTTCTTTTTCTTCATCTTTTGTTGTTGTTGTTGTTGTTGTTCTTCTTCTTCTTCTTCTTCTTCTTCTTCTTCTTCTTCTTCTCTTACTACTACTACTACTACTACTACTGCTGCTGCTGCTGCTGCTGCTGCTGCTGCTACCGGTACTTTCTCTTCTTTGTCTTCTTCAGTTACTACTACTGCTGCTGCTACTGCTACAACTTTCAATCCTCGTTCTCTTCCCTCTCGTCCCCCACCTCCTCCTCCTCTTTGTCCTTGTAGATGTTATGTTCTTCGTCAGTCAGCACCACCGTCCTTTAGTGCTGGAGTGGTGTGGTCGGTGAATTGTTCGCTGACTGAACTGGCCAACATTGAGACCCAACTGAACGCAGCTCCTGGGGTTGCCAGAGACGACGGCTGATCGGGTGTTGGTGTGCTCTATCCATTGTTGGAATTCCCGGCGGACTCGCACCACTTTCCTTAATCACCTGGTCTTGGGCTTCAGACTCCTGGAGCTTCCTAGAGAGCCGTATTTATTTAGGGCGGGGGGGGGGGGGGGGGGGGGGGGGGGGGGGGGGGGAGGGGGGGAGGACGGAAGGGGGTGGTGGTAGGTACATGGGGATCTGGATTGGGATAATTGTTTTGTTGTTGTCGTTGTTTATATTATTTGTTGCTGCTGCTGATTTCAGCGTAATTTTTGTTGTTATTGATTTTGGGGTGGTGTTTGTTTTGTTGTTGTTGTTGTTGATTTTGGTGATCGTTTTGTCGCTGTTATTGTTTTGCTTCGAGCGAGTCCTCTTGTTCATCGTGATGATCATTTTGTTGGTTTTGGTGGTTTTCGACTTGTTATTGTTGTTTATTGAGGTGATTGTTTTGTTGTTGTTCATGTCGGTAACTCATTGGTTGTTGCTGAATTTGGTGGTCGTTTTATGTTGATTGGGGTGATGTTTGTTGTTTATATTTGTTGATGTGGATGATCGTTTTTGTCGTCAATGATTTGGGTGATTGTTTTGTTTGTTCCTGCTGTTCATTTGAGAATTGTTTTGTCGTTGTGGCTGCAGCTGATGTAGGCGATGATTTCGTCCTGTGCCACGCGCAGCTACCAAAAAGAACTGTGAACGGGCAATGGTTTGACACAAATACTTGAAAGTATGCTGCCCCCTTTCGAACTTCGTCTTCACGAGGGTTTTGTGGTTACATTGTGTGGGCCGTGGGGCAAGAGAGCCATCAGCTAACTAAAGTTCCCAAAATAAAGAGCGCAAAGTAAGCAGCTAGTGGTTTCGTCAGATGGA
>CM065727.1:41270382-41272882 GCA_033310375.1 Conus canariensis | reverse complement strand
GCACAACTCGTTGATAGTATCTACACGTGCATGCTCGCGTAGAGCGGCAGACTTGAAACATGTGGTTTCTCAATGATTTAATAGAAACAGGGAAAATTTTGTAATCGTATATCGCCCAGATTTACAGCTTAACTTAATCGCTACTTATAGTTTAAATGATGTAACGAAAGACCACGGTGAAGGGATGCCGACACAGGGGAAGCAACACGGCTTACCATGGAACTAGGGATTATTCTAGCCGAGGATCTTCACGAATGTGTGACAAACTCAGGGCGAGAGCAGAGAACGGCTGTGAACAGGTCTGTTGCTCTCTGATTTTTTTTTTTTTTTTTTAACTTCGTTTTTGGCAGCCACGAATCTCCTCTTCACAATGCCATTTAAACAGGCATTAGTATCCAAATTTGATAATTCCATTTTCCCTCGCAGGGTCGAATTTCGGTCGACGAATGCTGGACAATCTATGCAATAGACGCCTCTCCGTCACGTTCAGTATGCGTGCACCATATGGAATGAAAATCGGCTGTAAGTAATTACATGAAAATGACAGATTGGAATAAAAGAGACACATGAAGAACAGAAAGAATGAGACGAGTGGGGAAAATAAAGCAAGAATGAAGCAAATGTAACACAGTGGGTCAAGAGAGATGTGTGCATCAGTTTTAACGTTCTCTCTCTCTCTCTCTCTCTCCTCTCTCTTCTCTCTCTCTCTCTCTCTCTCTCTCTCTCTCTCTCTCTCTCTCTCTCTCTCTCTCTCGTAGACTTGTGCACAAAATTCGCGATCATACAGTACGTGCATATTCGTGTACAGTACCAGGATTGAGAGATATGGCTTTTAGGTTATTTATTAAGAACAGAGACAACATTATCGTTATTTTCAGTGTATGTCGATCAGATGATCAGTTTAACTTGAACGCTACTCCTAGAAGTCATGACGAGACCGTTGATGGGAAGCTTACACAAGGGAAGCAACAAAGCCATAGTCCATGATCATGGATTATTTCCCTTGCATCGAAGACTTGATTGTGAGTTGCTTCTATAAAGGCAAGGTTGGAGCAGAGAATGACATTGAACAGGGTCTGTTGGCTGGTTGCTTTCTGATAGTTGACTTCGTTTTTTGGCGACTATGGATGTCCTCAAATCAAAGTGGCAGTTGTATCACTCAGACACGGTCAGTGTGCTTTAACAACATGGAAATAAGAGGCTGCAATAGGTAAACACATAAACATGGTGGCAAGAAACAAGAGAAATAGGAAGACGAGGAAAAGTGAGAGTTAAAAAAAAAGAAAAGAAAAGAAAACGAAAAAAGTGATAAAGAGGCAAAATGTTTTTTATGTAAGTCAAGAGAAATTCATGCGTCAATTTTACTTCGTTCTCTCTCTCTCTCCTCTCTCTCTCTCTCTCTCTCTCTCTCTCTCTCTCTCTCTCTCTCTCTCTCTCTCTCTGAAGTTCGCCCGCAGTCTGACGTGACGGAAACTTGATTTTCGTGGACTCAGCGCTCACAGACCTGTGTCCGTCTTCTCTCTCTCTCTCTCTCTCTCTCTCTCTCTCTCTCTCTCTCTCTCTCTCTGTGTGTGTGTGTGTGTGTGTGTGTGTGTGTGTGTGTGTGTGTGTTTGAGTGTGTGTGTGTGTGTGTGTGTGTGTGTGTGTGTGTGTGTGTGTGTGTGTGGTGTGATGTTAGTCCCCTGGACTAACGGCGGGGAAACGTGATTCAGTGGACTCATGGCACAGACCTGTGTACGGGCCTCTTCAAAGGAGCCTGGCCCGCGGGCCCCCGTACTCCGCATTGTTATCGATCCATGCCAACACCACCATCAGCACCACCACCACCACCGCCACCGCCACTACGTCGCCCCAGGCCCTTCTTCCACTTCACGTAGACAGTGTCTGGGTCCCATCGGGGAGAAAGAGGGGGAGGGGAGGGGGGGGGAGGAGAAGTCTTTCTGTGTAAGAACCACTCCTGCCACTTCGTCTACCAATCAGGGGACAACACTAATTCCGATGGATAAGAAGGAAAATGACTGCGATACATAATTGGAAGCGAGTTCCTTTGTGGTCGCTAGTCATGAAGGACGAACATTGACCATGTTTTGTTTGTTGGTTGGTTGGTTTGGTTTTTTGGTTGTTGTTGTTTGTTTGTTTGTTTAGATGAACCGGGTTCCAGTTCAAATGCTTCGAAAGTGGCTGAATTAGAGGCTAAATTATCTACAGTTTGTCTTGATTTTTTTTTTTTAATGTCTGTCTCTTCTGTCCATTGTTATGAGTGAGTGAGTGTGTGTGTGAGTGTGTGTGTGTGTGTGTGTGTGTGTGTGTGTGTGTGTGTGTGTGAAGTTACCTGATCTGTCCATTTGTGAAAAGTGCCTTGCGACTCTTACATCGTAAATTCGCATTTCACCTGATATCATGGCTCTTCAGGGAGGTTTGTATGTTTGTCTTTCTTTTTTCAGACTTCATGACCATAAAGGTGGTATGGGCCGAAGGAAATGACATATGTTAACTAGGA
>CM065727.1:41262882-41265382 GCA_033310375.1 Conus canariensis | reverse complement strand
TGTTTGTCGTGTGGAGCCTGTTCAGATGCAACATGTGCAATCCATTGTTTACACTGTATGTTGTTGTTGACGCTTTTTGTCAATGTTGTAGTTTTGGCAAACGCAGAAAGAAGCAAATGTTCATAACTTATTCAACATTTATTCATTGTGATCTCCACAGGCACACCGATTGGCAATGAACACTATCGTAAATGTTACAGTTAAAAAGAAAATATGGATTTTATGCTGGTCTCACAGACACATGTGCTCTTGGATAAACACAAACTCTCTCTCTCTCTCTCTCTCTCTCTCTCTCTCTCTCTCTCTCTCTCTCTCTCTCTTGTCTCTCTCACTCTCTCGCTCTCACACACACACACACACACACACACACACACACACACACCACACACACACACACACACACACACACACACACTCACACTCACACACACACACACACACACACACACACACACACACACACACACACACACCAAAAATATCACACGCGCTCCCTTACCCTCGTTCTTTATTCATCGTGCTATAATCAAGTCGCCATTGTTGTCACACACTCGAGCACAGTGTGGTCCCAGAACTGCATTCTGTGATCCACTTGTTTACACAACAGGTGCAATGAAAAAAAAATCCTAGAAAACAAACCAACCCAACCGCCTACAGGTTTCCAAGCCCCACAAATTGACTGCTTGGATGAAACAATGAGAAGCGGCTGACGGGCTTGGTGTTTGACTGTTTGCACGTGCGACAGGGAAAACCCGTCCGCCGTGACCTCCATCCAAACTTGGTGGTTTCTCGTGCTTTGTTCGTCCCAGAGTCGCCAACGGAGTGGTGGTATGGGATGTGGCTTTGGAAGCCATTAAGTCACATGTCATATCAGTCAGTTGTTGCATTTCGAAATACAGTATAGCAAGGAAGGGGTGGAGGGGGGGGGAGGAGGGAGTATGTTTGAGAGAGGGAGAGGGGAGTATGTTTGAAAGATGAAGGAGTCTGTGTTATTTCATTAACATCATAACCATGAATTTTTAGATTTTCTTTCAACAGATTGGTTGGGTAAGGAAAGAGTGTGAGGGAATGGCTTGCAGGAGAGAAAAGGAGTGGGAGAGGGAGGAGTGTGTGTGCGTGCGTGTGTGTGTGTGGTGGTGTGTGTGTGTGTGTGTGTGTGTGTGTGTGTGTGTGTGTGTGTGTGTGTGTAGGAAACATTGCATAATGGTTCCAGCACAGTGATGATATATTTTCTGGTGATGTAGCTACTATTAACATAAAAAATATGGAAGAATTATAGATCAAATTCGAGTTAAAGAGAAAGAAAGGAACAGTAACATAAAGGGGACTGCAGGCTGGTAATAGATTTGTAAGTGAGAAAAATTGCAAAGATGAAAATCAAGGGAAAAAATACCCATTACACAGGCAGATACACTCACATGTGTAGTAGGTACACATTTAGATCGACAATCACTAGCGCGCGCGCACACACACACACACACACACACACACACACACACACACACACACACACACACACACACACACACGCACGCACGCACGGCACGCATCACACACACACACACACACACCACACACACACACACACACACACACAACCTTGTTCCCAATCTTGGCCAGTCGCTCTTTCACTCATTCACTCTTTGAATTCCAGTTTTCCGAGTTTTGTACTCCCTTTTCACAAACTCTGACGCCGTGCTGTCAATAACTGATACCGGCTATAAACAGCTCTGATGATCCGCTTAGAGCTGCATGCAGGAAAACGAAAAAGGAAACGCCATTAAACATCCAGCTAGTGATTGGATTATTAATTGGCAAGAGGCACTGATTCAGCGGCGGACAGTCTGTCGTGTTTGCACGTGCAGCGGGAAACGTAATTCGCTTGCGCTTTTTAACGTCGTGATTTCACGAGGTTTATCCCTCGAAATATGGTCCCGGGATTTCCGATCTTTTTATTTTGTGTTGCTTCCAGATTAAGTTTGCGGCCTTGGCTCGCAGATCATTCATCACAGAACACACGTGACGCATGAATTTAATGATAATTAAAAGGAGACTATATGCGCAGCCATATTTATTTAGCGATCGCGTAAAATTTTATGGAATCGGAATATTTTAGCACCGTGACCTATATCAAACGAAAGAATAAGATGAGCTCCAGCGACCGTATTCAGACCTGTCAACCAAGCACGTGAACGCTCCATTAGAATAAGATGAGCGGGAGCGTCAGTTTTTAATACCATGAATTCGACCTTTGGGTACAGAGACCCATGAAATAGGAGCATTCAGTCTGAAAGAAAGTGAAAGACAAGATCACGCGTGGTGTTTTCTGTGTGATCACTAGATTGTGGTACACTGCATATTTTGTACAGAGCATCAGAAAAAAAGAAAAGAACGATTGAGTTGAACTATCTGCAAAATATCCGAAAGTGTACATTTTGACTTGGAGTTAGTTGAATGGCAAAGGTTGTAACAACTGAAATACAACGGATTTTGAAGAGAT
>CM065727.1:41250382-41252882 GCA_033310375.1 Conus canariensis | reverse complement strand
ATTCAGAAACATGTGATCAGGTCAGTGGGCTGAGTGGCTGTACCTGTAGGCGTTTCTGTGAGAGCTTCTACTTGCTGCCAGCGTCAGGTCTACAAGACGACAATTATTGTCTGCTAGCAAAGGTCTGCTGTTTTGTTCAAACGAAACTTAAAAAATCGTTGAAAGAGTGGTCGCCATAGTATATTATTACACGCGAACTAGAGAGTCCTAGGATCGAATCACACCAGAAGCATTTAAATGTGGGCTTTTTCTGCCTTTGTTGGTGCTTATCCACAGCTAAGTGTGCTCTGGGGTCAAAATGGAAAACAGGAAACACACAGTCAAGCATCATCTGCTGCATGGATGCATCTCTGAGAATGTTGCTTAAATTTCCCAACACTGCTAGTGTGTTGTATCTGTCGAGTCCGGTTAAGTGCAGAATGTAGCATGAAGATTGCAGACCCGCCACATGGTCTCAGACTATAGTGGAACTGTACAGCGTCATTTTTGTCATTTTTATGCTTAAACTTTTCTCTAAAATCTTGTAGCCCAGCATTGGTTTCATTTCCATGTTAATGTCAGCTGTGGGGTTTTGTCAGTCTTCAGTGCTGGCAACTTCACAGGGACTGTCACTGGATGGACGTAGTGACGCCCTCTGGAGGGACACTCATTTCCCTCTGGCTCCTTGACCAGCCAGATATTTTCATTTTTTGTAGGCTAACCTGGCAGTGTTCTATATATGCCAAATTAGAAAAGTAGCCAATGAATCCTACCAAAATAATTTAGCAGCAGTGCTGTGTCTCCTCCAGTGAGCTGCCTTTTGATCATTTGATATTGACGTTGTCCGTGGAGTAGGCTGCAATGAGACGGGCGTGGATATGAATGAAAGATCCAGAAATAAATACGTGGGAGTAATGTCAGTGAGAATTAATCAAAGATGAGACGGCCCCACATAAAAAGATGTTTCAGTATCAATAATTAATCAAGCACTGTCAAGTTGTTGTGATCAGTTGGATGGAAGCATTTCTGAATACAACCTTTGCATTTCCTTCAAATACTGTCGTTTATGCGGCGAGGTTTGTTTTTTTTAACAATTAAAGTGTTTTATCTCCGTTGAGAAAAAAATCAGTCAATTAAGAAACGATGTGTAGATCGCCGTAATTGTAGTTCGTCTGGGTTCAGTTCAGAAACGAACAAGGGTTTGCTGTAACTCCACGATCTATTTTTGTGAACTAATAGTTTTACCAGTTTGCCATAACTCCACGAACTATTTTAGTGAAGTAACAGATCGGCCAGTTAAGAACGGTCTGTAGACGAAAATTAGTTGGGAGATTTCCAGAAAATGTGCCGTGCAGAAGACATAGTCAGGTCAGTGGGTCAGATGGCTGTATTGATGGGCAATTACAGCCTGCCTCTATAGAAAGGGGTCTATTACCTTTTTAAAAGGAACCAAAAAAACAAGACAAGAAGCAAAGAGAAGAGAAATCTGGATTATTGTTAACACAATAACACACATGTCTGCCTTGATGCAAATTTCAGATAACTCGGGGCAAAAAACCTGATCAGAAACATTGCTAATTAGTTATCCATTGAAAGTAGCTTTTGTGACGAATTTTCTTTTCAAAGAAATCATTATAGTATACAATTGATTCTGTGAAAAAGAAAGAAAAATTCAGCTGAATTTAAAGTTCAGCTGAAGTGGAGGGTTTCTTTTTTTAACCCGGGAAGGTTATATTTTCGCCACCATCTGTTGGTTTATTGCCTGGTGACAAGATTTCATTTTTGAAAAATGGAGAAAAAAAAAGAAATGCAAAACAATTTCAAGGAAACTTGGTGTAAAAGTGGTGTGTGTCACTGTAGTTCAACCACTGGGATGAACATCAGCTGTTCATTCTGTAGTACTGTTTGCTAGAATGACATTTCTTTTTATTTACTTTCGACATTTTTCTGAATTAGACTGCAATATATAAGGCAGGATCGCAGGCGCGCTCAGCACAGACTAATTACGTCCATATCGTGGACAGTGATATCCAAACATTCATTACAAAATGAAGAACCAAAACAATCGTCTGGGGTATCTGGGAAGGAAGAGGAAAAGGGGCGGGATACTTCCACTGGAGGGGAAGAACGGAAACGCTGTCACCCTGTAACGTTAGGCCAACTACAGAAATGTGCTGAAAGGTTTAACGAGTAGGACAGAAAGGAAAGGGGTGAGGGATAGAGGAAGGAAGAGGGGGGACAACCAGGTCAATGGGCTGGATGGCTGCATCAATACACGGTTCACTCAGAGGCTCTGCGCACTTCTTCCGTCAATTAGATGGCAATTACTGCCTGCCACTGGAGGGCGACTGCTGTGTCTCACAGGACTAAGAACACAAGCACTGAAAAGAAACGGGGTGGTAAAGACATCCACTCCGTTTTCTCCTTTTTGTTTTCAGCGGCTTGAACCGCATTTTCCTGCTGCTGCAAACTTAGGTGACAGTTTTTCCACAAAATCCCAAGGAATGGGTGGCCCATTATC
>CM065727.1:41242882-41245382 GCA_033310375.1 Conus canariensis | reverse complement strand
CCACCAGTGTGCTAAGCTGCTGATTGACTGGGGCTTGAACGGCAGGGCATTAGCCTTGATCAGGTTACGGGATGATTCTCGGTGGGATTTAGAAGACCCGGCCTCTACGTTGTGCAGGTCTCGGCGGACATGCTTGCTTGCAAGTGCGTGAGATGTGGTGAACAGTCACCTCACTTGGGAATAGCGCTGGGCGTCGAACAAAGTTTTGTGCATCTAGCATTCTGGTTTTGCTACAGAATGATGGGTCAAGGCCAGTGGCACCCCCTCTTCCCCACTCCTCCCCTTCTTTCATCCTTCACCTTTTTCTCCCACACTGGCCCTCCGCTGTCCATGTCCGTCTGTCTCTCTGTATGTCTGTCTGTCTGTCTCTCTCTCTCTCTCTCTCTCTCTCTCTCTCTCTCTCTCTCTACCTTAGAGTTGCTTTACAATATTCTTTTTTGTTCCTAATGAGCAATGATATATTGCAGATTGAAACTTAATAATGAATATTTCTGTTGTCACACAGAATTGGAAAGATGAAGGCGAAAAGCAGAACAAACAATGAAGAAAAGTTTGCATTGTTTTGGCTTTGAGCTGATGACTTGTAAACAGTGTCAACCATTTCCCCCCTCACCCCTGCATCCCCGTTCCCAGCTCTCCTCCTCATCCTCTCCGCTCCCAAACAAATGGAGAAAAGTTCGCATTGTAGTCATTTCAAGCTGGTATTTTGTTGACAGTGTTATCCTTCCATCCTGCACCCTCCCTTCCTTCCGCTCCTGCAGCTACTACCCCACATTCCCTTCTCTTCATCCCCTCCCCTCACCACCCTCCTCCCTCTTCACATCTTCCTCCTGGTTTGGGGTTTCCGACGGAACCATGATTGAGCCTCTTTGGAGTGATGTAAAAGTGGTTTTGAACAGGTCAGTGGCAGCTTGCAAAGACAAATCCGTGCAGTCCTTCACCATCTCTTCACCACCAGCCCTCGCCACACCCTTCTCAGTACTTCCTCCACTCTTGTCTACAAAGGAACCAACGCAGTGGATGTAAACAGACTGCATTCCCTGATCACCTCATCCTGTTAATCCAGGTGGAAGCCGTCCGCTTGACTGAGCAAATTGATGATCTTGTACGTAGCTTGACATTTTACCAGTATCTTGTGGTATATGCTTGTGTGCAACGTTTCAGCACTGACATGAAGTGGACTGTGGGATGCCTCCATGATTAAATGAAATGCAAATCTTTGAAGATGAGGTTCCACTCTTTTTCCAAGTAACAAGTCTTGATTTAAGTGTTAACCATTCTCCTGCACACTCCCACCCCTCTCCCTCCCACACCCTCTTCATTACGTTCACCAAACCCATCTCCACCAATCCACTCATCAAGTTTCCACCACGCAACCCTCCGTATGATGATCTGGTGGTCGTTAGATTTCAACAAGTCTCCTAGAACAGAAAAAAAGAAAAGTAAAGACGAAATACACCCCAAGTTGCCAGTGGGACGTAGAGAAGTGGTGGCTTCAAATGCCACGTGATCTACATGTTCTGAAGTGGATCCCGGGTTGCAGTCTTTCCTGCTATGAACAGAACTTTCCCTGTAGTCAGTGGGTCTTTCATCACCGTCACTGGGCTTTTCCCTAGAATCGACCGAAAGGCTGACAAGAAAAAGTGCCAGTGGGACCCAGAGAAGTACTGGCATCAACTGCCAAACAAACCAGTGGGGAGCAATCCTGCACCAACCTCCGAGGCCTGCACAGGCAGGCAAACTCACCCCCACCACCCTATCTGTCGAGGTACCCATACCCAGCTCTCCATAGAATGATCTGGTGGCTGTCAGTTTCCAACCAGTTTCCCAGGATCAATGGTGAGGAATGCATTCACGATTCAAGATGGCATATTTATTCCGAAAATAACTCCATGGGAGTAAAGAGAATATGAAAACTAAAAAAAGAAAAGAAAAGAAAACATTGAAAACTATCATGAAATTGCACAATAGTCTGTCATTGGTGGCAATTATCATCTAATCAACAATACACCAATTCTCAAATATTTTTATTGGAACATTTGGGTAAAATCCATTCTCAGAATATTCTTCAGAATGGAAGGTAGACTATATTTAGGCTTAATTTGAAAATGGGAAAGAAGGAAATGTATTGATTTAAGCTTTTGAAGGCTTCCATTTTGATGCACAAAAATAGAGAACCAACGCATAAAGCAGTCCTTCAGCCGATGTTATGTTTACCAAGTCCTTGGGTGTTGTGCAGCTCTGTATAATTAGTAAATCAGACAGCGTAGTGAAATGATTAGCTCCATATGGCTGAAATGGCGTCCAATAATCCAGCTGCAAGGTTCGTCTGTGTAGCATGCAGGTCACCAGACCTGCAGATGACATTGTTTAGACAACATAGCACGTGACCTTTTTCCGCTCCGGACAAGACCTAAATGCTACTGTAGGGTGACATCTAAAACTTCCTGATTCCTAGAAGGACATATAATGGCGCACTCGTTCAGAAATTTAGATCACG
>CM065727.1:41232882-41237882 GCA_033310375.1 Conus canariensis | reverse complement strand
CTCTCTCTCTCTCTCTCTCTCTCTCTCTATCTCTCTCTCTCTCTCTCTCTCTCCAGGCTGCCTTGCTTGTTTGGCTTTTCCCCAGTGCATGAGGGTATCAGAAATTCTAAAAGAAAAAAAGAGAGAAATCCACTTGTTTCGATTGGCAATCAAGGCAGTGCTATGAACAGATTCTTCTTTCGAGTTGCATGGAAGAAGGGAAGTAATACTGATTCATGAATAATCTTTTTTAATTTCTATCTGTAACATTTTTCACTGTGCTCATATTTTTTCCATTTGTGCTTGCAATCTCGATGTCTGAAGTCAGATGATCATCAAAGGAAAATAGATGTCCACTTGAGGGATTGTGATAGATGGGTTACGAGAGGGAAAGCATGTACAATATTATAAGAATACATCAGTGATGACAATGGGGTTGAAAAACAGTGTAAAACATCGTCTTGCAAGATGCAAATATATGCTATCACTGTGTGGGAAAACGAACTTAAGCACGTTTTCGTGCTTTACCAAATTTGTAAACAGATAATAATTAAATTCCATAAACGTATGATCGATGGTGTTTACAGTTAATACTTACCTATCAAGCCGTCACCAAATAGCATGTTTTTTATGCATGTCTTCGGTTTGAATTTAAAGAAAAAGACAAGAAAAAGAGTGTGGAAAATATATATTGAACTCTTAAGTTAGGCTTCAGGAGGGATACAAACTGTCAATTAAATTAACGTACTTTCCGGCTGTTGACTCTTCTAGCCATTCAGAGTGTACTCCATATACCAGTATTAACAGCAAACGTGACCACTCAGGAAACACCTTGTCGTTTAGAACTTTCAACTAACAACACATCAGTCTCGCCATCATATCACAAACATGCTCGTCACGGAGGAGACCAGAACAAATAAATAAGCGGCAGTCCTCAGGGGCTTTTGAAAAAAAAAGAACTTACTGCACGCTGCATGCTGCAGAGATGACTCTAAAAACTAGGAGGGAGCCAACATCGTGATGTTTCGATTGTACACCTTTTCTTCTTGAGGACATGGAATGAGAAAATGGAAGGGAGCTGTCACGTCACGTAACAAGTGGGCCAGTAATGGTAGCGTGCTTGAAGAGTTAACCGGCGGCGCCCCTTGGAAGAAAGGGGTGTAGGTGGAAAGGAAAGGATGGGATTCTATTCAGAAACATGTAATCAGGTCAGTGGGCTGAGTGGCTGTACCTGTAGGCGTTTCTGTGAGAGCTTCTACTCCCTGCCAGCGAAAGGTCTACAAGACGACAGTTATTGTCTGCAAGCGAAGAAGGTCTGCTGTTGTTCAAAGGAAACTTTAAAGATCGTGGAGAGAGCGGTTGCCAGAGCATAGTTATTAGCATGCGCACTAGAGAGTCCTAGGATCTAATCACATCAGAAGCGTTTAGATGTGGGCTTTTTCTGCCTTTGTTGGCGCTTATCCACAGCTGAGTGTGCTCTGGGGTCAAAATGGAAAACAGGAACCACACAGTCAAGCGCCATCTGCTGCATCGGTGCGTCTCTGAGATTGTTGCTTAAATTTCCTAACACTGCTAGTGTGTTGTATCTGTCGAGTCTGGTTAAGTGCAGAATATATCATGAAGATTGCACACTTACCACATGGTCTCAGACTGTAGTGGAACTGTACATCATTGTTATTATCATTCTCATGCTCTGTGTCTTTTTGTACTCTCAGTTCTTATAGAACAGGGAGTACTTTACAATGGGAACGAAGAAATGCTGTCTGTGTGTCTGTCTGTGTGTCTGTCTGTCCATGGTCAAAATGTGTTCCACTCGCTCTGGACAAAACTTCTGGGCCGATCGTTTGTAGGTATGTTCATTATGGGCCACGAATGATAGCCGATGTTTTATTTTACCAAATAGCCGTTACTAATGGCTATAACGGCCCAAAACCGCTTTTCTTCTTTATGGAATATCTCTTTATGACGCATGTTTGATTGTGACATGAAATACATTATGACGCATGTTTGATTGTGACGTTTTTCAGGAAGGTAAACTGGGAGTACGTTTATATGCTTTGCATCTTTTTTTTTATCTCAAATCTTGTGGCCCAGCTTCATGTTCATCTCCAAGTTACTGTCTGCTGTGGGGTAATGTCAGTACATCTTCAGTGCTGGCAGGTTCACAGGGACCATCACTGGATGGACGTAGTGACGCCCTCTGGAGGGGCACGCTCGTTTCCTTCTGGCTCTTTGACCAACCAGCTATTTTCATTAGTTTTGGGTGAAGCTGGCGGTAACCCGTGTATGTCAGATCAGAAAACTCGCCAATGAATCCCACCAAACTAGCTTAGCAGCAGTGTTGTGTCTCCGCCAGTGGGTTGCCTCTTGATCATTTGATATTGATGTTGTCTGTGGAGTAGGCTGCAACGAGACGGGCGTGGATGCGTATAGAATATCCAGAAATAAACGGTGCGGGAGTAATGTCAATGACTGTTCGTGGAAGATACAACCACAAAAAAGGTTTGAGTATCAATGATTAATCAAGCACTGTCGAGTTGTTCTAAGTAGTTGGTTAGAAGCATTTCTGAATACTGCCTTTGCATTTCCTCCAAATACTGTCGATTATTCAACGAGGTTTTCATCTGACAATTAAAGCGTTTCGTCTCCATTGAGAAAAAAAGTCAATTAAGAAATGATGTGTATATTACCGTAAATGTAGTTCTTCTGGGCTCAATTCACAAACAAACTAGGGTTTTTTGTGACTCCACGATCTATTTTCGTGCACTAACAGTTCTACGAGTTTGCCGTAACTCCACAAACTACTTTAGTGAACTAACAGACCGACCAGTTAAGAACAGTCTGTAGATGAAAGGGAGTTGGGAGATTTCCAGAAAATGTGCCGTGCAGAAAAGCATAATTAGGTCAGTGGGTCAGATGGCTGTATTGATGGGCAATTACAGCCTGCCTCTGTAGAAAGGGGTCTATTACCTTTATAAAAGGAAAAAAAAAAGGAGCAAAGAGAAGAGAAATCTGGATTATTGTTAACACAGTAACACACATGTCCGCCTTGATGCAAATTTCAGATAACTTGGGGGAAAAAACCTGATCAGAAACATTGTTAATTAGTTATCCATTGAAAGTAGCTTTTGTGACGACATTTTCAATTCAAAGAAATCATTATAAATACAATCAATACCGTGGGGAAAAAAAAAACAACAGCCGAATTTGAATCTTAGCTAAAATCGATTTTTTACGACAGGAAGGTCATATTTTTTGGCCTCCATCTGTTGGTTTATCTACCTGTCAACAAGATTTCATTTTTGAAAAATGGAGACACAGAAAGAAACGCTAAGCGATTTCAAAGAACTTGGTAGAAAGGTGGAATGTATCGCTGTGGTTCAACCACTGGAATGGACATCAGCTGTTCATTCTGTAGAACTGTTTGCAAGAATGACCTTTCTTTTTCTTTTTATTTACTTTCAACATTTCTCTAAATTGGATTGCAATATATGAGGCAGGATCGCAGGCGCACTCAGCACAGACTAATTACGTCCATATCGTGGACAGTGATATCCAAACATTCATTACAAAATGAAGAACAAAAACAATCGTCTGGGGTATCTGGGAAGGAAGAGGAAAAGGAGTGGGATACTTTCACTGGAGGGGAAGAACGGAAACGCTGTCACCCTGTAACGTTAGGCCAACTACAGAAATGTGCTGAAAGGTTTAACGAGTAGGACAGGAAGGAAAGGGGCGAGGAATAGAGGAGGGAAGAGGGGGGACAACCAGGTCAATGGGCTGGATGGCTGCATCAATACACGGTTCACTCAGAGGCTCTGCGCACTTCTTTCGTCAATTAGATGGCAATTACTGCCTGCCACAAGAGGGCGACTGCTGTGTCTCACAGGACTAAGAACACAAGCACTGAAAAGAAACGGGGTGGTAAAGACATCCACTCCGTTTTTTCCTTCTTCTTCTTCTGTTCAGCAGCTTGCCTGCTGCAACTTAGACGACGGATTTTCTACAAAATCCCAAGGAATGGGTGACCCATTATCCACTGGCAAGAGTCCAGTAATTATCTGCAGCTCTGAAAATATCCTGTGCTTTCAGCTGGGCTTTAAGTGGATTGAAACTGAGGGTCCTGATTTTCGGTCTATAGTATTCTGCCTATTTTAGCGAAAAACTTTCTTTGACAGGAATTAAAGGAAAACAAAACAAGGAAACGAATCAAGATTGAAAGACGAAGAGACCTGGAAAAAGTTATTGAAAATAAGTGATTTTTTTTGTTGCTTGCATCCAGAAAGTCGCCATATATCTTTTTTTTAAAAATCTTTTCTTTGAAATTATTGCCAGTTTGTTTAAAATCTCGCTGTCCTTAAGTAAAATCACTCAGAACTGATTGTTTGTAACTGATGTGCTTGTTTGTATATGAAAATCTATTTGATTCGCAGCTTTGCTGTGTCTGAAAGTTTTTTTTAGGTGTATAAGAATTGCTTTGAGAGAAAATGAGCTTGAGTACTTGATGGCTTCATTCACTCAAACTGGCTGCATGATTGAGTAACCATAGTCGTCAGTACAGGGCTTAGTGGGTATGATGGATCAGGCCTGACACCAGTGCACAACAGAGTTGTCTCAGCAGTTCTGCAGGATCTCCCGTAGTGGATGACCCCTTGGCGACCAGAATACGCAGAGCTTCCTTCAGACAGCTGACACGGGGACTCCCACATGACCAACGGGTTGTTGTCGTGTATCGGGAGGAGCCGGAGCGAACGGTGTAAGAGTAACGGCGCTGATACGGGTATGGATGCATTCAACAATAATGAGAATGTAAATATTCTGGGGAAGGTGAACTGCAAGTGTAATACAAACATGATCATGTATTTGAACAGAGAGAGAGAGAGAGAGAGAGAGAGAGAGAGAGAGAAAGACAAATGCATCAGAAAATTACAACTATTACAGAACTTTCAAGCGCACACACAAACACACAATCACATACGCATATGTAAACACTCTTCCACACACACACACACACACACACA
>CM065727.1:41222882-41230382 GCA_033310375.1 Conus canariensis | reverse complement strand
CGAATCCCTTTTTGGTCTGTCACGCATTCTTTTGTGTGAGTTTTCCACGTCATGGGCGGCGGTGTACCTATCTGCTAGCTTGATCAGGTCAGCTAGCGTGGAAGCACCTTGTTCCACCGTGAAGGTCTGTAGCTCAGTGGACATGGTGTCACGAAGCTGCTCACAGAGGACGAGCTCAGTCAGTCCATCAAAGGTCTGTTGTTGGTTGGACAGTGTTAACCATTTTTGGAGACACGTCACTAACCTGTCTGCGAATCGGGTGTAGGTTTCTCCCCTGCTACACCGCGAGCTTCGAAGTACGTTACATCACATGAACCCGCATCCATGTTTTCATGCATGCATTGTACGTTTAGTGTTAGTTTGACAGAATAGTAATGGCAAGTATGAATAATGGTTTACTTAGACAATACTTTACTTTCCTCCCTCCCTCTCTCCCTGCTATACCTCCCCCTCTCTTGTCTCTCTCTCTCTCACTCTCTCTCTCTGTCTCTGTCTCCTGTGTTCTGTATACTTATATAGTGTTCTGTATAGTATATATCGTCTAGTGTTCTGTGTAGCGCACTTGTGTTATGTATCCATCGTTCATCATGTTAACGGCCTCAGCACTTATCCGAAGAGCGTTTCTTGCGCAACTGCAGGTTTTGCTGAATGCTGCTTTCAGTCAACCAAACCAACTCGGTCATTTCACTGCCAAAGTGTCCCTCCACTCCAGGCCTGAAAATGGCCAGGGAACGATCTTGTCGTACGGGCGCCAAACGTGCCCACCAGTGTGCTAAGCTGCCGACTGACTGGGGCTTGAACGGCAGGACATTAGCGTTGATAGGTTACAGGATGGTCCTCGGTGGGATTCAAAAGACCCGGCCTTAACGACGTGCAGGTCTCGGCGGACCAGTCTGCGTGCAAGTGCGTGAGATGTGGTTAGCAGGCACCTACCTGGAGAACAGCGCTAGGCGTCGAACAAGTTTCGCTCATCTAGCATTCTGGATTTGCTAGGGAGTGATGGGTTTTTGCATCCCATCCCTCCACCCCCACTCCCGCTTTCACCATCCTTCATCTTCCTTTCCCCAGTTTATCCTCTCACTCTCCTCTCTCTCTCTCTCTCTCTCTCTCTCTCTCTCTCTCTCTCTCTCTCTTTTATTTCTCTCTTTCACTCTATCTCTCTCTCAACCTTAGAATTGCTTTAAAACAATTATGTTTTGTTGGTAGTGAACAATAAAGTATTGCAGAATTCAAGTGAAAAAGGAATATCTCTGTTGTCACATAAACTCAGAAAGATGAAGGACGAAAGCATAACAAATGATGTAGAAAGTTTTGCATTGTTGTTTTTTACCTGACGTTTTGTTAAACTGTTATTACCCCCCCCCCCCCACCACCACCACCACCCTCCCTTCCTTCCAGCAGCCCCTCCCCTTGCGCTGCACGGAAGTCGTTTCGAACTGACGTTTTGATGAAAGTATTATCCTTTTCCCATCGTCCCCTCCCCCTTCCCCGCATACCTTCATCCCCAACCCTTCTCCTCTCCATCCTTCACGAATCCCCTCCACCTTCACATCTTCATCCTGCCTTTCGCTTTCCGACAGCACTCTGATCAAGCTTCTGTGGTGTAATCTAAATGTTCGCTTGAACACATTCAACGGTCCCTTACGAACATGAAATGGTGCAGACCTTTACCACCTCTCCACCACCGCCCCTCACCTTCTCAATACGTCGTCCACTCTCGTCGAGAAAGGAACAAACACGGTGGGTGTGATCCGTCTGCATTCCCTGATCACTTCATGTTCCTAGTCCAGGTGGAAACTGTCCGCTCGACTGAATAGGCTGATGACCTTATGCGGATCTTGCCAGTTTACCAGTGTCTTGTGGCATGCGTTTGAGCCCATTGTGTTCTCACTGACTTGATTTGGACTCTGGAGTGATTCGGTGATCAGACGAAACAAAACTCTTTAAGACAGAGTCCATTCTTTTTTAGAGAACGAGTCTCGGTTCAAGTGTTATCTTCTACACATCCATTCTGCTCCTCACGCACCCTTCTCATCCCTTTCACTAAGCCCTTCCTCACCACCTGACCCATCCAATTACACCCCCCCCCCCCCTCTCCCAACCCTCCGTGTGATGATCTCGTGGCTCTCAGTTTTCAACAAGTCTTCTAGAAAAGAAGAAAAGAAAAGAAAAAGATACACCCGAAGGTGCCAGTTGGACCCAGAGAAGTACTGGCCTCAACTGCTACATGGTCCACATGGCTTGAAGGGGATCATAGCTTGCGGTCTTTCCCGCTGTCGAGAGGACTTTTCCTGTGGTCAATGGGGTTTTTCCTCGCCGTCGTTCAGTCTTTCCCTAGAGTCGACCAAAAGGCAGACAAGAGAAAGACACACCCGAAGGTGCCAGTGGGACCTAAAGAAGTACTGGCCTCAGCTGCCAAACTGGTCAGCCTCAACTGCCAAACTAGTCAGCTGGGAGCAATTCTGCACCGCCCTTGGAAACCTGCACTGTATTCACATAGGGTACTGGCAAGCCCACGCAGCCCCCCACCCCCACCCCACCCACCACCACCACCACCCTACCCAACCAGTTACCCCCACCCAACCCTCCGAAAGATGATGTGGTGGCTGTCAGCTCTCGGCCAGTCTCCTAGGATCAGTGGTGACGGTTTTTTTTTTTTTTCAAGATTCAAGATCGTATATCTGTCTATTCCAAATATACCCCTGGGAGCACATGGAGAAGCGAACAAAAAAGAACAAACAAAAAAGAATAATGTAAAACCATAATGAAATTACAAAATCGTCCAGCATTAGTAGTACCTCTCTTTGAATTAATCATATAACAACTCTCAAGTATTACTGGAACATGTGGGAGAAAAACCCATTATCACAATATTCTTGAGAATGGAAGGACTATTTTGGATTGATTTGATAATGGGAAAGAACGAAGCACATTGATTTAAGTTTTCCCACGCCTCCACTTTGACGCACGAAAATAAAGAGCCGAAGCATAAAGCGATCCTGTAGCCTATGTTTTATTCATTAACTCCTTGAGTGCTGCGCGGCACTGTATAATAAGTGCATCAGCGCAGCGAAATGTTTACTTCCGTATGTCTGAATGCTTCTGTCCAATAATTCATCTCCAAGGTTCGTCTGTGTAGCAGGTCACCAGATCCGCAGATGAGATTGTTTAAACAGCATAGGATGTGGCCTTATCCCTCTCCGGATAGAACCTAAGCGCGAACAGTTGGGCGACACTTAAAACATATTGATTCGTAGAAGGAAAGATAATGGAGTTTAGATGTCGGCACACTGCTGTACTACGATTCGGCGATTTGTATTACGTTCTGCTGTGTCCTGCTTTCCGCGTCCCATTCTTCCCCACACTAGTCATTCACTCTGTTCCTCCACCCTTCTCTCTCTCTCTCTCTCTCTCTCTCTCTCTCTCTCTCTCTCTCTGTGCGTGTGTGTGTGTGTGTGTGTGTGTGTGTGTGTCTGTGTGTGTGTGTGTGTGTGTGTGTGTGTGTGTGTGTGTGTGTGTGTGTGTGTGTGTGTGTGTGAAGGATGTTGGAACCTACTGGCTTCCCCTAACATTTGTTTTCTTGTTTTACAAATATGGAGAAATAGCTACAGACCCAGAAGATGGTTCCCTTGAGGTGGAGGAACGGAAGAAACAGATATCTCTCCTTAACTTGACATCGTCGGACTTGGCAAAGCGGAACCATGCACATTGGATAGAGGGAAGGAGAGGTGGGGGGGGGGGGGGGGCTAGGAGTGGAGGCAGTGGAGTGTTGTATACTTTCATCAACGAATGTCGATTTTCCGCGCTGCGTTTTTGTTTTTTTTGTTTGTTTGTTTGTTTGTTTGTTTTTTACCCTCTTTCTTCGCTTCCTGAACTTATTCCAGGATCTGAGCTTCGTTGTCTTGTGTGAAATCGAAATTTTTCGGGGATCGCGGGGAGGGGGGTAGGGGGAATATGTGTAGAAGCTCAAATTAATAGTAGAGAGCATTCATTTACAGGTAACAATGCAGATTTGGAAGCAAACCCGATTGGATTGTAATGTTTATCACCAACTTTCGGAAGTGAAAGCTAGTTTGACCGTTGGTATGGATGACACGTGTGCACATAACACACTCCGTGAAAAAAAGATCGAAAGAATGAGTGAAGAATTGAGTCCCTGATATTAGACTTAATGACACTGGAAACGACTGAATGTAACGCTAACAGACAGCTCTTCAGTCGGCTCTACCGAGGTAGGCAGCCCGTTGTGTAATCGAAAACGTGAACTGTGAAGCGCTTAGAATTTGGTCTCTAACTGAGGATAGGCGCTAGATCGGTACTGTCAATTATGATGATGTGACCACCGACCTGGCCACACAGGTTTTTACGGCAGATGGAAATAACCTTTTTGGGAGAGGAGGGTTGCAGGGAGGGAGGTTTTCTAACACTACACTAACGCTACCAGATCAGAAACACGTTTATATGGACAGTGGAATAAATAGTTATTTTTTTCAACTCACATGTAAATACAAAGTCAATTTATATTATTACCCTGTTTGATTCTCCGTGTGTATGTGTGCGTGAGCGCGCCCGTGTATATATGTGTATGTGTTGGTGTGCGCGTGCGCGCATGTGTGTGTTCGTTTGCGCGCGCACGTGTGTGTGTGTGTGTGAGTGTGTGTGTGTGTGTGTGTGTGTGTGTGTGTGTGTGTGTGTGTGTGTGTGTGTGTGTGTGTGTGGTAAACGTTAACGTTTGCGTTAAGATTTTCGGCAATTATATGCACTGGCTTAACCAAACTTGAGTAAGTGGTAAGTATTGGTAAAATACTTACAACAACACCGTATGTGAAAGATGCCACCTTTCTCTGCAATATTTTGAGTGTTGCAGATTCCACATGGGGGGCGATTTGAGAAAATTACTCAATAGATTGTCCATAATAATTTACCTCGGGTGTATGGCGTTTTGTGGTGTAACGGCTGTTGGTGGGACTCCGCAACGATTGTCGTCTTTCAAGCCCTTCGTTGCAGCATAAAATTTCAGACAACCAACTGTTGTTATCAATACAGGTTGCTTCTCAAAATTATACGTGAAACTTTACAGGCAGTGCTTGGGAAATTTCCCAGCCAAAATTTATAGTAGATCATTGCACTGCTGTGTCAACTGTGGGCTGGCCCTTACTTTACATCCTTTGCTCGTTAGACGAGACCGATGGCTACCAAATTGTGTGTCGGGACTTTGACGTCATTGTTCTTGTACAGTACAGTTTTTGTTCAAGGATGACGTGTGTATTTTTCTTTTCTTTTTTTTTTTTTGCGATGTAATAGTCCTGATTGGCATGACGTGCTACATGAATTATTGGCATGACGTGCTACATGAATTATTGGCATGACGTGCTACGTGAATCATTGGCATGACGTGCTACATGAATTATTGGCATGACGTGTCACATGAAAGTGAGCGGGCAACGAACATTTAGAACTAGTCTGGTCTGAAACGCAAAGGTGCCCAGCCGCTAGTCTGACAGCAAGGTTCTGCCTAGAACTAGGTCATTTCGTCTGACTCGCAATGCTCACGCCCCTTTCGCCTCTGAAGGAAACTGAAAGCAAGCTGCGGATAGCCCTTCCCTTGAACTCTCCATTCTCTCTTACCTCCATGACCTGATTAATCATCTCGTCCTCTGTTCATCGCACGTGAGTGGAAATAGGCAGAATTGGCCACCCCTATTCATCGCTGAAGTCAGTCAAAGGTAAAGCCATTTTCTGAGAGAGAGTTGATGAACTCCAAGCCTTGGTTTTACGGGGTTAGATCGGCAGTATATATGTTAGAAAATCAGCACCGCCACATATTGCTTGCTTGTGTGTGTGTGTGTGTGTGTGTGTGTGTGTGTGTGTGTGTGTGTGTGTGTGTGTGTGTGTGTGTGTGTTTCCATGTCAGTTACCGAGGAAGAGAGCAAGAGAGAGGGTGTTTAAAGGTTGATGGTAGTCGAAGTGTTGTCAAGCAGATATACAGCCTATTTTCAGACGAAACGCACACTCACGCTTTTTAGTAAGACTTTGTATGTATTAAGTGTACGCAAGTTCGACAGATCAAGCTTTCCTAGGTCTCAAAAACTTATAAAGAAATCTAGGTCTGGCCTAAAGCAGCAATGATTCTGAACAGGAAAAAGAAAGCATCCATTCGCGCGCATGCGCAGCTCTGTGTGTCTCTGCGCGCGCGCGCGCGTGTGCATGTGTGTGACAGACAAACAGAGACAGAGTTTTGTTCGTTTGGTTGGTTGGTTGGTTAGTTACGTTTTTTTTTTTTTTCTTGTATATAAAGCATTTGTTTTGGCGATACATGTGTATGTTGCGCACGCACACTTTCTCTTTCCTTCCCCTCCCCTATACCACTTTCTCTTCCCCGCCTCACTTATCCCCTCCCCCCCACCCCACCCCACCCCACCCTTCCCCCCTTCTGAGGCGTTTGTTAAAAGCACGGTTGTTTTTTTTTTTTTATCGCTGCTCGTGTGGATGGATTGTTGCTGGGGGTCTTGATGACAACATCGGAGATTGCGATACGACATGGGCGTTCTCGCCACGAGTGACTGAACGAAGCGATTGGTTTGCTGTTAATTGCCTTTTCATGTTGCGTGCCACTTGGCCTGGTTGCTATCCCACATAGATCAACGATATTTTGAAAGAAACCAGACAGTTCGGCGGAGCATGGGGGGAGGGGGGGGGGGAGGAGGAGGAGGAAGGGGGTGTTGGTCGGAGAGGGTTGGGAACGAGAGTGGGAGGAGGGGAGGGGGTTATGATTTATTGACGTAGAGAAGATGGAGAGAGGTCGGGGTGACACCAGCTGAATAGGTCTTGGCCGGAAACTTCTGAGAACAAACCGCAAGAGGTGGATCGGCATTACCCCCAGATAGTGCGTACGTGTGCGTATGTGTGTGTGTATGTGTGGTGGGGGGTGTTGATATATGTGTGTGCGTGTGTGTGTATGTGTGTGCGTGTGCGTGTGTGTGTATGTGTGTGTGTGTGTTGGCTTTGTTTATTCATAAGCGAGTCTGCTCCTTCGAGTGACTGCGTGTATGCAAAAGTGTGTTTCACTGTGTGTTCAATGAAATGTTTCCAAGCAGTCAAGACGCCCGTGGTGCCGTAGTTAGTGTCGCGGACTTGAGATTGGAAGATCGTGGGTTCACGTCCCATCAGAGGCATGTATTTGTAGGATGTTTCGACTCTGTCTGCTCCTTTTGAGTTTATTGTGTAGACTAGCATTACAGCACTGAAACCACACTATTAAGTGCATCCACTGACTGGATGGGTTTCAGAGGGAGTTGCTCAACTTTCTCTGTCAACGCTGCAGGTGTGCGTATCTCTCAAGCCTGGTTGACGCCGTGTTATACCATAGAAGGAAGCGTAACGTGCAGCTTTGCTATATAGTCTCAGACCAGAATGAAACTCCTTGGCATCATTTTATATCATTCTTATCTTCTTTGATCATCGTTGGAAAGTCTTGAACCTCTGTGGTCCTTCGCGCCC
>CM065727.1:41210382-41212882 GCA_033310375.1 Conus canariensis | reverse complement strand
AACAGACGCCACTGAACACCATTGAAGTGACTCGGCAGCAGTGCAGTGTCTCCTCCGGTGGGTTGCCTCTTGACGACTTGACATTGATAGCTCCCTGTGGATTTCCAGGACTGCGGCAGACCGGGCCGGGCTGTGGCTGTGGATGGAGGGTTGGCATGAGCGGCGTGGGCGCAGTGCCACTGAGGTGGCACAGAAGATGGGACAGCAAACAACAAGTCTGTCATCCCTACCACCACACCACCACTATCCTCTCCACCACCAACCAGTTTTATCTGGGGATTCTACTGCCATTACCCTGTGGGTTAAACTGGTTTACTCCGTGAGCAAGTTACTTTCTGCTTCATTGGGTTATATATAGTACCTTCCAACTCCAATCACCATGAATGCGTAATTCTATGTGTCTGATTACCGTTACTTTCTTGGTCCATTTGTTGAGAGGGGTAGACATGCCACGCTTCCAACGACCGAAATCCTGTTAGTTCTCGGTAAAAGCCGACCTCGTTCCTGTGACAAACTCATTGGCCACGGAAGCCAAACTGTTGTTGGGCTTGAATGTCGTATTTCTCCAGAGAACTGTACTAGGTTGTCATGACCATCTGTCTCTACTGTCTTATATCATATAGCTCATGGATGGCAGGTTTTGGTTCATGAAATTTGGGATGTAAACTTTCTGCAAGTTAGCAGCGCTGATGCAGCCTTTGTGTTCGGCTCTGCTGTAAACAACGTGATTTATCATGGTGGAGAGGCTAAACCGTCCCCTGCTCCCTCTCACTCTCACTCTCTCTCTCTCTCTCTCTCTCTCTCTCTCTCTCTCTCTCTCTCTCTTCATGTGTTTTGCTACTCTAGTCAAACTGAATTTTTGTGAAGAGGTCCGCTAGTCTAAGTGCTGTGAGCTCTTGTGCACTCTGCACTCAAGATTTCAATTTGCCTGAAAAAAATTGCATCCCGTTCACCACTAAGGTCTAAGGCTGGGGAGAAGAGAGCTGCGGACTGGGTGGGGATTCTGCTCCATGCAGGATTCAGAATTCTGGGTGTTAGGATCCTCTCTCTGTAAAACAGACGCACCTTCCACTCACCAGCTGAGATGGTCAGGATCTGAAATCTATGTGACACAGTGGGAGTCTCTGTCCCAAGTGCAAGAGCAACACTTAGCTCGCGCTTTTGCATACATCTCTATTTTGTGGCAACAAATCTGTATACAGATCGACTGGTCACGTGACTCAGATTCGAACTCACTGCGGTGGTTCAATCTATTTTGTTCATTTAATGCTCGTTTTGTTTTGGCCCTGACTGACCTAGACAGCAGTAAACTGGAATTGATGTGGAACTGTTTTTAAATTAACTTAAGGTTGGTAGCGTAATTCTATCTGTCAAATGAAACAAGGAAAATGAGCAGTATTTTTACATTCAAAATATCAGTCGAGCCTGTGCATGCGCGCGTTTGATTAAATAACAGATTCCTATCATTTTCGTCTGGCATATCATTTCCTTCTGCTGAGCATGGAAATCCTGGTGAAGCTTCAATTTGCGTTCGTGTTCCTGGATACTATTTGCTATGTGCACGAGGCAAATGACCAGAACCAAGTGAGTTATTCTGTCAAGGTCGTTAGGAAGTAGCAATTACTTCAGTTTCTTCTCGTCCAGTTAGAACAAGGGCTCAGACCTGTAACACACGCATTGACTCTGTTACTTCAGTGAAGAGTACAATATTTCAGAGAAAATCAAGTTTGTGGTAGAATCTTGAATCGATAACGAATTTACTTGATCTTGGCTTCAAGTGTCTGAAGAAGAACAATATCAACAAAACTAAACGAAACAAAAATCGAGCCCAGATGGTAATTTGTCAAGCCTTTGACCTTCGACTTTGCTGTGATTGGATGATTGTCTTTACTGTGGCCTATCTTGCTTGTGGAGCTCAGCATGCTCAAGTCCCAAATTTAAGCGAGTGGGCATTCTCGTGATCGTTTACCCTGGTGGTAACACCTGTCGAATGTTTAAAAGTGAATGCAAGAGCGAGCACTTCAGCAAGAGGCTTAAGAGTCAAACTTTCTTCATCCACAAGGACCAGTCCTCTGTCATGACACTGTTTGACCAACAGTCGCTATCCCCTAGGTCAGCATGTCCATGCGAGGTCAAAATGTCAAAAGGTCAAGACGCCACTTCGAACACACGAGACAAATTACCGACAGAGCTGTGACGAAGACTTGTGTGGAGGACTGGGAGTGGAGCTGACCTCTTTATGCCACAGAGGTCAAGAAGGGGGAACGCAGGTGGATCTGTCAGTGCCAAGGTCGCATTCACTGGGGCTGGGGACCGGAAGATGGCCAAAGCAAATCACCTGCTATAATGGATTTTGTCATTTGGCGTGCTGAGAACCTCCTGACCGTTCTTTTTTCTGTTTCAACATCCACGCCACTCCTTTAACCAATCACATCATTCCCATGGCGTCCATTTCGACTCCGCATGCACAGCCACACCCAGATTCGATCTGGTCGTGACT
>CM065727.1:41177882-41207882 GCA_033310375.1 Conus canariensis | reverse complement strand
GGAATGAGGGAGGGAGGGGGCGAGAAGTATCGATTGCCGGTCATGAAGATTGAGACGGGCCTTCGTCAGTCGTGTCTCCGACCCGGCGGAAGCTTATCCCTGACAGTTGGCCTGCATTATTGTAAGGTGCCGATAGGATAGTACTGCTGGATGCACGCACACACAACAGACGCTGGCATCAACTAAATTGCCGTGCACAATGTTGACATTCAACGAGTAATATCACTGAAGCACAATCAAGAGGATGTGATTATCTCCACGGCTGTGAATGGTGTGCAGGGGGAACAGAATGACAGAGAATGGGATTTGGCTAGATTCCAGAACTCATTGGTTCACTAGGCTTTCTAATACAGTCGTTTTCAAATCTGTTTAGTTCAGGGTTTTTTTTTTACATTCATCGCCAATGTTTTGCGACACACCATCGAAAAAAATCCCAACAAAATGTGTAGTCATTGAAGCCTGTTCATTTGACCCGTGTTGATTTTTGTAATATTGCTGACCGTTGTTGTGTAGCTTTGGCAAACACACTTTTACTGGATGGTTTTTTTTAGATTTCTGTTTTATGGAATTGCTTCGTGTTCTTAAATCCAATGTGATTAAGAGAAGACAACCTCTGTCGATTTCATGCAGTGATGTCAGTGCAGATGTTGAACTAGATGTTTGAATGACTGTTTGTCACGAGACATCCAGAACAATTCAGTTTCCGTTTGATGATATTTTTGTGAAAAAGATGACATGCGAAGATGCAAGGCTCTGAACACAACACTCGTTTCCCACCCTTCCTTCCAAGTGATTCATCGCCGAATTTCACTTATTCAGCAAGATTTGTATTATATGGGTGATGAATATAATTCCCATGCTTTCCTCAAATAATGAAAAAACTGAATAAATCAAGAGTCGAGTTTTTGTGAACGACGTGAATCACTTTTCGGGTTTTGTAAATGCCGGTAGACATGCGTATTCATTTTTTTTTTTAATGCCTGGAAGAAACGTATTCAAAATATGCATGCAGTAGAATCTGAAACTGAATAGTGATAAAGAATGTTGGGCTGATTTTTTCCCTGTCATTGAATAGCCAGCCATCAGAGGTGCAACACAAAACCCTCTATGCCCATGACAGATTTCAGATTTTTGTCACGCGAAGACGGCCTCAGCTTCTGAAATGACTCTGTAGAAAAGGTAGAGAACATTATATCTGACTTCTCATCTACATGGATCAGTCCACCAGTCTGATCGTTATAAGCGGCTCCTGGCGGCTTTGAATTAAGGGCTACGAATCATACTGGTGAACACTTTTAACCTGTCGGTGACGTCATCAGTGACATTCCCGCGAAGCATCTCGATCTTCAGATGGAAGAAAATGTCCTTGGGATGGGCACTCTTTTCAACGTACGTGTTGGATTGTGTGTGTTTATGGAACAAGATTCCGTGTGTGTGTTTGCAATGTTCTGCTATGCCTGTGAACGACATCTTTGCTTTTCCTGACTTTAAAAAAATCTTTGTGTCCTGCCTCTTTTAAGGTTCTGTTAGTCTGGGTTTATTCATTCGTACAAATGCAAAATGACATGGACCAGTTTACAGTACGTTTAACCAGTCTCCTCTTTTGCGTCGTTATGAATAAGATTTGGCTGAGATAATAACCGTGCCAAAACATGAGAAGAAAACAAGATCAAAACTCAGTTCGTCTCAGCAACGGATAAGGAAGTGTCTCATTGACTAATGGTATGCGCAGTGTACGGTTGGATGACCAGTTCTGGGCGGATTCTGCGTCTACAAACTGTTACCTTCGCTGTGTGATTCGTTCGTCTTTTTGTGTTTTTCGGGGAACATTCTTTTCAGTCAGAGAGTCAGCAGTTCATTGCAATATTATAATGACGAGCATAATCCGATGACTAAGCACATCGGGACACTTCGGTTTAATACATGAAGGCAACTTCCTTCACCTCACTACGGAACGTCATTACTTCAGTGGGTACTATACAATTGTTGACGCCGTGCGTTTGAAGTGTGTGCTGATTACAACTGGAGATTTTAAGTTCAGATTTCACGAAGGGAAATGGAGAGAACTTGCATGACACAGGTGAGGGAGTTGTTGTTGGGTATAGTGGTGGTGGTGGTGGTGGTGGTGGTGGTGGTGGTGTGTGTGTGTGTGTGTGTGTGTGTGTGTGTGTGTGTGTGTGTGTGTGTGTGTGTGTGGTCACCTCGAGATACTAGCTCAAAAGCAGTTCATAGGATGGATCATCATGCAGTACAACAGTAATCCCATCTGACATCAATTCACTGAGGACGTCTGTCGGTTGTGCATCGTCTAAAATTCAAAAACAAAAAATTACAATTCGAGTCAAGACTTTCCGACAGAGAATGCATTTCTTTCTTTTCAGTTTCAGAGGGAATGGGCCAAGCCCATTTGAAGAGTGTCCATTTCGGCGATGCCATTCTCATCTCCTTTTCTTTTATTTTTAATCCCTACTGCTTGCTCTTCTCGCTCGGAGATGCAGGGAGAGGGGTGGGATGTCTTCCGTTATACACTGGATCCCCGGGAGTGAGAATCGGGGTCTAATGCCTACCAAGTCAGGGTACATTACTCTTGATGATGCTTTGGGGAAAATTATAATGGCGAGACATGATTAGAAGCGGTCAGCAGCCTTGAAATATAACTTTTATTTTGTTTTTATTTTGTTTGTATGCAAGATTCGGTGGATTTCAAAGGGATCGAACTAAATCAGAGAATAGCATTCTTTTTTCTTCGGGTATTTTTCCATCGTTATCTATTTCAATTATAAATTCAAATGTTTGTATATGTGTTTGGCTTCACGATCCGTCAGATTTTGCAAACATCCTTACGGCTGGTATTATCAAAATTTCATTTTTTTTACTTGTTGTCACACCTAGAAATTCTCTGCAATAAGTTCCTCTTTTCAGTCGTTCTCTTTGACTCATTTGTCCCATTTTCAAATCCTTTACTTTTGCCCCTGTTGTCTGCCTACTTGACGCCTATACCTTTCTTTGTTCCACAACATCTTTACGCTTTGTCTTCTCTAGTTACTGCGAAGAACATCCAAGGTTTTCTGTTAAAATCCAGAACTTACTGGTTGGCAGTGAGGCTGCCAGTACTGTTCAGAGTGTGTATTATTCGTCTCTTCTGTAGTGTCCTTTTTGCATATATGTTTTTTTTTTCGCATGTGATTTGGAGGATCATTATGTTTTTCTTTCTGTTGTTTAATTTTTCACCTTTTCATGTGTTTTATCTGGCAGTTAAAGGAAAGGAAACGGAATGGCTCGCACACTCAGAACAGCCTGGTTTAACTGCCTTGCTGATGTCAGCAGATGAACGTTTATATTATGGACGGTTGTGGATTATTGTGTATGTGCGATGTTTCTTTTTGTTTAATGCTGTTGTGTGTTTCTTTGTTTTGTTTTGCTTTTCTTTTCCTTTTTTTAAAAAAAAATTTTGTACTGCATGCTGTCAGACCTGAAAAACTCTGGTGTGGGCGACTGTTTTGTAAACTGAAAGAGATTTTAATAATTCAAATCGAACATTTTAGTCTAGTTGTATAAAGGCTTGTTCAGTCGGCTAGGCTATAAACGAAGTTGTGCAATTTCACCTAAATCAACAGTAGTCTGACAACGCGAGGGTGTGGTTCATTAAAAAAAAAAAATATATATATATATATATATATATATATATATATATATATATATTTCTTATGTATGTTTATTTCGTTTAAAGTTGCTAGCTTGTGGTGCAATGTTGTAACTGAAGAACCCATCTTTGGAAATTGGTGTGTGTGTGTGTGTGTGTGTGTGTGTGTGTGTGTGTGTGTGTGTGTGTGTGTGTGTGTACTCATGCGTGCATGCGTGATTGCTGATGTGTCTGTTTGTACGAGCACATACTTTTGTGTTGTTTTGTGTTTGTGTATGTGTGTGCACGCGTGCACGCATGCACTTTTGTGTGCATACATTGATACGTGTGCACTGTTCAAGTAATCACGTCCGGGCGCACCTGCATACCCATTTGCATACCCACATGCATGTGTACATGTGCGAGAGCCAGTGACGGGCTATTGACTGAGCGGGCGAACTGGGCGGACGGATGTTGCCATCGGCTGTCACTGTCCCTATCTCCCGATCCGGCTATTTTGGAGTGCAGGGAATCAGTGACAGCAGCCCCTCTCCCTCACCCAACTCCTAACTTACCCTCTACCCATCCACCATCCCCCTGCCTCCCATCCCCTCCTCCTCCGCACCTCCCCTAGCCTTCTCATTATTCTCTCCTCTTCCAGGGCCATCACCTGCTTAGAAGAGAGCGAGGATGTTAGAGTGAAGATTGATGGTCGACTCTGAATTTATTTATGGTCCTTTTGGCATCCTCTGTGCCGTCACTCTGGCGTTACCCTTTAGCCGCTCATTCCGACTCTTCTCCACACACAACCACACCTAAGGTCGTCCTTATGTGGTTCCAGCACTGACGGTCCACAGAAACCGATAATTTTCAAAATTTAGAAAGGGTGGGGGTTAGTTACCACCAAGGAACAGACAAACAAAGTACAGGACAAAACACAATGCATTTCGACCTCTTGGGGCTTCTTCAGGCCCAAACAAATAACATTTAGGGCAGTGAAAACGAAGAACGAGAAACCACTTATCTTCTCATATTCGGCTCAAAAATCAAAACGGCTGCTGAGAAGATACGAGAATATGAATATGAGAAGATAAGTGGTTTCTCGTTCTTCGTTTTCACTGTCCTAAATGTTATTTGTTTGGGCCTGAAGGTCGAAATGCATTGTGTTTCGTCCTGTACTTTGTTTGTCTATGTCTTTGGGGGTAAGTAACCCCCGCTCTTCCTAAATGTTGCTCCACTTTCCGCCCTCAGTCACTCCGTTTTGAAACTAACGATAATTTTCAGTTTTATTATGAGGCAACCCACTTGAGGGGACACTGCACTGCTGCCGAGTCAGTGTAGTAGGTGTTCAAGGGGTGCCTTTCTGAACCAACGTAGGCAGCACTCTGACGACCAAGACCCTTCCCCCTCCCTCCACCCCATCCCACACCATCCCCCAACTCCCTCCCTTCATCGTTTACTGACGACACAGATAGGGCTGGTGCTGTTGTTGCCATTATCTTCACTTGACTCTAGCCTCGAATGACGAGGCGTTTTATTTCAGAAAACCTGATGTGGGCCACGGGTACATGAAAATGAAATGTTGCACATCACAGTTAGGTAACTGCTAGCTGCCCCCCCCCCCCCCCCCCCCATCCCCATCCCTCCTCCGCCTCTTTCACTCCGTCCACCTTCCTCTTTCAGAGTGCCCCCCCCCCCCTTCCACGTTACCTAACCCTTCCCCCAGCCTCGCTCCTCACTAATCCCCCCCGCTAGCCCCATCTTCCTCCCCCCCCCGCCCCCCGTCCCTCTCCTCCTTCCCCCTCTTCCACCATCCCCTTTGTTCTTTGACTCGACTGGAATCCCACGAGAAAATAATGATAATAAAATAATGGGAGAAAATAGTGTCTGAACCTGAGATCAGCTAGGGACCTTTAAATCGAACACTATTCCACTCTCTCACACACGCACGCACGCATACACACTCGCGCGCGCACACACACACACATACACACGCACACACACACACACACACACACACACACACACACACACACACACACACACACACACACACACACACACACACACAGAAAGAGAGAGGGAGGGAAAGAGAGAGCTGTTGACGACGATGATGACGAAGATGGCAAAGAACGACTGATAAGAGCGACAAACACAAAGAAAGACAGAAAGAAAGAGAGACAAACGTAATTATCATGATCTACCTCAGACATCATCAGTACTGATGGTGGTGCGCTGGATATCTAGTATGAAGGTCACCACGTACAAGAACGCTGACAGGAAAAAGAACGGTTACAATTTTCTCTGCACGGCAGTTTCGAATCTAACACAAAAAGAAACAAACAAAAAAGTTCGGAGTCCTAATGATATTTCCCGTATTTGTTTTGTTTTTGTCTAATATCATTAATGTGGAATTAAAAAGTGGGGGGAGAGAGAGAGAGCGAGAGAGAGAGAGAGAGAGAGAGAGAGAGAGAGAGAGAGAGAGAGAGAGAGAGAGAGAATAAGTATGCAGAAGAAAACAGAAGGAACGAAACTGGGCCAGTGCGATTTTTTTTTCAAATTGTGTTTACCCTTTTTCTCGAGGGGGGAGGGGGTGGGGGCTGGGGGGAGGGGGGTTCTTACATTTGTTTTTTCTGTTTTATTCATAGGATTTTATGGGGTTTGTATTTTGCTTCCTCAGTTTCTTTTACCTCTTAGCTAGCAGTACTCACACACACACACACACACACACACACACACACACACACACACACACACACACACACACACACGCACATCTGCACACACCGACTCTCCCACCACACACAGCAAAGGATGAGAGAGTCGGGTTTCCAATAAGATAGATTGGTTGCCAATGGAAAAAAAAAAACTTGTTGCGAGTGAGAAAGACTGGTTGGTAGTGAGAAAAGCTGGTTGCCAATGAGAAAGACTGGTTGGTAGTGAGAAAAGCTGGTTGCCAGTGAGAAAGGGTGGTTGGAGTTACGGTGAGAGGGGCTGTTGCAAGTGAGAAAGGCTCATTACCGTTGTCAGTAGAGGGGCTGGTTGCCAGTGAGAAAAGCTGGTTGCCAGTGAGAAAGGGTGGTTGGAGTTACCGGTGACATGGGCCGGTTGCCATTGAGAAAAGCTGGTTGCCATTGAGAAAGGTTGGTGGTTGTTACCGGTGACATGGGCCGGTTGCTATTGAGAAAAGCTGGTTGCCAGAAAGAAAAGGCTGGTTGCCGTTATCAGTGTGAGTGCTTGGTGCTGGTGACAACAGCTGGCTGCCAGTGAGAAAGGCTGATTGCCATTGCTTCTGAGAGGGGCTGATTGCCAGTAAGAAAAGCTGGATGTCAGCGAGAAAGGCTGGTGGCTGTTGCCGGTGAATGAGACTGGTTGCTAATGACAGATGCAGGATGATGGTGAGGAAAGCTGGTTACCAGTGAGAAAGGCTGGTGAATTTTGCCGGTGAATGTGACTGTTTGCCAGCGAGTAGTGCTGGTTGCCAGGCAAAGTAGGCTAGTTGTCAGTGAGCAGGGCAGGTCGCCAGTGAAAAAGGCTGGTTATCAGTAAGATTGATCGCCGGTCAGAAAGGCTGGTTGCTAGTGAATAAGGCTGGCTGCGGTGAGAAAGGTTGGTTGGCAGTGAGTAAGGCTGTTTACCAGTGAGTAAGGCTGGTTGCCAGCGAGAAAACCTGGGTTGCCAGTGAAAGCATCATTGCCAGTGAAGTATAGCCATACTGTTGCTGGTGAGAAAGCCTGGTTGCTGGTGAGATAGGCTGGTTGCTGGTGAGAAAGCTAGTTGCTGGGAGAAGTTTGAGATAGCTGTGCATGAGAAACTATGGAGGCGAAGAGAGAAATAGCAGCTGCCGGAGAACTCTGTATAAATTGCGTGCATAACCTGAGTGTGGCTCTGGGAGAAAGGGGACAGGAATGGGAGAAACAACACTGAGGCAGAAGATAGGGCTGGAAGGATGTGGATGGGAGGGAGGACTGGAGAGAATAAGAGGGAGAAGGAGGTAGGAGAGGGGGCTGGGTGTTCTGAGAGAGACACTGGACAACGTCCTGATCAAAAAAAAAAAAAAGCGCCAACTCTCTGTGATTACCACACGCTGGGTGGCTTATCTGACAGGAGTTCCAACCGGCACTGTGTCGGCCTCGTTTACCCTGTACTGCCTGAGTGGACGGTTTTCACCCCCTCCCATCTCCTTCCGAATGACGCTGACGCCCAACATAAAAGCTGGCATTATCACTGACCATCTGACCGTGTTGTCGTTGGAGTGGTATCAGTGTCATTTGATCCCCAACCCCTCTCCCCAGACCCCTCTGCCTCCCCATCCTTTTCCCCCATCTTTCCTGGGATGGTTTTTCCCCAAGCCTGTAGTGGATGTGGACTTACATCGAAATGTACGCCCCCCCCCCCCTACCCATACTCTCTCTTTCTCTCTCTCTCTCTCTCTTTCTCTCTCTCTCTCTCTCTCTCTCTCTCTCTCTCTCTCTCTCTCTCTCTCATATCCCTCCTACCTTTCATTCCTGCCGTCTCTACGTTAATACCCTTCCCCCCTAACCATCCTCAACCCCCTTCCCAGTCACACACACATATACACATACATGCACAAGTGCTCGCACTTACACGTAGTGCATGCAGCACACAGACACACACAACACACACACACACACACACACACACACACACACACACACACACACACACACACACACACACACACACACACACACACACACACACACACACACACACACACACACACACACACGCGCGTGCACAGTTCTCACCCAATCACTCTGGCAAAGTTTTTTTTTCACCATGATTAAAAATCAATACGGAGATTACACAGTCGAGTTTGCACTCTCTTCATTTTCTTCTTGTTTTGTCGCCTCAGGGTCTGCAAAGTAGGGAAAAAAGAGAGAAAGAAAACCCCAAAGCATGGAAAGAGAGCAAGAAATGCATGGAGGACCAAAACAGTAACATGGATTATTGGATCCAAAGGTGTCTTCTTTAACTAAATATAACACCTTGTAATCGTCAAAAACTTTGTGATGAACTGTCTTTTCAAAATCTCTACGACTCGGCTTACTTTTATCGTAATTTTTAAGCGTCTCTCTCTCTCTCTCTCTCTCTCTCTCTCTCTCTCTCTCTCTCTCTCTCTCTCTCTCTCTCTCTCTCTCTCTCTCTGTGGCATGCACACACACAGAGACACACACACATGCACGCGCGCGAGCGCACACACACACACACGCACACACACACACACACACACACACACACACACACACACATGCGCGCCTGCACAGGAGCGCGCGCGCACACATGTATACACGCACACACACACACACACACACACACACACACACACACACACACACACACATACACACACACACTCACACATATTCACGTGCACTGCGCACACATGCACATTAATTTTCAAGCAGGGAGTTGAAGAATATATAGCGACAGAGAAAATAAATGTCATTGAAAATATCTTTTTTCATTCAGTTTTGGATCGAGTACGGTTCCTGTACTTCTGGATTTCAAAAGTGAAGGTTTCTCAGAAACAAAACATTTAAATGTAAACCTAGGGTGTTTTCAAAAGGGCTATATATAAAGTATTACCTTCAGCCAGAATCGTCAAAAAACGCAGCATTTGAACATGAATATTCAGACGATTATTCGACAAAACCTCCATTTTCCAGGTTTTACACGCGCGCTTCGACACTCTGTATATGAGCTGGAGTGGAAGCTTGTGCGTAAATGGGTGCAGGGGTGGGGATGGGGGTGTTAAATCGTTCCAGTGGAAAGCATTACAAGATTTCCCCAAGGCTCTGCCCTTCCCTGGGTTTACTGCAGTACGTGGACTTCAGTCCGCAGGGTCTGATTCAGACATCGTTCCCATCAGACGGTGTGGTCACCATCAGTTCTGCAACTATCTCTGGGCTTATCTCCAGGCTCTTTTAGACGTCTGTGCTGTTGTTAGCAATTGCGTTTCGTCTCCTATTACCTCTTCCTGCACTAATGTTGGACTGCGATTGTTAGTGGGAAGTGCCCATTTATCGGACACAAGAACTGACGTGTCTTTATTTCCTGACTTTTCGTTGTCCAGGCTTCTTAAATCGGGTTCTTCATTGATTCGCATGGGTGAAGAAAGTGAGTATATGTAATCACACTATTTCAGTTTAACTGTGCCTCTCTCTCTCTCTCTCTCTCTCTCTCTCTCTCTCTCTCTCTCTCTCTCCTCTCTCTCTCTCTTTTCTCTCTCCATGGTAAACTTTTACGTCGGCAACATTCTCTTTAAGTACAAGCAGTACATGACCAGCAAAATGATAGTAATATTGATATGCCTTCCCAGCCATTTCCTGCTTGAAGATGTCAGCATGTGGAAAGCACCCTACCTCTGCAATTAATGTCTTCAGCGACATTTTAAGTCCTGCAGAATTCATATTTTCTAGTGAATTGTGACCAGGTACATTTGATGCTTTGTTCATTGATAAAAAGCCATGAGATGACATTATGTGCAAACATTGTAACTTAAGTTTCATTCCTTCAAGATTCGACCATTCGGTGCGGTTTCTGCCAGGTAGAGGAGCCAGCGTAAATCAGTATAATAATACAGTTGAATTTAGAACTAGCATAGGCCACAAATACATCTTGCCAGATGTACGTAAGACAACACGAGTTGATCACTAACGATGTATCAGACATGTGAAGCTTCATTGAATCAGGAAGTGAAACAGTCCTGCTTGTGTGAAGCTTCATTGAATCAGGAAGTGAAACAGTCCTGCTTGTGTGAAGTTCATTGAATCAGGAAGTGAACAGTCTGCTTGTGTGAAGCTTCATTGAATCAGGAAGTGAAACAGTCTGCTTGTGTGAAGCTTCATTGAATCAGGAAGTGAAAACAGTCCTGCTTGTGTGAAGCTTCATTGAATCAGGAAGTGAAACAGTCCTGCTTGTGTGAAGCTTCATTGAATCAGGAAGTGAAACAGTCCTGCTTGTGTGAAGCTTCATTGAATCAGGAAGTGAAACAGTCCTGCTTGTGTGAAGCTTCATTGAATCAGGAAGTGAAACAGTCCTGCTTGTGTGAAGCTTCATTGAATCAGGAAGTGAAACAGTCCTGCTTGTGTGAAGCTTCATTGAATCAGGAAGTGAAACAGTCCTGCTTGTTTCAAGGATTACATATCTTTAAAAAGAATACATTGTAAATTTTGCACTTGCAGAATGATAGGGGAAAAAAACTCTTATCATATAAAAATCTGAAATAACACGTCATACCTGTCACGCAAAAAAAGACGCCACACGTTGCATCAAACATTTGACCCGACACATTTAGGATGCCTTGATCCTTCAACGAAAGCTTTGATCAAAGAAAGAAGAACTGACACATTGTAAATTTTGCACTCGCAGAATGATAGAAAACAAGCTCTTATCATAGAAAAATCCAAAGCGAATACAAAAATGAAAAGTAAAAATAGAATAACACGTTATACCTTCCACGCAAGAACAGACGCCACACGTTACATCAAACATTTGACACGGCACATGTGGGATACATCGATCCCTCAGGATGCCTTGATCCTTCGACAAAAGCTTTGACAAAAGAAAGAACTGATAGCAGAGAATGCTGATGCTAGGTCATCGGGAGCACGCGAGTCACGTCAAGTCATTACTGAGAGGACACTTTCTGCCAGCAGTCCTTCCCCTGCTCCCTGTCTGCAGCCATCAGTTTCTATTCCCCAAGCTGGAGAAGGTATGCATATGCTAGAGAGGATGTGAAATGAGTATGCTTTACACCTCTCCAAGAATGTGTTGTGTAACAGCCACATTGGACAGCTGTACTGGTCAAGATTACTTGTCAGTGGTTTCAGACAGCTGGGGCAATGTTTTTGTTTGTTTTTTTGGAGGGGGGGGGGTGCACATTCTTCCCCTGTGTGTGTGTGTGTGTGTGTGTGTGTGTGTGTGTGTGTGTGTGTGTGTGTGTGTGTGACCTGTGTGTGGGGGGGTGGGGGCGTGGTAGGGGGTTGTGGTGTGTGTGTCGTACAGAGAGGTTTAGTGTGTGTGTTGTGTCTTAAATCTAAAACAGATGAGGCTTAGTGTGAGTCTTTCCTTCATTAAAATTCAGAGGGACCTGACTTCAGAATCTTCCAGGTGTGCCGTCTCCACGGTCATTAAATGCATGAGCGGACTGCTTCAGCATCCTTCCGTCAGCTGCCAGTCACGTGACTCAGTCGCATAGTTGGTCAACCTTACCTCCCACAATCTCAGAGTCTAAGTGGTCATACCTACCTCCCTACTAATCTGTCTACAGGACTGCTAACTTCTGTCTGCTGTCTGTCTGTCTGTCTGTCTGTCTGTCTCTCTTCTCTTCTCTCTCTCTCTCTCTCTCTCTCTCTCTCTCTCTCTCTCCTCTCTTTTCTCTCTCTCTCTCTCTCTCTCTCTCCTCTCCATATATCTTCACCTACCTCCAAATCGTATGTGTCGAAATGGAAGGTAGCTGCAATTCTCTTCGTATTGAAATAAACCAAATAAGGGAACCAAAAAAATCAAGGTGAGATCATTAGGGATTGGTTTGGGTCATTAGCAGCCAGGCTACCTCATGATGTCTGCTTAACCACGGAGAGAGAGAGAGAGAGAGAGAGAGAGAGAGAAGAGAAAGTTCCCTGAAGACAAGAAGGTGATGCTGGTAATTGCTGTAGTGTGGCTGTGCTGTCCCCTCCCCTTCTTTCTTTCTTTTATGCCACTTTATCCCTACCCTCTCCACACACACACACACACACACACACACACACACACACACACACACACACACACACACACACACGTGCGCGGACGAGTTTGTCACCTCTCCGTCTCTAGATGCTTGGCACCTTGCCAACATTGTTCCTTTCAGTCGTTCTGTGTGTCGTGACAACCCTCCTTTGCCCTTGCCGGTGGACACCACTTGAGTTTTCCCTCGTGTGTCAAGTGATGAATTTGCGTTTTGTTCTTGATGTGACTGCAGGCCACTGATTCCCTCAGTCTGAAGGCATGTTGTTTCCAATCATTTCCAGTCCATGCTCGGGTTTGTGTGATGTTAACCCAAAGGAGTCTCTGTGGGCCAGATTGTTTCTATCAGCTTTGGCTAAATTACTTTTACCACCAAGATGCAACCGCTCTCTTTTTTTTCTTTTTTTTAACTTGCATGCTGATCAGGTATAAAACTGTCTTCCGTGCCTGGAACACGACAATTTCTCGTGGATCAGGAAATACATTAACAACTGCACAATTGAGCAGCACACTACAACCATTCCTCAGTAGGGCGGCATACTAAAACCATTCCTCAGTTGGGCGGCACACTAAGACCATTCCTCAGTTGGGCGGCATACTAAAACCATTCCTCAGTTGACCAGCACACTAAAACCATTCCTCAGTTGGGCGGCATACTAAAACCATTCCTCAGTTGGGCGGCACACTAAGACCATTCCTCAGTAGGGCGGCACGCTAAAACCATTCCTCAGTAGGGCGGCACACTAAAACCATTCCTCAGTTGGGCGGCATACTAAAACCATTCCTCAGTTGGGCGGCACACTAAGACCATTCCTCAGTTGGGCGGCATACTAAAACCATTCCTCATTTGGGCGGCATACTAAAACCATTCCTCAGTTGGGCGGCACACTAACACCATTCCTCAGTTGACCAGCACACTAAAAACATTCCTCATTTGGGCAGCACACTAAAACCATTCCTCAGTTGAGCAGCACACTAAAACAATTCCTCAGTTGGGTGGCACACTAAAACCATTCCTCAGTTGGGTGGCACACTAAAACCATTCCTCAGTTGGGCGGCACACTAAAACCATTCCTCAGTTGGGCGGCACACTAAAACCATTCCTCAGTTGGGCGGCACACTAAGACCATTCCTCAGTTGGGCGGCACACTAAAACCATTCCTCAGTTGGGCGGCACACTAAAACCATTCCTCGGTTAGGCGGCACACTAAAACCATTCCTCGGTTAGGCGGCACGCTAAAACCATTTCTCAGTTGGGCGGCACGCTAAAACCATTCCTCATTTGGGCGGCACGCTAAAACCATTCGTCAGTTGGGTGGCATACTAAAACCATTCCTCATTTGGGCGGCACACTAAAACCATTCCTCAGTTGGGCGGCACGCTACAACCATTCCTTAGTTGGGCGGCACACTAAAACCATTCCTCAGTTGGGCGGCACGCTACAACCATTCCTCAGTTGGGCGGCACACTAAAACTATTCCCCAGTTGGGCGGCACACTAAAGCTATTCCCCAGTTGGGCGGCACACTAAAACTATTCCCCAGTTGGGCGGCACACTAAAACCATTGCAGAACTGTGCAGTGCCCTGAAACCATCGCACAATTGAGCAAAACACTAAAATAGCACGGCTGAGCAGCACTCGGAAACCATCGCACAATTGAGCAAAACACTAAAATAGCACGGCTGAGCAGCACTCTGAAACCATTGCACAATTTAGCAGTATGCTTAAGCAGTTGTACAATTGAACAGAATGCTTAACACACTTGCACTGTTGAGCAACATGCAAATGAAAAAAAGAGCCTGTGAAACTGAGCGGTTAACAGTTGCACAACTGACCAGCGTGCATGAACCCTTGCAAAATTGAGAAGCACTTTAAACCCATTGTACGATTGAGCAGCGCGCTATACTTATTTCACAAGTGAACAGTATGCTACACCTAGTGTGTGGTTGAGCAGCACGCTATACTTATTCCACAAGTGAACAGTATGCTACACCTAGTGTGTGGTTGAGCAGCACGCTATACTTATTCCACAAGTGAACAGTATGCTACACCTAGTGTGTGGTTGAGCAGCACGCTATACTTATTCCACAAAGTGAACAGGGTTATGCACACAACTTAGTGTGGTTGGTTGAGCAGCACGCTATACTTATTCCACAAGTGAACAGTATGCTAAACCTAGTGTGTGGTTGAGCAGCACGCTATACTTATTCCACAAGTGAACAGTATGCTAAACCTAGTGTGTGGTTGAGCAGCACGCTATACTTATTCCACAAGTGAACAGTATGCTAAACCTAGTGTGTGGTTGAGCAGCACGCTATACTTATTCCACAAGTGAACAGTATGCTAAACCTAGTGTGTGGTTGAGCAGCACGCTATACTTATTCCACAAGTGAACAGTATGCTAAACCTAGTGTGTGGTTGAGCAGCACGCTATACTTATTCCACAAGTGAACAGTATGCTAACCTAGTGTGTGGTTGAGCAGCACGCTATACTTATTCCACAAGTGAACAGTATGCTAAACCTAGTGTGTGGTTGAGCAGCACGCTATACTTATTCCACAAGTGAACAGTATGCTACACCTAGTGTGTGGTTGAGCAGCACGCTATACTTATTCCACAAGTGAAACAGTATGCTACACCTAGTGTGTGGTTGAGCAGCACGCTATACTTATTCCACAAGTGAACAGTATGCTACACCTAGTGTGTGGTTGAGCAGCACGCTATACTTATTCCACAAGTGAACAGTATGCTACACCTAGTGTGTGGTTGAGCAGCACGCTATACTTATTCCACAAGTGAACAGTATGCTACACCTAGTGTGTGTTGAGCAGCACGCTATACTTATTCCACAAGTGAACAGTATGCTACACCTAGTGTGTAACTGAGCAGCACGCTTACTTATTCCACAAGTGAACAGTATGCTACACCTAGTGTGTGGTTGAGCAGCACGCTATACTTATTCCACAAGTGAACAGTATGCTACACCTAGTGTGTGGTTGAGCAGCACGCTATACTTATTCCACAAGTGAACAGTATGCTACACCTAGTGTTGACTGAGCAGCACGCTATACTTATTCCACAAGTGAACAGTATGCTACACCTAGTGTGGACTGAGCAGCACGCTGTACTTATTCCACAAGTGAACAGTATGCTACACCTAGTGTGTGGTTGAGCAGCACGCTATACTTATTCCACAAGTGAACAGTATGCTACACCTAGTGTGTGGACTGAGCAGCACGCTATACTTATTCCACAAGTGAACAGTATGCTACACCTAGTGTGTGGTTGAGCAGCACGCTATACTTATTCCACAAGTGAACAGTATGCTACACCTAGTGTGTGGTTGAGCAGCACGCTGTACTTATTCCACAAGTGAACAGTATGCTACACCTAGTGTGTGACTGAGCAGCACGCTATACTTATTCCACAAGTGAACAGTATGCTACACCTAGTGTATGACTGAGCAGCACGCTATACTTATTCCACAAGTGAACAGTATGCTACACCTAGTGTGTGGACTGAGCAGCACGCTGTACTTATTCCACAAGTGAACAGTATGCTACACCTAGTGTGTGGTTGAGCAGCACGCTTACTTATTCCACAAGTGAACAGTATGCTACACCTAGTGTGTGGTTGAGCAGCACGCTGTACTTATTCCACAAGTGAACAGTATGCTACACCTAGTGTGTGGTTGAGCAGCACGCTGTACTTATTCCACAAGTGAACAGTATGCTACACCTAGTGTGTGGTTGAGCAGCACGCTGTACTATATTCCACAAGTGAACAGTATGCTACACCTAGTGTATGGACTGAGCAGCATGCTATACTTATTCCACAAGTGAACAGTATGCTACACCTAGTGTGTGGTTGAGCAGCACGCTATACTTATTCCACAAGTGAACAGTATGCTACACCTAGTGTGTGGTTGAGCAGCACGCTGTACTTATTCCACAAGTGAACAGTATGCTACACCTAGTGTATGACTGAGCAGCATGCTATACTTATTCCACAAGTGAACAGTATGCTACACCTAGTGTAGGTTGAGCAGCACGCTATACTTATTCCACAAGTGAACAGTATGCTACACCTAGTGTGTGGTTGAGCAGCACGCTATACTTATTCCACAAGTGAACAGTATGCTACACCTAGTGTATGGTGAGCAGCACGCTGTACTTATTCCACAAGTGAACAGTATGCTACACCTAGTGTATGACTGAGCACCATGCTATACTTATTCCACAAGTGAACAGTATGCTACACCTAGTGTGTGGTTGAGCAGCACGCTATACTTATTCCACAAGTGAACAGTATGCTACACCTAGTGTGTGGTTGAGCAGCACGCTGTACTTATTCCACAAGTGAACAGTATGCTACACCTAGTGTATGACTGAGCAGCACGCTATACTTATTCCACAAGTGAACAGTATGCTACACCTAGTGTATGACTGAGCAGCACGCTATACTTATTCCACAAGTGAACAGTATGCTACACCTAGTGTATGACTGAGCAGCACGCTATACTTATTCCACAAGTGAACAGTATGCTACACCTAGTGTGTGACTGAGCAGCACGCTATACTTATTCCACAAGTGAATCAGTTATGCTACACACCTAGTGTATGACTGAGCAGCACGCTATACTTATTCCACAAGTGAACAGTATGCTACACCTAGTGTATGACTGAGCAGCACGCTATACTTATTCCACAAGTGAACAGTATGCTACACCTAGTGTGTGGTTGAGCAGCACGCTATACTTATTCCACAAGTGAACAGTATGCTACACCTAGTGTATGACTGAGCAGCACGCTATACTTATTCCACAAGTGAACAGTATGCTACACCTAGTGTATGACTGAGCAGCACGCTGTACTTATTCCACAAGTGAACAGTATGCTAACCTAGTGTGTGACTGAGCAGCACGCTATACTTATTCCACAAGTGAACAGTATGCTACACCTAGTGTGTGACTGAGCAGCACGCTATACTTATTCCACAAGTGAACAGTATGCTACACCTAGTGTGTGACTGAGCAGCACGCTATACTTATTCCACAAGTGAACAGTATGCTACACCTAGTGTATGACTGAGCAGCACGCTATACTTATTCCACAAGTGAACAGTATGCTACACCTAGTGTATGACTGAGCAGCACGCTATACTTATTCCACAAGTGAACAGTATGCTACACCTAGTGTATGACTGAGCAGCACGCTATACTTATTCCACAAGTGAACAGTATGCTACACCTAGTGTATGACTGAGCAGCACGCTATACTTATTCCACAAGTGAACAGTATGCTACACCTAGTGTATGACTGAGCAGCACGCTGTACTTATTCCACAAGTGAACAGTATGCTACACCTAGTGTGTGACTGAGCAGCACGCTATACTTATTCCACAAGTGAACAGTATGCTACACCTAGTGTATGACTGAGCAGCACGCTGTACTTATTCCACAAGTGAACAGTATGCTACACCTAGTGTATGACTGAGCAGCACGCTATACTTATTCCACAAGTGAACAGTATGCTACACCTAGTGTGTGGTTGAGCAGCACGCTATACTTATTCCACAAGTGAACAGTATGCTACACCTAGTGTATGACTGAGCAGCACGCTATACTTATTCCACAAGTGAACAGTATGCTACACCTAGTGTATGACTGAGCAGCACGCTATACTTATTCCACAAGTGAACAGTATGCTACACCTAGTGTATGACTGAGCAGCACGCTATACTTATTCCACAAGTGAACAGTATGCTACACCTAGTGTATGACTGAGCAGCACGCTATACTTATTCCACAAGTGAACAGTATGCTACACCTAGTGTGTGACTGAGCAGCACGCTATACTTATTCCACAAGTGAACAGTATGCTACACCTAGTGTATGACTGAGCAGCACGCTATACTTATTCCACAAGTGAACAGTATGCTACACCTAGTGTGTGACTGAGCAGCACGCTATACTTATTCCACAAGTGAACAGTATGCTACACCTAGTGTATGACTGAGCAGCACGCTATACTTATTCCACAAGTGAACAGTATGCTACACCTAGTGTATGGACTGAGCAGCACGCTATACTTATTCCACAAGTGAACAGTATGCTACACCTAGTGTATGACTGAGCAGCACGCTATACTTATTCCACAAGTGAACAGTATGCTACACCTAGTGTATGATTGAGCAGCACGCTATACTTATTCCACAAGTGAACAGTATGCTACACCTAGTGTGTGACTGAGCAGCACGCTATACTTATTCCACAAGTGAACAGTATGCTACACCTAGTGTGTGACTGAGCAGCACGCTATACTTATTCCACAAGTGAACAGTATGCTACACCTAGTGTATGACTGAGCAGCACGCTATACTTATTCCACAAGTGAACAGTATGCTACACCTAGTGTGTGACTGAGCAGCACGCTATACTTATTCCACAAGTGAACAGTATGCTACACCTAGTGTGTGGTTGAGCAGCACGCTATACTTATTCCACAAGTGAACAGTATGCTACACCTAGTGTGTGGTTGAGCAGCACGCTATACTTATTCCACAAGTGAACAGTATGCTACACCTAGTGTGTGACTGAGCAGCACGCTATACTTATTCCACAAGTGAACAGTATGCTACACCTAGTGTATGACTGAGCAGCACGCTATACTTATTCCACAAGTGAACAGTATGCTACACCTAGTGTATGACTGAGCAGCACGCTATACTTATTCCACAAGTGAACAGTATGCTACACCTAGTGTGTGACTGAGCAGCACGCTATACTTATTCCACAAGTGAACAGTATGCTACACCTAGTGTGTGACTGAGCAGCACGCTATACTTATTCCACAAGTGAACAGTATGCTACACCTAGTGTGTGGCTGAGCAGCACGCTTACTTATTCCACAAGTGAACAGTATGCTACACCTAGTGTGTGGCTGAGCAGCACGCTATACTTATTCCACAAGTGAACAGTATGCTACACCTAGTGTGTGACTGAGCAGCACAGCAGACTTTTTCAAGGATCGTTCACTGGAGTTATCACAACCCGTTCCTCTCTTCTGGTTTCCAGATTACCATAAAGAGATTCCACTTCATCTGCCATGATAATTGTCACTTACCACCACCACCACCACCACTATCATCTCCACCACCAGCCAGTTTTGTCCAGGGGTCGGACTGTCGTTACTCAATGGGTAAAACTGGTTTACTCCGTGGACAAGTTACTTTTTGCTTCATGGGTCATAGTACCTTTCAACTCCAATCACCATGAGTGCGGTTATTCTGTTACTGATTACCGTCCTTGGTCCATTTGTCAAGAGGGATGGACACGCCGCCCTTCCAACGACTGAAATCATGTTAGTTCTTGGGAAAAGCATACCTTGTTCCCGGGACAAACTCATTTGCCATGGAAGCTAAACTGTTTTCGGGCTTGAATGCCGTACATCTCTAGAGAACTGTATTTGGTTGTCATGACATCTGTTTCTATTGTATCATTTAATTCTCACAGTATGCCAGGTTTAGTTGTATGAAATCTGGGATGCTAACTTGCAGCCCTTGTGATCGGCTAGCCTGTGTACAACATGATTTCTCATAGAGGAGAGCCTACCCCCCCCCTCTCTCCTCTCTTTCTCTCTCTCTCTCTCTCTCTCTCTCTCTCTCTCTCTCTCTCTCTCTCTCTCTCTCTCTCTCTCTCCCTTTCCCTCTCTTAGCATGTGTCTTGCTAATCTAGTCAACTGAATTTTTTTGAAGAGGTCAGTTGAGCATGCTCAGGTCCCACATTTCAGCGAGCGAGCATTCTCGTGATCGCTTACCTTGGTACTAACAGCTGTTGAATGTCTAAAAGCAAATGCAAGAGCGAGCACTTAAGCAAGAGGCTTAAGAGTCAGACTTTCTTCATCCACAAGGATCGGTCCTCTGTCATGACACTCTTCGCCCAACAGTCGCCACTCCCTGGTTCAGCATGTCCGTGCGAGGTCAAAATGTCGAAAGGTCAAGACACCACTGCTGACACTCGAGACAGATCGCTGAGAGGAGCTGTGATGAAGATGACAGGTAATTGACATGGGTCCAGGGCTTGTGCAGAGAGACTGGGAGTGGAGCTGACCCCTTTATGCCACAGAGGTGAAGAGGGGGTTAGGGCGAGTGTCGTGAACGCAGGTGGATCTGTCAGTGCCAAGGTCGCATTCACTGTGGCTAGGGACCGGAAGATGGCCAAAGCAAATCTCCGGCTATAATGGATTTTGTCATTTGGCGTGCTGAGAACCTCCTGACCGTTTTTGTTTGTTTGGTTGGTTTTTTTTTTTTTTTTTTGGGGGGGGGGTTGTTTGTTTGTTTTTTGTTTGTTTGTTTGTTTCAACAGTTTCAACATCCACACCACTCCTTTAACCAGTCACATCATTGCCATTGCGTCAATTCTAACTGGACATACCAAGCCATACCCAGACTCATCCTGTCGCGACCCCAGCACCGCAGTCCACAGGGAGAGATCAATTTCAAGTCCTTGTGAGGCAGCCTGCCAGAGGAGACACTGCACTGCTCTCTGGAGGTGTCCAATGGTGCCTGTTGAGATCCAATATATGCAGGACACCACCTTCTCAGAGGCTGTGTATGTATTTATTAGTCTACAGTTGCAGTGTGTTCTAGTCAACTGATGCGTAGTATAACCTTAACATTTGTCGAGTGGTAGCTTAAATCAAGGCAGGACGATTGTGGTATAAAGCATCATTTCTCATGTTCGTGAGCGCGCGCCCGCACGCACACACGCACACGCACACACACACACACACACACACACACACACACACACACACATACACACACACTTGAATTTTGATTTAATCCCTTCACCCCTTTTGGGGTATGGAGGATAGCAGATACACAATCAAACGTATCAACGTGTCTTTCTTTATGTTAAATGGACAAACAGACACACAAAAATGATCGATAGTAACAATTAAAATTAGAAATGAATACAACTACCATTTTCCAGAAATTTTGCAACACACACACTCACACGCACGCACGCGCGAACGCACGCGCGCACGCACGCACGCTCGCGCGCGCGCGCACGCACACACTCACACACACACACACACACACACACGCACGCACGCACGCACGCACGCACGCACACACACAAGGCACACAAATGACCTTTTATATCTGGCTCTGGCTGACAACATCTTCCTCACAAACGCGCCATTGAAATTGCTGGAAGTTTTGTTGTTGACTGAGCGCAACAATAATTGTCTGCTGCATGAAGAGCCAGTTCAGGAGAAAGATTTGCGTCTGACGTCAAACAATTACCGCCCCATTTCCCCCAGAGAGGCATTTAATGGTCAGCTTAATCCAGCACATTGTAATTTCCTTTCCTTTGGGAGAGAGTTTTCATGGTGAACTCAGCCGAACACATTATAGCTGCCTTTCCTTCAAAGACAGCCCGGCGCATTACAGTTCTATTTTTGCTGGGGAAGCCTTTATTGGAGACCTCAGTCTAACACATTATGATAATGTAAGAATGATAGGAAGTTTCTGTTGCACTTTTCAGACATCCCGAGGCCCGTAATGATTTAAATGGAGTTTAAGTTCACACTTTTGCACTCGGGAAACTCGAGCACTGGCTCACTTGCCCTCAGACAGGCGAATTCCGACGACTTTTTCAACCAATGGCGATGAAGTTTACAGAATTCAGCGAATCAAGTAGCCTAACGTATATGTTAATCGTTACGAAAAGAAGAGACGGAAACGGAAAACAAAGACGAGAGTTTGAACAGTCTAGTTTCTAATTCAGATTCTTTCCTTTAGAAATTCACGTCGTACTCGATGTGATAAATAGAAATGTTGTCTCTGTGGGTTGGAGTTCAATAGGAACATCTCTTTGATGTTCAGCCAATCGTTTTCATGTACTAAATATAGTAACATTCTCTGCTGGATAGAAAAAGTCATCGGTGTTTTCATTCTCCCCTGCTTTCCCAACTGTCCTCGCTGCCTACCTTGCACTCCTGTCCTCCTCTCACGTACACACACACACGTTTCAACACGCTGCACACCCTCGTCTATAATATACGCGTACACAAGCAAGCATCCGCTCACATTATTGACAAAAGAGGGTTCGAAAGGCAGAATTACAGAAAGGAATGCATTATTTAAAAGCCACATGAAATGTAGTGGTTTATAATGTTTTAAAAGATTAGAGTGATGGACTGTGAAGTATGTAGAATAGCAGGGAATTCGATGTCTGCACTGTAGAACTGGGTACTCTTCTACTGTCTTTCTCTCTGCTGAATTTTGGCGTGCGGAAACCCCGTCATCGCCAGAAGAATGGAGAAAAGTCAAATGTTCACAAGTCACCACCGTCCCATTATTTTCATCAGAGGCCTGTGCTGGTGACTTCAGTCCAGCACAGTAAGGCTGTATTCATCCCAGCCATTGCTTATCCCTGGACAGCAGAGGCAAATAGAGACATTCGCCCTAGCTACCCCTCAGGGGTGACCTATCCGAAGAGCTTTCGTGAAGACTGGTCCCGAAGCGTCATGTCTCTCCTATTCTCCCCGGCAGCACCAGTGGGGAGTGATTCACTGGTCGTCTAAGCTGGTGGAAAGGTGAATTTCCTGCCGGTCCTTCCCCAATACTCTTACATTAAAACCCTCCTCAGGGAGGGGACGGTTTGGATGGAAAGAGAGCGGGAAAGGGGGATGGGGGAGATGAAACGAAATGAAGAAAGGAGAGGTGGGGAGCGGGGAGTGGAGGAAAAATGTAGGGAAGGATAGGGGAGGAGTGGGTGAAGAGGGGAGGGAGGAGAGAGAGAAAGAGAGAAATATCGATTGCCGGTCATGAAGATTGAGACGGGCCTTCGTCAGTCGTGTCTCCGACCCGGCGGAAGCTTATCCCTGACAGTTGGCCTGCATTATTGTAAGGTGCTGATAGGATAGTACTGCTGGATGCACGGACGACACAACAGACACTGGCATCAGCTGAACTGGCCGTGCACCATGTGGACATTCAACGAGTAATGTACCTGAAGCACAAGCAGAAGGACGTGACTATTTCTAAGAGTGTGAGTGGTGTGCAGGGGAAGCAGGGTGCAGGAAAATGGGATTCGGCCAGGTTCCAGAATTCGTTGCTTCACTTGGCTCTATAAAACGGTCGTTTTGAAATCTGCTAGGTTCAGGTTTTTCTCTGCATCGCCTTCGTTTTGACGACCCACCCCCACAAAAAAACGCAGCCAAGTGTGTAGTCATCGAGGCCTTAATGTTTGGCCAGTGTTGATTTCTGTAGTATCGCTGACCGTTGTTGTGTAGTTCGAGCAAACACGATTTTACTGCGTGGTTTATGTTTTTATATAATTTTTCATTAAGTTTCTTCGTGTTCTGACTCTTCAACACCATAATATGATTATGTTGAAAGAACACAACCTTCGTCGGTTTCATGCAGTGATGTCGATGCAGATGTTGAACAAAACGTTTTGATTGCTGTTTTTCATCAGACATTCAAGACAGTTCTGTTTCCACTTGATGCGTTTTGTGGAAATATGACATGCGAAAATGAAAGGCTTAATATTGGTTTTCCATCCTTCCTAACAAGTGATTGGTCGCAAAATGTCAGTTATTAAATAGTAAGATTTGTATTATTTGGATAATGAATAGTATTTCCATACTTTCCTCTAGTAAGAAAAAAAATAGATATATCAAAAGTGGAGTGTTTGTGAACGATGTAAATCAGTCTACATGTTGTGTAAATGCAGGTTTGTGCGAGTATTTATTAAAAGAAAAATGGGAGAAACCGTAGTCGTGTCTTCACTAAATGCATGCAGCCGAGTAGAATCAGAAACTGAACGGTGATAAGAATGTAGTGTGCTCTTTGTTCTAGGTTTTCTTTTTTTTCTTTTCATTCCATAACCTCCCATCCAAAGGAGACGCAAAACCTTCCATTTGCATGACAGATTTCAGCTTTCTGTCACGCACACGAAGAGACTCTCAGCTGGAAAATGACGTGGTTGGAAAGGCAAAGAACCTGATATCTGACCTCTCATCTTCATGAATCAGTCCATCAGTATGATCAATGTATGAGCATCTCCTGGGAATTTTGAATTAACGGCTATAAACTATACCGGTGCACATTTTGAACTTGTCATTGACGTCACCAGGGACACCTCGACGAAGCACCTATTGATCTTCGGACGGAAAAAAGATGTCCAAGGAATAGCTCAGTTGGTAGAGCGCCTGACTCGTAATCTTGGTGATCACGGGGTTGCGGGTTCGAATCTCTGCCGGGGCGTTTCGGTACAGGGGGATTTTTCCCTCGGAGTTAACATTAGTTCTGACTCCATTTCCCATACAGTCCTTCGAATGAGACTATAAACCGAGGTTCCGTGTGTGAACGCACGCATAATATCTTGCACACACGTAAAATCCCATCACCAACTTTCGGAAGAGTAGGCCAGTTTGGCCGTTGGTATGGATGACACGTTACACACAGCATGCACCCTGCGTAAGAAATGGAAAAAAAGAATGAAGGAAGTAAAGAAACTGAGTGAACGATATTGACTGGATGACACGGGAAACGACTGAATGAAGCGCCAGCTGGCAGCTCTTCAGTCGGCACTACCCAGGTAGGCAGCCCGTTGTGTAAACGAGTGTTGATGAATAAGTGCAAATGGTTGATGTAAGCGCATTGAGTTGTGTAACAAGAAATGCGCTATATAAGTATTATACATTATTATTATTATTATTATTATATGCGAGCTTTTCAGCGTTTGTGTTGGGAGTTGTGTGTGTTCATGAAACAATATTCTGTGTCTGTTTCTGTCATGTCTGTGACCGAGATCTTTGTTTTGACTGACTTCGAGAAAAATCTGTGTTCTCTTTTAAACTCTGCCAGACTGGTTGATTCCTTCGTATAAATGTTAAACGACATTGACCAGTTTACATTACGTTCGAGTATTCTTATCTTCTGTGACTTTATGAATAAGATTTGGCTGAGTTTATAACCGTGCCAAAACATCAGAAGAAATCAAAATGGAAACCCACTCCGTTTCAACAACGGTGAGGAAGTGTCTCATGAACGAACGCCATGCGCAGTGTAGGACGGATGGCCAGTTCCGGGCAGTTTCTGCCTCTGCAAACTTTCATCTTCGGTGTGTGATTCATGTGTGTGCATGTATTTCTGGAGGCTACATTCTTTTTATTCAAGAAGACAACAACCTTATTACAATGTTATGGTGACAAGAACAACCCGATGACAAAGCACATGATGACACTTAGGTCCAATACATGGAGGCAAATTCCTTCGCCTCGCTACGGAACGCAATCACTTCAATGGGCGCGATGTATTTGACTCTGTGCGTTTGAATTGTGCGCAAATAACAACTGCAGATCTTGCGTTCAGATTTCACAAACGGAAAATGGAGAGAATATACACAACACAGGTGAGGAAATTGTTATTACTGGTGGTTGTGGTGGTGGTGTGTATATATAGGTGTGTGTGTGTGTGTGTGTGTGTGTGTGTGTGTGTGTGTGTGTGTGTGTGTGTGTGTGTGTGGTCACCTCGAGATACTAGCTCAAAAGCAGTGTAATAGGTTCTTCACTCAGCTTCACTATAACCTCACCCATCAGCCATTCCATGATGACGTGTGTACGTTCTGCACCGTCTGAAATTTCAAACAAACAAAAATGTTTGCCGTTGTGGCGAAGTGTTTAGCGTCGCGGACTCCCGGCTGGGAGGTCATGGGTTCGATTTGCATTATAGTCATGTCGGATTTATCTGCCCTGACCGGCTCCTACCCGGAGTTGAGCTTGCTACGGGCTCAGTTGGGAAGACTGGGACAACACAGTTGAGTTTCATCCACTTAATGGATGCGTCTCTGAGAGTGTTGCTCAAATTTCTTGACTAACACTGCAGGTGTCTGTATCTCTCGTGCCTGGTTGAAGCCGGGATATATCATGAAAGAAAGCGTAGAATACAGCCCTGTCATGCAGTCTCAGGCCGGAATGGAAATCCGTAGCATCATCATCATCCTCATTCTCATCGATCAGCATAAAAAAGTCTCAAACTCTGTGGCCCTTCATGCCCTGCTCTCATGGTGACCTCAGTTTCGATGTCCTTTCCACGTCTGTGGCCTTGGTTTGATTCTGTCGTGGTCACGGGTATTAGCGAGTCCATAGGGGCTGTCGTTGGACGGACGTGGTGGCGCCCTCCGGAGGGAGAGCTCACTCACGCCGGCTCCGCGACGAAGCAATTATTGTCGTCAGTAGGGAGCTTAGTAGTGGTGCCCTTGCGTATGTTGGATCAGAACAGGCGCCACTGAATACCACCGAAGTGACTCGGCAGCAGTGCAGTGTCTCCTCCGGTGGGTTGACACTTAACGACTTGACTGCTCCCTGTGGATTGTCGGTGCCGGGGCTACGGCGGGAATGACCGGGCTGTGGCTGTGGACGGGGTGTCGGAATGAGCGGCGTGGGTGCACTGCCACTGAGGAGGCACAGAAGATGGGACAGCAAAAAAAAAAAAAAAAAAAAAATTAAGCGGGAGGAATGGCTTAAGCCGTTCGGGAGTGTGGCCCTTTCGGAGATGCTATTCTCATTGCTTTTCTTTCCTCTTTCATCCTCATCGCATATTCTTCTGCCTCGGAACGCCGGGAAAGGGGTGGGGGGTCTTTAGTTCCACACTGGCTCCGGAAAGTGAGAAGGGGGATCTAATGCCTGCCAGTTAGGGGACATTTCTATTGATGATGGATGGGGGGAAATTATCATGGCGGCACGTGTTAGAATCGACTTCCCGCCTCCAAATACGTTTGTTTGTTTTGTTTGTATGCAAGCTTCGGTGGATTTCAAACAGACAGGAGCGAGATCAGAGACTTGCATATGATATATATATATATATATATATATATATATATATATATATATATATTGTGTGTGTGGTGTTGTGTTGTTGTTGTTGTTGTTGTTGTTGTTGTAGTTTCTCCATCGTTGTCTATTTCATTTATTAAATTCAAAATTTGTAATATTGTTCGGCTTCACAATTCGTCAAAACTTGCAAACTTCCCCGCTACTGGTATTTACCCAAGATCTCAGTGTGCCTATGGTTATTCCTTTTGGATTTTTCTCTGCCATGAAGTTTTTTTCATTCGTTCTCCTTGAGTCACAGCGGCCTTTTTTTCCTTTATTGTCGCCCTTGTTTTCTGCTGGCTTGACCCATACACCTTTGTTTTGTTTTTCCCAGAAAGTCGTTACGGTTCTTTTCTCTGGTTACAGTGTGTAACCTCCTTGCTTTTCTGTTGAAATCCGGCAATTACTGGTTGGTATTGAGAATGTCAGCACTGTCCAGATTGAACAGTAATACTCTATTCTGTACTGTCCTTTTTTTATCTATGGCCTTTTCCGTGTATTTTTGTGGCATCATCGAGTTTTTTTTTTTATGTGATTTCTCGCTTTTTAGATAATTTGACGATCAAAAAAAAAAGAAAGTAAACGGAATGGCTAGCCCCCTGATCACAGCGTTTTTCACCTGCCTCGCTGATGTCAACAGCTGAGCTATTACGTTATGAATCGTTGTGAATGATTGTGTGTATGTGCTGGGTTTGGGTTCGTTCCTTTTGTTTTGTTTCGTTTCGTTTGTTTTCGTGGCAGAACTTTCTAAACTGTGTGCTGACCGCTCTGAAAGGGGCCTGTGTGGTCGGCTGTTTCATAATTACACTGAAAGAGATTTTTTTTTTAATTATTCAAACCGGACATTTCAGCCTAGTTGTATGAAAACTGCTTCAGTCGGCTGGGCTATAAACGAAGTAGTGCAATTTCATCTGAATCAGCAATGGTGTGACGACGCGTGGGTCTTTTGTGAAAATAAGGGGGGGGGGGGGAAACGGTGCTTTGTTCGTTTGTTTGTTTACCTCGGTTTAAAAGTGACCAGCTTGTGGATCAGTGTTATAACTGAAGAACTGATCTTCAGGTGCTCCTTCGTGTCGCGCGCGCTCGCGTATGCGCACGTAAGTATGTTTATGCATGCGCGTGCGTTGGTGTGTATTCATTGGTGTGTGTGCACTGTTCAAGTGCGCGCGAGCGCACCTGCGTGCCCACGGGCATGCCTGCAGTCATGTGTACGTGTGCGAAAGCCAGTGACAGGTTGTAGACTGAGGGACCTCTTACTGGGCGGACGGATGTTGCCATCGGCTGTCACTGTCCCTATCTCCCGATCCGGCTATTTTGGAGTGCAGGGTATCAGTGACAGCACCCCCTCCCCTTCACCCAACTCCGTACTTCCTTTTCCCCTATCCCACCATCCCCCTGACTCTCACCCCGTCCTTCTCCCCACCGTCTAGCTTTCCCATCATTTTCTCCTCATCCGGGGCTTTTTACCTGTTTAGAAGGGAATGAGGACGTAGAGTGAAGAGGGGTGGTCGACCCTGACCCTCCCCCCCCCCCCCCTTTTTTTTTTTTTTTTTTTTGTCTTACATCCTCTGTGCCGTCACTCTGGCATTACCCCATAGCTGCTCATTCCGCCCTGGAGGCCCCACCCCCACCCCCACCCTCCGCCCACATAGCCACACCAAGGTCGTCCTTTTGCTGTCTTAGCACCGACAGTCCACACGAAACGATTATTTTCAGATTTGTTATCAGGCAACCCACTTGAGGAGACACTGCACTGATGCCGAGTCAGTTTAGAAGATGTTCAAGCAGAGCCTGTCTGATCAAACATGGGTAGGACTCCTTCGACTAAGACACCCCCCCCCCCCCACCCCCTGATCAAACATGGGTAGGACTCCTTCGACTAAGACACCCCCCACACCCACCCCATCCCCACCCCCCCCACCCCCTCCGTCCTCTCCCACCTCGATACCCTCCTTCCTGACGACATGAAAAGTGCTGGTGCTGTTGTTGTTGTTATGTTCGCTTGACTCCCACCTTGAATGACATGACTGTGGCGTTGACTGTTCCATGGAAGCAGGGGTTAGAAAGTGAACATTACTCTACCCACACCACACGACAATGCGTTTTATTTCAGGAAAGCCGGTGCGGGCCACAAGTATATGAAAATGAAATGTTGCACCTCACGGTTATGCAAGTACCAGCCGTCTCATCCCCTCTTCCCCCTCACTCCCCACTATTCCCAACCCTTTCCCACCCTTTCCCCTCCACCACTCCCCAATGATCTCACCCCCATCTCACTTTCCCTCTCGGAACGGGGAAGGGCGGTGAGAAAGAGAGAAACAGACACAGAGAGAGAGAGAGAGAGAGAGAGAGAGAGAGAGAGAGAGAGACTGATGATGATGATGATGATGATGATGATAGAGAGGGAGAGAAGGAGAGAGGGGTGTCGAACTCGCAGTGTCGTCCTTTCCAATCAGGTTTTTTGTTTTATAGGATGGAGCTGGGAGGGAGGGGACAGGGTATGGGGTGGGGGTTGAAGGGTGGGTAAAGACAACGATATTTTATGGGGCGGGGTGGTAAGCGTGGATCATGGAATCACGGTAGTGAGATTAACGAAGAGGAACTCGCTTGATGGGCTTGGCTGTGTGGAGGGAGGGCGGAGAATAGTGGCGTGTAGACTGGGATGGAAGGTGATGAGGAGATAAATTTCAGGGGGAAAGATGTTCACAGCGGCTTTTTTTTCGCTT
>CM065727.1:41172882-41175382 GCA_033310375.1 Conus canariensis | reverse complement strand
AGAGAGAATCCACCAGGGGAAGTGAGAGCTAGTATAATATTGACCGAAAGAGTTACTTCACAATTCTTTTTTAAATCATAGGACATGGAAAATGCAAACTGTCAGAGTTACAATTCCCCGTGGATTGTCATCCGCCCCTGAAACGAACTAGACAGTGTCCACGCCCAGTGGAAATTCAGCGGTAGAAATCTTGCTGAAGGAATCCAGGGTTCGTCCTTTCGATCTGGATCCGTTCTTTCATCAGCCCTTCTATTCGGATCACACACTTCATCTTCATTTCCCTCGGACGCTTATGATTCAAAGGACATTCAGTGGGAAGGCGTCTTGCAGATCTTTTTGTGCGTGTTTCCATGGGAACGCGAAGGAGGTGGCGATAGGCGATGCCGGTGGAAGAAAGGCCTTGGAGAGAGAGAGGGATCGGGGGAGGGGGGGAGGGGGGCTGGGGAAAGGTGAGGTGGCGAGGCTGGAGAAGACTGTCAACTGAAAACGATTGATCGCGGTTTTGTGGCACTGCATTGCCATTGGGCCGAGTTGTATTCAGTTCGCTGTGCCGTCTTGTGGTCTGTCTGCTTGTCCCGTGACCCAGCCTCACGACCCTAAAAAAAGGAACGTACGACTCACTTAGCTTTACATTTCCAGTGGGAAGAGAAGGAGGAATGAAATGTGAGCAAACTCGATACGGAATGAAGATAGGAAGACAGACGGACGGACAAAAAGGCAGAGATACAGGTGGGAGGGAGGGAGTGGGTGAGGGTTGTAAGTAGACGCCTCAGCGTCTTTAGGAGGGGAAGAGACGAAGAACAACATTGCATCATACATTTATCGCAGATAGAAAGCCGGACGGGAAAGAGAATTGTTGATCCTTGCACTACGTTTCTCTTTTCACTCCTGATTTTAATAAAAGTACTCGCCACAATGTAAGGATTAATGAAATATTCACTGGTTGATTTAGAAACAGAACTGTTCACTTCTGAGTTTTAAAATTGTTAGTGAACCTTCGGTAGACGTTTTTAAAACTCATAGGTAACTATTCTAAATTAACACATTTTAAAATACTGAATAATTCGTGCTTTACATGAATGCTTATAGGTATCTAAGGGCTAATATAAGAAACATTTTCAAAATCATATTTTTGTCTTTGCGTTGGAAGGTTTTCAGCCTTACGATTATTGCTAATATTTTGACAATCGGTTTTCCAGCCTGGTCCCTTTTGGTCCAGTCGCAGCTCTGAATAAAGGATAACAATAAATGAAAATTAAAAAAAAATAAAAACCGTATAGGCAAATAAACACTGTAGAGCAGACAGCCGGTTTCCACTCTGGGCAATGTGCTGGAAGAGTCTTTCTTGAGCAGAGACCGAAGAACGGGTCACTGTGGCAGAAACACTGGACGGCAGTGGAGAAAGACAGACACTGGAAAGGGAGAGTCAACAACAAAAAAAAGGTGACAGAAAAGAGGAAGTTACCCACGCAGAATTTCCAGAAGGCGAAGGACGCGTTTCTTTCTGAAAGAGCCCCAGGCGTTCTCGTGAATGGGGAGGGAAAGGGGGCCGTAGAGAGAGAAATGCGGTGGAAGGGGGAGGGGATAGGCAGGTTGCCAAGGTGGTCACTCTCCCCCATCTTTTTTCTGATAGTTTGAAAGCAGGGTGACTTCTGCCGCGATCTGAGGCAGAAGACTTTAAAAGTAGGGTTACTCTTGAAAGTAGGGTTAAACTATCACCCAAAGAATGGAAGGAAGCAATAGCGTTTACACAAACAACGCGTTTTGAATCTTGGGACTCCTGCAGGCTTGGCGAACAAAAATGACTTTTCGTCACTGTATTTGTCTTGCTTGAGAGTAATATGAACGGTCGAAACGCGTTGTTTCCATGCTCTCCATTGGTTTGTTCCATTCGTGTGGCGGTCTGATAACCTATCGTCTTTCTCTTCTTTCTTTTTTTCTGAACAAAGACAAGGGTAGGATTGGTTTGGCAGCTACACCCAGTCGCTATCGTCTGCAGGCATCGAGTGGTCTAGACGTGTTGCCGGCCATGGTGCTCTGTTTTCTTTCCTCGGCAAAAGATGTGTTCGTTTGACTTCGTTACGGAAGAGATCTGTTCTGAACTTGAGCAATCCGATTCGTTTTGTTTAGTTTTGTTTTGTTTTGTTTTGTTTTGTTTTGTTGGTTTGTTTTGTTTACCGTTTTACAGAAATATGGCATGAAGTGCCGATCGTTTTCAAGCCTGATAAAGACGTTGAGAACCGTGTTACCGTGTCGTTTTAAAACCTCAGTAAAAGACTCTACAAAACTTGGGATGCTGTAACGTAGGCAGGCAGACAGACAGACATACACACAGACAGGCAGACAAACATCCATCCATACATACATACATACAAATATACATATATGCATACATACATGCATGCATATATACAAATATTGTGTGCGTGAGCGCGCGTGTACGTGCGCGCAGTGTGGTGTGTGTGTGTGTGTGTGTGTGTGTGTGTGTGTGTGTGCTGTG
>CM065727.1:41165382-41170382 GCA_033310375.1 Conus canariensis | reverse complement strand
TCTGTCTGTCTGCCCCTCTGCCTGTCTGACTGACTGTCTGTCTGCCTCACTGTCTGTCTGACTGACTGTCTGTCTGCCCTCTGTCTGTCTGACTGATGACTGTCTGCCCCTCTGCCTGTCTGACTGACTGCTGTTGCCCTCTGTCTGTCTGCCCCTCTGCCTGTCTGACTGACTGTCTGCCCCTCTGTCTGTCTGCCCCTCTGCCTGTCCGACTGACTGTCTGTCTGCCCCTCTGCCTGTCCGACTGACTGTCTGTCTGCCCCTCTGCCTGTCTGACCGACTGTCTGCCCCTCTGCCTGTCCGACTGACTGTCTGTCTGCCCTCTGCCTGTCTGACTGACTGTCTGTCTGCCCCTCTGTCTGTCTGACTGACTGTCTGTCTGCCCCTCTGCCTGTCTGACTTACTGTCTGTCTGCAAGATCAGTCAAAAACTGCGCAACCGATTTCAAAGACACTTTAGGGGGGAAATGGAATGCGGCCCAGTTGAATTTGGGACGTGTCCGGATGTTAGGATAAATCCAGGGAGGAAAAGTTCACTTTTTGTGACATTGCAAGATAAGGCATTTTTCAACGTTTTCGTAAATTCATCAAGAAATGGTGTGTGGATTTCACTGAACAAAAAGGAACAACAACAAAAAAAAAAAACTGACGCGTCGCTTTCAAGGAACTTGTAAGATTTCATGTGGATCTGGGTAACAAGCCGGATCCAGTGAAGAAAGGATTGTTTCGACCTTAGCAGAGATCTGCTATCCCGAGTGCCCCTCTACCTATTTAATGTTTGCATCTCCATGCCTGCCTCGTTTAAGATTCAGTTTCCGTTCATGTTACCGTGGCAGTGTCTCCTCAGGTGAGTGACCTCGAGACGGCCTACACTGACCGCTCTTTCTGGACTGCCGGTGCTAAGGTGACAACAGGCTGTGGCTGTGTTGGAGGCAACGGGGATGAAGACTACAGGAGTAATGGCATTGAGTGGGGCGCGGGAGATGACACAGGAGAAAGCAGAAGAAAAAGGAAGAAGACTTGGTTGTTTCAGAATACGCAGTCCTGACCGGTTGCAGTGAGGTCGGCTGTAGTGAATGTAATGCCGGAGCTGTTAGTATCCCGGGCTGATCCTTGTCTTTATGTGACCAGCTCCGGCTGCAACGAAAGCTGATTATATGCAGCTGCCTTTGTTACTCTCCGCAGCTTCCCTATATCCGGCTGACTTAATTAGTTCAGGTATATGCTGTTTTCGAAATCAATAATGAGACTTTCACAAGAAAAAAACATGTATTTCTGTTTTAAACCTGAGTTAGCATTAATCATTTCTTTACAGCAAAACAACAAACAAAAAACGAAAAAAAAAAAAAAAAAAAAACACCGACACTTGGAGCGCCAAACCGTATACTCCCAGCTGACTCTTGGAAGCTATGAGGCCCTGTCTCTGAAGATTCCATCGTCGTCGGGTTCTGGAACCGGCGTAAAGAACCACAGGCACAGCGTGTCCTGTTCGCCCCGGTCCCAGGAGTGGCGCCATCAAACACAATTGTTCCGGTGGAATGTCGCCTGTCCCTTTCGTTCTGGTCCGTAATGGAAGAGGCAGGAGGGAGAGAGGGCGAAAGAGATTAAAGCGAAGGGAGCCAAGGAAAGAGCGGTGAGAGGTGGGGCGGGGAGTTGTGGTCGGAGTGTAGGAGTAGACCGGCGTGAAAGGACACAGAGAGAGAGAGAAGGGGGGGGGGGGGTGGACAGGGTCAGAGAAAGACAGCTATAGAGATAACGGAAGGTGAAGAAGAAAGACATACAGTAAAAAAAAAAAAAAAAAAGAAAGAAAGAAAAAGCCAAAGGGGTGAACGGAGGAAGGGGAGGAAAAGGGCAGAGGTGTTTTATAAACGAAAAATAAAGGAATGAAAAGGAAGGGAGAGGAGACAAAGGACGGGGAGACAAATGAAGATGAGACATGAAGATGAGAGGAAGGGAAAGCGGAGGCTGGGGAGTACCGACCAAGCAAGGAAAAGGGAGGGAGAGACGGGGAGACCACCCATGGCAGCCGGTCTTTCATATCACATCAGTTTGATGACGACATTGCTCCCCTACGATGAATGCCTTACAACTGACTGCTGTGTCGTGAACAGAGCGGCCATCTTTATATCTCCAGTGTGGAATTGATGCCTCCTGATTTCCTGGCGGTCTGATGTGGTCAGGAGCGTTCCGCCGGCAACCAGTCTGCGGGCAGTTGCTTTGCCAGATGAAGACAAGTTGTGAACGGTCTGAGCTGCAGATCATGGGCGTAAAGAAGAGAAACCTTCATTCAAGCTGACCAGGGAAAGTGTAGCCCTGGTGTAATGTCAGTACGTGCCATTTTTGAGATAATATGCTGATATGTAGAATGTACATTTTTAGTTATTTTATTCAGAACAACAGGGAAGGTAAATCCCGTCACGCTTACCATTCACCTACAAAGGGACGCTATCCCAAGCGCAGCAAAATCGCTGTGTTTTTTTTTTTTTTTTTCGATTTGTTCGTTTGCTTGGGTTTTCCTTTTTTTTGGGGGGGGGGGGGGAGGAGGAGGGGGAGAGATCACTTCCGTTTGCTTTGCCAGTGGAAGATCTCAGGGTTGAAACGCGTTGCTTCTGAATAGTTTTTTGTTTGTTTGTTTGTTGTTGTTTTCGTTTGTTTGTTCCCTTCGTTTGGCGGTCTACTGACGCAATTTTTTTGTTCTGTCTCATCTGTACCCTCCCCCCCCCCCCCCCCCCCCCCCCCCCCACGTCCTTTCAGTCTTGGTGTTACTTTTATGCCACTCGTTTAACCTCCCACACGCAGGATCGCGTTAGTGCTGCCCCATCACCGTGCTCCAGCTGGAGTTGTGAGGATCGAGTCGTCATGGGGCAGCCCACCATTGTTACAAGACAATATTTTTTGTTACATAGAAACTATACAGGTTAACCTTTACTGAATTCTGTGGTAGAAAATTCGTGGCTTTTGTCAAACTGGTAACTCACTCGAGTCATAGGTTGCTTCCACACTAGTTAATGATTTCAATGGTAGGCATTGCACCACGAGAGACAGAAAAAAAAAAGACATATACAATTTTGAAAAGTCAGGGGATCTGGTTATTGACGGACAATTTATGTACGTGTTACCGTATTTGATGAAATCAACAAACGATAGTCCAGAATCAATCATATGAAGTCGAAATAAGAAGTTCATTGTGTCTGTACCTGTGACTTTTGTATACCTTTGACCTTTTGTAATCTCAGTCCGTGTGTTGAACAAGAGTAGATCCACATACAGCGTGTTGAAATAAAGCAGAAACAAACAATTGCATTCTCGCGTCCGCCAGAGGCAACATATCAACTGCATGAAACAATAAGAGTTCATAAAATGTTTGTGTATTAAACCGAGAGATGGGAATATATTCAAAGACACTAGAGTGCCAAGGCTACTTTTTAAAACAGATGCATAATGCTCACGTTTCGGCATATACATCCCTGTATTCTGAATGGAACACTGACGCTCTGAGGTCGTTGAAATATGGGCGTTCAAACGGTACATGAAATCCATCCTTGCATTCAGCATGGCGGGGGTGGGTGGAGGGGGGGGGGAGGTAGAATAAGTGCATGGACACTAGATGAGGGCTGTAAGCACGAAGTCATTTCTGCTGTTCTGTCACGTGCTTCAGTCATCGTGTGAATCGCATCGGGTGGTTGACAGGGTCATGATATAAACCATGGTTTCAAAGGGAACAATGGAGAGAGAGAGAGAGAGAGAGAGAGAGAGAGAGAGAGAGAGAGAGAGAGAGAGAACGTTCTGCTCCCGACAGCTAGTTGTCTGGGAAATATTACTTTGTGCATTTTTCATGCCTGTTATTTGCGAGATCTGAAAGCGACATATTTGTCAAATATTCGCCTGTTGGATTTTCATTCTGTGTTGAACAAGCATGACTTTATACCCATGTTTAGAGTCTCTGTATTACGGTTTGTTTTCAGCAATGCTACGGATGATGATTTTATTTAAAAGAAGGATCCATGACTGATCTCCTTTCGTCTTGTTGTTGTCCTTGGTCTACTGCTGCTGCTTCTTCTTCTTCTTGTATGTCTTTGTCTGTCTGTCTGTCTGTCTGCCTCTCTCTCTCTCTCTCTCGCTCTCTCTCTCTCTCTCTTATACACACACATATACATATACACACACGCATACGCGTGCGCACACACACACACACACAGTGAGAGAGAGAGGTGAGCGCGTACACACACATGACGCGCGCATGTGTGTGTGTGCATGAGCGCGTGTGTGTGTGCATGAGCGCGTGTGTGTGTGCATGAGCGCGTGTGTGTGTCATATATTTAGAAAGAGCAGGGTGAATCAATGAGTAAACCACAACATCTTTTCTCAGGAAGTAAAAACATTGGGTATCAGATGCGATGTTTATTCATCGAGAACTATATGCTGTCACACTTCATGCGCACGTATGTATTCATTGTATCCAGAATCGAGTCTATACAATATAATGAACATGAACTAGCCATCACGACCTTTACTCTAAAGGATCAAAGAATGTTTGTGTCGTCCAAGAAACAAACAGAAAGTCTGTGCTTATACCATCACGATCCCACTCGCTAGCTAAACAAACACGTCGTCCTGACACAGTTACAGATTTTTTCCCCTTCGTTTTTGTCCACTTCTTCCTTTTGTCTAAAAAAAAAGAAAAAAAAAAAAAAAAGACGTTAGGCTGGAAATGTGTTGCTTCCGTGTTATTTGTTTGGTCTATTCGCTCGGCAGTCTTGTAGCACAACCTCTTCTTCCATTACTCTTACAATTAGCAAGAAGGAAAACAAAATGCGTACGTAAAGACTGCATGGAAAATCCAGCTGACGAATATCCCATTCAGGCCCAGAGAATGGGTTCAGAAGAAAGCGTCTGTCAGAAATCCAAAGAAGTTGAATACAAAAGAAAGAAAGAAAGAAGGAAAAGAGAAGAAATTGAATATAAAAAAAAAGAAAAAGAAATCCTGTTTGTTGAGACGGA
>CM065727.1:41157882-41162882 GCA_033310375.1 Conus canariensis | reverse complement strand
CCGAACCATTTCTGGTATGTGGGGACACCAGCTGTATTTACTGTATGTCAGATCCTTGGTATGAGATGGAATGAAAAGAAGGTTGCATTTTTATAACTCAAAACCTCTTATGATTAGATGATTTCAGCCTTTTCCAAAGCTATAGAGGATGTTGCGAATCGTATAAGGCAGCAATGCAATCAAGAGATAGGTTAAGCTGTGAAACAGAGGTGAAATATAATCAGATAGGAAAGAGTGCGCTACTTTGATATGTAGAGCCGTAAGAACCTGTAAGTGCATAATATAAAGTCTACCCGGTGGCATTGTGTACAAAATTTCATCCCCATACAGGACGTCCTGGATACCATTCTGTGCCGAAGTTATGGTATAGAATACCAACCCCGCTCCTGGGTGACATTTTTGTGCCACAATACTTGTTCATCACCGAGTTTTGGACGTTCTTGCCCTATTTGTAGAAGTACCGTTGCATAGTAATCTGTGCTTAATACCCCTGCCTCCTTACACGTTAAGTATACATTAATTGATTAAATCTGGTGGGGGATGTCTCGTAGCAGCTTTGAAAGCTAAAGAATCACTACTAATGAACTTGAGTACATCTGTCTGATGCTGTGAAAAAAATACTTCTTGGCCGTGAGATGAAAATAAACAAATTCACCCGAAAGCAGAACGAAGAGTAAAAAAAAAAAAAAAAGAAGATAAGGAAAAAGACGGTTTATCAGAGGAATGCCGGGAACTACACGTAACAATGCGTTTTTTTTTCCCCCTTAGCCTTCCTTTACAAAGTTATGAATAGTTTAGCTCAGTGAAAATTATAATCAAAGGTGTCACCCAGAAATTTTACTTTCTTGCTTTTATGTATCAAAATTTTATCAAAATATACTGTTACAAAAACTGTACTTTCTTGCTTTCGTCTGTCACAGTTATATCTAATATATCAGTTTTTGTTTCTTCCACTGGAAAAAAAAACTTTTCAAAATAACAAAGATTCGTGGATGAATAAAATACCTTTGATTTCATTTATTTTTTTCATATGTTTTCATTTTGTTCTGTGTTTGGGAAAAACAATACACTCTACATTTTTCGAAGAACAACGACAATTAGATGATGTCTAAAGAGGTATCTTTGTTTTAACCCGCTTAAAGTAAGGCTTCGACAACAACAAAAAAGTGTTGCAGCAATCACACATCCTTGGGGGACACCCAGGCTGATAGGTTTAGAATCTAAAAACACTCCATTTTGGTTTGCTTGGATAGTCAGTCCAGTAATAGTGATTTTAGGACCAAAAAGCGACCGTTTATTCCTTTTTTATGTGCTTATGTGATTATTTAGGATTGTCATACTGAATCATGCGCTATATGAACATCAAAACTAGCAAGAATTGGATGTTGCTTGCCTTTTTAACGTTTAGTGTGAAATTCACAATCATTAACTCCCCTTTCTCTCCTAATACCAAACCGAAATAAGGGTAGAAAGTTCATCATATTATCTCTGTTTGTGTGTGTGTGTGTGTGTGTGTAACTGATTGTGAAAAAAAAAATTAAGTAGGAGTCCTCTCTCTCTCTCTCTCTCTCTCTCTCTCTCTCTGTGTGTCACCACACACACACACACACACACACACACACACACACCAGTATCTCTCTCTCTCTCTCTCTCTCGCTCTCTCTCCTCTCTCTCTCTCTCTCTCTCTCTCAGAATAGCTCTTCCTCAACATTTTCGCTGTCATTCAAGACCTCTCAATTATCGGCTGCTTACCTCCTGCGTGTTTTTATCTCCCGTGCTCCTCTCTCTCTCTCCTCTCTCTCTCTCTCTCTCTCTCTCTGCCACCCCCCCCCCCCTTTCCTCTCTTCCCTCTTCCTCCCATTATACCACCCCAGTATTCTATCTCCCCTACTCCTCCTTCAGACCCAAAAGATAGCCACGCCTAACATGCACCAGGAAACACTTGGTCTGAGCGTCGGCTTTAGTATGAAACCGGCGTCAGCTAGCAAGTCATTTTCCATTCTGCTGTGGGGAAATTGAAGCGAGTGGTGGTCAGATCCAAAACAAAACAAAACAAAACAAAACGAAGAAAAATCCAGTGATCAACAACAACAGCTGCGAGAGAATGAGGATGCTGGCGAACGCGATGCCGGGTAATGAGACGCATTGTCCTGTTCTGGGAGACCGAGCTTAGTGTGTGTGTGTGTGTGTGTGTGTGTGTGTGTGTGTGTGTGTGTGTGTGTGTGTGTGTGTGTGTGTGTGTGCGTGCGTGCGCGCGCGCGCTTTTTTATGTGTATGTGTGTGTGGACTTTGTTTGTTGTTGGTTGAACTTATTTTTCTTTTGTTTGGGTTTGTTGGGGTTTTTTGCGTGAAATTTGTTTCCGAGGTCGGGAGATTTGCGTTTGGAAGCGCTGTTTGGCTAACGAAGAGGGCTGTTATCGATTTTAGTTTTTCTGTGTGTTCTCTCTGTGGTCCAGATAGGGTAGGGCTCTTTTGACTGGAAATGAGCGGGTTGGGAGGGAAGGAGGGGGAGAAGAGAGAGTGAAAGAAAAACAGCAGAATGAAAAGAGAGAGAGAGAGAGAGAGAGAAGGAGAGAGAGAGAGAGAGAGATTCACGTAAACCGTGCATATACGAGATGCTTGTGTGTCTGTATAAATTTTGATCAAGAACGGTAAAATACAAGTTAAGACTTTGGTTTTGTAGATCATTTACAAACCAGTGTTTATCTTCCATAGCCCCTCCTCCCCCCCCCCTCTCCCCCCGCTGGGCGCCCTTGCCCGTTCCACTGTTTCCCGTTATGCTGGAGGATCGGACATCCCGTGTTTGAAATTTATGAATAAAATCATTCATTAGTTTTGCACACAGACAAATAGACGGCTTTCTTGAAAATGCTAGTGCAGAATGCTTTTTGGATATTTTCAAATTGAATATCTTTGGCTGTGTATTGGTATTCTTGTTGTAATATCTGTAATCCTTCATACCAAAAATTGTGAGAGGATGAAATTGAAAACCCAAGAACAAAAAAAAATCACAAAGGAAACAAGGAAAACACAGAGAGAGAGAGAGAGAGAGGAGAGAGAGAGGAGAGAGAGAGAGAGAGAGAGAGAGAGAGAGAACATAAACGTTAGTCGCAGGGGAAAACGGAGTTGACTGGTTCAAATCCGAATGCGTCGGAAGCATAAAAGCATCTGAAGGCGTTCTGTTCTCAAGCTCTCCCTAGAGTGTCTGGTCTTCCTGCTGTGTTCGCAAATCTCTGTTTCTAACGCAAGCGGATTCCATCCCCTCCGAAGTGAAAGACCAGTGGTGGTAGAACACACACACACACACACACACACACACACATCGCGGGTTTTAACAGTCCGCAAAAATAAAATCTAACAAAGTGAACATTCGTTTAGAGAAGATGAAAGTATTTTGTTTGCGGGTATCTGTACAGTTTACTGCAAAATGATATTTCTTGAATGTTCAGTGTCCGTGAAAGGAGCTGTTTATGAAGAGGCCCGCTGTGTCAGATGGTCTGAGCGTTTAGCCGCTGAGCTTGACTGTTCGATTGTGTCAGCCTCTAGGTGCGTAGGGATGTTTACAGCTTTAAATCCTCGTCAGTGCAGCTGCGAATGGGCTCCTGATTCAGTGCCGGGGAAAGTTACGTAAACGGAAACATGGTTGAACTCCGCCATCCATAGTACCGTGCCCTGTACACAGTAGACCTATAAGAGTTCATTGTCCCAAAGGTGATTACTCAAAGGGAGTGAACCCCATTAACCTTTCATTGCTATGCATGAGGACACTCATAATTCACAACCGCTGTCGCGTGTCTGAAGGGAGGCTTATCTTGATGACGCAGAATCACATTTTTAGCGAAGATTCATTGGTGATGCTCAGCTTCCGAGGCTGAAAACAGTAGTAGTCTGACTTCGGGTATCTGTCAACGTGATGTTAATGCAGGACACTTGACCGGCACCACCGGCTCAAACCAACCTGCCAACGAATCTCCATAGCCAGTTTGTCCTTCGTCATCCAACTCTAGATGGACGAACCGATGGCTTTCAGACAGGACATTGCCCTCTGTAGAGCTCACAGGTCGCCATAGATGTCTCCTTAGGTTGTCCCATGGCTGTTCGGGGCGTCCTGCAGAAGGTGATAGCTGGTCATAGAAAGGGTTGTACTAGCATCTGTCCGTTCGGTTACAAAAACGAAAAACTTGTCGTTTGCGGTTTGCTTGTTTTTAACCTTGGAAAATAGTTGTTTTTTTTTGTTTTTTTTTAAATGAATCAATTCGTGAGCCGTTGTGCATGTTTAGACTCACGTGTCATTCATACCCAGGAATTATTATGGGAAATGAGGATGAAGGAAAAATGGGGGGGGGGGGGGGGGGCAGATGGGGAGGAAGAGAGGAATCCAGGTTTTGTTTGCGTGACCAAAGTGATCGATGGCACTCAGGCAGCTATGCAGAGCGGGACCATCTTGATGGAGATGAAGAGAAGGCCACATACAGAGCAAGCGCTGTATTGCCTGAGGGGCAGAGCTGTGGAGGAACTTTCGCGTGTGGTGGGGGAGGGGGGGGGGGAGGAAAGGAGGAAGCATACGGGGAAGGGCTGTCGGCAGCGTAGTCAAATGGTGTCCAGGGTGAAAACGGCACGTGTGCTGCCATTGACCTAGTTTCAGCGTGCGCTCTGCGTGAACAACCAAAATAGCGGAGCTCTTTTTCCCAGTTCCACTTTCACTGAGTGACGGGCCGTCTTGGTGCAAACTTTATCCTCATGTTTGTCGCCAGCTAACTTTGATGTAACACATATGATGTCATAGTTCATTTGACGTGTCCACGTTGGTTTTCACCACGATGACTGTCTATGCACAGCTGTAATGTTGGTAATGATCTGTTCGTGTAGGCTAACAAGTCAGACCGATTGATGCGCTGCTTTCGTGCGGATTCACTTTCCTGATTCACCATAAATGATAAACTCGCATGGTTTCCACTGACATAGTTTTTGGCAGTACATGTTTGCATGTGACCTCACCC
>CM065727.1:41135382-41147882 GCA_033310375.1 Conus canariensis | reverse complement strand
AGTCAGATTCTAGGTGAAAGGTCATATTTAGTTAGACGCGCTAGAAAGGGTAAAGTAGTCTGTCAGTCAGATTCTAGGTGAAAGGTCATATTTGTTAGAGCGCGCTAGAAAGGGTAAAGTAGTCTGTCAGTCAGATTCTAGGTGAAAGGTCATATTTAGTTAGGCGCGCTAGAAAGGGTAAAGTAGTCTGTCAGTCAGATTCTAGGTGAAAGGTCATATTTAGTTAGGCGCGGCGTCGTAACATGAAGGTTGTTATAAATATAGTCTGTCAGTCAGATTCTAGGTGAAAGGTCATATTTAGTTAGGCGCGCTACAAAGGGTAAAGTAGTCTGTCAGTCAGATTCTAGGTGAAAGGTCATATTTAGTTAGGCGCGCTAGAAAGGGTAAAGTAGTCTGTCAGTCAGATTCTAGGTGAAAGGTCATATTTAGTTAGACGCGCTAGAAAGGGTAAAGTAGTCTGTCAGTCAGATTCTAGGTGAAAGGTCATATTTAGTTAGACTCGCTAGAAAGGGTAAAGTAGTCTGTCAGTCAGATTCTAGGTGAAAGGTCATATTTAGATAGACGCGCTAGAAAGGGTAAAGTAGTCTGTCAGTCAGATTCTAGGTGAAAGGTCATATTTAGATAGACGCGCTAGAAAGGGTGAAGTAGTCCGTCAGTCAGATTCTAGGTGAAAGGTCATATTTAGTTAGACGCGCTAGAAAGGGTAAAGTAGTCTGTCAGTCAGATTCTAGGTGAAAGGTCATATTTAGATAGACGCGCTAGAAAGGGTAAAGTAGTCTGTCAGTCAGATTCTAGGTGAAAGGTCATATTTAGTTAGACGCGCTAGAAAGGGTAAATAGTCTGTCAGTCAGATTCTAGGTGAAAGGTCATATTTAGTTAGGCGCGCTAGAAAGGGTAAAGTAGTCTGTCAGTCAGATTCTAGGTGAAAGGTCATATTTAGATAGACGCGCTAGAAAGGGTAAAGTAGTCTGTCAGTCAGATTCTAGGTGAAAGGTCATATTTAGATAGACGCGCTAGAAAGGGTAAAGTAGTCTGTCAGTCAGATTCTAGGTGAAAGGTCATATTTAGATAGACGCGCTACAAAGGGTAAAGTAGTCTGTCAGTCAGATTCTAGGTGAAAGGTCATATTTAGTTAGACGCGCTACAAAGGGTAAAGTAGTCTGTCAGTCAGATTCTAGGTGAAAGGTCATATTTAGTTAGACGCGCTACAAAGGGTAAAGTAGTCTGTCAGTCAGATTCTAGGTGAAAGGTCATATTTAGTTAGACGCGCTAGAAAGGGTAAAATAGTCTGTCAGTCAGATTCTAGGTGAAAGGTCATATTTAGTTAGACGCGCTACAAAGGGTAAAGTAGTCTGTCAGTCAGATTCTAGGTGAAAGGTCATATTTAGTTAGGCGCGCTACAAAGGGTAAAGTAGTCTGTCAGTCAGATTCTAGGTGAAAGGTCATATTTAGTTAGGCGCGCTACAAAGGGTAAAGTAGTCTGTCAGTCAGATTCTAGGTGAAAGGTCATATTTAGATAGACGCGCTAGAAAGGGTAAAGTAGTCTGTCAGTCAGATTCTAGGTGAAAGGTCATATTTAGTTAGTCGCGCTAGAAAGGGTAAAGTAGTCTGTCAGTCAGATTTGTCATTCCGTAGATGCAGCAGATGAAAAGGGGTCAACATCAGGCGCCGCATCATGAACTTTTTACGACAATGACAGTTACTACATTGACAAAGTGGTCCAAACAACAAATTATAAGACTTGTAAGTGCGTGTATTGATATTTACATTACAACGTTAAGTGACAGAATACTCGGGGATTTACAAGAAAAGCTTACACGTCATGATAATAACCATGCGAGCAATGTCGCTGATCTCTAAAGGTTTTTTTTTTTGGCAACAATGCAATGTATCAAACCTTGTTGGTTTTCTACGTAAGAAATGATGCGTTTGACGCATTGTCGTGTGACGTGAAAGAAGGGACACAAATTTAAAAAAAAAAAAAGAAAAAAAGTGGGGGGGGAGGGGGGGGGGCGGAGAAGGATTAAATTTTGTACCCGAATGTAGCACTAAGAAAGTGTTTCTGGTACGTTAACGGCTGAAGACTACCACCACCAAGATATGCAAAAGAGGAGGACCTTATCCAAATATTAGATCAAAGTCTGTTATGATTAAGGACAGGCAGTCTTTTAAATTACCCCGGGCAGCGCAACACTACTAGACGTCAAATTAGCCTCCTAAAGACAGTAAACAGACCAAATGAAGATGTTTTTTTTGTTTTTTTTTCACTCGGACAAACATTCAACACAGCCAGTGGTAATGAAAGCTATCAAAACAGAAGATATAACAGCGCTAATAAAAGATTTTTGGCAAAATGCAATTGTGGTCGACGTGACATCTTTTCAAACCAGATAAACTGAACCGCAAGCTATCCACGTTCGTGCCTGAAAAGCCACCTTCTGTGATGACATCACCAGTACTAGAATACATTTTTGCATCCATGTAAATAATCTCGATTTTGGCAGTCAGATCTCTCTCAAGTCTCTTCTTCATCATCTTCTTTTCGTTTGTTTGTTTAGTTTTTAATTAGTGAAGCAAAGGCCTAATCAAATCTATATGAAAAGTTTTGTGTGTTGTTGTTTTTTCAAACCGGAATTATGTATGAGTTAAAATGCCTAGATGAAAGTCAAAAATCAACCCGATTCCCGAAACTAAAATACCGACGTAAAATAGATGTCATAACAGACCATAAGAACGTGGTAGAACGTCTGGTCTCCTTTTAGCAAGAACGAAACCAAAAACCAAAAATGAAACAAACTGAACAAAAATCAAAATAAGGTCATGTGGAGCATCTCAGAAAAAGATCTTCAAACTGGTGGTTTCGGTTGTCTTGTATATCTGAACACTCGGCAAAAAAAGAGTGGTTCGTCATCACACGGTGTGCATGCCATTGTGCTTCCTAAACGATTTCACTTTCAGGAGACAGATCCGAAGAATCCCTGCAGGCCTAAATCTTTTCCAAATGACGTTGTTTCCCATTGAATATACACACGGCAAATACACGTAGTCTTGGGTATAATTCTCAGTCGTTGTAGCAGATCAATGGAGCACTTTCAAATGCTGCACATGCCTTGTCCTCCACTTCCACCACCACCCTCTCCGGCCTCGGCCTCACCCCCCCCCCCCCCCCCCCCCCCCCCGCCTCCCACAGAAAGACAAGAATAAACTTTTTCCCCCTTTTTTTCTTTCACTGCTTCCTTTGTGTTTTTCCTTTCCCTTCTAAGTGCTGTTTCGTGAGCAATAATGACTACTTAAACGTCACAATGCCCAGCTGATCTTTGGCAAATGGTCAGGTCAGACAAGTGTCTACGTGTGCACGGGGAAAGGGCTATGTCGTTGCTCTGGTGGCGATCGCTTTATTGTTTACGTGCGTCCCGGTTTCGTCTTGTTGTGGTCTATGCAAACAGTTACAATTACAGTTTTCTTTTCTTACATGTCGTATCGGGCTCGTCAACTATACTTTATCGATATGAGAATTTTATATTATTTATAATTTTTTTTTTTTAAAAACGTTCATTCCGCGCGCACGTGTGTGTGTGTGTGTGTGTGTGTGTGTGTGTGTGTGTGGGCGCGCGCGCGCGCGCCGCGCGCGCGCACGTGAATGTATGAGGGCACCCTGTGTGTGTATATGTGTTTATGCATGTGCGTGGTGTGTGAGTGTGTGTGTGTGTGTGTGCGTGTGTGTGTGTGTGTGTGTGTGTGTGTGTGTGTGTGTGTGTGTGTTTGGTGAGTAAAATTTGAGAATGTATTGAAACATAAAGAAGCACAGACTTGGTGCGGTCCCTTTTAAGAGGTATGATTGTACTACACACGAACAAGTAAATCTTCACCAACAAAACAAATCATTAGCTACAGTCATCATTAAAATGAAAAAAATAAATAATCACCAATGAATAAATCGTTACCTCTAGTCATCACCATAAATGGGGGGGGGGGGGAAAAATCATCGCCTATGAATAAATCATCACCTGCAGCCATCACATATAGTTGCTAACAGCATGATCATCGCCTCTACGAAGTACTCGTCCGTTTTCCCAGCTGTGAAATTTGCCTGACGCGTAACCTACTTCTGTCGAAAGAGATCCCTGCATCTTTCTGTTTGGGATGGGGGGGGGGGGGGGGGGCTGTGATGAACGCTACTTTTCCAGAGCTGCCCCCCCCCCCCCCAAAATACCAAGGGTCAGAAACGGGGTCTCAAGCTCTGTGTGATGTATTGAAGTCACCTTTTACAGAGAGGTCTTTACCCTCTTTTATTCCAGACTTCCTCTTTCATTCCAGACTTACCGACCATCACGCGAGTGGTCGATGTTGCCCCTGGCCTTCGGCCAGCGGAGAAGTCGCAGCTATGTAGTGGCTCAGAAAAGCTTTGAAAAAAGTAAAGAGAGAACGAAAGGAAGGAAGGATTAGAGAAGGGGGGGGGGGGAGGGGGAAGCAAGGGGGGGGGGGTGGAAAAAGCGAAGCAGGAAGAAGAAAGAAAAGAAGAAGGGGGAGGAGGGGGGGGGGGCGAAAGTTAGAAATAAAGAATAGAAAGGAAGGGAGGAAAGTAGAACAACTGAAGAAAACAAAAGGGTGAAGGAAGAAGGAAGGAAGGAAGGAAGGAAATAAGAACCAAAAAAAGGCAAGAAAAACGGAAGAAACAAAATTAAAATATGGAAAGAAAAAAAAAGGAAAGAAATAAAGGAAGGGCAAGAGATACCGGAAGAAAGAAAGAAGCGGAGGAAGGAAGGGTGGACAGTAAAGTAAAAGAAGAAAACAAATGAGGCAAGAAAGAAAGGGAGGAGTAACAAGAAAAAGTAAGAGACAAGAGGGAAGAAAGAAAGGAGGGAATGTGAAATGAACGAAGAAAAGAAAGCCGTGAAGAAAGAAAAGAAGAGTGAAAGAAAGGGCATACATGAAGAAAGAATAGAAAATGTTATTAAAGAAAGGATGGAAAGTGAGAGGAAAGAACAAAAGAAAAGAAGGAAAAAGAAAGAATAGAAAATGTTATTAAAGAAAGGATGGAAAGTGAGAGGAAAGAACAAAAGAAAAGAAGGAAAAAGAAAGAATAGAAAATGTTATTAAAGAAAGGATGGAAAGTGAGAGGAAAGAACAAAAGAAAAGAAGGAAAAAGAAAGAATAGAAAATGTTATTAAAGAAAGGATGGAAAGTGAGAGGAAAGAACAAAAGAAAAGAAGGAAAAAGAAAGAATAGAAAATGTTATTAAAGAAAGGATGGAAAGTGAGAGGAAAGAACAAAGAAAAGAAGGAAAAGAAGAATAGAAAATGTTATTAAGAAAGGATGGAAGTGAGAGGAAAGAAAAAGAAAAGAAGGAAAAGAAAGAATAGAAAATGTTATTAAAGAAAGGATGGAAAGTGAGAGGAAGAACAAAAAGAGGAAAAGAAAGATAGAAATGTTATTAAAGAAAGGATGGAAAGTGAAGAAGAAAAAGGAAAAGAGGAAAAAAGGTAGAAGTAATCTGAAACCAGCTGTCGTGGCGAAGTGGTTAGCGCCGCGGACTCCCGGCTGGGAGATCGTGGGTTCGATTCCCATCAGAGAGCCATGTGGGATTTTTCTGCCCCGCCCGGCTCCTGCCCAGGGTTGAGTTTGCTGCAGGTTCAACTGGGAAGACTGGAAAACACACAGCTGAGTTTCATCCACTCAATGGATGCGTCTCTGAGAGTGTTGCTCTAATTACCTGACCAAAACTGCGGGTGCCTGTATCTCTCAGGCCTGGTTGACGCCGCGATTCATTATGAAAGCAAGCGTAGAGTACAGCCCTGTCATGCAGTCTCAGACTGCAGTGGAAATCCGTGGCGTCATCTTCATCATCCTCATTCTCATCGCTCAGCATATAAAATAAGGTCTTAAATTCTGTGGCCCTTCATGCCCTGCTCTCATGGTGACCTCGGTTTCGATGTCTTCTCCACGTCTATGGCCTTGGTTTGATTCCGTCGCAGTCACCGGTATTGGCAAATTCATGGGGGCTCTCTGGAGAGAGAGAGAGAGAGCTCACTCACGCCGTTTCCGCGACTAAGCAATTATCGTCGTCAGTAGGGGGCTTAGTAGGTGGTGTCCTGAATATATTTCAACAGAACAGACGCCACTGAACACCACCGAAGTGACTCGGCAGCAGTGCAGTGTCTCCTCCGGTGGGTTGCCTCTTGACGATTTGACATTGACTGCTCCCTGTGGATTAGCGGTGCCGGGGCTGCGACAACGGCGTGGGTACAATGCCACTGAGGTGGCACAGAAAATGGGACAGCCTAAAAAAAATGATCTGAGAAAGCAAAAGAAAGGACAAAATGAAACGAATGAAGGAAAGAAAGGAGGGAAGAAAGGAAGGACGGAAAGTTGCTGAATAGCAGAAAAGAAAAATAGAAAGAAAACAACGAAAGGAGTCAGGACATGAAGAGAACGAAAAGACGAAAACTAAAGAGAAGAGAGAGAGAGAGAGAGAGAGAGAGAGAGAGAGAGCAAAAAAATGCAGGGCGGAACTTTTTTTTTATTTTTTTTTTTACACATTTTATTCAAGAAATAATGCATACAATGATACACACGAGGGATGCGGGGTGGGGGATGGAGGGTTGAAGAAAACATCTGGCATAAATCTCTATAACTTAAGATTAGTATTCTACAGAATGTAAGTAGATGAAAGTGACAGACGGACAGACAGTCCTAAAAAAAAAGAAAAAAAAAAAAAAAGTCAGGCACTTATATATATCTTTTTACTTCATGTGCACAGTCTTTGGTAATAAAAATTATCTTAATGCTTTTTAAAGACAAAAACAAATTCGTGTCTTATGGATATATTATGGATATCCGGAAAAGATGAGTTTAATTGAAAAGGAAGATGGGTTTAATTGCCATTTTGCCATTTTGAGATAAATTTTTCAATGGTGCCAAAAGGTCTGTGCAACATCACAATTCCATAATAAGTGAAGGTGGTCTTCTTCTTCCTCTCCATCTTCACACTGATCGCACACTGGAGATCGTTTAATATTATATCAAAGTCTGTTATGATTAAGGACAGGCAGTCTTTTAAATTACCCCGGGCAGCGCAACACTACTAGACGTCAAATTAGCCTCCTAAAGACAGTAAACAGACCAAATGAAGATGTTTTTTTTCACTCGGACAAACATTCAACACAGCCAGTGGTAATGAAAGCTATCAAAACAGAAGATATAACAGCGCTAATAAAAGATTTTTGGCAAAATGCAATTGTGGTCGACGTGACATCTTTTCAAACCAGATAAACTGAACCGCAAGCTATCCACGTTCGTGCCTGAAAAGCCACCTTCTGTGATGACATCACCAGTACTAGAATATATTTTTGCATCCATGTAAATAATCTCGATTTTGGGCAGTCAAATCTCTCTCAAGTCTCTTCTTCATCATCTTCTTTTTGTTTGTTTGTTTAGTTTTTAATTAGTGAAGCAAAGGCCTAATCAAATCTATATGAAAAGTTTTGTGTGTTGTGTTTTTTTTTCAAACCGGAATTATGTATGAGTTAAAATGCCTAGATGAAAGTCAAAAATCAACCCGATTCCCGAAACTAAAATACCGACGTAAAATAGATGTCATAACAGACCATAAGAACGTGGTTAGAACGTCTGGTCTCCTTTTAGCAAGAACGAAACCAAAAAACAAAAATGAAACAAACTGAACAAAAATCAAAATAAGGTCATGTGGAGCATCTCAGAAAAAGATCTTCAAACTGGTGGTTTCGGTTGTCTTGTATATCTGAACACTCGGCAAAAAAAAGAGTGGTTCGTCATCACACGGTGTGCATGCCATTGTGCTTCCTAAACGATTTCACTTTCAGGAGACAGATCCGAAGAATCCCTGCAGGCCTAAATCTTTTCCAAATGACGTTGTTTCCCATTGAATATACACACGGCAAATACACGTAGTCTTGGGTATAATTCTCAGTCGTTGTAGCAGATCAATGGAGCACTTTCAAATGCTGCACATGCCTTGTCCTCCACTTCCACCACCACCCTCTCCGGCCTCGCCTCACCCCCCCCCCCCCCTCCCTCCCACCCCGCCTCCCACAGAAAGACAAGAATAAACTTTTTCCCCCCTTTTTTCTTTCACTGCTTCCTTTGTGTTTTTCCTTTCCCTTCTAAGTGCTGTTTCGTGAGCAATAATGACTACTTAAACGTCACAATGCCCAGTTGATCTTTGGCAAATGGTCAGGTCAGACAAGTGTCTACGTGTGTACGGGGAAAGGGCTATGTCGTTGCTCTGGTGGCGATCGCTTTATTGTTTACGTGCGTCCCGGTTTCGTCTTGTTGTGGTCTATGCAAACAGTTACAATTACAGTTTTCTTTTCTTACATGTCGTATCGGGCTCGTCAACTATACTTTATCGATATGAGAATTTTGATATTATTTATAATTTTTTTTTTCTAAAAACGTTCATTCCGCGCGCACGTGTGTGTGTGTGTGGGGGGGGGGGGGGGGGGGGCGCGCACGTGAATGTATGAGGGCACCCTGTGTGTGTATATGTGTTTATGCATGTGCGTGTGTGTGTGTGTGGTGTGTGTGTGTGTGTGTGTGTGTGTGTGTGTGTGTTTCGTGAGTAAAATTTGAGAATGTATTGAAACATAAAGAAGCACAGACTTAATTGGTGCGGTCCCTTGTAAGAGATATGATTGTACTACACACGAACAAGTAAATCTTCACCAACAAAACAAATCATTAGCTACAGTCATCATTAAAATGAAAAAAATAAATAATCACCAATGAATAAATCATTACCTCTAGTCATCACCATAAATGGGGGGGGGGGGGGGGGAAATCATCGCCTATGAATAAATCATCACCTGCAGCCATCACATATAGTTGCTAACAGCATGATCATCGCCTCTACGAAGTACTCGTCCGTTTTCCCAGCTGTGAAATTTGCCTGACGCGTAACCTACTTCTGTCGAAAGAGATCCCTGCACCTTTCTGTTTGGGGGGGGGGGGGGGGGCTGTGATGAACGCTACTTTTCCAGAGCTGCCCCCCAAAATACCAAGGGTCAGAAACGGGGTCTCAAGCTCTGTGTGATGTATTGAAGTCACCTTTTACAGAGAGGTCTTTACCCGCTTTTATTCCAGACTTCCTCTTTCATTCCAGACTTACCGACCATCACGCGAGTGGTCGATGTTGCCCCTGGCCTTCGGCCAGCGAAGAAGTCGCAGCTATGTAGTGGCTCAGAAAAGCTTTGAAAAAAGTAAAGAGAGAACGAAAGGGAGGAAGGATTAGAGAAGGGGGGGGGGGGGAGGGGGAAGCAAGGGGGGGTGGAAAAAGCGAAGCAGGAAGAAGAAAGAAAAGAAGAAGGGGGAGGAGGGGGGGGGGGGGCGAAAGTTAGAAATAAAGAATAGAAAGGAAGGGAGGAAAGTAGAACAACCTAAGAAAACAAAAGGGTGAAGGAAGAAGGAAGGAAGGAAGGAAGGAAATAAGAACCAAAAAAAGGCAAGAAAAACGTAAGAAACAAAATTAAAATATGGAAAGAAAAAAAAAGGAAAGAAATAAAGGAAGGGCAAGAGATACCGGAAGAAAGAAAGAAGCGGAGGAAGGAAGGGTGGACAGTAAAGTAAAAGAAGAAAACAAATGAGGCAAGAAAGAAAGGGAGGAGTAACAAGAAAAAGTAAGAGACAAGAGGGAAGAAAGAAAGGAGGGAATGTGAAATGAACGAAGAAAAGAAAGCCGTGAAGAAAGAAAAGAAGAGTGAAAGAAAGGGCATACATGAAGAAAGAATAGAAAATGTTATTAAAGAAAGGATGGAAAGTGAGAGGAAAGAACAAAAGAAAAGAAGGAAAAAGAAAGAATAGAAAATGTTATTAAAGAAAGGATGGAAAGTGAGAGGAAAGAACAAAAGAAAAGAAGGAAAAAGAAAGGATAGAAAGTGTTATTAAAGAAAGGATGGAAAGTGAGAGGAAAGAACAAAAGAAAGAAGGAAAAAGAAATAGAAATGTTATTAAAGAAAGGATGGAAAGTGAGAGGAAAGAACAAAAGAAAAGAAGGAAGAAGAAAGGATAGAAAATGTTATTAAAGAAAGGATGGAAAGTGAGAGGAAAGAACAAAAGAAAAGAAGGAAAAAGAAAGAATAGAAAATGTTATTAAAGAAAGGATGGAAAGTGAGAGGAAAGAACAAAAGAAAGAAGGAAAAAGAAAGGATAGAAAATGTTATTAAAGAAAGGATGGAAAGTGAGAGGAAAGAACAAAGAAAAGAAGGAAAAAGAAGGATAGAAAATGTTATTAAAGAAAGGATGGAAAGTGAGAGGAAAGAACAAAAGAAAAGAAGGAAAAAGAAAGGATAGAAAGTAATCTGAAACCAGCTGTCGTGGCGAAGTGGTTAGCGCCGCGGACTCCCGGCTGGGAGATCGTGGGTTCGATTCCCATCAGAGAGCCATGTGGGATTTTTCTGCCCCGCCCGGCTCCTGCCCAGGGTTGAGTTTGCTGCAGGTTCAACTGGGAAGACTGGAAAACACACAGCTGAGTTTCATCCACTCAATGGATGCGTCTCTGAGAGTGTTGCTCTAATTACCTGACCAAAACTGCGGGTGTCTGTATCTCTCAGGCCTGGTTGACGCCGCGATTCATTATGAAAGCAAGCGTAGAGTACAGCCCTGTCATGCAGTCTCAGACTGCAGTGGAAATCCGTGGCGTCATCTTCATCATCCTCATTCTCATCGATCAGCATATAAAATAAGGTCTTAAATTCTGTGGCCCTTCATGCCCTGCTCTCATGGTGACCTCGGTTTCGATGTCTTCTCCACGTCTATGGCCTTGGTTTTGATTCCGTCGCAGTCACCGGTATTGGCAAATTCATGGGGGCTCTCTGGAGAGAGAGAGAGAGCTCACTCACGCCGTTTCCGCGACTAAGCAATTATCGTCGTCAGTAGGGGGCTTAGTAGGTGGTGTCCTGAATATATTTCAACAGAACAGACGCCACTGAACACCACCGAAGTGACTCGGCAGCAGTGCAGTGTCTCCTCCGGTGGGTTGCCTCTTGACGATTTGACATTGACTGCTCCCTGTGGATTAGCGGTGCCGGGGCTGCGACAACGGCGTGGGTACAATGCCACTGAGGTGGCACAGAAAATGGGACAGCCTAAAAAAAATGATCTGAGAAAGCAAAACAAAGGACAAAATGAAACAAATGAAGGAAAGAAAGGAGGAGAAAGGAAGGACGGAAAGTTGCTGAATAGCAGAAAAGAAAAAAAGAAAGAAAACAACGAAAGGAGTCAGGACATGAAGAGAACGAAAAGACGAAAACTAAAAGAAGAGAGAGAGAGAGAGAGAGAGAGAGAGAGAGAGAGAGGAGAGAGAGAGAGCAAAAAAATGCAGGGCGGAACTTTTTTTTTTTTTTTTTTTTTTACACACTTTATTCAAGAAATAATGCATACAATGATACACACGAGGGATGCGGGGTGGGGGATGGAGGGTTGAAGAAAACATCTGGCATAAATCTCTATAACTTAAGATTAGTATTCTACAGAATGTAAGTAGATGAAAGTGACAGACGGACAGATAGTCCTAAAAAAAAAGAAAAAAAAAAAAAAAGTCAGGCACTTATATATATCTTTTTACTTCATGTGCACAGTCTTTGGTAATAAAAATTATCTTAATGCTTTTTAAAGACAAAAACAAATTCGTGTCTTATGGATATATTATGGATATCCGGAAAAGATGAGTTTAATTGAAAAGGAAGATGGGTTTAATTGCCATTTTGCCATTTTGAGATAAATTTTTCAATGGTGCCTCGGAGAATATGTTCTCCTTTCTCTATAAGATATTTTTGTATTACAATACTTTTAAAAATTGCCAGAATAGGTATATATTTTTTTTGTTTACACAAAAACAAGTAATGTTTACCCAAAAGGAGAATCAGATCTATCACTCCATCTGTTTGAAATCCATCCATGACTCCTAAAATAACTACTTCTGGATCAATCCAAAAATCCCTTTTCCCTACTGCATTACTTTTTATCCATTCAGTCACCCCGCACCAAAAGGTCTGTGCAACATCACAATTCCATAATAAGTGAAGGTGGTCTTCTTCTTCCTCTCCATCTTCACACTGATCGCACACTGGAGATCGTTTAATTTTACAAAAATATAAATATCTATTTGTTGGTAGAAGCCTGTATAGAACTTTCAGCCGGAACCACCGAAGCCTGGGATCTTTAGTTGTTCTATATACACTTAAAAAGGCTTTTTTCCTGTCAATCCTATAGTTTAGTTCATTTTCCCATTTAGTTAATGATGTTGGCTCCTCGATGTGTCTTTCTTCCAGGGCGGAACTTAGAATGAACAAGAAAACAATCAAAGAAAGAAAGACCGGAAAGGAGAACAAAAGGAGAAAAGAGAGAGAGAGAGAGAGAGAGGGAGAGAGAGAGAGAGAGAGAGAGAGAGAGAGAGCAGAGCAGAGCAGAGCAGAGCAGAGCAGAGCAGAGCAAAAGAAGAAAACAGAAGGGGGGAAGCATTTACT
>CM065727.1:41125382-41132882 GCA_033310375.1 Conus canariensis | reverse complement strand
TTTTGGTCTTCCAGCAGCAAACTCCCGACGGCCTGCCGATGAACGATTCAACCCACGGAGCCTGTTCGCAGACTTAAGTCAGGGGACATAACTTGTTGTCAAGGGCCTTCGGCTCATAGAACGTTTGCTCTGGCCATCATCATTAGTCATCGTGGCATGTAGGGTCCACCGGTGGCGGCGCGGCAACAGGTACGTGAGCCAGAATGTCGTTGCTGTCTTAGTGTTCGTCATAGCGGTTTAGTGGGTCGTTGAGAATGCTTTGAGAGGCACTCTTCCTCTCTAACTATCCCGCTTTACGCTGGCTGCTTTGGCGCGAGCGCGCGCATGTGTGTGTGTGTGTGTGTGGTGTGTGTGTGTGTGTGTGTGGTGTATGCGCCCGCGCGTAAGTGTTCCACACTGCTTTTCATGAGGCCACCTCCCACCTTTCTTCTGGATCGTGCGTATGCGTTCGTCGTTTGCATGGTGGGTCCGCCATGAAGATACGAAAGTGGAAATGGAGAAAAAGAACCGCGAGATGCCCATGACTTACATACAGTGCTGTACAACAAATGAAATGTGAAAGGACATAGACACCACCACCCCACCACCCCCCCCCCCCCAAAAAAAAAAAAAAAAAACTAGATCTCATTTTTCCGCATCCTCGGGCTTCTCTTGGCCATTCAGCTGTTGTCTCCTGGACATTTTCATCGTTGAAACAGACTTGTACACATATTGACATATATTGCGTAAGGGGCCGGGGGGGGGGGGGGGGAGGGGAGGCGAGAGAAAGGATAGTGAAGCAGGATGGGGGGAGGGAGAGGCTTGAGGGCTAGAGCTTGAGGTTCCGGAAAAGTTGATGGCGAGTGGGAGTGGAGTGGAGGGTTGGGGCGGTGGGGAGGGGGGGGGCGGGTCTGTGAAGGAGACGTCACTTACGGATGGACTAATCCATATACGCCGCAGGACGTCTGCTAAACTAAAGGGATCCTCAATTTTCTCAGAGGAATGGCGGGGAGTACACATTCAGTGTGCTCATTCTTCAGTATCTGATCAAAGACCTATATCTGTAGAATATTCCAACACATCTATGTGTGTTCGTCTGCCATTTTTCAGAGGAACCTCAGTGCGAGCGCGCACGCACACACACGCACGCGCACCTATACACGCACGCGCGCGCGCATACAGAGAGATGAGAGAGAGAGAGAAAAGACGCACGCGTGCAGAGATACGGAGAAGTCGAGAGATCATGCATGCTCTCGTGTGTCTTATGAATCCAACTGAGACCAGTCAACTTGAACTGTTTCATTTATGGCCGATTGAACTGTGAACAAAAGAAAGAGGGGGAGTGGGAAAGGAGAGTAAAATACAAACAGAAACGTTGAACCGTAGAAACATGATGGAAAGGAAAAAAGAAATCGAACAGGCGCAAAATCTACGGCAGAATTCTCAAAAAAAATCTCTGAGTGCGTGCGTGCGCCTCTGTGTGTGTGTGTGTGTGTGCGCGCGCGCGCGCGCGCGTGCGTGCGTGCGTGCATGCATGCGTGCGTGCGTGTCTGTGTGTGTGTGTGTGTGATCAAACGACTGCAAATGTCTGCAATCCTCCTCCAGCTGTTGCTTTCAACACGAAGCTCACCGTAGATCTTCTTGTCGAGTCACCTTGATCGGAAACATGACGTCATTATCAGCAAGTATACAAACGTGGCTCGTGTGCGGCTCTCTTAGTTTCGATTCGTCACCCTGTTCGTAGGCAAGGCGGTACACTAATTAAATTTCGAAACCAGACTTTGGGAGTCAGTTTGCAATTCAAAGCTAGATCCACAAAAGCGTTTTTATACAAAGCACTGCAATAGCCTAGTTGCAGTTTGCAGTTCAAAGCCAGACCCACAAAAGCGTTCTTATACAAAGCACAGCAATAGTTGCTGTTTGCAGTTCAAAGCCAGATCCACAAAAAGCGTTCTTATACAAAGCACAGCAATAGTTGCTGTTTTGCAGTTCAAAGCTAGATCCACAAAAGCGTTTTTATACATAGCACAGGAATAGTTGCAGTTTGCAGTTCAAAGCTAGATCCACAAAAGCGTTTTTATACATAGCACAGGAATAGTTGCAGTTTGCAGTTCAAAGCTAGATCCACAAAAGCGTTTTTATACATAGCACAGGAATAGTTGCAGTTTGCAGTTCAAAGCTAGATCCACAAAAGCGTTTTTATACATAGCACAAGAATAGTTGCGGTTCGTAGTTCAAAGCGGATCTACAAAAGCGTTCTTATGCATAGCGCAGCAATAGTTGCTGAACTGTGTATTAAAGTAACTTTAGTTTATAAACAGTTGTTGAGTGGTTAACAATGCTGGGCCTTTCATCTTTTCACCTGCTGAACGTTGACCATTGCTCTTCAAGAGTCGGTGTCTGTGCTGCTGAAGACAGGATCAACACCCGGCAAAAAGAGTGGTTTGTCACACGGTATGCGCCTTTGTGCCTCCTAAACGGCTTCTGGAGACAGAGCAGATGAGACCCTGTAAATCTTTACCGAATGACGTTGTTACCGATCTAATCTACATAGGCCTACACACGGCAGAAAAACGTTGGCTAGGGTATAACTCTCAGTCATTGTAGCAGATCTATGGAGCACTTTTAAATGCTGCACATGTCTTGTGGATCCTCCACCGCCACCACCCTCTCCGGCCTCCTCCCCTCTGCCCCGCAGAGAGAGAGAAAACTGAAATTTTTTGGTCACCTTTCCTACTCTGCTTCCTTTTGTTTTTTTGTGTTTTTTGTTGTTTTGTTTTGGGTCCCCCCCCCCCCCCCCCCCCCCCAACCCACCCGTCTAAGAAGCGTTTCGTGAGCAATACTGACTGCTTAAACATCGGCCTTATCATCGAGATGAGTACAGTGCTGACAGGCCAGGCCCAAGAAGAGACACAGCACGACACAGACGGAGGCATGGATGACACTGGAGACGCTGCGGGATGCGTCCCTTTTGAAGTCGTCGATTTTGGAGTGATCCATGCACTCAAAGGCCATGTGCGTCATGTTTGAAGGATCGGACTTGATCACGCACACAGACCAGTTCGGGCAATCATCGTCGCCGTTGCACGAGATGTTGCTCAGGGTGCCAGCTTTGTAGCATTGTGTCATGTCCCTGTTCACGCGGGTGTCGGGTAAACACGCACACCGCCCCACCCCAAGCACGCATAAGGCGTGCAGTCAGAATAGTTCTTGCAGGTGAAGCCGTGCAGGAGCGGTGCCTGGTCAACGCAACTCGTGTGATGCGCCGTCAGCATCTGGTCCGTGTCGCAGTAGCAATGACCCGAGGCAAAATTTGGATGGCGCAGGCACAGTGTGGACCCGATGGCATGGCAGTTTTGCGGGCTGACACATAGTTTGATGGTCTTGAACTCCACTCCAAAGACACAGGTTGTGTTGCCGATGGTCGGTAGACCGGCTAGGTACACCGACTGTGGCTCTGGAGGAGGGGGCCTGCAACTGCAGACAAGACTTATTTCGTTGGACAAGGTCTTTAGTGCAGTCATCCTGCGTTTCATGATAATAGCGCAGGCAGACGGCTGTATCCACGCACTCCTCCTCCGGATTTTTGTTGGGGCATCCCTGACCTACTAATCGCTTTTTTTCTCCTTGGGCGAGGTGCAGAACAATCAGAAGGCTTAGAAGCAGAAGCAGGAGTGATCTGAAATACCCGCGAGTCATCACAACAGTAACGTGCTTCATTTGTCAGTTTCTTCAGATTGTTGGGAAAGAACTGGAAAACATCATTTTGTCTTGACGTCTTATTTTGTTTTTGTTTTGGTGTGTGTGTGTGTGTGTGTGTGTGTTGTGTGTGTGTGTGTGTGTGTGTCGTAAAGTAGGCCCGAAGTTAGCTTCAGATTAATAATATTCTTCGTAGCGTTCGCCGAAAACAAAGACAATCAAGCCGCAGTTGAAAAGATGCTCCCAGGATTCACCGAAAGGGGGAGAGAATGATGAATCCATCGGTGCTCAACCAATCATGACTGCAAATCCCAAACGGACTATGAACATGGACCAAATGGAATATCCATGTGTCTGTGGAAAGCGTTTCGCTACCACCCGTGGCATGAAGATCCACAGAACAAAGATGGGATGTGTGAAGACTCATCTGAATGAGCAGCAGCGCACTGCATCAGCAGATAAGACGTCGGAAGACCAAGGCCAGGATTTAAACCACAGTGCCAAGGACATCCACGCTGTTGGTTCGGATGAGGAATTTGCACAGGCCCTCGATGCCAGGCGCCTGAAACTCAACCTGCCACGAGCAAACGAAACTGAAGATTGGGAGAAACTGGATGCAAAAATCGTCCAAAGACTCGATGCACTGATAGGGAAAAACACCCTGGAACACAAACTAGCCACATATGGGGACATTGTGTATGCCACATGTAGAGACGCCTATGGAGCAAAACTACCCAAAGAGAAAACACCTCCAAAGAAATCCAGACGCCAAGAAAAGATGGACAAGATCAGGGTCCAAAAGAAAAACCTCAAGATGCAAATGAAGACCGCACTGCCAGCTGAAAAACAAGGCTTGGAAAAATTGTGGAAAGACCTGAAAGAAAAACACAGTGCCCTCAGCAAAGCGGAATCTGCGAGGAAGAGGAAGAGCAAAAAGAAGAAGACACAAGAGCGCTTCTTCAGAGACCCCTTCCAGTTTGCCAGAACACTGTTTGAGCAGCCAAAATCTGGGACCCTAAGTGTGGACAAAGGAGTTCTTGAGCAGCATCTGAGGAAAACATACTCTGACCCACAGAGCAAAGCACCACTCGACATTCAAGGTCTGGTGTGGCCAACCAACCCTGAGGAACAGTTCAATGGCAAGCCTCCAACGTTGGCGGAAATCAAGAAGGTGGTCGACAAAGCCAGAGCCAAATCATCACCAGGGCCAAACGGAATACCTTACCAGCTTTACAAGAAATGTCCCAAGGTGCTGGAGTGGCTCCACAGGCTGCTGCGATCGGCTTGGAGAAACCAGAAGATCAGCGGCCAGTGGATGACGGCAGATGGTGTGTACATCCCCAAAGAGCAAAACTCAAGTGACATTAGCCAGTTCAGGCCAATATCACTACTGAACGTCGAAGGGAAAATCTTCTTCTCTGTCATGGCAGCAAGGCTGACCAAGTGCCTGATGGAAAACAAGTACTTGGATGTGTCAGTCCAGAAAGGTGGCATCCCAGGCGTGGCGGGCTGTGTAGAACACGCCGCAATGATCTGGGACGCAATCCAAAAAGCAAAAACAGAAAAGAGAGACCTGGACGTAGTGTGGCTTGATCTGGCAAACGCATATGGATCTGTGCCCCATGAGATGATACAGTTGGCTCTTGAGATGTACCATGTGCCAAAGAACATCCGCGACATGCTCAAGAAGTACTTCAATGGCTTCTCAATGCGGTTCTCTACCAAGGAGTACACAACAGACTGGATCAACTTGGAAGTGGGTATTGCAATGGGCTGTGCAATTTCCCCAATACTGTTCGTGCTGGCAATGGAACTCATCTTGAAAGCAGCAACAAACAACGCGAGACAAACAGACCTTGGCGATGGATACAAGATGCCTCCTCTCAAGGCCTTCATGGATGACACTACAGTGATTTCATCCAGAGAAGACGAGACACGTCATGTGCTGGAGAGGCTGGACGACATAGTTGCCTCATCCAGAATGAAGTTCAAGCCAAAGAAATCACGGAGTCTCTCACTGAGGAAAGGAAAAGTGGCCGGATCTGTGGTCTTCAGTGTTGCCAACCAGGCCATTCCAACAGTCACAGAAGAACCAGTCAAGAGCCTTGGAAGATGGTATGATGATACGCTGAAAGACACACAAAGAGCAAAAGAAACCAAGCAGATGGCGGAGGAAGGCTTGGAGACCATTGACCAGTGTGGGCTCCCTGGCAAATACAAGGTCTGGTGTCTGCAGTTCATGCTGATACCAAAGCTGCTATGGCCTCTGATGATATACGACATCTGCACCAGCATAGTGGAGGCAATGGAAGCCAAAATCAACAAGTTCACAAGGAAATGGCTTGGTGTCCCACCCTGTCTGACTGACATAGCGCTGTACTGTCGCCAAGCAAAGCTGAAACTACCCCTGAAATCCATCCTGGAGGAATACAAAGCAGGGAAGATCAGACTTCAAAGCATGCTGGAGGACTCAGGAGACAAGGTGGTAGAAGCAATTAAGCCCCAGCTGAAGACAGGCAGAAAATGGAAAGTTCAAGAGGCGATGGATTCTGCAAAAGAAAGTCTCAAGATCAGAGAAATAACAGGACACACACAGACCAACAGACAGGGACTGGGGGTGACCAAAACTGAATGGTGGTCAAAGGCCAAAGGAAAAGCCAAAAGAGACATGATGATTCAGGAGATGAGAAAAGAAGAAGACCAAAAAAGACTCCAAAAAGCAGTCCAGCAGAGCCAGCAAGGGCAATGGACAACGTGGGAGAATGCACTCCAAAGAAGTCTCACTTGGAATGACATTTGGCACATGGCCCCTCTCAGGATCAGCTTCATTCTCAGATCTGCATATGACCTTCTGCCCTCAAATGCAAACCTGGTGAAGTGGGGGAAAACAGACGATCCTGCATGCCCCCTCTGCCATGAAAAACAAACAGTGGAGCATGTCCTAAGCTCATGTAAAGTAGCCCTGGCTCAAGGAAGGTACACATGGAGGCACAACCAAGTGCTCAAAGAAATTGTACAAGTAGTCTGGGCTAGTACCAACACCACAAAAGGGAAAATCAGGACTCCAAAAGCACCCGCAACATTCTTCACGGCAGGAGGCAGCAAATCATGGCCAAGAACAACAGTGCCACTCGAAACATGCAGGCAGAGTCTGCTGGATGGGGCAGATGACTGGGAGTGCACTGCAGACCTCCCAGAATGGAAGAGTCACCCAGAGATCATCAGCAAGAGTGGCATGAGACCAGACATAGTAGTCCACTCTAAGTCAACCAAGCAGCTGATCATGATCGAGCTCACGGTGCCATATGAGAACAGAATGGAGGCAGCTCAAATCTACAAGACTGAAAAGTATGCTGATCTGGCAAACAGCCTGAGGAGAGAAGGCTATCAGGTCAAAGTCCTCACTGCAGAAATTGGAGCTAGGGGGTTTGTAGGAACGTCTGCATACAGCCTCATGAAACAGCTCTCAGTTGCAGGGAAGGAAAAAACCAGAGCCCTGAAAGCAATGGCAGAAGCGGCAGAGAGGTGTTCAAGCTGGATCTGGTCAAGGAGGAACAAAAGTGAACTTCATAAGGCTTAATTTCCCTACAAATATCAGGTGTCCCTGTGGCTCAGTGGTTAAAGCGCGAGTCATTAAGTGGAAAATGAGCATGTCCAGAGGGTCATGGGTTCGAATCCCAGCCATGGCTCGTCCCAAGATGGGAAAAAAAGGGGCAGCAGAGGGACATCCGGAGTCATGAACCGGGTGTGGCCCAACCCCCCTAGAGTGTCAGGAGATAAGGGCCGAAACACTTGCTTGAAGGGGGCTTCTCTTCTGAGGAC
>CM065727.1:41105382-41110382 GCA_033310375.1 Conus canariensis | reverse complement strand
TTTCTTTCTTTTTGTCAGTTACCAAAGACGTTGTTGTATTGTTGATTTAAATCTTGATTTTCTGTCAGTTAACTAACGAATGACTTCTGTCCGTCAGTTACCTAACCATCGTTGTTTCCATGTTGTAGTCCCAATCCTATCTGTGTTGAAGTTTTCTCAGTCATTACCCAAAGACCAGTGTCTGGTTTGATGTTTCGTATGTCAGTTACTCCAACCATTCTGTTTGATGGTCGTCATCGTTACCCAAAGACCAGTGCGTTCGATTTGTATTTCAAGTACTCAGACTAATCTGTTTTTTTTATGTTTTGTCGCTCGGTTACTCCAGACCAGTGTCTGTGTTTGATGTTTCGTCAGTCACTTAGCCACAATCAATATCTGTTTTAACGTTCCTATGCCAGTTTTACCTATTACAGAGGCCATGTCGTTTTGAAGCGATGGCATAGGATTCTCAGAGGGTCCGAGCGTTGACTTGATGATATTCCATCGCCCGTTTGGCCCTCTGTCTGCCAGACAGACAGACCGATGGAGTGGAATGCCCCAGGGTCCCATTCTGCCGACGCCCTCTGGAAAGGAGGATCATGCTTGCGCGACGCCGCCGGACTGTCCGGCTGTCTGCATGGGTAGTGCTGGTCTGATATGATGGTTGATGGTCCACCGTTCATGGATGTCCGAGGAGCAGTAGTGATGCACATGCTCTTGTATTATTCCCTTTGTTCATTGGACTGTCACACCGGGCAACATCGTTTTAATATATATATAATATAAGGAGAGAGAGAGAGAGGGAGAGAGAGAGAGAGGATCACACCGTCCCGTGACTGAACTCCGGAGAGTGTTGCTTCAATGCAGCTGATTTAAAATACTGATAGACTGTGTTTCTTGTGTGTCTTTATGTGTTGTGGTTTCACATGTATATTTTAGGGGGTGGGGTTGGGGGCTGTTCTATTCAGTGTATTAGGACTTAACTGGGGGCAGCGTCGAATTGGGTTCTTTATTGAACCATTCTGGGTGCCCGTTGGAAAAGTGTTTTGGATTGTGATTGTGTTCAGTTCATTGCTCGGCTACATTACCAGGCGGAGTAGGTGTGCGATTCTGTTCCTGTGTGTGTGTTGTGTGTGTGTGTGTGTGTGTTGTGTGTGTTGTGTGTGTCCTGTAGTGGCAGAGACTGAGACGTGTGTTTAAATTGTGGTTGTGTGTTAACTTCATTGGCTTGACTACTACATTCCTAGGCGGAGTCAGTGTGAGATCCAGTCTGCTGTACTGGTTCATGGCCTGTCAGCACCAGGAAAGGATACATGTTTAGAGGGGGAGATGAGTCTGATTACGGAGGTGGGGAGAAGGAGGGGGCGGGGGGTGGGTGGGGGGCAAGTTGGGCGCGGTACGTTGCCTCTCTCTCTTCGTTAAGCCCCCCCCCCCTCCACACATCCACCTTCCCCTTCCCTCTGCCCTGTCCCACCGTCTGGGAGCCAGCCACTCCCCGCTCACACTGTCACACGGCAGGGCGCCGGAGCACGTGCAACGGGTTCCTTGGCACACACACACACACACACCACACCACACACACTGCACGCACGCTGCTACTCCTCCTCCTCCTCCTCCTCCTCCTCCTTCTTCCCCAGGCAGATAGCGGAGGACAGGGCCTGACAGTGGTCAAACTGCCATCCAGTGTGGTGTGAACTCGAGCTGGTCTCGGAGAGCTGGCCGGGGATTGATCGGAGGCGTTTTTCCTCTCGTCACTGTCAGTTGTCAGCTACGCGCGCGCGCGCGCGCGCATGTGTGTGTGTGTGTGTGTTTTGTCGTATGTGTGTGTCGTAAACGTGGGGAGGAAGGAGAGCCCGTCGTGACGGTGGTGGAGTGGCCCACTTTTCCCCCCACCCCCAGTCTCTTTCCCCCCCTCATCGGTGTCATTTCACGCTGTGATGACACGCCGTCCCTTCACGTGTCGGACCTGTAGTGGAATCGATTTCTCTGTGCTACAAGTAAACGATTGATTGACTCCGAGGAAAGGAAAGGAGCGCGTGATTCCTGAGTTCTATTTGGGAAGGAAAAAAAAGTACAAGAAAGTGTGAGAGAGGGGGATGAAGAAATAGAGGAATGAAGGTTGCGGTGAAGAGAGCGAGTTGTGACGTTGAAGACGTCCAGTTGGGATAGGGAGTGTGGCGGTGCACTCAGCCTTGAAGCCCGCCATCGATTGCCGTCAGCTGAGGATCATCAGAGGCCGGGATCAGTCACTCGTCCCTCGGCTCACCTGCAGATAGCATCAAAGTCCGTTGACTCGTGCCGTCCACTTAAGAGTGTCTGCCGGAAACGTCCGGCTGTCCACACCGGACACTACCATGGCGACTCGTTTCTCGTCGCCATCTGAAGTGCACCCAGCTTGATGGTCGGAGAGGCCACCCGGCTGTCCACACGGAACAGAATCATCGCGATCCTTCCTGTTTCACCTGGAATACCACCAGCATGCTGCAGACAAGGATCACCTGGTGGGTGTACAGGGCAGTGTGGCCGTGGTCCTTTGCCGTGGAGTGGTGATCAGGAGTAGCCTGCACAGAGAGGACAGCCGGCTGTCAAACGTCACGGTGCTGCTGTAGTCCTTTCCTTGATTCATCTCCTGTCCACACGTCCACAGCCGCTGTAACGGACAGGCCGCCTGCTGGGGGACGGGCTGTACGCCTCCCCACCCGCACACCGCTGCGTCAATGAAGAGAGCCTGTCTCTATGAGGCGAGGCAGAAGTGATCATTGATTGAGTCTACCTCACTGGCCGACTCGGCTCGCCACTCCGATCCCATCCACCTTGTTTAAGGGAAAATCGATAGGAAAGCGTACGGTGGATTGATTTTCTGACATACCAATTTAAGCCGGGAAACCAACTATTTTTATATCGCCTCGCCACAAGTTCGATATGATGTGAAAACGTGTGATGACGAAACTCAGAGCCAGTGAAACAGAAAGGTCGATGTTTGGGGATTGATTGATTTAAAGTGCAAGCAAACAGAAATAAAGCATTGCTGCGTACGACTTAATCTGGAAGCCAAAAGATTCGGTAACATGTGTCAGTAATTCTTTCACGATCCAGACAACACCATGTGTGTGGTGAATTCCTTTGCATGACTCAAACACAGCAGCAGTGAACTGAGAGAGCATGTCTCCCTAGGCACACTCACACACAGTGATCCACCACCCTACCTCTTGTTGTCACCACCCTGCCTCTTGTTCTCACTGCCGTTCACACAGGAGTTTCTTGTGATCCAGACAGTGGCGAGAGGGAGAGAAAAAAAAAGTTTGGTGTCGGTGTTCGGCACTGTGTTAACTCTGGTGGTGTGTGGTAGAATCAGTCGTGACAGCTGTCTCAGATGGATCGACAGAGGAGGTCGTCGTCGTCGCCGTTACGTCTGTAGGTGAACAGCAGCACGCGAGTCTTTCTGGGCTGTTATTGAATTCTCCTCCTCCACCCTCTCTGTCCTATTGATTTCGGCCTGTCCTCAGGCCTCCCTCCAGTTTCTAGGCCATCGGGAGCTTTCTCTCGTTCATGGCCTCCTCACGGTTTCAAACTAGGTCTGTCTGCAGTTCTAGTTTTGGTGCCATGAATGGGAAACGGGCGTATGCAAGTACGCTAACAGCGCCTAAAGGAATAGAATTATAACAGACGTAAACCAGTCTCTGATCGCAGGCAAAGTATTTCTTTGGTCGCGTTTCTGTTGCCGTCCTTCATGTTTTGTTTTGTTTTTACCCCTGTCTCTCTTAAGTGAATTATGTATGTGTGAGACCGTAGGCTGATGGTTTGGTTTCAGAATCAAATTGTGTTGTGAAAAGTTTCACATCAAACCAGATCCGATGAACCTGTTTTTCTTTGTGTGTGTTTCTTCATGTCAGACTAGACAATTAGACAATGATTATCTGAAGCGGTGTTTGTAAGCAAATGTCAAGACAATGACATTTTAGCGGTTTTCTATAGAAAACTACTTGTGAAACATTGCTTCTGTATTTCCATCCGTGATAATTTTAGAATCATAAATATGCATTACATGATTTGGTTAAGTGGAAATGTTGCAAAAACTGAGCCTTAGCTGGATACGTCAACGGACAAAATGTGCTTCATGAAGAGTCATGTACTGAAAACGTCCCACGCATAGTACACATTCAGGAAAGCACGCAAGGTAGGGCTGGTTTCCGGCCATTGATGTCAAACACCATAATAATCGACAACTAAACCTGTTCTGTCTCGTTCAACATTTCTTTCATGAAGCTGAGTGTGCAGGTAGCGGCGTACGTCAGGGTTTGCCCTGGAATCATCTCATTGAACGCACTCGTGGAAGTAGTACTTTTATGAGGTTCGTTCTGATCGAAAATATTGACTTTCCGCCTCGCACTCTCTTCCAGGGGAAAAAAGGTGACATTTTCACCATGTGTGGGTCACAGTGCTGGAAGGGTCTGAGCTCCACGTTTGATCCGGAAGCGATGTGTCGTGTTTCCTGACCGGGAGATGTGTACATTTTGTTTACTGCTGCTTCTGGGAGACCACGCTAAAGTCTTCAAGACGTGTGTGTGTGTGTGATCTGATTGTCCATCTTGAAGCCATCTTGTAGGCATGTGGACGCAATGTGTGCTGTGGCCCAGACCTCGTTTCTTACTGTGGATGTATTGTGTTGGGAATTGTAGTCCCAGAGTTTTGTCGTGAGTGAGTTCTTCTTTCAGTGTCTCGGATGTACGTAAGATTGTGACGGCGAGTGTCAAGCTGGCTGTAAGGGAATGCTGAGCGTAGCGGTTCGTTAGTGGTGTACCGTTCAACGAATCAAAGGTGTGTGTGTGTGTGTGTTGAGTGGGGTGCGTACACACGATCCTCAGACCATGGAAGAAGAGAAGAGTCAGGGAGGATGAGCGGTCTCACCCCGGAAGGAACCTGCCCAGGCACAGGCTTCACGATCTTCACCTGCTTCTTCCGACCCTCCCCAGACCGAGGGTCGTCGTGCCGTGACGTCATCTTGGCGGCCGTTCAGCTCC
>CM065727.1:41087882-41095382 GCA_033310375.1 Conus canariensis | reverse complement strand
GTGCGACTCGAAACCTACAACTGTTAATGTCTACACACCAAGGTGCTTTTGTCACACGTGTACCAAAAAAGAAACACGCATTCGCAGCCTACACTGTGCGTAATTTCAAGCCCGCTTGGAAACGTTGAAAAATGTCGATAGAAATCAAAGATCTGCTTTGTACATTTCCTTACTTAGGGAGGAACTATTGTGTCTCCATCGGTTAGTGTTCGGGCGCTAAAGCACCCCGGAAGGGACACACAGATGCTTCTCCACAATCTCCTGCAGATTGACGGGTGAGGACGGGGAATGTCTGGCGGGGAATGTTTGCGAAGGACAGTCTTTCTTGTTGAGTTAGGAGGACTAATGGATTCGTCTCGTTGGAGGCCTCCATTTGGTCTGAGTCTGAGGGGTCCTGGAAAAGACCCGCGGGTTTTTTTTTGTTCGTTTGTTTTTGTTTCTGTTTTCCAATTCAAGATTCTTGGAAGGTTTGAGTGATCGTTGAGTTGTTAACTGAAAAAGGGGGATGAGATGGGAGGTGGGGGGGGGGGGTCGTACATCTAAAGACAGAGAGAGAGAGAGAGAGAGAGAGAGAGAGAGAGAGAGAGAGAGAGATGAATCCTATTTTCTGAGTTGAAGGTTATACATCAATTTGTTTGACTCACATGTGTTACAAGTGACTTCATACAATCCTGCAATTTCGTGTGTGTGTGTGTGTGTGTGTGTGTGTGTGTGTGTGTGTGTGTGTGTGTGTGTGTGTGGTAAACTTAAAAGTTCGCATTTTCTCAGCAAGTACACGTATTTGCGCAATAAAACCTGGCAGAGTGATTAATATTAACAGTTATTTCGGCCCATTCCGTGGGTGGAAGTGTCACCAAATTCTCATGGCCGTAAATCGGCGGTTAACATTTTCATCAAGAAAATAAACGCTACAATTTGGTTTAGAAATTCTGATGACTTTCAGTGATTGCCACATTGGTAAAGGACGTGCTTAGTAGTAATATTATTTTTAAATTCTGTTTCAAATATTCAGTTGCATACTGTCAACATCACGCCATTTAATGCCATACCCACCAAGCTAAAGGGGAGATATAGATAAATATACTACTAAACATGGAACTAAGTCAGATCACATATGCACAGCGAAGCGTCTAGCATTTTACGTCAAAATATTAAGACATTCTGATGATGCACATTTTGAATACGTGGGCGACGTATTGTTTAAGGATTTGAGATCAAACCATCCGATAGAAATAGGTCTATGGGATGAACTAAGTAGCCCTCTCGTAATTGACTGAGAGAGCAGCAGTGATCAGGTTCTAGATATCTTATACTGTTGTTGTAGGGACAAAAAGAGAGAGAGAGAGAGAGAGAGAGAGAGTCTAGGAGGGGGGATGGATGGGGAATGGACTGTCGGGGGAGAGAAACGAAGGGGAACAGTGGGGTGATAGCGTCGAAGGGGACTGAGAAAATGACTGGTTAACTCTCATTCTCAGAAATGCGAACTCGCTAAGTTGTCTGCTAGAACTAGCGCTGACCGTCACGTACAATTTCAGTTCTTCTTGTCAGGTTTTGTACTCATTTCCTTCCCCTTTCACCGTGTGCCTTTGATCCTGCTGTTGAATGGATTCATTACAAGTGAGGAAAATAGGCAAATTTCCTCTTTTGTTCACGTGTGCCGTCACTGTTCAAGAAGCAAGAAATGCATGGTAATAACAAAGTGAGAACGGCAGGTTGATATTTTCATATTACTCATGTGTGTGTGTGTGTGTGTGTGTGTGTGTGTGCGTGTGTGTGGTGTGTGTGTGTGTGTGTGTGTGTGTGTGTGTGTGTGTGTGTTGCTTGCCCATATTTTTGGAGGGAATCACCGGTCACTATTGTACTTAACTCATAAACGCGCTACAAAATTTTGTGCGCGGCGCATTAGATTCGGCTCATAAGGACACCTTGAGAGTTCTCGGTTGCATTACAAATGCTAGTCATAATGTCAGACAGAGAATGTCCTTAATCACGTTGATGGCTTGATACTTAAAGCCCAACACAGTTACTCAATGTACTTAAGCTGACAGGTTTTCTTTCATGTTTAAGTAAACTGCCGTCTCGAATGGTTATGGCATAGTGTCATAGACTAAAAAAAAATCTTCCACAAAAACAAATTTCAATAGTTTGAGGAGTACGCTTGACTGGGAAATAAATATGGCTAGTCATAATTCTAAGTTTAGGTCAGTCTTTTGATTCATGAATTTGGAATACTTTCGAAGTGTAATCCAGGCATTTTCATTTCTATGTAGTTCTCTTCTTCGACCTGCATACAGCCGTGGTGAGGTCTTTGCGTTCGTCGTGGCTCTAAGCATGTTGATCGGATGTGGGCGATCCAGATTAATCAGTTCACGCGTTGTAAGATGGGGCAACAGGGAGATAGATATGCAGATGAAGTGAAAGGGACTGGTCACGGAGGAAAGTAGACACTGACGTCATTTGGGATCATAACTGGAAACAGAGCCATGTGCTGAGAGAAGGAGCAATTTGGAAATAGACGTTTGATGATCAGAAGGTTCCAACGATGAGAAAGCACCTGTGACAAAGAGTGTCCAATGACTGAAATAAATGCCGTGCCGCTGAAAGGATTCCAGTGGTCATTAGCCACGGTAAGCCCCTGTGACATGAAGCGCCAATGACCATAAAAAACTGGCACTTAATCACAAGCGACAAAGAAAAGTAGGTACCAGCAATCATTAGCCATATTAACCACCAGTGACAGAAACCCTGCCAAATGATCATTGGACCATGGTAATTACCAGCCATCCAAGAAAAGGAATGGAGAAAGGGGGGAGAGGTTGGGTGGCTTCCAACGATCAACGACCTAGTACTGGGCATAGGCATTGATTTCCCACTCTCCTGGTTCTGAAGACTCTCAGGCCTGATCGATGACAGATGATGCGGACAACCTCCATTCTTCACGTCTTCATGTGGGACGACTTGGTCCGGACCAGCCCGTTGTAACGAGCACGGACTGTGTGGTTAGAGGGCTAATGACTATTGATGAATGAGCAAAGGCGGGGAGGGGGGGGGGGGGATGCTGGTGCACTAGATGAGCTGAGCCTTCGTTGTTAGGCAAGGTGGACGAACACTTTTCTTTATGGCCCAGGGGTGGGCGTAGGATGATACTCGGCTTGAACATCATCAGTAGCTAACCTTTTCAAAATATTCTCAGTATTCCTTGTTAGTTTACCCTGCCTGCGTCTCTCTCGCTCTCTCTCTCTCTCTCTCTCTCTCTCTCTCTCTCTCTCTCTCTCTCTCTCTCTCTCTCTCTCTCTCTCTCTCCAAACATACGTGCTAAAGAAAACTGGTCTGGCGGTAAAAAGCAAATAAAAAAAGATGATAATAAAAACGTTGGATTTGGGACGATGTAATCATTTTGTTACGCTGTTCAAAATTTCATTATTCGTTCCAGTAGTCGTATCCTTATTTTAATGTAGACGTATTGTCTTCCACCTGATTAAACGGTGCCCACAATTTTTTCCATCAGCTACAATATGCTGGCGTTGTCGATCACATCACTAAAAATGAAAAGCGATACCTCTTCCCGGTGATAAGAGAAAGGAAGGGACGCAATCTCTCAGGACAATAGCAATCACAGTAATTGCCCCTCGGGCTGTGAGCTTCGAGACAGAGAGAGAGAGAGAGACAGAGACAGAGACAGAGACAGACAGACAGACAGGCAGAGAGACGGACAGAGCATTTAACCTTGGAAGCAAAGGTAGCTCGATGCTGACCCATCTTTCTCAACACCCTTACTACTTTTCGGATTGGGTACCCCGGTAAGACCCATAAGAGACACGGAAAGGCAGGTTTCAGTGTTTTGCATTATTGTATTCCAATCTTTATATGTCTTATGAATTCAAAAAAAAGAAAAGAAAAAAAAGAAAATCTGCATTTGCCGTTCACGAACCGTTCTATAATGTGTGTATTTTCATTCTAGCAGAGCTTAATCCCTACAATTCCTCGTTCTTGCGGATAGTGAAACCATGGAGAGAAGAAAAAAGATGGAGCGTTACGAACATAAGAAGATACGGACTGGCAATTGACAAAAGTACCGGAAAAACCGTGTCGTAAACACTACGTCTGTGACAGACATTTCAAGTGAGGGAACGGAGGGGTGAGGAGTGACAGGGGCTGCCATTTGATTGCAATTATTCTCAAGTCATTTCACAGACGGTCGGACGTTTCCAAGGACCTTGTCACCATCCATCACGTGACAATGGCTGACGCAGAAGCGCTGTGCATGTGCCACAAGCAGCGGCAGCAGCAGAGATGTGACCCAGGGTGTTAGCCCCGTGCCTGGCCAGCTGTAAACAAGGCCAGAGTGCGCTGCCAGCAAAGCTTAGGAAGGCAGGGCGGTGAATTGAAACAGCGAAAGCCGTGACTCCTCGTTCGTGTTTGGAGCTCTGTCCCTGTTGGGCTTAGGGGGCTTCAGGGGGGCTCTGTGGAAATCTTACCGGTGGTATTGAATGGAGTTCACACAACAGCGGGAGGGGGGATCTTGGTGTGTAGATAGAATCTCTCTCTCTCTCTCTCTCTCTCTCTCTCTCTCTCTCTCACACACACACACACACACACACACACACACACACACACACACACACACACACACACACACACACACACACATTTATTGAAGGGAGAAAGAGTCATTCTTTTTGCATCAGGTAATAAATGTCGAGAACGATCCAAAAGTTCGTTTGTTCGTATGTTATGGAAGAGTTGGGTGAAGATGCCATTCTTGTTCAAACACGTCTCAGTCGCCATGGCTTTTTGTTCCTGTTGGTCGTCAACTCTCTTCCTAATGTTCACGGGCTGATGGGGGGATACAAACCTGTGGAAGTGTGATATATGACATTGAAATAAACACTCGCCACCCGCTGGACTACACCCCATCCCGCCACAACCCCGTCCATCCCTGCCGCGTTCTTTCCTGGCCTCTTCAATGTATTCTGGCCTGGAATGACCGTTGTGGTTCCTGGCTCACGATCGAAGACTGTAGTAACCGGGGGAGAGAGAGAGAGAGAGAGAGTGGTGGGTGGGTGGGTGCATGAAATTAGTGACAGCGGTTTGTGGTTGTGGTGGGTTATTCATTTCATCAGTCATAAGAATGCAAACGTCAGTATCGTGTGTTGACTAACTCGCGGTTTGCACCACTTAGGACATAGTTTGAAAAAATGGAAGAAGCGTCTGCGAACGGATAAGACGATGATTTTTTTTTAATGTATAACCCAGCTACAGGTCTGGAACTTCCTCCTGGCAGGTCTCTGCACTCATGACGCCGCCAGGTCTTCCATCCCCTCGGCCCATCCACTGCTGCTAGCCACTGTCCTCGTGTTTCACCCTTCCAAGTTTTATCACCTGTGGACCAACAGAGCCATGAGAATATCTATGTATGAAGAAGATTTTTCACGGGAATGTATAGAAGACTCCACGGGTATACGTAAAGACGACTTCCACCCATTCCCGGTGATTGATTCATGGTCTGTTTGTTTGTTTTTTTACAGCACCATGTTATCCTGTTGGTCTCCTCCTGCGTGGGCATAAGTTGTGAATAACAGTTTTACTGGCTGTGGAGAAATACAACTCCAAATAATGCACTACGCGGTGTATCAAGTACTGACACACGCAAGCCGGTTGGGGGTTCGATGCACGACAGTTAGTGTACAGTATGGCATCAAATGACACTCCTCTGCCTCGCAATAGATGTTTTCATCTTGAAGTTTAGCCGAAAGAATTCAAACAGATTAGGGTCTGTTTTAGCGTTACAAAAATAATGAAAAAAAAAAATACGGTTGAAATGTGCTGTGCTAATTGAAAAAGAAAGAAAAGAGACAGAAAGAAAAAAAAGAAAGAAAGAAGAGAAGAGAGGCGTCTCGCGTGACGCGCACTGGGCTGCCACGTGACTTGCCACGTGTACATTGAACGTCATGTGCAGTGACATTGGTGCACCAAATGCCACACAAGTTGATGGCTTGGCATGAAGCTACTTGCACGCAGGGAGTTGTTCAGTTAATGGAGGTGGAAGGGGGGGGGGGGGGACGGTGGCTGTAAGAATAGCAACATTTGAAAAAGCCAGAATAGACAGGTCGACGCCATGATAGCGTGCTGTCCTTTTCCTCTCCCTTGCTGAGACGTTGACCCGGAAGAAATGAGGGCGGAGAGGAAGAGAGGAGGATGGGGGGGGGGGGGGGGGAGGGGGGGTGAAACCATGGGCAATGAAAACCACCGGGACCAGACTGTAAATATTTCATCGGCCGCTGGACTAGCCCCCACTCCCCTCAACCCTCCCTTCCCCATTCCACTACACTCTCCCTCCCCCCCTCCCCTACCTCTCTTTCTTTCCTCCAGACCTGGTCAGCATTTTTTTTTCCAGTCTCAAGCGGTTCCTAGCCAGAAACTGAAGCTCTGTAAGGACTTAAGGGACGAGTGATGGAAGCTAAGGTGGAGGGGGAGGTGAGGGAGAGAGAGGGGCGCGTTAAAGGAGAGACAGTGGCTTTGCTGGATTGGCTCTGAAGGTGGGTAGGTTGCTTGACTGTGTAGGTGTCCACCACAGTCCAGTTGTAAATGTCGGTGGTCATGGTCACGATTTTGCTGCGGGATGTGATACATGGAGATGATGGTATGATTATATTATTATGATTGATGATTGTTTAATCTATTCTTGATTGCTTTGCCGACATCGAAGACTATAATCATAACTGGTGCAATGGTGGTGGTGGTGGTGTAGTAGTAGTATGTAGTTAGTATAGTAGTAGTAGTAGCAGCAGCAGCGGCAGTAGTTATGGTTGTGTTCCACCATTTCTATGTTGTTCGACATCGGATAGAGTGCAACGCTTGGTGGAATAACAGGACTCAGATCCCAGCCCCCATCGTGTAGTGCACGTGCAACGTGGACTCTGAGGAACATAGAGACCTCTGGGTAGACCAGGCAAAACACAGACACGGTAGAATATGGCCTTTTCAGTGTGTGAAGCAAGTGGAACTCACAGTAGAACATAGAGCATTATCTAGGCCTGGGTTGAGCAGATGGAATACAGACACGGTAGAACGTAAGAGCTTCTGTAGGAAGAGCAGGTGGAACATAGGCACAGCAGAAAATGAAGAGTTCTGTGGGAAAAGCCGGTGGAACATAGACACGTAGAGCAGGTCCAACGTAGATACAGTAGAACATAACGGCTTCAGTGGAAAAGCAGGTTGAACATAAAGACGAAAGAACAAAAAGGCTTCTATGCAGATGAAATATGGACACGTGAGATCGTAAAGGTTTCTTTGGGAAGAGCAGGTAGAAACTAGACTCGGTAGAATATGAACCCTTCTCTGAGTAGGTCACGTGGCACATAGACACAGCAGAACATAAAGCCTGCTGGTTGGAGCGGGTAAAACGTTGGCGAGGGAGAACACGGAGCCTTCTCAGGGTAGAGCAGATGGAACATCGACAAAGAAAAAAAAAGCGTTTTCCCTCGATATGATAAATAG
>CM065727.1:41080382-41082882 GCA_033310375.1 Conus canariensis | reverse complement strand
TGGTTGGAGGGAAATGAGGTGGGTCCCACTGTATTTTTTCGGTTTGTAGGCCATTTTGATTGTCTGGTTGTTTTTTTTTTCTTCAAACTATCAGACATTATCAGCCACTTGAATGGATCCATGTCTATGTGTCCGTCAGATTGCTTAGTTCCTGCCAATGACTGTCAATCAGTGTGCGCTTGTTCAAGCCTCCAGTCACACTGAACAGTGTGCGTTACGTTAAAGGCCACTAGCACACTGGTCATTGTGCGTTTCGTTTAAGGCCCGTTGCACACCGATCAACACACGTTTGTTTAAGACTTCAGCAACACTGATCAGTGTACGTTTCTGTAAGGCTCCACCCACACTGATCAACGTTTGGTTGTTTAAAAGTTCCTTCCAAACTGAACGTCGAATCGACACCGGTAAGTCACACTCATTCAGTCGATGCGACCGTTTGGTTCATCGTCATGCGGCCACGAAAGTCCTGTCAGAACTTTCAGAGCAAGACAAAAGCTGACCAATGTCCAGAAAGCGTTCAAGTGATCAGATTGTGTCAACAAATGTTGCTAAACATAGTCCGTTCTCGCAATAGACAATTCAGCAAAAATATTGTTTTACTTCGGTACATGAACACAATAGATGTTCCCCACGTACACCGGTATTGCAATGATCATCGCACAGCAGATTTTGTTTTTTATTTATGCGTGTGTTTCGGATAGGGTGTGGTTGTGTGTGTGTGTGTGTGTGTGTGTGTGTGGTGTGTGTGTGTGTGTGTTTTAATAACCGTTGTTATTTATGTAATACTGTTGTGCGCAACAAACCCAGCCAAATCGTCACTGGCAGTAGCAGGTCCAAGAAAAGGTGGTAGCGTGAGGAGATGGCATCAGTAAACTGCCTTCCTTTGCGAACGTCGCCATTTCATTCGTGGCCTGGCCAGTTCTGTTCTCATCTGCGAATAGTGCACTTCGGTGTTTGTATAGAGGGCAAGTGTTTTTGTCTGCCACCAATCACGAGAAGCCTCCTGCACAACAGCGGCGTTTCCACAAGCCTTCTAACAACAGTGACACGTTACCCACCGACCTGATTGGACCTGATGGCTAACGATGAATTGGGGGTTCATGGTTTATGTGTACCAGTGCCATTTTGACAATATTTAGACTGTACTGAACAGAGATATGATTTTTGCCTCGGTTGCTGGAATGTTTGTTGATCGCTGTTATATCCACTAACAGATAGTTAGCGGTGAGTGACAGCTAGATAATCAGCGGTGAGTGACAGCTCTGGTGCAACGACGGGCATGTTTCACGAGAGCCATTAATTAAGCGTTACTACACTTTCCAATTGGCTCTTCATCTTGAGGACCACGTTGGACTGGGGTTGATTGTGATGTACTTTTGTGTTCTTGAATTGCCCACAGCCTGGCTGCTATTTTCATTGACAAACATCTTGCAAACATCATAGTCAGACATCCTGGCTAGCAAGAGGTTGGTTGCAGGCTGATTAATTTCGTTGATTCCTAAAGACTTGGTATCTGCTGATGTTTGTGGTCGGTTCGGCTCTTTTCTTTGGGATCCAGATTTGATTTAAGAAGAACGTGGGAGATTTTTTTTAATTACTTAGATACCATCTGATACTGAAACAAAGAAACAGACTTCATCTATGGTCATCGTTTGATCTACATCTGCATCGCCATGGATTTCGCTGTCTGTTAAGTTTCGAGTGACGTTTGTTTTTTTAAATGACGAATGCTCAGATTGCCAATAATTCAGAAGGTCTCTTCAGAGATCCGGAACGGGACGGAAGAGCAAGAAGCTTCTAGAACTTTTTGTTGATGTTCCGAGCACTTTGCTTGTCTGTAATACGTTATAGTTCCCGACCCTTACACAAAGTTGCATGCATTTTGGCTGGCTGTACTACGTCGTGATTCTCATGATTCAGTTCTCTACATCTCATTTAAGTCAGGATTATACGTCCACTGAGGTGTCTTGGAACAAGCGTTTGATTCTTCTTCGTCGTGATAAATACCGTCATTTGCAAACATGGAACAGACTCCATCGTGGTCACAAAGGGCGCCAGCGGTAAGATGGTTCCCTGCGTGGCTGGATCGTTTGTTGACCGTGGTGACATTGACCGACAGTGAGCGTCCATCCGAGGCCATCAGCAACCCAACTGCAACGAGCAGGCCAGACCAGACTTTGTGCAAAGACGCGTTGATTTAACGGTCAGTTTCCATCTTAAACTGGGGGACCCCGTTCCATTACGGCCACGGGGAACGGTCTGAGAGAGGATTAGTTTAACTGCCTTGTCCGTTGGCAATTTGGGTAATTGTGTCTGCATCTGCGGAAGCTTGGAGTGCGGTGTCCACTTAGGTTGCAAATTTGTCTGCCTGCAGGTTGGGCTCGAACCGGCGTTGAAATGCAGTGTTTTGCATAAACTTCGAACAAAGGTGACACGTAACCCACTGTCCCGATCGTGCTGAAGCAGTATGGGGTGAAGTCGTTTCCATTTGCCATTTCCA
>CM065727.1:41075382-41077882 GCA_033310375.1 Conus canariensis | reverse complement strand
TGCATCGACAATAGTGCAGTGGTCAGTCGGCCTTGGTACAGACAATTGTTAAATAATGTATGCACTGTGCCGCGTGTTCAGCCTGGGCTCGGGTGTGTGGGTGTGAAGTGGCCGGGATGAGAGGTATGAGAGTCAAGGGAATAATACCACTGGTCGGCCAGGTGGGGGGTGGGGGAAGGCTGGACAGAGTACATGAGACAGCAGAAAGAAAAACGAACGAACAAACAGAAAACATGGACTGTCTGGGTGGCTGCACACCAAGACTGGATACACCAAGGCCGTGTTTAAGGAGTCAAGTATTTATAGACAGGCACAAGTAGATTGTTTTGAGATGTGTGTGTGTGTGTGTGTGGTGTGTGTGGTGTGTGTGTGTGTGTGTGTGTGTGTCTAAAAGTTGATTTACCTTCTTTTCTTTCCTATATCCATCAACGTACATGCCAGATGGTTCCATGCAGACAAATCGAATTGAAAGGAATGGGACTATTTCGGGGAAACCACCTGGCGCAAAGAGAGGGTCACGGGTCAGTGCGTGCGACGGCCTGACATTTGACAACAGGTAAGGGATAGCTCGTGTATATCCAGACTGTGAATGATTTCATCAGGAAAAATCCCTCAAAATAAGTGAAATGATTGATTGGGGAGGGGGGGGGGGGGGCGGGAGTAGTTGTTCATTTGATCTGTTATCAGTTTAATATCGGTTTTGGTTTTTTTTTGGCTGTTTTATGTTACACCTCAAAACGCGTAAATGGATTAGTGGTTCGGTGCAAAATCCTAAGTGTGGTGTTGGCCAGTGTCATCCACGGGCTATCGCCATTCCGGGGGAAACTGACCTCTCCTTCCTCTTGCGCCCCTTTCCTACCACCCCTACCCCCCTACCTTTCCTCTTTTCGTCTTCGCCGTGTGACAACAGATGCATGAAAAGAGGAAGTCAGTAGTGTTGAACTTCTGGGCAGTTCGGAGATGGAGGAGGCTGTCGGAGAAATCGATTGGTTTTCCTCCCTTCTGTTCTGTTGGCGATCTCTTCTCTCTCTCTCTCTCTCTCTCTCTCTCTCTCTCTCTCTCTCTCTCTCTCTCTCTCCTCTCTCCTCCTCTCTCTCTCCGTGAGCATCAATGAAAGGTAAACTTTAAACCTTTCATAACCTCAGTAGCCGAGCTGTACTTGCAGACGTAAGGCCACAGTAGCTGCTGGGCACCACAAACATGCTATGATTCGTTTTCCCGTTTGTGTGTACAGTTTCTACTTAGTTTCCTCTCATGTCTGAACAGTACATGGAATACGTTTGGGTTGTATCATCTTTCAGATGTCGTGTGAATGATATCAATTGGTTCGGTGATTCAACAGTTACAGCCTTTTAAATCCAGTAGTCTGTTTGGGTTTGCATCATCTTTAAGATGTCGTGTGAATGATATCAATTGGTTCGGTGGTTCAACAGTTACAGCCTTTTAAATCCAGTAGTCTGTTTGGGTTTGCATCATCTTTAAGATGCATAAATGATATCAGTTGGTTCGGTGGCTCAACAGTTACAGCCTTTTAAGTCTAGTAATCTATTTGGGTTTCTATCATCTTTAAGATGTATAAATGATTACAATTGGTTCTGTTGTTCAACAGATCCAGCCTTTTAAATCCAGTAGTCTAATCTGGTTTTCAGCTGCTTGCAGGTTGGGAATCGCTGGCACTGAAAGGGTTACAACCCTGTTCTGACCCCGTGAATGAGGAAGCTAGCTGTATGGTGGTCGCTTGAAAAGACAAAACTGATTGTATAGTAGCCTGCTTACGTAACCATTTCAAGTCAAGTCAAGAACACTTTATTATCTCCAAAGAGAAATTAAGATTGGCCATAAAAACATGTCTCTGGATCTGTCTTTAACAAATAATAAATCACGAATCACACCCACCCATCCACACCTACCCACCCACTCACACACTCAGAATAATATACGCACACACATATATACAAACAAGCTTTCTGAATCGGGTCTTGTTGAAAGTTCAGTTTTGATTCAGGAGTTTGATGGAATTGGGAACGAAACTGTTTTTCAGTTCTATTTGTTTTGAAATGTAGAATCTTCGTCCAGAGGGTAGAACATTGTAGTTTTTTTTAAAGAAAACTGTCGGCAGCAATGTTCACAGCTTTTTGTGTGACACGGCATTCATACAATTTATCTAGCTGTATTCAACTGTAGCCAATTTGCATGCATCATTACACGGACAGTATACTAACGTAATATTTTGTGGTGGCCTTCTTAATTGTGTGGTAGCCCACTTACTTTGGTCAGTTCCGTAGTTGGTTACATACACTATCTGTTGGCTGGGCCACTTAGTGCCCATGCCCCGTAAACTGCGTGACCGGGCTCTTAGCAATGAGTGTTTACCTCCCTTTCTTGCACACCGTTATTCAATCAGTCCTGCAGCGTTTTTCCCCCGCGGTGATTGTGATTTGACGCCGTAATGAAAGCGTCCATTTGTTTGTTCTCTTCGCCTCGTCCACAAACCTCGTCT
>CM065727.1:41062882-41067882 GCA_033310375.1 Conus canariensis | reverse complement strand
ACACACACACACACACACACACACACACACACACACACACGTATCTCTCACGCGGATACACACTCACACATGTACACACACACACACACTCACGCGTGCGCGCGCGCGCACGCACGCACACACACACACACACACACACACACACACACACACACACGTACACACACACACACACACACACACACACAACACACACACACACACACACACACACACACACACACACTTGGCTTTTTTTTTGTCTAATATCACTTATAAGTGAAATGACATTAAATTAAAAAACGAACACACACACACACACACACACACACACACACACACACACACACACACACACACACACACACACACATGTCCATCAAATGAGGTGTTAATCAGAGATCTTGCGTGCGAATGCATGCCTTCACAATATACTTACGTTAAATCCTATTATCAGTGGACCAGGCCATTGTCTGCCGGCGGGACGAGTGGGAAAGAACCATGCAAGCAAACAAAACAATGCATGCTGATGTGTTTAGACATCCTCCTCGAAAACCGGAATCTGGAGATCTTCATGCTGGAATTCAAAACGATCACATACGGAATCTGGAGACCTTTATGCTGGAATTTAAAACGGTCACATACGGCATCTGCAGACCTTAATGCTGGATTTACAACGGTCACATACGGAATCTGGAGACTTTAATGCTTGTATTTAAAACGGTCATATACGCACAAAAAATCTCACTGACGGTGAATCTCGGAGGTGTAGCCGGAAAACTAGTGAAGAGGGCAGCGTTCTCGTCTCGTCCAGTCTCCTCTGTCAGGCAGGCCTGAGTAGAAGCTTGTCGAGCTACCACTGACAATTTCCAGACAATATCCCTCCACCTGTTGAAGTTATTAGCAATCTTCTGACAGGTGGTGAAGGACAGGGCTGTCATCTGCCAGGTCTTTGTCTTCCTATCTCTCCTTCTGTCTGTGACTTCTTCTTCGTCCTCCCTGCGCTGTGCCTTATAGTACAGGACGGTTTTGACCAGAGCGGATGGCCTTGAAACGCTCCCGTACTATCTCCTCTTTTTCCTCTTGACAGTGGGGAACAGGTCGTCATAGGGTCCAACGGCTCTGTTCCGGTGCTTTTTCATTCGTAATGTCCTCGTTGCTCAAGATCTTGTGATGACGTACTGAGGGGTGAAGAACCACTGATGCACACGGTAGACAGCAGCGTGATTGAACAGCAGGCGAGTATGGTATAGCTCTGTCTTCGACGGCAGCAGTCCCAGTCTGGCAGAGATATCTGTTGTCACCAGATCTTTCACCTTAATATGACACCGCTCCATATAGTACAGTGGAAAATGGTTTGCTGAATAACGCACTGATGCACTATGCAATGTAACAATACGGCAGTCTCCACACGCATCGTAACCGTGCCGCAGTGTAAACCAAAAATTATTACATTTGTTGTGCATCATGTACGAATTTTATCTTTTTACATTTTTTTGTCTGGATGTGCGAACCATGTAACACGTTACATTCTTCGTCAAAACTTCTGCTTTCTTCCAGTTTAACTGATCGGTAACTACTGAACCCGATGGAGTGTTTGGACTTCAATGGAGTATTTGGACTTCAATCTGTTGTCATTGTTGAGTAACAAACCATAATTTATGACTGTCTGTTTGAAGTATCACCAGCTCTAAATATTGTTTACTTTTTTTATTTTGCCGTTCGTTTGGATGACAGAAACTTTGCACCACTTTCCAGAGAAAACATGACACTCGGTTACGCGTTCGACCTTCAAAGACGAAAAAATAACTTGCATTTTTCATGGATCACGCACGAAAGTTTAACAATGAGTATCATTTTTACGGTAGAATTGTAAAATGTAAAATTGTTAGATTTTCCTTGGAGACTATGGCATTGTTACATTTTGCGTCGAAGCAAGGTACAGGCAAAGGAAACGAGATGGGTCCGTGGGTGTTTCATGGTTTTTTTCTCTCCCCCCCCCCCCCCCCCTCCCCTTTGTTTTCCACTAGATCCTACCTAATGGTCTATGGTCTGAGAAATAATCTTTTGGATGAGAGGATAAACCGAGGTCCGGGTATGCATTATATTCTTAAAGGCAAAAACAAAAGGTGCTCTTGGCGCACGTAAAAGACTCCACGGCAGAGTGATAGATGTTCCTGATAAGATCCTACAGCACCCCCACCCCCACCCCCACCCCCAAACTGTGATGAGGGAAAAACATACTTAGGAGAAAAAAAAGGAGGTGGGAGAGAAAGGTTGGAGGGGGTGGGGGGGGGGGAGGAGAATCAGTGATGCCACACTGTTGGCTCTCGTTTTCCCCAAGGAGAGCAACCGAATTCTACACAGAAACCTGTCTTGGTTATAAAGTTTTATAAAGCAGTACGAACCATATACTGCGGCACAGCACATCGCAAAAAGAACCAAGTGCAGTGCAGCGAAATGCATCTCAAACGGGGGAGAGAGAGAGAGAGAGAGAGAGAGAGAGAGAGAGAGAGACAGAGAGAGACAGAGAGAGACAGAGAGAGAGAGAGGAGAGACAGAGAGAGAAAGATCAGGTATGGTGTGTCGGAAGCCAGTGAAAGTCGTATTGCTTTCAGGCAAGAAATAGTGTCCTGAATCAGAAAATGAAAAGGAACTAGAACTGATTCTTCAGGGATCTAACTCGTCAATCAGATTCGTGTCATTTAATTTATACTGTGCACTTCAAACACGCTGCGAATTCGCTTTCAGATACGGTCAAGGTCTTTTGAATGATACATCCACGTCCCCCCCCCACCCCCACCCCCTCTCCCCCCACCCCCGACCCTACCCCCTTCGCCATTCTACCCTGTCTTTGTGTCCCTGTCTCGTGTCTGTCTGTCTGTCTGTCTGTCTGTCTGTCTCTCTCTCTCTCTCTCTCTCTCTCTCTCTCTCTCTCTCTCTCTCTCTCTCTTTGCCAGTTTGGTAATCAAAATCTGACCACCACTCTCTCTCTCTCTCTCTCTCTCCTCCTCTCTCTCTCTCTCTCTCTCTCTCTCTCTCTCTCTCTCTCCTCTCTCCTGTGTAGCCTACCTGGTCTGGATACCACAAAGACGCACGTTCAACAGTGCACAGACAGAGAGAGAGAGAGAGAGAGAGAGAGAGAGAGAGAGAGAGAGAGCCAACCCCCATTTTGATCGTTCCTAGCCTCATCCTCGGGGCTTTAAACCACGACAATTAGTGCCCTTGGCTCCTTCTCCCGTGACCTTTAAGAACTTTTTTTTTCCAGTTTTTTTTACAAAAGTTGCCGAAAAGAATCTCTTGTAATCTCCTAACTTTTGATGAGCTCATTACCCGCTACCTCTCTCTCTCTCTCTCTCTCTCTCTCTCTCTCTCTCTCTCTCTCTCTCTCTCTCTCTCTCTCTCTCTCTCTCTTCGTCCTGTCGTCAACTGCCTGTCGACGGAAGATCAATATATTTTACGTGGTGAAATTACGGCCCCGTGGTCGCATGATTCAGCCCGTTCACGAAGACGGCGAGAACGACCTCGGGATCATGGGAGTGAGAGATCGTGTGTTCGAGCCTCACAAGCTAGACCAGGAGCCTCACCTCCGTTTACCGCAATCTCCAACCCCACGGTCCTGTTGTTCTCGCGAGTTCTCGTCACCGTGTGTTGTGTGACCAGGGTGCTAGTCTGGAGCTGAGACGATAAATGTTGGTTTATTGTCCCACAGGAAAGCTAAAAGGAGGCAGCGAATGGTAAACAGTAAATAACGAACAAGAAGGGTCACTCTCATTTCCACGATGAAATGTGACACGCCCATAACTCCAGACAGGCGTGTCTCTTGGTTTGTTCCGTGGGCTCTCTGTCTGGCCATTCCGCCAGGCGATTTTCGTCAGCAGCATCCGGCTGGAGGTACGGGCATGTAATGATTTCATCATGGGAGCAAGAGTTACCCTCCCTGCTTGCTCCTTATTTGTTGTTATCCTAAAGATTGTGAGCTCCTTAGCGTAGAACCATCGGCAACAATGAAAACACTTGCAAAGACCCAGACCTAGGCACACACCGACAGGACTGGGGGAACCTGGTGAACTGTTCTTCAGTGTGTGTACCCCAAAGACTCGTAGGGAAAGAGGAGGAAGAAATCTTTTGAACTTCTTCCAGAGCTTTTCAACTGCTCCAAAAGCTTCTAGTGTACGGTGGAGGTGTGTCAAAACAGCCAACAGTCTCCTCTTGTGGGATGGGAGTCTCTCAAGAACCCAAAAGCTTCTTGTGTGTGACGGAAGGTTTCTGAACTACTGCAAAACATTCTGGTATCCGGTAGAATATTGTTAACATTCAAAAGCGGCTTCAGTGTAGTGGAAGTTTTTCAAGCGGTCAATAAAACGCCGAGGGCGGAGATGCGCCAGACCGTCGTAATTCCGTTGGTGTACCATGAACTTCTCCAGACCTAGAATGTGACCTGGAGGTAGTAATATATAAGTTGGGTTCTGCTCACATATGTTTCTGTTGTTGTTGTTCTTGTTGTTGTTGTTGTGCCACAGACATACCACTATCCCACTCTGCGGTCGAGAAGCCGACAACATCCTACAACTTTGAAACAATGCGGTGTGTTGGAAAATCACAGCTACGTCAATGCACTCAACGATCGAAGACTAACGGATTGCTGTACACCGAGTGGTATTGATTGCTCTTGGTGGTCTGCTGGTATTCAGTCTGCGGCAGCGTGAAGCTGGGTGTGGCTATTGATGTTGGGGCTTGAGCGAGCAGCGTGGCTGTTAGAAACTTTTGAGCAGGTCACCAAAGATGAGACAGCTACTAAAAAATAAAATAAATGAAATAAAAAGCGACTGTTGGCGAACTGCGAACTTAATCTCTCTTCTCTCTCTCTCTCTCTCTCTCTCTCTCTCTCTCTCTCTCTCTCTCTCTCTCTCTCTCTCTCTCTCTTTCGCACGCACACATACACACACATACGCACACACACACACACATACGCACGCACACACACACACACACACACACACACACACACACACACACAC
>CM065727.1:41050382-41057882 GCA_033310375.1 Conus canariensis | reverse complement strand
ACAAAACCAAAACCAGCAAAAATAGGACTGAATTCAGTCAAACAAAACGTGTGAATCCAGAGTTAAAAAGACCAGAATCCGGAATCATGTTTTCAGCACACACACACACACACACACACACACACACACACACACACACACATACACACACACACACACACACACACACACACACTCACACACACGCGCGCGCGCGCGCGCGCACACACACACAACCACACACACACACACACACACACACACACACACACACACACAAATCGAACAAACCACCCGAAAACCTTGTGCGATTCTCCCAAAGTGACCCATCACCACCCACCCCCCCACCTTCCCTCTACCTCTCCCTTACCTCTCTCCCTGTCCTCCACAAATGTGATTCCTTAACGGAAAGAGGGGTGTGGTGAAGAAGGAAAGGGGGGGGGTGTGGAAGGATGGGTGTGTTTGCCGGGTAGGCCTTGAGATGGGAGATGGAGGGTGAGCGGGGGGGGGGGGGGGGAGGGGGAGGGGAGCAACCGGACGAAAGGCGGAGTTTTACATAAGAAGAGCGCAAGGTATGCAAATGAGCAACTCGGCACCATACATCTTTGTCTTCACGTGGCCCGGTATGATGATTTGCATAACGTCTCGAGGGCCATTGCAAAAGGGGGAAGTGACAGGGTGGAATGGCCGCGGAGAGGGTACACAGAGTTGATGGGAGACGGTGGAGGAGGAGATATGCGGGAGGAGTCGCGGTAGGGGGGGGGTGAGGGGGGTACGGGGATGGGTGGAAGTCGGAGGAAGGTGAGAGGGGCGGGGGGAGGCTGTTTTTAGCGTTGTGGGAATCAACCAAGGAGGCTGGAAAAGCCAGACGGTGTGCAATTAAAATCAGCAACCACACGAAAATATTCCCCCCCCCCCACCCCACCCCCTCGCCCCACGCCACCCCACTCGCCTTATGTTCTCCTCACCCACGCTTTTCCCCATCGCAACCTCCGACCTTCGCCACCTCACCCCCATCCTTCTTTGCTCCACCAGGGCTCTCACTGGCACGCCATTCTCCCGTCGGGAGGAGACATAACTTTGTGTGTCCTTCAGCTTGGAACACCTTTTCAAGGTTATAAAGCGGGATGACTGACTGCCGACGGCAACCGAAACAAGAGCACGATTTGTTCTTGTTGTCACTCGGTGACATCATTGATTGTAGCTTTTGTAATATATAGATGTTATCCGTGTTATTATCATTGAACGGAGTACGTGGGTATGTGACACAGGACCCCGCTAGAGTAAACTTAATTAAGGATTTTTCACCTTCCTCTCTCTCTCTCTCTCTCTCTCTCTCTCTCTCTCTCTCTCTCTCTCTCTCTCTCTCTCAGTGATCGCTTCAACACCTATTATTCATTTAAGTCTCTTTTACAACCAGAACCTTATCTAACCTATTTAACGGTTAACAAATTTAAAATGTATTTCACGAGATTCCGTCTTGGCTTAAACGACCTGAATATAAATAGCAGATACAAAGAAGATATTAAAGCATGTCCTTTTTGTAACCAACTTGAGAACGAACTCCACTTTCTGTTAAGATGCAATGCTTATATGCCTTTCAGAGAAAAGTACACACTGAAGCACAGACAATTTCAGAACGTGAACTCTATTAAACTAAAACAATTACTTGCAGACGAAAATGTGCATATTACAAGAGACATTGCTATGTACATTTATCATGCATTGAAAAAAAGAGAAGACCTTGTATCCCATACAGTATGAATAAATAGTCACCCTCATAAATTAGCATTATTAGTACATCGAAAAATATCCTTTTGTTGTCATTTCTCTTTATGTGTGCACTGCACCTCACATTGTTATAGGCCGGAGGCCTGAAATATTAAAATTGTGTTCAATTGTTCTCTCTCCCTCTCTCTCTCTCCTCTCTCTCTCTCTCTCTCTCTCTCTCTCTCTCTCTCTCTCTCTCTCTCTCTCTCTGTGTCTGTATGTGTGTGTGCGTGATCATTTTCTTGTTACTTTTGCTTTTCTTTTTGTTTTGCAAACATGCGATTGTTCTTCTTGTCAACTTGTTTTTTTTTCCTTCTGTGTGCCTGAAATAAAACGATAGAGCTTTAGTCATATTGAACCGCAAAAAAATTGTAAGCTGTTGCAAGTTAACCAGTCAACCAAAGATCTTACTTCATAAGAAAATCAAGCACACGTGGAATTATCCTGTAAAATTAACAAGACTGTATCAGTATTTGAGAATTTTGACTTTTGGTCAAAGGTAAGGAAAATCCCGGAGCCCTTGATATTCTACGACAAACACGTACAATAACTCCCATTCCAACAAAAATAACGGGATGTTGGTGAGGGGGGGGGGGGGGGGAGGGGGGAACAATTCTAAAATTCAGTGAGCGATATTTTGCTCTTCTCATCAGCTTGCCAGCAAGCAATCAAAAGTCGCTCGTGGGAAATTACAAAAAGCCCTATTTGCATACAAGAATGTTATTTTGATGTCCCCGTCTTCCATAGAGATCATTTGATTTTGGAACATTTATAACAACGTTTCGGGGCAGAGGGGGGGGGTCGCGCGCGCGCGCGCGTGTGTGTGTGTGTGTGTGTGTGTGTGTGTGTGTGTGTGTGTGTTGTGTCCCTTGTAAATGTTTACACTGGCATTTTTTCCTCAGTTACAAGTGCTAGCACAAACAAACTTGGCCAAATGATAAACGTTGATTGGAACCTTCTGGCCATCCCCATGCTCAAAGATTTCGTCTGATGGCGAAAGCAGTAAATCAACGATGAATATTTTCAGCGTTATTTTCAATCTTTCCAGATTGTCACTTGTCAGAAAACGTCATCGGTAACAACTGTTGTTTATCATTCTGCTAAAAGATTATTGAATGGTATTTTATGCGAACAACGCAAACAGAATCAAGACGAAGTTAGTCTGCATCCCTAGAAGGTAATTTCGATTTCCAGCTCCAACAAAACAGAGCGTATGAGAGTAGATATTTTGCTTAATGTAGAATTACGATAAGCTACCTGTAAGCATGTTTATAAAGATACTTCAAGCAAAATCGCATGAATTTATCATATAGACGTTACGCCTCAAGAAAGATATAAATCAGATAATTTCATTTGTTTTAACAACACATCTGGGCAAAATTTCTGTCTTTAAAAAAATGACGTTTTCGCCAAAGTGACAAAATGTAGGTGCTAATTGAAGGAAAATTCCGAATGAATGTGTCAAGTGAAATAATCCACAATTTGTATAATATCACAATAAACTGGTGACACACGTTTACGATACGGCTGGATTGAAAATAAGCCTGCCACTCAAGAAAAAGAGGTGTTCCGGTACACGGAATTCACTCGTGAAATGAATTTAGCAGTGAAACCTACGTCTTGAAATAGGTTCTTTTCTAACTGCTTCACTCGTACGAAAGAAAAAAATCATATAAACAACTGATTTACAAAACAACATTTATTCACTCTCACCTAGACCACCAAATAAGCCTGTACCTATTTATACTCATGAAAACAAACAGCCAAACTCCTTTTCTCGCCAAAGGGGCTCGAAAAAGAAAGCTGAGAAATAACTTTTTTAAAACTTATCACTCAAAGGGTAGACAAGAACCGGAACCTCAGATCACCAGCCCTCATGTTAGCAACTGTTCACACTCAGAACTAACCCGTCTTTGCCATAGTGGTGTCTCATCTATGTGTCTCCCTTCTTAGCTATACTCGTCAAAGGACGTTCACGCAAAGTCAAGTTCAGCATTGTTTAGAGCCAGCTTCCAACCCACCCCACCCCCCTCCGCCTTCCGCCATCCCTTCGCCCGAGAGTCGTCTACAGGGCCACCCTTTCCCTCAAACACAGCCAGAAACCACCAGCACCGTACAAAGTCTTTTACTTCCTTTGGGAATTATGGCAGCCGAGACCAAAAAATGGAAGGGTTGTCTTTCCTGCCGTGCCCCCATCCTTCCCTCTGCTCCCCATCCCGTCCACATGAAATAAGTGGTCTCGGATTTCTTTGAAAAAGAGGCAGAGTCTAGAAGGTGTGTGTGTGTGTGTGCGCGCGCGCGCGCGCGCGTGCGTGTGCGTGTATGCGTGTGTGTGAAGAAGATTGTTTGGGGGACATAGGAAATCCGTCTGTGTGTCGAAAAGAAAGAGTTCAAACAACTAATTCTTTCTTTCCAGTAACACAATTTTTTTAACTTACAACAACTGCACAAAGTATTTTTCCACAAACAAGCCTGTCCTTCCGAACCAAACGGGGGTATACCGAGAATTCTGGGAAAAGATTGAAGGTTGACCAATAAATTCAAAGTAAATGAATTTTTGAAAATGAGAGATTTGTTCATTCAGTTCAGATTTTGTGAACTGTACTTCTTTACATATTTTCGAGTAAAGAAACAGGCTCGTCTGCAAAGCATTGTCACAGCTTACGATACAAAAGAAACTCCTCGAGAACAATAGTATGACGATATGTAGAAGTCAAATGTCAGTTTTGACATCCATCGGCATTCTTAATGCAAAAGGAGGCAACACTGGACTGTATGGCCCCACAGCACTATCCACTCAAGTGGGAGGGAGCCTGCCATGGCCCAGAAATCTCCCAGTAATTTACGTCCTTTTAACGAGGGATCCAGCCGTCCCTCTATCTCTCAGTCGTCGGTCCGTGATGCTCGTGCCCTGCTGGAAGAAACGACCTGTCCAGCATGTCGACTTCAACGAGCTTTAGATTCTCTACACGTCCATTGGAATGGCATGGTCACGTGAGGACGTGAATGGCGGTCATGTGACGTGATGGCGGATAAGCCAGGCTGGAGAGTGTGACTGATGAGGGAGCTCCGGCTGCCGATCCCCGCCATTTGTATTCAGCCCCGTGGTCCGAGGTGTCGGCGGCCTGATCAGTCAGTGAATTGATCTGTGCATAGGTTGCAGGGGGTAGGCCAGTCAGGGCAGCCCTCTCCCCTGTGGTAATGTCTGAAGGAATTCTGCTTCCATGTCTGTGACCTTCTTCCGTGACACGTACACATAAAGTTGGGGTTTAACTACCCTGGGGTCTGGGGAAAGAGCAGGGTGGGAAGAGGAAAGGTATGTGGATGCCATGATAAAGCGAGTTTTATTTCCGTTGTGGCGAAATCTTCATCCGGTCTTGTGATCTATAGAAAGGAGAGGTATTGACAACTGTTGCTAGGACGCAATCCATAGATAGATAGATAGACATCTTTGTTTACTCAAGAGACCAAAATAGGTATATAGAGTAAGTGAGGGCGTTTCTCTGTTGTGTCTTGAAGGTTTGTGTGTGTGTGGTTGTGTGTGTGTGTGTGTGTGTGTGTGTGTGTGTGGCGCGCGCGCGCGCGCGCGCGTGCGCGCGCGCGTGTGGAGTGATATCAATTGACAGGTTTGTACTGTACTTTCTTTCACTATATATCCAGGTATCATTCAGGCCACACAAAAAATCCCTGTCATTTTGCCGTTGATGTTGTCGTTAGAGATGCTGTTGTGAAGAAGAAAATTCTGGACTGTATGGCCCCACAATCCTGTTCACTCAGGTGGGAGGGTGCCTGCCATGGGCAAGAAATTGCCCAGTACTAAATGTCCTTTTAACAAGGGATCCAACAGTCATTTCATTCCTAAGTCATCGGTCTGTGATGCCCATGTCCCATATGAAAAACGGCCTGTTCAGCATGTTGACTCTAACGAGCTATAGATTCTCCATGCGTCCGTTAGAATGGCATGTCACGTGCAGACTTGAATGGCGGTCATGTGACGTGATGGCGGATAAGCCAGGCTGGAGAGTGTGACTGATGAGGGAGCTCCGGCTGCCGATCCCCGCCATTTGTATTCAGCCCCGTGGTCCGAAGTGTCGGCGGCCTGATCAGTCTGTGAATTGATCTGTGCATAGGTTGCAGGGGGCAGGCCAGTCAGGGCAGCCCTCTCCCTGTGGTAATGTCTGAAGGAATTCTGCTTCCTTGTCTGTGACCTTCTTCCGTGACACGTACACATAAAGTTGGGGTTTAACTACCCTGGGGTCTGGGGAAAGAGCAGGGTGGGAAGAGGAAAGGTACGTGGATGCCATGATAAAGCGAGTTTTATTTCCGTTGTGGCGAAATCTTCATCCGGTCTTGTGATCTGTAGGAAAGGAGAGGTATTGACAACTGTTGCTAGGACGCAATCCAAAGTTATAAAAATACATAGATAGATAGACATCTTCGTTTACTCAAGAGACCAAAATAGGAATATAGAGGAAGTGAGGGCGTTTCTCTGTTGTGACTTGAAGGTTTAGTGTTGTGTGTGTGTGTGTGTGTGTGTGTGTGTGTGTGTGTGTGTGTGTGTGTGTGTGTGTGTGGTGCGTGCGTGCGTGTGGAGTGATATCAATTGACAGGTTTGTACTGTACTTTCTTTGACTATATATCCAGGTATCATTCAGGCCAAAAGAAAAAACAAATCCCTGTCATTTTGTCGTTGATGTTGTCGTTGGAGATGCTGTTGTGAAGAAGAAAATCTGGACTGTATGGCCCCACAACCATGTTCACTCAGCTGGGAGGGAGCCTACCATGGGCCAGAAATTGCCCAGTACTAAATGTCCTTTTAAGGAGGGATCCAACCGTCATTTCATTCTTAAGTCATCGGTCCGTGATGCCCATGTCCCATATGAAAAACGACCTGTTCAGCATGCTGACTCTAACGAGCTTTAGATTCTCCATGCGTCCGTTAGAATGGCATGGTCACGTGCGGGCGTGAATGGCGGTCATGTGACGTGATGGGGATAAGCCAGGCTGGAGAGTGTGACTGATGAGGGAGCTCCGGCTGCCGATCCCCGCCATTTGTATTCAGCCCCGTGGTCCGAAGTGTCGGCGGCCTGATCAGTCTGTGAATTGGTCTGTACATAGGTTGCAGGGGGCAGGCCAGTCCGGGTAATGTCCGAGGAAATTCTGCTCCGTTGTGTTTGACCTTCTTCCGTGACACGTACACATAAAGTTGATGTTTCACTACCCCGAGTGTGGTGATAGAGCAGGGTGGGAAAGGGAAATGCAACGTGGATGCCAGGAACAAGCGAATTTTATATGTGCCGTGGCAACTCCTTCGCTGACTCTTGCTGTCCATAGGGAAGGAGAGGTATTGATCACTGTTGCCAGGATGCAGTCCAAATGTATGTGCCTTCGTTTACTTCAGGACCAAAAATTGGAAGGTAGAGGAGGTGAGGGGGGGGGGGGGGGGTATTTTTGACATGTTTACTCTTCATCTGTTGTGTCTTGAAGTGTTGGTGTGTGTATGTCCGTGTGTGTGTGCGCGTGCGAGCGCGCGAGCGCGTGTGTGTGTGTTGTCTCACGGCAGGTTTAAACTGCACTTTCTTTCACTACATATGCAGGTATCACTCAGGCCTGAGAGAAGGGAATGCCTGCCGTATTTGGCTTCGACGCTGTCGTAAAGGACACTGTCGTGGAAGTAGAAAACACTGGACTGTGCGGTCTCACAGCCATGTCCACTCCGGTAGGAGGGGGCCTGCCACGGCCGAACAATCT
>CM065727.1:41022882-41025382 GCA_033310375.1 Conus canariensis | reverse complement strand
TCCTGACTGGTGTTTCCAGGTAGTACCAGTTTGTCTTTGAACAAACCTGTCTGCGTGCTGAATTCACGGACTAGAATTTACGGAATTCTAAGTTTCCGTGAGGTCAAGCCAAGCACACGTGATTGTTATTCCCTGAGAGAGAGAGAGAGAGAGAGAGAGAGAGAGAGAGAGAGAGAGTGTGTGTGTGTGTGTGTGTGTGAGAGAGAGAGAGAGAGAGAGAGAGAGAGAGAGAGAAAGAGAGTGAGCGAGTGAGAGAAGAGAGAGAGAGAGAGAACGCACATGCCGTCCATGCAGTCTTCTTCTTTCTTTCTTTCTTTCCTTCTTTCCTTCTTTCTTTCCTTCTTTCATTCTTTCTCTCTGTCTTTCGTTCTTTCTTCATTGTTACCTTTTTCCTCGTCGTCACCGTCGTAGTTCCTCGGCTACAACTTTTAGGTCCCGCTATTGATGACGTTGTCGTGTACTGACCATGTCCAGTCCCACCAGTAGGGTACTCAGGTTCCAGCTTCGGGAGGGAATACGCGGGATCCCTCACACAGACGTGAGTCCGTCAAAGAGCAAGTCATGCATGACCGTTCGTGCACCTGCCCGTTAGACACCCAAACATGGCGTGGGTAACCGAAAGATGCATGAGCATGGAACGCACGGCGACGTTGTAGTCACTCATGCAACGGCACGTACACCTGTGCAAACAAGCCGTGCTGTTTGTGTGTGTGTGTGTGTGTGTGTGTGTGTGTGTGTGTGTGTGTGTGTGTGTGTGTGTGTGTGTGTGTCCTCAAGCACAACGAGGGGACGACCTCACGCTGGGTGTGATGTCAGTGGGAGGAAAGCAAGGCAGACACGAAAGCCGGAGATGTTGACGGAGGTATAACGGGAGAGGGAAAGTAAAGGACCCCGGCCAGTCGTCCTTGTGATTTAAGAGGCGCGGCGGGTTGGGGGGGGGGGGGAGGGGGGAGGGGGGAAGGAGGTGCGGGGATTTGGGAAGGGGGTCCCAGGAAGGCATCGATGGTGTCTGTCGATCCACTTTACACAGCTGAGTGTTCGTGATAGTTTTGTGCATTACATGTGATGCGGGGTGTTAATATGTAAAAGTAAAGGTGACAATGTGTGTGATACACAGAAAAACACCCCGCGTCTTGGCAATGTTTTGTGGCTTGTGTAGAATAATAATCGTGATTCAAGATATACGACGGCTATAACGAAATGCTTCTTTCTCGGTCAATATAATGTAAATCTGTGGATCATTTCGGTCGAGAAAACCTCTCTTGTCTGTTCGGGCTTCATGTTTTCTCCTTTGTCTTTTGTTTACACTTGAAGGGAAGGTAGCTTAGTCAACGTTGACTGACGTTATTAATGTTCTAATCACACGTTAATTTCTCATCTTTTGAGATAATAAAGTATTCATATCATATCGTATGTTTTCGTTGCAAACTCCTCATTCTGAAACAGCAACGTGCATTGTTCTGTTCGGATACTGGCTGGTCATCTTTAAATCGTGAACTCGCTCGTTTCTTGGAAACAAACACGCTTCATCCAGCCACCCAGACCCACCTCAGACACTTTCACCTTTTTTCTATTCTGTTCCAGATCTTTATTAACCGTACTGAAATATTTCAGTTTCATTCAGAGTTTGAAACCATCAACCTGCGAGAGACTGTAAATAAATGATCCAATTAACCAACCATGATTTTTTTTAATGCATCTTTTTCCATCTGCCAAGAGAGACTCCCTTCATAAAAACCGAAGAGATTTTCACTGCCACGGCTGACTTCTTTTGGGAGGAGTCGTTTGTTTGTTTGTAAATTGGGAAGGCTTTCGGTTTTGTTTTGTTTTTCTTGTTTAGTTTTCTTGTCTGCAAAAGATCTCAGCTGTCGAAACGCGTTGCTATTTGTGTTAACATTTCTTTGTTACATTCATTTGGCGTCTTGGTGACATATTTGTATTCTCCTTATCAACCCAAGCCAAAAGCAGACCAGATCGTTTCACTTGAATAGGTGCAAAAAAAAAAAAACAGACAGTAGGCTCACCTCTGAAGCACACATAAAAAAGAAGAGTGAACCAGACTGACGCTATGGAGAGCACAGACCTCCACTAAGGTGGATCTGCAAACCACACTTGGATCTGCCGCATGGACCGGATCGGCAGCAAAGTGTAATGGATACGTGTTGGGGGCACGTTTCACATGCCCACCAAGATTCCTTGACATCGGTTCCGTAGTTTCAGCGTAATCTGACTGACAGACCAACAAGCAAAGCAACAGACGTAGGTGAAATATAACGTCCTTAGCGGGGGTCATAAAAAAAGAGATAAACAATACATCAAAGACTGAAAGACAGGAGAGAAAACAAGCTGACATTCTCTAAAAGCAGCGTACAAGGTGGAAGTCATATAGGATGAAAGCCGTAGGGGCAGTGGAGTGTCAGAGGTTCACCGTGACTAGGGCACGTCATGGTGCAGGTCGGGGCCCATCTCTCTCCTTGCGCCGCCTTTAACCTTCCCTGAC
>CM065727.1:41015382-41017882 GCA_033310375.1 Conus canariensis | reverse complement strand
TGCTCCAAACTCTGGCGTTAGTTTTCCTAACCCAGATGCTAAAATCCATATTCTGGCGCTATGTTTTTGTTCTGTTCCGGATGCTGATATGTTAGATTCAGTCGCCGTTTCCTCTTATTCCTGACGCTGGGTGTGTGTGTGTGTGTGTGTGTGTGTGTGTGTGTGTGGTGTGCGTGCGTGCGTGCGTGCGTGCGTGCGTGCGTGCGTGCGTGCGTGTGCTGTGGTGTGTGTGTGGTGTGTGTGTGTGTGTGTGTGTGTGTTGGTAATGGTGTGTTGTTTTTTCGAATCCAGGTGCTAATTTCTGCAAGGTCATCGTTAATTCTGCAGCGAACCCTGTTTCCGTGACTGCACTCATACTCCCGATTCCCACTTGCTGGCCAATGGTGGCTACTTCTGATTGCTTTAGCCCCTGCGCGTGAGGCTCGCCATACTTACAGTGCGTGCTGCCGCACATAACTTGCCCGGGTGGTTCCGCTGTGAACAGGCTCCATTCAAAAGCTGCAGGTCTGACAGTTCCGTGTGGGAGGGGGGTACCCCGGAGACACCAAGGCAATTGCCAGACTGGCAGAGAGGAAGGTCGTAGAGGTGTGTGTGTGTGTGTGTGTGTGTGTGTGTGTGTGTGTGTGTGTGTGTGTGTGTGTGTGTGCGCGTGTGGTGTAGTGTGAGTGTGGTGTGGTGTGTGTGTGTGTGTGTGTGTGTGTGTGTGTGTGTGTGTGTGTGTGTGTGTTCATGAGTTTTTATGTTCGTGTGTTTGTCTGTCTGTGTCTGCGTCTATGCGCGCGCGCGCATGTGTGTGTGTGTGTGTGTGTGTGTGTGTGTGTGTGTGTTGCGCGCGCGCGCGCGCGCGCATGCGTATGTGTGTGTGTGAGCGCCCGCGTCCGTCCGCGCGCCCGTGCGTGTTTGCGTGCGCATGCGTGTAAAGAGGAGCTTTCTGAACGAAAATCGATGTTGGAACAAATGGGGGAGTTAGTATGAGAAGGACGGAGCACTGTTGCTGAGTTAGTATGAGAAGGACAGAGCATTGTTGCTTCATACCGAGTAAAAGGGCTGCTGACGAAGACCCGATATCGATCTACACCGCCCTTAGCATGTCCCAGAGAGACGGGAGGAGAGAGAGATGGGGAGGGGGATTGTGTGGGGGGGGAGGGAGGGAGGTTCAGGGGTAATGGGTGGTGCAGCGGACTAGGAGCACGTGAGACGTGAGAATGGGGGAGGACGAGTGGGGGGGGGGGTGTCTTGGTGCTGACTCTTAGAAGGTCACGGATCGCTGTGGCCTGTTCGGAAGAACGTCAAAGGCCAAAGTATTGAAAAGGGTGCGCCGATGCGACATAAAATGCAACAATGTCCACGTGAAAGGTAACAGGGCAGCAATCTCCGCTAAAAATACAACAACGCAGCAATGTCCATGACAAAAATACAACGAAGCAGCGAGGTCCATGAAAAATATAACAATGCGGGAAGGTCCACGAAAAAACAAACAAACAATAATGCAGCAATGTCCACGTAAAATGCAATAAGGTAGCAATCTCCACGAAAAAGACAACAGTGCAGAAAAGTACATTTTCAAAAAAATGTTACAACGCAGAATGTACATGAAAAAAAATGCAACCATGGGGCAATATCCATGAAAACTATAACAGCGCGGCAAGGTCCATGCTTGCGTTTGGTCTGCCATTGTCGAAAAGGCATGGGGAACGACGCAAGCAGTGATGTAAAATATGTACAATGTAGTTTGGTCTTCCCAGTTCCGCAGAATGGGGAGCAGACGATTACAACAGAAAACGTCTCCGTCTTCGCCGAAATAACTCCGTTGACCTTGTCCAAAAGTTTCTAGTGTCGATACATGTACTTAGTAATCAATGCAAGATTGAGGGGATTGCCACATCGCCTATATTGATGTGACTTGCATCGAATAGCCAACTCGTTCGAACACACAGCTGACGTCGTATTGAAGAGAAGTTTGTCGTTGTTGTTGTTGTTTGTTTGGTTGTTTTCTGCCCCCATTGTCTGTGCCTCCTCAGTGGCATTGCACCTACGCCGTTCATTCCGACCCCCGTCCACAGACACAACCCGGCCCAATCCGACACAGCTCCGGCACCGGCAATCCACAGGGAGCAGTCAATGTCGAGTCGTCAATTGGCAACCGACCAGAGGAGACACTGCACTGCTGTCGAGTCACTTCGGTGGTGTTTAGTGGTGCCTGTTCTGATCCAGCATACGCAGGACACCACCTACTAAGCCCCCTACCGATGACAGTAATTGGAGCCGGCGCGAGTGAGCTTTTCCCCCCGGAAGGCGCCACCACGTCCGTCCAACGACAGCCCCAATGAATTTGCCGATAACGGTGACCCCGTCGGAATCAAACCAAGGCCATAACGTGGAGAGACAATCGAAATTGAGGTCACCATGAGAGCAGGGCATGAAGGGCCACAGAATTTGAGACTTTTTATACCTATAGATATGTGTAATGCTGATTAATGAGGATGATGAAGATGATGCT
>CM065727.1:40995382-41010382 GCA_033310375.1 Conus canariensis | reverse complement strand
AATTTTTGGACGTGCAGGAAAAGGTGTTGGATATGAACTTGCTTGAGTACACTGTGTATCTGAAGTAATGTTTTTTGTGCTTTTTTAAAGTCACGATTGTGAAGACCATTTATATAAATCCGTCCTGTTGCAGTTATATGTAGAAGACATTTCGTCCCGGTCCTTTTGTTGTTTTTTTCTTCAGGAAAACGAATTTGAGATTGAATGTCCTTTCACTTTTTTTTAAGGAAAGAAATGTTGATACACAGTCACTGTTTTAGATCCACACAGTTTTCGGACACAATCCCTTTTCATTTGTTCCTTTGTTTTCACTTGTTGGACCTAGAGGCATTTTAAGGACTCAGTTTCTATTCAGCGTCTGCTGTTTTATTCCCCTTTTCTGTTTTATATAGTTTTCAGATGCATACAATCTTTTCTTTATTTTTGCCTATGCTATCCTATCCTTTTTCAATGATTAAGTTTGGACTCGCATTTCTGTTGCCTCTTTATTTATTTTTTTTTTCAGTAAAACGTTTTGAAATACAAATTCTCTAAATCTTGGCATATATTTAAGCATTCTTTTCACTTTTTGGTTTTCTAAAGTGTTTGACTACTTAAACTTTTTCGTCTCCCTTGATCTTTCCCTGTTGACAAAATTTGTTTTTGATTGTTTGTTTTGTTCAAGAAACAGAGTATCTCTTCAGTTTCCACCAGGATATTCTGACTTTTTTTTTTACTCAGTAATATAGGTTTTCGACAGTTTTCTCAAATCCTTCAATTACGTCGTTCTTTTTTTCAGAATACTGTTCTTGGAAACGATTTCTCTTTGTCTTACACTATCATTCAGTTATACTTAGTTTGGACACAAAATCTTAAGCAATCGTTCAGTTACACTTAGTTTGGACACAAAATCTTAAGCAGTCATTCAGTTACACTTAGTTTGGACACAAAATCTTAAGCATCATTCAGTTACACTTAGTTTGGACACAAAATCTTAAGCCATCATTCAGTTACACTTAGTTTGGACACAAAATCTTAAACTATCATTCAGTTACACTTAGTTTGGACACAAAATCTTAAGCCATCATTCAGTTACACTTAGTTTGGACACAAAATCTTAAGCCATCATTCAGTTACACTTAGTTTGGACACAAAATCTTAAGCCATCATTCAGTTACACTTAGTTTGGACACAAAATCTTAAGCCATCATTCAGTTACACTTAGTTTGGAAACACAATTTCCATCCTCTCCTGTATTCTTCGTTTGCTTTTTTTCAGTTACAGGTTTCTTTTTACACACAATTTCTCATTTCTTATTTTCTACTATATTGTACCCTTTATCGATTGAACAGTTTTTAGGCATAGTTTATCTTCACCTTCTTCTATATCTTTCTTTTTCATTGGTAACACACACACACACACACACACACACACACACACACACACACACACACACACACACACACACACACATATTTCGTCTCCACCTTCACCGGTACATTTTTCATAAAACAATTTTTGGATACAAATATCTTCTTCACCTTCTCCTATACTCTTCTTTTTAAACAGTAGCATTTTGTGGACACACACATTTCCTCTTCACATTCTCCTGTACTATTCGTTTTGTTTTGTTTTTATCAGTAACAATTTTGAGACCCACACGTTCTCTCATCACTTTCGATGTATATTATTGCAGGCTGTGTAAACAAGATTGTGGACTGTAAAGCGCTTAGAACGTGGTCTGTAACCGAGGATAGGCGCTGTTTGAATGTTTACTCAAAAGAAAAATTACAATGATAATTCCTTTTGTCAGTAATGTTTATAGGACACACGTTTTCTTTTCATCGTCTGCTTTCTGATTCCTTTCTTTCATTAAAACATTTTTGGACCTTTTTGGATGTTAATTTCTTTTTAAATGAAGCGTTTATCAGGCACACACTTTTCTCCGTTCACTTTCAGGAAAATTCCTGTTTTAAAACAGAAAATGATTCCATCGAGACTGCCCGCACCCCAACAATTTCTCTTTACATTCTCATACACTGTTGTTCTTGTTTCGGCAAGACGTTAATAAACACTTTCCCCGCAGCTTTGTCATATCCTTCACTCTCTGGCGTCCTGTCCTCCTCCTCCTCCTCCTCATACTCAAATACACATCCCTGCTTGTACACATCACAACTCTGCACGTTCTCATATTCTAGAGCCAAGGATTCAATGTTATGCCGCCCGTGACTTTGCCTATCGGATAGTGTTCGTACATTTTATTACTCTTTTTTAGTGAATCTCTGTCGTTTTTATGTCAAAACAGCTGTAAATGTTGTAACGTAATGTTGACATCTTTATACTGACGCAGATGGTTGTTTGTCAGCTTGCTATATCAGCTTTTTTGAAAGATATTTTTAATGATGAATAGCAAAATGGTAACATATCGTTTCATGACAATTTTAAGTTATCTTTGATTGTTATGCCCGGCAAAAGTATAATGTGCAGGAAATGACAATGTCTTTTCATGTAGACCTTTTTGGGTGTGACTCTCTCTCTCTGTTCTTCTGTCTGTCTGTCTGTCTGTCTGTCTCTCTTTTCTCTCTCTCTCTCTCTCTCTCTCTCTCTCTCTCTCTCTCTCTGTCCTTTTGCTTACCGAACTATGTTCCCGCCAATTTATGGATAAATATCAGGCATAATGCGTCTTGTATTACAAACAATTTTTCATGCATCTGGTTGCTTTTTTAGTAACGTGAATTTAGAGTACATTTTTTTTAGATGGAACAGTACAGCAATGGTTGTAAACTGAAACATAATTGTCACTGTTTTCTTAACAGCTGTGTACCACACAGTGGCTAATGTCTTGTCATACGTAGCCCCTGTTTTATCTTGGTGCGTGTTGTCGTCCATTTTTCTGGTGGAAATGACTGTTCAGCTGGTGTTGAATATCGGTTGACAAAAAGTGTTGGTAAGTATTTACAAAAACGAAAAAGAAAGTACAACGTTTCGCTGTTGTGTCCTTGCTGTGCTCAGACGCTTCAAAGTGTGTCAAGTGATGCCAAAAGTATTGGGCAGCTCCATGTTTAGTTTGATGGTAAGAAGCGAGAAAGTGGCCAATCCATGCAGTGTACACGTTTTCTTGACCAGCGTCCACGTCTGCTCTTTGCCTGTCTCTTTGTCCCCCGATGTGTTACTGTGCCATTGTAGGTGACGCTGATCTTGTGGTCACTGTGATCAGATTGATGATGTTCAATATTCTGGTGGTACGTGTATACCCGCCCACGTGGTGTAGAACATGGTTTTACTTTTCTTTGTCTCGTCTCCCGAATGTCTTAGTCACTGTGAAAAGACGGGGGTGGTTGTAAGTGGTGATCAGCGATCACCAGTGGTTGACGCCTGGAAGTCTCGTTCGTCCAGATGACGGGTTCAGGTTATAATCTTTATAAACATTTATAAGACAACATGAAATGAAACAATTTTTTTCTTTGTTTATTTGTTTGTTTGTTTGTTTTTGTTTTGTTTTGTTTGTTTGATTTTATAAATGTTTCGTGGTAGATATAGTGTTTATTGTTAACGTTGTCGGTGTCTGTCAGGATTTCATGGTGAATATTCAGTGTACAAGAGAGAAGACAAAAATTAGTTGTTTCCATTGATTTGTATATAGACCGATAGACGGATAGACTGATGGACACACCGACGGATTGACAGGCTAACAGACAGATAGACAGTAAGGTAGATAGCTAAGCAAATAGCTGGTTGGATGGATGAACGGAAAGATAGATAGATGGACAAACAGACAGAAAGATGGTTTCGGTTTGGGTCTAACTGTAAGCAGACTAAATCATTTCCACAATGTTACATATCAACAACGGTGGTAGTATACCATTAACCCCCCCCCCCCACCCTCTCCCCTCCCCTTATCTACGAAGACACTTCACAGCCAATAACAACTGGACAGTCTACAACCAGTGAACTACTGCTTCTGTCAACCTCCGGCTCGGAAAATGAAACAGTAAAGCTCCGGTTTCTTCAACCTTTCTTTTCCTTTGTTGTTGTTGTTGTTGTTGTTGTTGTTGTTGTTGTTGTTGTTGTCTGCATAGAACATGGTTAAGCGCATCGAAGATGAAAGTGCGTGGAGCATGGAACATGAAGCGCAACTTACGAAGGTTTCAAGGAGTGCATCATGGTGTCCCTGCAGTTGGCTTGGCTATAAACACAACAGTCTCCCGTGTTATCCGATTTAAATATGAGGACTTCTACCCGTGCTGTATGTGACTTAAGCATGAGAATTTCTACCTGAAATGTGAAGAAAGCCTTCATCACCATCTGTCAGTCATAACCAGTCAGAGACCGAATGTAAACCAGCATTGAAGTCTGGTCAGGTATCTTCCCTGCAGTCATCCAAATCATCGAAAAGCTACCGATCTTCTCTCACACGGGAAGAAACAAATAAAACATTGTGAACAGACCACTTCTTCATGTCTAAGACAAACATCCTGGACAAGTGGCACGCTTCTGGCTCTCCACATCAAAGCCACCTCATTTCCCCGAGCCCTTTCTTCAGCAACGTGTCTCCACTCTTTCACCGGTGTCCAGTTTCCGCTCACTGAGGTCAGTACCAGTGGTTCGTGCCGATCCCTCATTGCTGCCGGGGCCCTTTAAATCGAGTCAGGGGACCCACACTTTGTGGGCACTTAGGACTTAAAAAATCAAATTAGGAATTACCCGGCTGCGTGGAGAGCTGGGAGAGATGCGGTAATAGGGCGGAAACTGAAAAATGGCGCAATAAGAAAAATGAAAACATCTGTCATCTTGTGAAAGAAAGGGCAGAGAGGGTACTTCTTTGTATGCTGCCTGCGTCAGGATATCCTTGTGGGGGACAAGGAGTAGAGGGTGGGGAGGGAGGGGTCCCACTCAACCATTCCACAGCCGCAGACGACAGTTGGGTTGTTTTTGACATCATCTGACTTAGCAGCGAAGACATCAAAAAGATGGTTTCATCAGGTATTTCTGTTTATCAGCACAATTTCGAAGAATAACGTAAAAATGTACATCAACAGTTTGCCAGCAGTTATGCACATGAAACGTGGCATTTATATGTCGGTTGCCGTGTGAGTACTTGTGAGTTCCTCAGGAGTAATATCGCATAGTAATGATATCTGGACATAAATCTACCCCACAGGTCATCCAGATCATCAAACCACACACGTTCTCTCTCAGATATAGCTGCAATAATGGCTGCTTTACAGACAAGCTCTGTAATTCCAGGACAAACATCTTTCCACAGGTTGCCCTCCTCTGATCCTCGGCATCAAAGCCACCTCATTTCCCGGCCCTTCCTTCAGCAACGTGTCTCCACTCTTTCACCGGTGTCCAGTTTCCGCTCACTGCGGTCAGTACCAGTGGTTCGTGCCGATCCCTCATTGCTGCCGTGGCCTAAATCAAGTCAGGTGACCCACACTTTGTGGGCGCTTGGAACTTAAAAAATCAAATTAGGAATTACCGGGTCGCATTGAGAGCTGGGGAAAATGCGGTAATAGGCGAACACTGAAACCCGCCTGAGTAAGGAAACCGGAAATATCTGTCGTCGTACAAAGGAAAGGCCTGAGTGAGTCACTGCCCAATGAACTGCTTGCGTTTGTTTGTTTCCTTTTTTTCTTTCACAGCGGGTCATTCCGAAGCCAAAGATGACTGTTGGATAGCTTTTGACATCACCTGACAACGAAACAAAACTAACCATAAAAAAGATGGTTTGATTAGGAGTTTCTGTTTTGTCTGCATGAATCATGAGGAATGACATTAAAATGTACATCAACACTTTTACACCAACTGTGAACTCAAAACTCGGCTTCCGAGTGCTTGTGAAACCTCAGGTTTCACACTACATCGGTAGTGACGTCCGCTTCTAAATCCACGGTGCAAACCATCCATATCCTCAAATAAAAACTCGTCTCTTCTTAGATATACAAGCAAGAATGCTGCCGCTCAGACAAGCTCTCCGAGTCCAAGACAAACATCCTTCCACAGGTTTATCCCTCCTGGTTCTGGGCATCAAAGCCGTCTCATTTCCCCGGCCGTTCTTTCACCAACGTTTTCTCCACGTCTGCCCTTGTTCCCATGTTCCACTCACTAAGGTCAACTCACAGCGGTTCGTGCCAAGTTCTCATTATGGCACTGGCCTTCTAAATTGAGGCACACAGCACGGCCTGTTTTCACTGCTTCAGTTGTCTTTTTCAATCAGATTGGGAGTTAATCTGGCTGTACCGAAGGCCAGGAAAATGGGGTAATAGGAAGGCTGAAAAAAAGTAGGGCGTACTTGGGAAATTGGAAGGTGCGTGTCATGGTATGACTGAAGAGAAAAGAGTTTGACTCGCTTAAATACTAGTGCCTTTGTTGTGATCCCGTTCTCTCTCTCTCTCTCTCTCTCTCTCTCTCTCTCTCTCTCTCTCTCTTAAACACTCTCTCTCTCTTTTAAACACACGTGCCTGCGCACGCATTCACACGTACATGCACAGAGAGAGAGAGAGAGAGAGAGAGAGAGAGAGAGGAGAAAAGGGGAGAGAGAGAGAGTTCTGGATTCATTTCACTGATTGTGTGCGCAAGAAAAAGGTAACTGTCTTTAAAGTCATTCAGACTAAGAAGGCCAATACCCAAAGAAAAATGCATGCTGCTGCAGAAATGTTTCTAATGACTTCATCATTGAAAGTGGAAACGCGAAAGGAGTTGCCTTGATGAGCAGTGCCTGGTTGTCTGCATGAAACGCAAAACCGCCATGGAATTGAACTGAAACTGGGCAGTGATTTCTTCCTCAAGGCACTGCACTGCTTTATCAGCACGTATCGCGGTTTGTATACACACCACTGCCCTGCGTGTAGACATGTATGACAAGACGTCAGCAAAGGGAAAAAAAACTGCCTACTGGCACTGACGTCCAGATATTATCCACGCTGCAGCTATCCCCGGCCATCAAACAGCCATCATTCTTCGGTTGGACATGGAGAGTGGAGAAGACACTCCACCAGCCAGGCTCTTCGATTCAAAGACACTCCGCCAGCCAGCTGCTCCCGTCTGGTTCTGGAAATCAAAGCCGTGTGATTTGCCCGGTCCGTCCCTTCAACAACGCTTAGCCACTCGTGTCCGTTTCCATTTTCAGCTCACTGGGATCGGTGCCGACGGCTCTGGACGAGCCCTCGTTGCGGCAGTTGCCTTCCAGATTGAGTGAGGCACGATGCGAGGAGCTGGGGACTTTAAAAATCGAATTATGAATATCTGGCTGCTCTGAGAGCCAGGGAAATGGCAGGAGTATGGTGGACAAGGAAGTGTGGCTAAATGGGGAAATTGGAGGAATCTGTCGTCTTACAGAGGAAAGGGCTGAGGTTTTTTTTTTCTGTATTGCGTACCGTCTGTGTTATGATCTCCTCTCTCTCTTTCTCTCTCTCTCTCTCTCTCTCTCTCTCTCGCGCGCGCGCGCGCGCGCGCGCGTTCACTCTCTTTTGATTACACACGCACATACCCGCGTACACACACACACACACAACACACACACACACACACACACACAGAGAGAGAGAGAGAGAGAGAGAGAGAGAGAGAGAGAGAGAGAGAGAGAGAGAGAGAACATTGCTTATATCTGCAAAACGTGGTAAAAACCATAGTTCTTCAAAGACACCATCACAGCCAACAGTATATTGAACTGAACTTCTGAGTGGGAAAAGACCAAATAAAAGAAAAAAGTTTACTGATTTCTGTTTGCCAACATAAAGCATAATGAAGCAAGTTGAAAAGATTTTATCGAGTGCGTCCAGATGCTTATGACCCCTAAGCAAAAAAGGTGCATGGTTTCCGGCCTGTCTGCTGGGACGTCCAAATGATATTCTCTCTGGAGCAGAAAAACAGTCGCTCGGCAAAAAGACAACCTTTTTGGGTCAAAATCTGCGCTCCACTAGATAACCCCTTCCAGCCGAAGGCAAATATCCTCGCACCAATTGATCCCTTGTGAATGGAAGGCATCTCGTTGTCTCGGTCATTACCTCAGCAGTGTGTTTCCACTCTTAGCGCTGACCTTGTTTCCCTTTTCAACCCGTTTGATCGCATCATTACCGTTGGCTCAGGTCCAGCCCTCATCGCAGCAGCGGCCTTTTCCAACTTGTGTGAGAGAGTATGGCGTTTCTTGAGCACTTGGTACGACAAGGAACGAGGCTAAATAGAGATATTTGAAGATACCTGTCATCGTACCTAGGAAATGGCGGAGACATTCCCTCCACAGATACTGCATGCGTTTGGATTTTCTTTCTTTACAATTATTCGCCATCACATTCGGTCCGTCCTGCCACGTCCCTTCTCACCCTGAAGACGTATAGGACTGTCTGAGTGCTTCTGAAAGACTTGGAAAGAAAAACACGAATCAGACACCCTCATCAGCAGTTCCTGTACGTCTGCGAGAACCGTAAACTGCGACATAAAGATGTATATCAACAGCTTTGAGACAGCTATAAACGCGGACGTGTCATATGTACGCCTGCTGCCGTATGTGATGTATTTGTAAGGTTCCTTAAGGGAAAATACACGTCCGAAGTGACTCCTAGGCATAGCCAACATCTTCCCTGTAGTCATAGGGATCACCCAGTAAGTCATCGATCCCGTCTCGGAAGCAGTGAAATAAATGCAAACCCTGCAGGATCTTTTTCTTCGGGTCAGAGACAAGCATCCCTCCTCAGGCTGATCCCATCTCATGGTCGGAATCAAAGCCGTCTCATTTCACGTGGCATTCCTGCAGCAACGTTTGTTCTGCCCTGTCCCTGTGCCCTGCTCAGTCCCCCCGGGGTCTGGACTGACGGTTCATGTCCAGTTCTCTCGCCGGCAGTCGCCTTCTTAATGAAGTTGGAGAGTCTGGCGTTTTGTTCGTGCTTCAGTTTTAAGGCAGTAAGAGAACAAATAAATCACGTTACTGAGATAAGGGGAAATGGATTAATCGTGAGCACACAGAAAATGTTAGTGCACAGGAGGAGTGAAGACAGGTCATGGTGTCGAGAAAAGTGCAGATAGTACCGTGAATACTACTCACGTTGCGATGTTTGCTCTCTCTCTCTCTCTCTCTCTCTCTCTCTCTCTCTCTTCCTTCTCACACATGCGCATACCCACGCGCGTGCGCTTCAGGATTCAGTTTACTGAATTCTAAGCATAAATCATATATACTATAGCTGATATTGACAACGTTCGCAAGAAATCTTTTTTCAATCTTAAAAACAACAGTTCATCCCCCAAAAAAGTCAGAACCAACAGTTGCCCAAAGTGTACGCACTGGTAATTTCAGAGTTTCAACAAATGAGAGATTGTTGCGCTGTATATGCATTTTTTCCGCATAAAACAGAGCGATGCTGTGAGCTTTTTGTCCACGGCTATAAGGCACTTGTTGACTGAAAAAAAGACATTCCTCAACCAAAGAATCGCAGTGCGTGTACATGTGTCCTGGACATACATGATTTATGTGCAAGGACGTCAGGAAGCAAGTGAACATCAGCAGTAACGTTAAGAAGTATATCCCTATGCTCATCCAGATCATCAACTGGCCACCGATCCCTACCCAGGGAGCTCCAGAACAAATACAACCCGTGCAGACGGGTCTCTCCGAGTCCAGTACAAACACTCTTCCACAGGGCTGTTCCCTCCTGATTCTGGGCGTCAAAGCCATCTCATTTCCCGGGCAACTTTTGTCCCACTCCTGTGCCAGTGTCCGCTCAGCTGGACCAATGGCCGTGGGCCGTCCCTCACAGCGGCGGTTACCCTCCAAACTGAGTCAGCCCAGAGCCCCGCGTGTTGTGGGTGCTCATGTCTTAAAAATCGAATCAGGAAATACCTAGCTGTGTCGAGAGCCGGGGAAATGTGGTAATGGGGAGAGTGCGGAAATGGGGCTAAATAGGGTGGGCAATTGGCGGTATCTGTCAATCTGTGGAGGAAAAGGCAGAGACTTTTTGCTCTCATGGTACTGTTTTTTTGCTATTTTCTCTTTTTTGTTCAGCAGTAACTCTTAGACTCTGTGTGTGTGCGCGCGCACGCACGCACACACACACACACACACACACACACACACACACACACACACACACACACGCACACACACACACACACACACACACACACACACACACAGGGAGAGAGCTCTGATTACCATCATCACAGTCATACAGACTGACGAGGCAGACTTCAAAGACATAATCACAGGCATTGTCAGCTGAAACGGCGTTCGATCTTGATCAGTTTCTAACAGTTTCTGTCATGGAACCGAACATATGAAGGACACGTCATTTCGGTTGTTTTTTTTTTCGACAGGTCCATTTTGTCTTCATAAAATAGATGATATTCATACCACATAGATCCCGTAAATAAATACACGAAACTCGGCGTGCGTGCTCCTGTTATCCCGTGCGTGTATCATCATTGGCAAGTCCTATTTCGTTACGATGAAACATGAAGAACAACTTTTTTTCTTGGGGGGAAGTGGGGAGACAGATAATTCTTTGATTTAATATGTGTTCACATAATTGTGATATTATGAGAGGTTCCCCCTCTCGCAATCCCCATCCCCATCAGATTCCAGCCAAAGCAGAACGTGGCGTGTTCATGGCTGTCGCCCTGTATTTCTCTTTCCATGAAGATCAGGAGTATAATTCATGTCAGAATTGATGTCTAGACGTCTTCGCTTCCGTCATCCGGGTCACCAAAACACAGATCGATCTTCTGCCCGGAAATTGTTTAAAAAAAAGAAAAGAAAAAAAAAAGGTACTTTGCAGCCAGCCACTGTGAATCAAAGACAAACATCCTTCCGCCGGTCATTGTCGTCAGATTCTTGTCATCCAAGCTGTGGCACTTTCCGGCCTGCATCTTCTGCAGTGTTTGTCCTCTCTCCCACATCAGGTTCCATTTTCCGCTCACTGGGATCGGTACTGGTGTTTCGTGTCGAGTTCGCATCGCGGCAGTCTCCTTCCAAATCGAGTTAGACAGCCTAGCGTGTTTTGTGTGCTTGGGGTTGGCGGAAGAAAAAAAAAGAGTCCGAAATGATTTGGCCGCGCTGTGAACTGGGGAAAAGGCTGTCACGAAGTGCACACGGAACTTTGGTTGAATAGGAAGCATCACAGATATGTTTTATGGTACGGAGAGGAAGGAGAAAGTGTCGCTTTCTAACGGTTTATCCTTTATTATTTCTTGCTGCGTACTTCCACGGACGTTCGCACTCTGTCGGATGCGTGGTTTGCATCGCAAGTTCAAACTGAGCATCCAATAATGTACTCGCAGAACACCAAGAATATCTATATGATATAAATCGGTATTAAAAGTTTGGTCAGAATAGCTCAACACTCATGTTTAAAGTAAATCATATTGACAACTGCGAACGCACTTTTTTTCAGATCAAGCTGCGCAAACGTGTATACTCTTCCAGCGAGGAAGTGCTGACAGCTGCTAACATCAGCTGCATTAACTGTCATAATCAACAGTAAGGACGTCCAATCAACCTTAAGGATTGCCTCGAACGCAACAGGAAACATGCCAAAAGACAGAGCTTTCCTCTTTGAAAATCCACTCCGTCTCTCAGTTTTCTGATTAGGGAGAGAAATCAAATCCTGCAGGACAATAAGTAGAGGCACTGTCTGACTTAGAACCACTCTAGTAGAGGCACTGTCTGACTTAGAACCACTCTAGTAGAGGCACTGTCTGACTTAGAACCACTCTAGTAGAGGCACTGTCTGACTTAGAACCACTCTAGTCTTTTAATGGATTGTCTATCATGGTTCTGTAAACTGAACGATTTTCAGAGGCTGTACACTGCTCGTCATTTGTAGAGCTAAAGGAGCCGCAAACAAATCCAACAGTTGGGCCGGGCTGTCCAGCTGATCATTTTCAAACAAATTACAGGCCGTTGACAACGACATTTTATTGCCCATCTTAGCAGTCGCAACTAAGGCGATCGTCGTTCCCACACTTTTGCAGATATCCTTCAATGTTGTCCTTTGCTGGACAGACACGGGCCTGACTCCTGGCTGTGAGAGCTGGACTGTGGTAGACACTGCGGAAGACTTTGGGGTTCCTATGGTGGACAGCGGACTTATCTTTGGGAATGAAAGTAAGCCTTGAAATAACCATTGAATTATAAGGGAAAAATGGAGATGTCTTGAAAAGAAAGTAAAACGGAGAAAGCACAAACCTACAGCTTACTGTGCCATGTGAAAGTGAGGTGGAGAAAGCACACATGAACAAGACTGAGAAGTATACCAATCTAACCAACTGCTTGAAGGAACTCGGCTTTCAAGCCAAACTTTTCGCCATAGAGATTGGAAGCAAGGTGATTTAGGCACATCTCCCCGTGACCTCATAAAGCAGCTGTCCAATGTTTGGAGACCACCAGATCTCTAAAGGCAATGGCAAAGGCAGCTTAGGAAAGCTGCAGCTGGATCTGGTCGAAGAGGAACAAAAATAAACTTAGTAAGCCTTGAATTTCCCAACTTGACAACAGGTGTCCGACAGGTACGTGGCTAGCACATTCGTCACAGGGCGACTTGGCCTTGAGGTGCCCTCCAGGTATTCTAATCCAAGAAGAGGCACACACAAAAAAAAGAATTAATGGTGATAGCAGAAGGGTTCATGCGGCTTAGATTGTGAGGAGTAAAGAATCAAAACCGTCGCATTAGAGAGAGGCTTCTTCTCCGTAGACTTTCTGTCGTCTAGTTCTCCCTCGAGTTTCTTCCTACTGAGTGAACTTGCGTTTGGGTGTACAGCATGACTGAGTTGTTGTCATGTAACGCTTGTGGCTTTGTGAAAACTACCATGTTATAGCTTTCTTGGATTGTTCTTAGGAGTTCACAACCAATCAACCTACCAATTTTTCCTCTCAAACTGCACGCTCAAGAATCAAGAAAATTACAAGTAATGCTTTCGAAATTGTGCATGCTAAAAAAAAAAGAAAAAAAAAGAAAATACAGAGAAAAGGGAGAAATGTGGACAATAAAAAAAATGTGTGTACTAGTAACAGGCCTAGTGTTTAGTGACTTTCAGTTCTTTTGTTGTGATTGTCTCATTGTAAGCGGACAAGTTGTTTTGCTTGTTAGCATTTGTGACTGAACGTATGAAATAATTAATCAAATAAAAGTGGACAGACAGACTCATGTTTGTATTGTTGACCTTTGACGTCTGTGTCTTGGTTCCGAGATGTGTTGCTGATGTAAGAAATTAAAAATGATGTGTACTTCTTTTACCTCGACTCTGTTTATACTAATTGAGATCTCTGTCTTATTCGTCTGTCGTTTAAGATGTAACAGAAGTAAAAAAAAAAAATGCGGCTTGTTTCAGCTTGCACACGTTGTGTTATCGTACGCCCGTATTTTCAATGTAAATATGAATGTACTACTGCTGTTCTCATGTACCCAAAACCGTGTTGTTTCCAAGTCTGGTTTGTGTTGCTATTACCAGATATACATGCAGTGTTGTTTGGTGTTTTCCCCAGAACACCCCGAAACTGACCCTAGGTGAAATGCATGTCTCGTCATTGTATTATTAGACATTGTTTAGTGACGATGGCTATTGTTCTGCAGTACTTTCTATAGTGTGGTGCCATCTGTTATGTGAGCTGGCTTGGATTTTATCATTGCAGATCTGACTGTTCATGCCTTAGTGGTAATGGCAAACAATTGTGTGTGTCATTGGTCATAATTATCCAGCAGTGTTTACTGTTGCCATGGAAAAGGTAGTGATAGCGAAATAGCTGCTATCGTTCATACGTCCATGGAATAAGATGTCCTGCCCGTTCATGTTTGACTTTCTGTCTACATTTATGTCCTGCCCGTTCATGTTTGACTTTCTGTCTACATTTTTGTCCTGCCCGTTCATGTTTGACTTTCTGTCTACATTTTTGTCCTGCCCGTTCATGTTTGACTTTCTGTCTACATTTTTGTCCTGCCCGTTCATGTTTGACTTTCTGTCTACATTTTGGTCGAGCCTAAGGAGAGAAAATGCTTTGAAATAGGTTATACTCTTTGCGGTTGTTTTGGGGTTGTTGGGGGTGGGTTGTTTTGTTTTTTGTTGGTTTTTTTTTTTGTTTTTGTTTTTTTGCGCAATCATCATTCGTATTTTCGGGGACAAAGGTGGGCTTTTTCTGAGCTGAGAGTAAACAGTATATCTATGATACTTTAGAGAACAAAATGCTGATGTGACTGACTTATTGATCGATTGATTTACGGATTGATGGATAAGCGTCAAATCGTCGCTACATACGTAATACGGTGCTCTACAAAAAGAAAAAAAAAGGAAAACAATGGAACTATCAGTAACGATTTTCCCTTCTGAAATCTTGAAGCAAAATTGATTTTTAGCAGGATTGTGTTTGCTGAAAGATAAATTTCGTTTAAACAAAGAGAAAATTGTGAGGGGAAGAAAACAAGCCTTTAAAGATTGGGAGTTGTTGTCGCTTGATGGTAAATCAAGTACAGACATTGAACAAAAATGTTACGGTAAATCAAGTCTTTAAAAGGAGGGAATCGTTGTTAGGAATATACCTAGTGAGAGGTTTCACCGTTGGATTTCAATTATTTTTATTTTAGTTTATGGGTGTGGGGCGATTGCTCTAGGTGAGTACAGAATTATGATTATTGAAACCATTTTCCTGTGGATTCTAGACAAATTCATTTTAGCGCTATATAATGTATCAAAGAATAAGGAGCATGAGTACAAATTATTACTTCAGTAGCGGGTTTTGTTTTTGTTTTGTTTTTTGGGGTTTTTTTTCATTTTGTGAGATCATCTTGAATATAATACAAGCTAGAGAAATTTGCCTGATTTTACTCACGTGAGATCAAGGAGGATGGAGGATGGGGGGTTGGAGGGAGTGAGTAGAGGGTAGGGCTGCTCACTTTCAGCTTCCCTCGGAAAGGAAAGGGACAGTGTTCAGCGTGAGTGAGTGGAAGTGGCCAAATTCCAGCCGCGGCAGCGAAGGTTGTCCTTTTCCTGATCGATCTGCCTGCCGGCACGTATTCCAAAGATTCGACGTCAGCTCGC
>CM065727.1:40957882-40990382 GCA_033310375.1 Conus canariensis | reverse complement strand
TTTTTTCTGTCAGTGACATATTTGTCCTTAGATTTCTCAGTCTTCTCGTTACCTCCCGTCGCTAGCAGTCTGGGGATGCCGCTTTAGATTGCGACTTTCTCCCTCTGGGATGGGAGCACCACTATGCTCCAAGCGGTGTGACGACCACTACCATCGTCACTGATAAGACTCCCTCGGGGGACGAAAACGCTGGAGCTCAGCTGGGCACGCCAATGGTTCTCTCAACTGGAGAGAATTGTGTGAACCCCCACCTCTTCCATGTCTCTCTCTCTCTCTCTCTCTCTCTCTCTCTCTCTCTCTCTCTCTCTCTCTCTCTCTCTCTTCTCTCTCTCTCTCTCGCGCTCTCCCCTCTCCCCCCACGCCCACCCCCCCTCTCTCTCTCTCTTTCTCTCTCTCTCTCTCTCTCTCTCTCTCTCTCTCTCTCTCTCTCTCTCTCTCTCTCTCTCTCTCATCCATCGACGTTTTGACAGGAAGATGGAAAGATGTTTTTCCTTGATCAGATCAGGGACAATCGTCGTTTTTCATGCGTTGACGAGGTTTGAACCTATGGTTTCCCGTACGAAAACCCATTTTACCGTTGTGCCCCCGTTGATATTGGTCCCAAAGGGAAAGGAACCGGCGCAGATGCATGTTTCTTCCATGTCTTGCACTGGAGTCATTCCGGACAGATTCATGGCCGTTAGGTTTTGCCATGTCCCATTTCTTTCTTCCAGTGCCCACCCATGTCTTGAAAATTGTTCTTGCATGTATCAATGGCCACCCACCCCTCTTCCACCCCCTTCTGTTTCCATAAGTAAAAGAAACATAGGATGGTAAGAAGATTCTTAGATGAAAACAAATAAACAGTAGCGTGGTTTCGTTTCATTTTCAAGCGGTCGATTTGAGGCTCGTTGGTAAGACAGGAAGTTGACATCATGAAATTGTATGTCAGTGACTGCTCCCTTCTATGTCATAGCTACCTTTACATTTGCTTTCTCATGAATGTGTTAGTGTTGTTTTCAATTAAATGAACAGAGAAGAAGGAAAACATGGAAAGGAGTGGGAACCATACTGACATGGATAACGCCACCGCCACCATACCCTTCCCCCGACCCCTAACATCATTCCACATCTAGTATGGCCCTGGGGTGTCTCTGACGTTAACCAGATTGATATCTGGCCCGTGATGGAACACTCCCAGACCACCAGCTGACAGACGCCAGATTGACCCGCTGGGGGTAAATCAAGGTCGGAAGGGGGAACTTCTGGCATAATTATGGACAGAGACATTTTTGACAAGAGGATGATGTTTTACTGAATTTTTCTTGTGTTACGTCCTCAGCCAGAACTTCCAAGGTTCACCAATGGTGAGGTTTTTGTGGATGCGACCTTTTTGTGTGTGTGTTTTTTTTTCAAACCCCATCATTAAGGTCGGCTCATTTCAAATCGGGAAGGGTGATGTGTCAACACGACCCTAGTATGCACAACATCAGGTTGCCAAGTGTGGTGAGCAGTCAGTCAGCCAACCCGTGAACAGGAGGCACATACACAGCCAGTCAGACCAACAGGAAGTGGGGAATGCCTTCAGTGTGGGCAGTGGGACTCCAAAGACCGAAAGGCGAGGATACTGATCCTGTTCTGTCTTTGTCTTTGGAGTGTCCGTCCACCGCTCACAGTTCAAAGCTGGCCCACCGCTAGTCCACAGTGCAGCTCATAGCGCAGTACTGTGGCCGAAGCCTAACATTGACAGAGAAGGTATGGCGTTCCGTATTCTCTCTGCGTGACATCAGCAGTGCTGTGGACAGTAGGCCAAAGCGTTTATTCCGCTGTCAGACAACCTGTGTATCAACACTGCTACAGAGAGCACGTGGAGCACTGTATCGTGTAAAGGCGATGACAGCTACTTTTCCTCCAGGAAACAGCTGTTGTCTCTGAGGAAAAGGGCGAAAACATTAAAAACAGTTATAATGGCCATCATTCCTGAGGATCACAACTGTTTTCCATGTTGACCTTGGGATGATAACTTCAGGATCACAATGTTTTCGCCTGTTTAACTTAACATAATGACTGTCTTCCCTGTTTTCCAGAGGAAAGCGGGTATTAGCTCCAGTATGACGAACAACAGCGGAGAAGATCAGTTACGACCGCTGTTTTCCTTCACAAGTGCATACGGTCTGGTATCATTTATATTGCGATGCAGACTACCGGTTTGAATATGGAAAACAGTTGTGATCCCTTGGATCCGAACCCGTTTTGCCTATTTTTGCAGTATGTCCTCCAGGAGAGTTACTTTTCTTTCCATGTGAAAGTACGAAAAAATACTTTTGACCTTAGGTACAACAATTGTAATAACTGTTTGCCTCTGGAAAATCAGGGAAAACAGTTGCAAGCCGTAGGGAAAACAGTCATTATCCTAAGGAAAGCAGTTGTGATTCTCAGGGGTAGCATCATAACAGTGTATTCCTGAAGGCTGATACCCTTCGTTCGCAGGAAAACTTAGATAACAGCCATTACCGGCTTAAGAAGCTACTGTGCTCCCATAAGAGTATGCCGGGTTTTTTTTTCCCGCTGCCAGACAGTCAGTCCTTCACCATTTCTGCCAGAGATAGTACGGTTATTCTTCTCTCCCAGACAGCCTCGATAACTCAGCCCGCCGAAAGCCCGGTCTTTATTCCGCTCTCAGACAACCTGTAATGTGTCTGTTACTCTGCACAACCTGTAATGTGTCTGTTACTCTGCCACAGACATACACTCTGCTAAAGGATTCCCGGCGGCTTTCCCGCACCCACAGCCCTTTGTCACCCCCAGTTTTGCCGCGGGCCTCAACAGAGAAAAAAAAACAACAAAAAAAAACGGTTCTCGGAGGTAAAACCAGTTCTTAGTAATTCTGTTAATAATCGTTTATCTGATCATCATAAAATGATATTTGGATTTTTTTTAGCCTACAATCATCAAAGAAGATCAAGTATAAATAAAGAAAAAGGCCAGCTATAGCAGCGTCAATTTTATAGAAGTCATTGCAGAGGTTATGTATTTCGCACACCTCTCCCGAACTCAGGTCGTGCAAAGTTTAAAGAAACACAATGGCAATGGTTTAAAGCTCCAAGAGCACGGGGTTCTTTTATTTCAGAAAGAAAGAGAAGAGAAGAGCAAACAGGAAGGGGAGAGCATTATCAGACCCTATTCCTCTGCGGAGCTTTCCTCTTAGGGTCAGTTAGTTATGCACGTAAGATTATATCACAAATGTTTGACCATAGGCGATGGCATCCAGCTGGGTTGTTCAGTGTCAAGAGGTTCACAGTATACTTTAATGATTAGCGTGAAAGCAGGTCAGGCTATATACATTTACCCATCACAATGGACTGCACGAAAATATGGACGCCCCAAAATATTTTTGACTTCTTCTGGCAATCATATCAGAAGAAACATTGCAGATTGTGTCCCATCTCATTCCAGTGCGCTGTCTTCGTGTAGATAACGAATAATTGTGGAAATTAATCACCTCTACCAATCAACTGTCGCCTTACGCACATCCTGACCTATTTCTTGGTGGAAGCTACAGTGTACGCAAGGATTATCGATTCGGATGCTGGGTGATGTTACCGCTGCACGGTGAGATATCACTTCCAGATCATCGGTGATGCATGATGCAAGAAAAACACATTTTAATCTGACACGATAATTACGTTTGTGGTTCAGTTGTATACTGTGGGTTTCGGTATCAGTTTTATGTTGTTTATAGCGCAGTCGACCGCAGAGCGCCATGTCAGAACAGTTACCGCCCTTTAAATCAATTCCGTTTTACGCTTTCCGTGTGAAAAACAAAAGTACTGATTTTCACGTGGAACCCCGTACTGTAGACGTTTCCAAGGTACTCATGACACAAGCCGAGACACCTTGCCTTCTGCAGACAGAGATATTGACAGAAACCCAAGGTAGCAGGCAGATAGTCTGATGACGAAGTATGATCCACAAAGTATGACTAAGAGAGAGAGGGAGAGAGAGAGAGAGAGAGAGAGAGAGAGAGAGAGAGAGAGAGAGAGAGAATGCAGCCATCTTGGAACCAGGGGAAATTTTCCCCTCGCTTCCTAGTGCGAAAAAGGAAGGGGGAGAAGAGGGACAATTCTGATGACAACTCCAACGTTTCCGCCGCCGGATCGGCTGTGAGTATGGATGTGTTGGCGACTGATACTTGTGTCATGTGTCGTGTTGTCGGATATGACCATGATTATTCCCGTGTGCCGTTGACTGAGGCAGACAGGCAGGTGTGTGTCAGTGCCGGTGTCTTGGGCCGGTCATCCGAAGGCTTCACATCAACACACAAAAACTGACGGTTTAGTCTCGCAAGCAGGGGTGAGGGCGGATGGGAAGCGGGGGCTTGTTCATCAGTGGTATTTGTTGACTTGGTGAAGTAGCTTCAGTTCATATTGTTCATAGCCCAGCCGGCCCGGGGGGGGGGGGGGGGGCTCCAACAGGGCTGGGCTGGAACCGTTGGAGTTTTAATCGGAGGAGGGGGCCAGGGTTGTGGGTTCATATTGTAGTGAGTTAAGATCGGAAGTCGTTTTCTGATTTGGGGGGGTCTACAGGTATACAAACCTGCCAAAGTTGAGAACTTCTGTCTCTATGTACTCAGTCAGAAAAACAACAACAACAACAATGAAACGATAGAAACACATGTACCCAGAAAGGCAGAATCATCTGCAAACTGATGCTGATCATTGACGAGGAAGAATAACGACGATGACAGCAATAAGCGTAAGCCGCAGATTAAGATGGAAACGAAACAGAACAACAGCAACAGCAAGAAACCGAAGAAGAGTACCTGTAAAATTGTATAACAGCCTGAGAAAGAGCATTGCAGTTTTGGTATTGTTTTAGTGTAGTTAAAGTGGTTGAAACGATTAAAAACAACCATGACCTCGTATTAGATCTCATTGTGCAACCAAATCGCTTGCTGGATCAGTGAAGTGTGCTGACGAGGATGCAGAGGAGAGACAGACAGACAGACAGACAGACAGACAGGTTGTTTTCAGTCAGTGATACGGCCTGGCGTACGGCTAGGAGATCGTATATCAGTTTGTGACACAATAATGCAGGCTGGGCTTCTTCGTTTTATTAGTTTTGCGATTAAGATCGTTTAATCATCAGACCGTAACAGGAAATACTGACTTTAGTTCCAGGCGAATGTGCATGGCTCGCAATGAAACTCACGCGCGCGAGCACACACATACACACACACACACACACACACACACACACACACACACCACGCACGCACGCACGCACGCACGCACGCACGCACGCACACACACACAGACATGCACACACACACACACACACACACACACACACACACACACACACACACACACACACACACATCTATAGATTAATATATCAAACGTGATCTTGGGCCGGTAAGTTGGTTGATGAAAATCATTGCTCGGCAGGTTGACTGGTTCAAACTGTTGGCATTGTAGGTTGGTTGAGGAGTTTGATAGTTGGCCGTTTGGTAGTTTGCCAACATGCAAACTGCGCTGAATGAATGAATAAATGAATGAATGGTCGCTTTGATCGGCTGGTTGACTGACTGAGCGGTTGGCAGGCTGGTAGGTTGAATGAGGTGGTTGTGCCTTCACTTCAGCTGTCATAACTCTTTGCTTTGTTTTCACTGATTTCAGTGGCCACGTTGGAAGGTGAGAACAATTACCAGGCCTGAAATTCTGGGATCTGGGATTCCCTACCCCACCCCTGGTACCCCCCACCCCTTCCTTCCCTCTCCTCACCTTTTTGACTTATCCAGCAATTTTCTAGCAAATACTTATGCGGGCTGTTCGCATCATTGCGGTGTCGTCGGTTTTGTTTGGAAAATGGAGGGGTGGAAACATCGTTTTAGTTTGGTTGGTTGTGTATGTTTTTGTTTTTATTTTGTCTTTCGTATTGTTTGAGGGTTGCTTCCTTTCCATTTGTTTTCTATATGCTTGTTTGTTTTTGATGAGGAATGGGACGGTCTGGTTAATTTTGTTTTGTATTTGCTTTAAGCTTTGCTTATTGGGAGAAGAAAAAGGGTAAATAATCCTCAGAAACCCCATAGAGCTGACTTGTTTTATCGATCTCAGTTCCTTTCAGTGGTTCATGTAGTTTGTTTGCTGTCTCTCTGTCTCTGTCTCTGTCTTTCTTTCTTCTCTCTCTCTCTCTCTCTCTCTCTCTCTCTCTCTCTCTCTCTCTCTCTCTCTCTTAATTTTAGTGAAGAAATATCAAGTCATCAAGGAAGTAAGAAAGCATTTTTATAAATGTTGTGTAGCCTTATTTAAAAAGAAATTGAAACATTGTTCAGTGACTTCAAGATTTTACTGTTTTTAGTTTTGGTCTTTGTCTATAGAATTTCGCAGTGTCTCATTATATCTGACATGAAAGTATAAGTGTATGTAATTAGTAAGTGTATGCTTGAGCACGTGTGTGTGTGTGTGTGTGTGTGTGTGTGTGTGTGTGTGTGTGTGTGTGTGTGTGTGTGTGTTGAGTGCGCGCGCGTGTTCGTGCGTGCACACGTATGTGTACATGCATGTATCTGCGCGCGCGCGCGCGCGCGCGCGCGCGTGTGTGTGTGTGTGTTGTGGTGTGAAAAGCACGTTAAAAAAAAGCACCTAATGTTTCTCGGATCAAACATTGCAAGTAATGTTCCATTCTATCTCTCTAAGAATATCTTCTCCCCCCCCCCCCCCCCCCCCCCCCACCCCCTTTTTTTTTCAGTTCCGTTGCTGATGTTTCAACATGACATTTCCAAATCTCATATGACGTTTTTCTAATTCGTTTTCGTTTTCGGGTGGGAAATCTTTTAATGGATTCAGAGCTTACACGTCTTCCTGCCTACATTTTTTTTTCTTTCAAACCTTCAGTCATCCTGTTTTATGCCTTTGTTTGTTGCTTTCGGGTCTGTATGCTCAATTTGTCTGTCTGCCAGTCTGTTTGTCTGTCTGCCTGCCTGTCTGCCACCTCCCCCCCCCCCCCTCTTTCTCTCTCTCTCTCTCTCTCTCTCTCTCTCTCTCTGTCTCTTTCACATATAATTCGGACATGACATTTCTGTGTGTATATACTTGTTTCATTGTGGTTAATCTTGTGATGGGATCGGAGTTGATCATGGTTTTTTTTCTGTTCTTTTGATCCATCGGTTATTCTCTTTTATGCCTACCCGTTAGGTCTAGCTGTCCTGGTTGTCTCACTGTGGCTCTTTCTCTCTCTCTCTCTCTCTCTCTCTCTCTCTCTCTCTCTCTCTCTCTCTCTCTCTCTCTCTCTCTGTCTGTCAGTCTCTGTGTGTGTGTCTGTCTGTCTGTCTCTGTCTGTCTGTCTGTCTCTGTGTATGTCTGTCTCTGTCTCTGTTCTCTCTCTCTCTCTCTCTCTCTCTCTTCTCTCTCTCTCTCTCTCTCTCTTCTCTCTCTCACTCTCTCTCACTCTCTCTCTCTCTTCCTCATTTATGCATGTATTTTATATAAAGCCTTTAAGAGGCGAGCTGTTATGGTTAGGTAACAAATGTATTGACACGCCAATATTACATGGATATGTATATCCTAGTATGGTATAATGTATGTGTCAGTAGAGTAGACTTCATGCACATGCGTAGTAGATTGTAATTCATCCATTTGAGTATCATTTTATTGCTGTTTTTTTTCCCCATACATTCTAGTAAAACTTTGTGTTGATGTTGTTGTCACACTTATCATGCTGAGTTTTTGATGTAATCCCCCTTCAGAAGGGGCTGTGGCCTATCTGAATAAATTTCATTTCATTCATTTCATTTCATTTCATTTCATTTTCTCTCTCTTCCTCTCTCTTTATCTTTTGTCTGTGTGCCTGACTCTCTCTCTCTCTCTCTCTCTCTCTCTCTCTCTCTCTCTCTCTCTTCTCTCTCTCTCTCTCTCTCTCTCTCTTTGTGTTGCCTGACTGTCTGTCTCCCTCTCCCCTCTCTTTCTTTCTTTCTTTTTTCCTTTCTGTTTACCTTTATCTATCTACCAGTCTAACTGTCGGTCTATCTTATCTGTCTGTCCATCTGTCTGTCTATCTATCTGTCTATCTGTCTATCTGTCTTGTCTCTTATTCTCTTCCTCTCTCTCTCTCTCTCTCTCTCTCTCTCTCTCTCTCTCTCTCCTCGCTCGCTCGCTCGCTCGCTCGCTCCTCTTCTCTCTCCCTATCCCTTCCCGTACTGCCCCCCACCCCCACCCCACCCCACCCCACCCACCCCTCTCTCTCTCTCTCTCTCTCTCTCCCACGTAATTTAAAGACAGCCTAATCAATGTATCTGATTAAGCAAGTCTGGTAGCGGCATCAGAGTATTCTCGCAGACGGAGAATGAGAGAACAATTGAATTGCAAACGTTGTCTCTCCGGAAAGAAGATGGTCTGGACGGGACGTGCTGCTGTGAAGAATGTGAAGCGGAAGGTCTTTCCATTTGTCATTGCTATGCACGCGATTCAGTCCCAGGTCTACATATCGTTTGTTTCCCCAGCCTCATTCCGAAAGACTTGATGCAGAGGCTGGTGTGGCATCGGAAAAGGAAGAACTCGTAGTATCGGTGGCTGAATTTATTGCAGAGGGAAATAACACAGTGGAGAAAAAAAAAAAAAAAAGCAAAAGCAAAAGCTCATCTGAGTAATATTGATTGTTTTGGAGGACCGGTTGATGAAAAACTTTTAAATGACCGTGTAAGTAAATGATTAAGTAAACATGAACTTTGAAGTGACCATGTCATTAAATGATGTAGTGAACATAAACAAACAGCAATCAAACAAAAAAAGAATGAACAAAGAGGAATGTTTCTAATGATAGACCTGTGTATTCGGATAATCATAGCTTGATGGTCATATGTTTTTCAGTTATTGCAACGAGATGTTTATTTATTGCTCAGGCGTCTGTTACCTTTTGTGTGCGCAAGGATGTAGAATGCTGCACAAAACAGACATTGATTGTGGTTAATGTGACTGAGTGTCTGTCTGTATGTTTGTCTGTCTGTCTGTACTGTATGTGTGTATGTATGGGTGTGGGTATGAAAAATGCGTGTGGGCGGACGTGCGTGCGCGGGTGCATGCGTGAGCGCTCGCTCGCGCGCGCGCGCGCGCGCGCGTGTGTGTGTGTGTGTGTGCGTGTGTGTGTGTGTGTGTGTGTGTGTGTGTGTGTGTGTGTGTGTGTGTGTGTGTGTGTGTGTTGCCTTTGCTCAAGCCATTTGTCGTGAAATATCTTTTTTCATTATTATTTTTCTATTCGTTGCCAGTGGATTTTTAGATGTACTTCTTGACACGTGGGCAATATAAAGCTAATGCCAATAATCTCTCTCTCTCTCTCTCTCTCTCTCTCTCCTCTCTCTCTCTCTCTCTCTCTCTCTCTCTCTCTGCGCGCGTGGTTCTAGATTAACTTGTAGGAACAGAAAGAAAGGATGGGTGTGTATGAGAAAAGAGAAAGAAAGAGAGAAGAGAAAGAGAGAAGAAGAGAGGGCGGGGATAAGAGCCGTTTTAAGCGCCGCTAGAATGCGCAGGGGATTTTTTTGGTCTGCTTCCAACAGGTAAACACGGTGTCATCATGATCTGTCCCATTTTCCTGACCCCGAAGGTGGTTATGTCAGAGATGATATTGCTGGCTCTGTCACGATCGTCGTGACGCCACAGGCGGCGGTGGGGGAGGGGGGGGGGAAGGAAGGGAGAGGGGGGGGGGGGCGCAGGGTCTTCTAATAGGTTGGAGCCTTATTTAGCTTGAGGTCACCCTCTCCCAGCAAATGAGGCTGCCATCACCATCTGGGGGCCGTTTCCGGAGTGTTAAGAACTTTGGTCTGAGCTCCGGGTGCTGCTGATACTGACAGAACAATGGAGAGCCCCTCTTCTCTCTCTCTCTCTCTCTCTCTCTCTCTCTCTCTCTCTCTCTCTCTCTCTCTCTCTCTTTGTCTCTCCCTCTCTGTCTCTGTCCCTGTCTCTCTGTCTGCCTCCCTCTCTCTCTCTCTCTCTCTCTCTCTCTCTTCTCTCTCTCTCTCTCTCTCCTCTCTCTCTCTCTCTTGTCTGTCTCTCTCTGTCTGTCTCTCTGTCTGCTCCTCTCTCTCTCTCTCTCTTGTCTGTCTGTCTCTCTCTCTCTCTCTCCTCTCTCTGTTCTCTCTCTGTCTCTTCTTTGTTTAATTCTCTCTGTCTCTGTCTCTCTGTCTGCCTCTCTCTCTCTCTCTCTCTCTCTCTCTCTCTCTCTCTCCAACTTTTTTCTTCTGTTTTTTTTTTCTCTTTTTTTTTATTAACCATTTACGGAATTGATTCACTTCAAAATTTCATGTCTACCTTTTATCTGAAGAAGGACAAATTGAACAGGTGCTCAAGTGATATTTGGGTTTTACTTGTCCTAGTTTACAAACTCTGGGAATTCATCACGTGCGCGGCACTTTCAGGTGTCCGGGTTAATTTGTTTTTAATACTTCCTCAAAGTATTCTTACAACAGTCATACCGTTGATGATAACGGTAAAAGTCAGTAAGTGTCTGTGGCACTGTGTCGTCCTGACTCATCTGCAGCATGGTGCCTTACACTCACAGAGAACATCAGCAGTGAAAATGTCACCGTGCGCTCCAGAGCAAGGTTGGATATAGCGATCATGAACCACGGCGGGGAGAAGGAATAAGGGGCAGAATACGTATGCGTAAGATTTACCATAAATAAACACACATATTTTGTCACGTGCGCTGTAGAATTCATGCCCGTCTATACCCTCACTCCCCACCCCAAAGTCTGTAGAATTCAAGTCTTTCCGAGTTTTTTTTCTTTCTTTTTCAGTACAGTCTGTAGAATTCATGCGTTTCCAATCACACACACACACCCCCTCCCCTCCCACCCTTCCTCAGATCTTCTTCACAAATCGTTCCTCTCCAAGGTTTGTTCCATATGCAGTCTGTAGAACCCGTGCCTTTCCCTTTTTTCCCAATACAGTCTGTGGAATTTCAGGCCGTTTCAATGTTTTTCCCACGCTAAACGCGTACCTTTCCAATGTTTTTCTTTTCGCTATAGTCAACAGGCTTTTCCAACGGTTTTCTTTTTTTTTCAAAGAGTGACTGCCAAATTGAAATCCGGGTACCCAAATCTCAACGTTGCAAGACAACCGTAGTTAAGTCGTATTGTTTACGAACCTAGCCCATTAAAATCTGACCTAGACGTGAAAATCCAAACCTGCAACACCTGCAGACCCGGTCTAAAGCAAAGTGGATTATTGTCTGATTTCAGGCAAATGAGAAAAAAAAATCACATCAGGTTGAATAGAAGTGATCATGGAATCCACCAGTATTTTATAATTTAAAAAAAAAAAAAACAAGAAGCAAAGCATATAAACGTACTCCCAGTTTATCTTGAATACGCGTGTACATGTCAAGAGCATGTTTACTATGAAAATGCCCATGATCTACCAATCAGTTATTAGATGTAAAGCTATTTTAAAATCCGTCAAATACAGTACTTTCGTAGACAAGAAAACGTCACAATCAAACATGCGTCATAATGTATTTCGTCTCTGAGATAAACTTTCTGAGTTATTCCATAAAGAAGAAAAACCATTACAGCGGTAAACTAAAACATCGGGCATCATCCGTGACCCATAATAAACATACGTACAAATTTTCAGAAAGATCGGCCCAGAAGTTTTGTCTGGAGCGAGTGGAACACATTTTGACCACGGACAGGCACACAGACAGACACACAGACAGCATTTCTTCGTTCCCATTAGTAAAGTACTCCCTGTTCTATAAGAACTGGGAGTACAAAAAAAAAAATGTTTGTATCTCCTGTTGTGCACATCCCAACACTCAGCAAGACGTTTTAATCTTCGGATAGTATTTTAACAAGATGACCATGTAATCTCCTCACCCTTAACCAAAAACAAAACAAAAACAAAAATCGGGAATGTATGATAAGTATGACCTGCAGTCGCATGCGCAAAGCCGGTTTCTCTGTACGATTTCCGGCGGTGGCAGACAAGAGGAAGTCCTCTACGTCTGGACGGGACTGGGACGCGCTCATTTGTCAAGACTCCCAGAGAGACTTCCGACTCATGTCGTGACGGCTGGTCATTTACCTGTCTTTCCATCCATGACATCCGCCGAGGATAATGATGACGAGGGAGATTTGTGCTTTGCACGTTCAGCAGGTTTTCTTGCCCTCGTTCACTTGGGCGGGGCTGCCTCCATTAAAGAGGCTTTAAATAGGAAAAAGGATACGGGAGTGAAGCATGAAAGCAATGTGAGAGAAAGTGGCGGGGGTGGGGGTGGGGGAGGCGGGAGTGGGAGAGTAAGAGAGAGAGACAGACAAGAGTCGCCAGATCTTATCGAATATAATATATGCGCGCTTGAGACACTCTGTGTGTGTGTGTGTGTGTGTGTGTGTGTGTGTGTGTGTGTGTGTGTGTGTGTGTGTGTGTGTGTCCTTACAGAAGGTATACGTGTTTTAAACTATGCGTATGGTGTGTGTGTGTGTTTCTGTGCATGCGTATGTTGTTTACCTGAGTATCGTTTCTTAGCCCGATAATTCATCGTCAGCATGCAGACAATATTTCCGCAGCAAAGAGCGCTGTTGATCGGAAACAGCACATAATCATACAGCGTTAAATACGACAAACAAAATAAGGAAAGTTGATATTGAATTAAATATCATCACCGCCTAGTGTCTATTTGCACGGTAACACGATATCGTTTTCCATTATCATCGTTTCCTTGTTTTGTTCCAGACTGATATTCTCTGTTTGTATGATGAACCCAGTGATGTTTGCATTTCTGTGCGTCAGCGTGATGGGGTTTTGTTCGTGTGTTTGTTTTTGTTTACATGGAAAGTTTTTTATGCTCCTCTTCAAATAATTCTTAGTGGCGCAGCAGAAAAGAAAAAAAAAGGGGGGGGGGAATGTAATTATCATGGAAAAGAAGGTACTTCCTGGGTCGTGAAATATGCATAATTTCAATTTCACTGTATTTTGTGTATTGGTTTTGAACTGTCGTTCTCCTTGTTGTGGTGTGTGTGTGTGTGATGTGTGTGTGTGTGTGTGGTGTGTGTGTGTGTGTGTGTGTGTGTGTGTGTGTGCGTGCGTGCGCGCGCGCTTGTGCGTGCTGTGTGTGTGTGTTTGCGTGTGTGTGTATGTGTGTGTACCTCTCTTCTCTCTCTCTCTCTCTCTCTCTCTCTCTCTCTCTCTCTCTCTAAATATAATATATATAATATATATATAAATATATATATATATATAACATGTGGCTGTTTACTCCTGGAATCGATAGTTACGTATACATAACTGTTGCTCTCTCTCCTCTCTCTCTCTCTCCTCTCTCTCTCTCTCTCTCTCTCTCTCTCTCTCTCTCTCTCTCTCCTCCTCTCTCACGCGCGTGTGTGTGTATGTGTGTGCGTGGGATGTGTTTGAGGAGGAGGAGTTGTTGTTCTTATTGCTACGTGTATGTGTGCGTGTGCGCGCGAGTGTGCGCGTGCACTTATATGCTGTATTTGATGGTCTTGTTCTTGTTCCTAAGTCATCTACTGAACATTCTCGCACGCAGTCATAACACACACACACACACACACACACACACACACACACACACACACACACACACACACACACACATATATATATATATATAATATATATACTGGACAGGGACTCAGACTGACCTACAAACATTCCTGACGTATATCAATACAGTTCATCCCACCATTAAATTCACTCACAATACCTCTGTTGACCAACTTCCTTTCCTTGACGTATTATTATACTTAGAGAATGGCTTTATCCAAACAGATCTGTACACTAAACCCACTGATGCACATGCTTATTTACACTACAAGTCTAGCCATCCCCCTCACTGCAAAAGGAATTTACCCTACAGTCAGTTTTTGAGAATCAGACGTATATGCTCTAAACCAGAAGATTTCATTACCCGCTCAGAGCAGATGTTCGAATTTCTCAGACTAAGAGGCTACAAACCCCAAACTTTACGCACTGCTCGTGAAAAGGCAAAAAAAGACACCCAGACATGATACTCTTGTTTACAAACCTAAGCTGTCCAACCCTAGAACACCCGTTATTGTCACTCATAACCCTAGCAACCCCCCTCTCCGCCAATGGTTTAAAGAATTATATCAGACAGTTTTCACCAGTGACAAACTTAAACGGGCCATACCTTACCCACCCATCCTAGGAGAAAGAAACAGCCGTTCTCTCAAACACTTGCTTATGCCCTCAGCCCTCCCCGTCAAATTAAATCCTAAAGACCCTAATGGTTTTTTCAAATGTCCAACAAATGTATTATTTGTAGAGAGCACGCCTTGGAGTCCACCAATTTCATTAGCCACCAGACCAAAGAAACATTTACTCTAAGACACCATATTGACTGTCAAACCAATAACATCATTTATTTCATGTTCTGCGAACTCTGTCAGAATTCTCAATACATTGGTGAAACAAAAAATTCACTCAGAAAACGTTTCTATCTGCATAGACTCACATCAAGAACAACATCGGGACTCTAGTCACGCAACATTTCAACCTGCCCAGCCACACCCTAGCCAACATGAAATGCATGGTGATAGAAAAAGTTTTTTCAGACAGCCACACGCACAGAATTTGTAGGGAAAAATTCTGGATAAGAAAATTGAAAACTCTCCATCCTTTCGGACTCAACTCACTACAATAACTGTTCATGTTCTACGCCGCTTGACTCCTTTTGCCTCCCCCTACCGAACCCCCCCCCCCCTTCCTTTCCCCCCCTACACACAATACACACGCTCACACACACACACACACACACACACACACACACACACACACACACACACACACACACACATACACACACACACACTCAAACTCACTCACACTCACTCACACCTACACACTCTCATATACGCACACACTCCCACATGTGCGTGACGCGCGCACGCTTTTACACACACTTACTCAGCCCCTCTTCCTCATACTATCACGTCCCTTTGCTCCCCTTCCATTTGAAAGATTCGCCTGGTACGTGCAATTCTTTTTCTTTTTAGCTTCTTGTTTTAAGATAGTGAATTTTATTCACTTCCTTTTTATTCATGTATAAATTTGTGTGACTCGCCGGCCAATCAACTCACCACTGAGGAAGGCATTAAAGCCGAAAATTTTGGAAATCTTTTTATCTTGTCTGTTGTGGTTTTTAAACTCTCTGTTTTTATATAATAATATATATATATATATAATACGCGCGCGCGCAGTCACACACACACACACATACGAACGTGTGCATGTACGTTCGCTCGCTCCTACCCACACACATATACACATGTGTGCATGTGCACGTCCACACCGACACACGCGCACACCACACACACCCACACACACACACACACCACACACACACACACACACACACGCATACACATAAGCGCACAAATGCACACACACGCGCACGTGCGCACACGCCCACATACAAAGACACACACATACGCACAGATATGTACACATATAGCCCCCCAGCCCCTCCAAAAGGAACGAAAAGAATCAATCGCAAGACGGAGAGGAGGATGGAGAAGACAATGAGCATGAGGGAGAAGAACAGTACTCATGACCAAGCTCCTTTGATACGTGAACTAAAACAGAAAGAAAAGAGCAGGGGAGGGAGAGACAGACAAGAAAAACAGACATCAGACTGAGAGAAAGAAAGAAAGAGAAGGAGGAAGGAAGGAAGAAGGGGCTGCTGATGAAGGGAGAAATGATGGGAAGAACAGGAAAGGCAATGACAGAGAACTTCAGACGAGAAAGGTTTCATGGATGGGGAGAGGACAGACAGACCTGGACGACAGGAGGAAGAGAGAACTCCAACTGGCCGTCGGCACGAATCAGGCGGCAACAGGAGCCAGCATGGGGATTTGGCGGATAGGTGTTACCTGCTGCAAAACGTCCCCCATTTCCAGTGAACTTGAGGGGCTTTTTGTTTCCGTTTTTTGTTTTTGTTTGTCTTTTTCTGAAGTGAACGACGGCTGTTTTTGTGTAGATTCTAGTGGTCTTTGTCGTTTTACTCCTTTTTTCTCTTCTTCTTCTTCTTCTTCTTCTTCTTCTTCTTCTTCTTCTTCTTCTTCTTCTTCTGTGTTGTCTTGTTTTTCACGTTGTCATCGTTCTCCTACTTTTTTCTTTTTGTTTTGTTCCCTCCTTCTTTATCAAATTCTTCTTCTTCTTCTCTTCTTCTTCTTCTTCTTCTTCTTCTTCTTCTTCTTCTTCTTCTTCTTGTTCCTCTTCTTCTTCTTCTTCTTCTTCTTCTTCTTCTTCTTCTTCTTCTTCTTCTCTTCTTCTTCTTATCCTGCTCCTTTTCTTTTTCCATCTTGTATATGTTTTTCTTTGTCTATCTTTCTTCCCATTTTTACACCTGCCTTCCTTCTCACCTATACATCATCATCTTCATCTAATTCTTTTTCCTTATCATCTTTTTTTTTCTTCCCTTATTCCTTTCTTCTTCTTCTTCTCACCTTCATGCTTCTCTCATTTCTTTCTCTGGCTCCTCTCCTCAGTCGTGTTGATAGTAGGGAATACAGTCTGGGCATGAAATGGTGCAGGAAGTCACTCCCCCCCCCCCCCCCCCCCCCCCCCCCCAGTTTCGTTTGAGATCATACAATCCTAATGAAAAGACATATGTTTGGCTGACGAGAAAAAAAAAGGAATATATATGTATGTGAATAATCCATCGATAAGGCCTCTCACATCTTTCTTTCCGTCATTTCTGTACAGTTCATCTTTCCTTTTTGTTTTATGTATGTGCCATAATGATTAGCGTGTCTCCATTTTTTTTACGAGCAAATTTCTTTCTGCTTATTATTTTTAGATTCAGTCGTAACCAACTAATGTAATCGAATTTTATTTTATTTTATTTTTTCGTTTGTGAAAAGCTGGCATATCGTTGTGCGCTTCGTTCCGAGAGAAACGGGACCGAAATTACATTTGCATTTACATTGGGTGAATTGCGTAACTTTAAAGGAAAAGAGAATAAAGAAGCTGCTTTCTTCTTTTTTTTTTAACAGGAAAGCGTAAGAGAGGGATGTATATAAACTGTAAAGAACGAAGAAGAAAGGTAAGTTTTTGATCCCATTTGGAAACGCACGTGCACATAACTCCAAACTGTTGTCACTTGCAGTAAAAGTGCCTCTTGTTTAACCGTGTGCTAGCCGAAGGGGTGCCGTGAGCTGCATTGATTTGGAGGTATGTAAGTATTGGTGTTTCAGTAGCAAGGGGCGGTGGGAGGGGGGGGGGGGCAAACATTAATTTTCTTGTTTACAAATTAATGACAATTTTTGTATCTTTGGACACACAATTTGCTTTTGTCCCGTGGTTTCATCAAAATGGTTTGGGAGGGAAGGAGGGGCATGGTACGTACCTGTTTTAATCCATGTGTTTTTGCCCCATGGAATAAGGACGTCATTTTGAAGCTTGCCCGTGAACACCTCATGTCAGCAGTCACATCGGAGAGAGGAAATGGAGACTAACGGATATGTTAATACCTCAGCGAGTCACTGGGATACTGTGTTTGTGTCATTTGCCCGTTCCCACCCCAACCCCCAACACGCATGCGCACACATACACACACTCACACACACACACACACACACACACACACACACACACACACACACACACACACACACACACACACACGTACACACGCGCGCGCGCGCGCAGGCACGCACACACGCACTGAAAATACAAACAAACGCAACTTTCTTCGCTGCAGATAAAAAAAAGGGATTAGGGACAAAACGAGACTTACACACACACACACACACACACACACACAGAGAGAGAGAGAGAGAGAGAGAGAGAGAGAGAGAGAGAGAGAGAGAGAGAGAGAGACAACAAACGCACACACAATCAAGATAGAAACAGTGGTTACAGATAAAGGTGAAGTTTTTCAGAAGATCGCATTTGTTTTTTCAGTTTCAGTTTCAGTGTCATTCTTTCCCCGCAACCGATCTCAAGTCAGTCACCATATGAACAGAGAAAAAAAATCACTCCCGTTATTGGGGAGACGGGGAAAGGGGGATGGGGGGGTCGAAAGCTACATGTTCCCTATCTGTATCTCTGTAACAAACAGATTTATAGCAAGTTAAGCATTGACAACAGGGCCGGATTAGGAGGGGAGCGAAGGGGTATCAGGGTTTGAGGAACACCCTGTCCTTCGCACCTCCTCCCTCACTTCCTTAGCTTGTAAAAATGATATTTTTGGGCTCATTGACCCACATAATCCAAAGGAAGGAGGAACTTCCAGACTCTTTCCACCCCCCACCCCCACCCCCCTGTAACTAATCCGAACCAGGACGACCTTACGGCAAATATAACTAAGCGATGCCGAAGAATGCTTCAGTTATCCCATCAATCAGATGACACAAAGGACACAAAGAAAACAATCAGATGACACAAACGAATTCGGGCAATATCATTGGTAAAAGTAAAAAAGAATCAGTACCTCAAAACATATTTCAAATGCCATGTTGACTGATAGCACATTACGGACTGCAACAGCTAGCGCTCATGCCAGTGATTCAGTTTTTGTTAACTAGCCAGCTGCCCAAATGACACCATAGACATTTAGCATGCTATCAATGGTAGCAAGATGAAACAAAACAGGTTAAACACTGTCTAGAGCAGAGCCAGGCGAACGGGCCTCCAGGACAGAAAGACAGTGGACGGACGACAGCAAAGAGAGGGCCAAGGGCGGAGTGAAACAGAGCGATAGAAACAGAGAAACGACCCGCACACCGACAGATGGGGGACACGATTTATACTGAAGAAGACCCCATCGCGCTCCTCCATCCTCCGCCCCCACCCCCCGCCCACCCCAACCCCCACCGGCTCGGCATACCCATGGGGGGGGGGGGGGGAGAAGATGTATTGTTTCTATGTGAAAGACGGGCGAATGAATGAATCACGAATGCTGAGGGGGGAAAAAAACAGTGAACAACATGCGAGAGAGAGGGGGAGGGAGAGAGAGAGAAAGAGATGAAGGAATCACAAATGCAACAACAACGAAAAAGTGAAAAACAGGAGACAGAGAGAGAGAAAGAGAGAGAGAGGGGGGGGGGGAATTACTAGCATAGAATTTGCATAAGACGGGAGACAACTTTTCTGAAAGAGCTCCGCGCACCGACCTCTTTCTTGCATTAGGAGAGTCTACGACCCCACAGCACACCAACAAACAAACAAAACAGAAATGATCAGGAACGAAGCAAACGTAGCTAGAAAACGGGGGGAAAAAAGAAAAAGAAAGGGGGGAAAAAAAGAAAAAGAAAGGGGGAAAAAGCCCGCTTCTCTCGAAATGCACAGCTTTGTCGGATAGTCCGCCCCGCAAGGCAACATGACTTTGAGAGATGGGTTGTTAGTTTCTCCTCACCTCCACCATCTGTTGTCTATTGGCCTTGTAGCCAGCCAGATGGAGGGGTTGGGAAGGGAGACAATTTGGACGGGGGGGGATGGACTATCGACTTACTGTCCTCGATCGATCTTTTCCGAGGTCGTGAAGACGGGATCGGGAGGGAAGTATTGGCCCATTACCGAGTTGTATCGATCTCACGAGCGGTTTTTTGTGTTTGTTTTTTGGTTGTTTTTTTTCTGTTTTTCCACCTCCCCCGATCAGATTACGCCGCCCCACATCTCTCCGAATCGTGGATCCCCCGTTTCTTTGTGAAGGGGGTGAGGTGAGGGGGGGGGGGGTGTGCTAACTGTAGCTATACTTGTTTAGTGCTCCTTAGTGTCTGTGGGGTAAACTGACGTTCAGTGGATGCGATGTTTATACGATTACTTCGGTTGACTGGTCAAAATTTGTGGGATTTTGGTCTTTGGAGCGGTCTCGTTGACACGGGGACGTTCTCTCTCTCTCTCTCTCTCCCTCTTCTCTCTCTCTCTCTCTCTCTCTCTCTCTCTCTCTCTCTCTCTCCTACTCGCCATCCATACCTCTGCTTTGAGAATTCATAATTCATTCTCTCTCTCTCCTCTCTCTCTCTCTCTCTCTCTCTCTCTCTCTCTCTCTCTGTCTCTGTCTGTCTGTCTTCGCCATCCATACCTCTACTTTGGCTGTATGTTAAAAAAAAATAATTTCGTTTCAAACCGTTCATTTCTTTTCGCATATTTGCTAGGCCTTGTTTTCCTTGTTCTTATCAGTCATGATGATTGAGGGTTTGGGCGATATTTTTTTCCTTTTTTTTTTTTTTGAGTCATAGTTGTGGGTGGAGATTAGCATCAGGATGTTTACAATCTCGGGAAAAACCAGTCTGCGCTGGAGGGCACAGGGCAACGTTTGGCGAGATTGAACATAATAGAGGAGAAGAAACGCGCGCAAGGTCGGGCAATCTGTTTCCCCGAGTCACAGCAACAGAGGGGCTTCTCTGAGCGTCCTTTTCAGGCTGTTGGAGCAAAACCGTTCGTGTGTGTTTGTGAAGCAAGAAAATGGATGTGTGACAAGGTTTCCTTTGACAACGTGGTCCCTATACCCAGGTGGAGAGTGGCTGTAGCGCAGTCGATGTCTCTGTGTCAGGAGAGTAAGTAAAGATTTCAACACAATGTAACTGAGCCTCGGCCCAAGTGATTACAAGTGCACGTGGGCGACCCAGTGTTACGCGTAGAAGAAATGTCACCCAATACATACACACACGCACGCACGCACGCGCGTACGCACGCACTCAGCGCGCGCGCGCGCTCACACACACACACACACACACACACACACACACACACACACACACACACACACACACATACACACACACACTCACACATACATATATATATATATGCAATGTACGTATGTGTATGTATATACAGCTGGCTGAACGTTAGGTGTACGAAAAAGTAGGAAAAGTTTGTGCTGGTTGAAAAGATCCGAGCAAAAAATAGCATTCTGTAGGGAAGCTGAAAGTAGGAGACGGTTGTGCCGGTTGATTAATAGCTAAAAGTAACATTCTGCACGTAGGGGGGGGGGGGGGAAGTTGGAGCAGATTTTCGTGGCTGACCCGTCACATGTGTGTTCCGCAAGTCATGGAGCATAATGCAGTCCACAGAAAAGAGAAATGAGCATGGGGGTCTTTTTATTAGAGTTTGCCAAGAAAATGTCCACGGATGCAAAAAAAATCTCTCTCCCTCTCTCTCTCTCTCTCTCTCTCTCTTGTGTGTGTGTGTATGTGTGTGTGTGTGTGTGTGTGTGTGTGTGTGTGTGTGTGTGTGTGTGTGTGTGTGTCTGTGTGTGTGTCTGTGTGTGTGTGTCTGTGTGTCTGTGTGTCTGTGCTTTATTCCTCAGGTTTCTATCCTCGCATACACCACACCTTCTTCCGCTGTCTCTCCCCTCCCTATCCCCCCCTCCCTCCCCCCCCCCCCCCCCCACACACACCCTCATCCTCGTCTCCCTTCCCATCTCATGTCTTGGGCAGGAGTGGCTGGCAGGCCCCAAGCGTTGGCCAAGGGACGGGGTAGAAAGCCCGACATGTTAATAGCACGTGCGGGACAACTGCGTCTAGACAAAGGCGTCACCCCTGGTGCAGAGAGAAAAGTATCAAGTCGGTTGCAATCAGGCTCAACGCCCCTCTCCACGTCCGCCCAAAGTGGCACTGGGCAAGACCCGGAAGGTGGGGGTGATGGGGGGGGGGTAACTATCGCAAGACGGTGGGGGAAGGGAAACGGGGTGGAGGAGCAGAGGGGGGGGGGGGGTGCTGGGAGGAAGGGGTTGCCGGAACTCGCAGCATCTGACTTCAAGCAGGCTGGCGAGTTTCAGACTACCAACAGCAAAGACAGAAAAAAAATCGAATACCGTAGTATACCTTTCGTCTGTCTGTCTGTCTGTCTGTACAAGATAACACCGAAGCGTTTGAGTGTGTACGTGACTTCGTCAAGTTTGCCTCGTTCCGTTTGTTTGTTTTGTGGGTTTTTTTGTTTGATTTGGGGACGACATCAATTTGTGTTCCAGTATCTGGACGAGGAATGAGTGAAAGATGACCAGATTAATGGTATTCAGTTTTACCGTCCTTATCCACCAAAGGTGACGGGGCAGACAGTGACATTATCCCTGACGTGTGGAGGGTTTGGACCCCCGTCTCGCACCACACTGAGCCCACCAGAACGACAACGTGTGTCGTGTGTTGAAATGACAGTTTTTGAATCGGGCAAGAGCGGGATTCGAACTGGTAACCTGTGAAAGTGAACCCGGTGTTCCGCTTTGCAGTCAAGCGTCATCAGTGTGGATGACCAGAAGCCTCGTCTGTCGTCCGTCTGTGCTGTTCACTGCTAACGGGAGCCGCCGTTAATGGCAGGAACACAATGTTTAACCGCACAGATCTGGAGTCAAATCATTAATTATAGATTAATTTAGCAGTGATTGACACGTCTTTGTTTTGATTGATTTGAACGCGACAAAACAGAACGAAAAAACGTTAAGTTTAATACCAACAAAAGCCCGGTCGAGACTTCAGAGTTTATCTGGCACATATAACGAGCGAGTGGGGGGATAACTCTTGCTCCTAGGATGAAGAAAGTACACGACATACGACACCAAATCACCTAGCAGACATGCTAACGCAGTGCAGACAAAACAAGTTACCGCCGCTTGTTCGTTATTTACTGTGGACTGTTCCCAGCCTCTTTTAACATTTCCTGTCTCCGTGCGTTTCGCTTTGTTTCCTGTTCGCGACGGAACGCGTTCCAGCGAGGCCACGTCCGTCTTCCAGTGGACACAGCTGGCCATGGGACAAAAGACTTCACAGTGCCGGCTGGAGCTTTTACCGCTCGGACCTGCACACTCGTCTCAGTCTTTCAGATGAGGAAATAAACCGAGATCCCGGGTGTAGCCCAGGCGCTTTGTAGCGCGCGTCAAACAAATCACAAAACAAGGCAAAGCTTGATGAAAAAGAAAAAAAAATTCTGCATTAATATCGGACCGAAAAATGCTGAAAGGCGATTGCAAAAAAAAAAAAAAAAAAAAAAAAAAAGAGAGAGAGAGAGAGAGAGAGAGAGAGAGAGAGAAAGGAAATGTAAGTGGCGTTGAATTATGACGACGCGCTCTCCCCGGACGAAAGCCGCCCAAATCCTACACAGAGGAAATCTGTTGTGACGAGGAAATCCCACAATGCAAGTCTCTGTTCGACGGAAGCGTCGGATGATCATTCTTGGTATGGCCGTGTGTGTATGTGCATTGGGGGGGGGGAGGGGGGGGGCGCGGGGGGGGAGAGAGAGAGAGAGAGAGAGAGAGAGAACTGGGATGAGCGACGTGGGAGTAGTGATACCACTGAGAGGAACGGACAATGAGGAAGGGAAGGGGGGGGGGGGGGGGGAGCCGACGACTGAAAAATGATAGCCGTGGTCGCGGACCTCGACTAAGAGTGCGTCGTGCTCTCAGTACTGATGGTCAGCACTTCATAATATCATCTTTCCGGCGACCGTCGGTCAGTCTCCTGCCGATGCCGAAGATCGGGACGATTAGTCGTCGCCACAAGCAGAGAGAGAAGCGGAAATGGAAATCAACACTGGTGTCTGTCACCATGCGAGCAGGATCTGCCGAGTTGGTTTTCCTTTTTTTTTTTTTTTTTTTTCTTTTTTTTTCCCTTTTAGACCTCTTGACTGTTTGATCCATCAAGAACTGTCCTGGTGAAGAAACATGGCGTCCACTCTGACAGCACACTTACCAGATGCTTTGCCATAGTCACCGATGGAAAGGGTTTTTTTGTTTTTGTTTTTCCTTCGCTTTCAGGATTGAAGACTATGATACTGATTGTTGCTGTTCATGTTCGTGGGGTAGAGGGGTGGGGCGCAGAGGGTTATTAGGGGGTGAGGCAGTTGAGTTGTTGTTCATACGTGTGTTAATATGTGTGCTCTCTTCTCTCTCTCTCTCTCTCTCTCTCTCTCTCTCTCTCTCTCTCTTTCTTGAGGGAAGAGTGGGTGCCATCTGTTTAATGTCTCTTCAGTTGAAGCGACATTAAACGATTTGTTACGTGTGGCACAGGGAGAGAGACAGGTCAGAAAGCGACAAGCAATAAAACTCCTGAGACGAGCTATCTATAGGTATGGGATTGTGCTTACGAAAAGTCAAAGGACGTGAGATTCCAAAGACAAATTCGAGAGTTGAAAAGTACATAGACATAAAATTATAGATGCGAAAAGTTCAAGAACGTAAAATTGTATGGGGAAAAAACCGACAAAGATTCTCAAGATTAAAGTATCCAAAACCTTGGAGTACTAGGACATGACATTTCTAATGCAAAAAGGTCCAAGGGTATTAAAAAAAGAACTAGAGGCTAAAATCTCAATGACAGAAAATTGTAGTCCCAGGACATGAAAATCGACAAGTTCAACGGAGAATTCTAGAACATAAAATACCGGAGGCCAAAGTCAGGCGCAATTCAGCCGATTGCTGTGAGCCCGTAATCTTTAATGCCAACTGTACGAGCAAGAAAGTGTGGGCGGAGACAGTTTTAAAGGCCTGACATTAAGAGGGGTTAAGGGGACTACTGTAAATTTAGATAAATGAAAACCTACGTATACAGAAATGCATGCGCGAATTTTTCCTCTCGAAATGTGTAACCGTGCATGTGTAATGCATTTTGCTGATTCAAACTTACAATGGAATGAAATAAAACCAAGCTGGTTTCTGGAATAGTATATCCCACATAGGTTTTTGACTAGTCGAATGCGTTTCCGTCCACGTATTTTCGTGAAATTTTCCAGAGATTGAAATAAGGGTACTGACATTTTTTTCCTGATCATTGACATTTCTTCTGCATTACATCTGTACCTAGCTGTGTCCGAATCCAGCCAGTGCAAGGAGCTGTTCTTACCCCCTGCACCCACACCCTACTGTTGCCCATTTTATGGCATTCTTTCTAGCGTTACAAAGGCCCCATTAATTAACAGATCCGGTATAGGGTGCACGGACCACCACCCTTCATCCCCCACCCCACTCCTGCCCTCTGATTCATCCGCATTTATCCCCATCCCCACCCTCTTTCCTACCTCCTATGCAGTGACGCCTGAAGCAAACTGACGAAGTAAAGTGTGGCGGACTTTGGGTTTGGGGAAGGTCGCGAGTTCGAATCCTATCACAAGTGTTATTTGTGTGGGTTTTCGGCCCCGACCGGCTCCTACCCAGAGCTGTGCGTGCTGTGGCCTCAAATAAAAAGACTAGAACCACACAGTCGAACAGCACCCATTCAATGAATACCTGTCTGATGACCAACACTGCAGGTGTCTGAATCTCTCGGGCGTGGTTGACATCGGGATGTGTTGTTTTAAAGAAAGCGTAGAGTACAGCCCTGTGAGCACGTCGCTGGCGTAATAGAATCATCTTCATCACCATCATCATTATTGATCATCGGCTCTAAAAAAAAAAAAAAAAACAAGGGGGGGGGGTGGGGGGGGGAGATATGAAGTCTGTGGCCCTTCGTGCCGAGCTCTTGTCTTCCCACATGTATGCCTGTGCTCAATTCGTGCCAAAGCCCTCGGTATCGGCGAGTTCAAGTCGGACGCTTACTCCCTCTGGCTCTGCGACTAAGCAGTTGTTGTCAGTTAGGAAGGAGGACGGGAAAGGCGGGGGGGGGGGGGGGTGCTTACTAAATGTCATCCTGCATGTGTTTGATCAGAACAGGCATCTCTGAACACCACCGATGTGATCCGGTAGCAGTGCAGTGTCTCCTCTGGCGGTTTTCCTCATGGAGGCTTGAATTTACACCTGGGTGTGGCTTTGTTTTGGGAGCCGGAATGAACGATTTGGGAGTAATGCCAGTGGAAAGAGGGAAAAGAGGAGGTGGGGGGGGGGGGGGGCACACAGAAGACGAGACAGCCGAGTAAAAACAAAAACGTCACCGTTACGTTGACCATTTGCCGAATCAATAACCTGTTCAGGGGTGAAGGGCGGGCGAGTCCGTGACTGGCGTGGACAGGGCTTGCCATTCCGGACATTGGCCTGACTGTCAGCTGGGCGGGACAGCGGCCCGGGAGGTACGGTGGGGAGGCAGGTGATGCTGGCAGTGCTGCAGCCAGTCCTCTCCGTGATCTGCGTGCTTTGCCTGTCTTGCCTTGTCACCTTTGTCTGCAGAGCGTGTTGAGGTTTCCTTCCCACGTCATGTTGCTGAAATGGGTGGATGGTACATTTTCGTCTTTTTGTGTGGAAGTAGTTTCACCCCACCTCCCATCTTCCTCCCTTCCTCTGTGTCTGTGTCTTTGTCTTTGTCTCCGTCTGTCTGTCTGTCTGTCTGTCTGTCTGTCTGTCTCTCTCTCTCTCTCTCTCTCTCTCTCTCTCTCTCTCCACACACACACACACACACACACACACACAACATATATATATATGTATGTATATATATATATATATATAAATGACCTGACAAAATATTCCTCTCCCTCCCCTTCCTTCTTCCACGCGGTGACAGCCCTGATATGGCCCTTTGCGGTCGACTTGGCTTTAAGCAAAATTACCTACCTTACCCTCCCCCTTGTCTCTCTCGCTCTCTCTCTCTCTCTCTCTATCTATCTATCTGTATATATATGTATATATATATATATATATATGTGTGTGTGTGTGTGTGTGTGTGTGTGTGTGTGTGTGTGTGTGTGTGTGTGTTATACATATATGTAAATATATATATATATATAGATTGCTACCACCCTCTGCTCTTTCTCAAAAGTTACGCCAGATAGCATTTGAAAGATAAATTTCACGCTATTCGAAAGCCTCGGCTAGAGTGAGAATAATATTCCAGAGCAGGAAGATAAACAGCTAAATCGGGTTTTTTTCTTCTTTTTGTTGTTGTTGTTGTTGTTTGTTTGTTTGTTTGTTATGTCAGCTCCGTGCTGTTGTTGTTTCTCTAGTACATCAAGCACGAAGTTTCTGGAGAGTCAAAGCAACAAGCATTGATTTATGTCTTTACGTAACAGCGTTGATCGTGCGTGCTCATGCCCAGAATCTCTTCCATTTTGACTGCAGGTCTACTGCCGATGTCCAGTAAAACGTCTTCAGTCGTGTTCTTTCGAAACCCATAAGTAAGCGTGCGTTTCTATGTTCACCCTATCCTCATCTGTCCTTGTCACTATCATTATCATGCCAATTATCGGGCATTCTGCGGAAGAATTTCTCTTTGTCATGGCAGCCTGGATCGGACCCACGCGAGAGAAGTGCACGGTTGATCTATGTTCAGTCGCCTCGACGTCGGCTGCCGAATGTAAAGTGATTTTAAACCCCGAGTTCCAGTACATCGTTCATCGCACGAAAACTGTGGGAACTTTTTTTTCAAAAGATCCCATGGCATTTCCAAACAAAAGATGAACACCGATTACAATTGTAATTGACATTACACCGACGCTTCAGTGGTAATGAAGTGGACAACCTCTTTGAGTGTTATGCCTTTGCATAAATTTGGTGTTGTGCGCAGGTATGTGTGCGGTAATACAATATTATCGTCGTATTTTGCGGTCAGCTTTTCTGTACAGTTCCATTGGCCAAAGTCAGTTTGCCGTTACTCTAAGGAGGCTGCAAGCGTTTTTTTCCTGAACTCTAGATATCATCACAATAATTGAAGGCAATCAGGTTTAGCACAAATACACTCCATGGCGGGATCGCCGTATTCCCATGTGGACACGTAGCCAGATATCCCATACGTAAATGAAATGTGTTGTCAAGCTGTTTGAGCGTCCTATGAATCGCAGAGCACATACACACTGGATTTGAAAACGTTCAGAAATATCGTTTTCGGAAATGTAACTGTGGAGTAATTTATTCATGCGACAGTTCATGTTTATCCGTCACAGACCAATGCTCTCAACAACGAACGCGAAAGGGCATTAATTGTTGTGTAGGGTTACGGACATGACCGATTTCCAATAACGATGTTCTCAACCGTTTTCTCAAAGATGAACGCGAGCATTGACTGCTGAGTGTAACAACAAGCCATTGATCGGTGTCAAGTCATGTTGTCATGTTGGCACGTCAATCACACCTCGTGTTTGAGGGAAGTAGCCAGACATTTAGCGGCGTTTGTTGAAAATCGTTGAAAATGTTCTTTGTCTGCACTAGTTTGAAGGAGAGGTTCAGGCATAACAGGACTTACGCCGTCGGTTGAAACGGATTTCTGCAATTTTTTTCCACTCGCTTCCGTTGTGCAAACGCGCTTGAGGATATGCCAGTGTACAAGCTTGCTCATCCCTGTGATGGAATAATGATCTTAAAATTCAAAGTGCCAAGGGAGAGTGTACGTTGCTGGCTACAAGCAGTGCAAATGTCTGTACTTGGCGTCTTTCTGTCGAAGATTACAGTTTTTGTTGTGTGTTGTAAGTGATTAATGATGTATGCGAAAATTTGCAAATAAGAAATGTAAGCACGCATATATATATATATATGTGTGTGTGTGTGTGTGTGTGTGTGTGTGTGTGTGTGTGTGTGTGTGTGTGTGTGTGTAGTTGATGAGATGAACTGCGTATGAACCACTCTCTGTTTTCCTTTTTTTAACACATGAAAAAAACAACAACTACTAAAGCCTAACACTCAATTATCGCCGGCGGACAGCAACGCCAACCAACTACACAGACTGCAATCTGGGACAGCTTGTCCTTAAGGGCCTGTGGCCAACAGGACGACAGTCTCAAGCTACCAACCCAAGAAAGACAAAGACGAAGTTGAAGCAGTCTAGTTTCTAGTGGAGCATCTATCGGATTGAAATCCTCTTCGTCTTCTTTACAAACAAGATAATTTTGTCTTTAAGGGCGGGAGGGCAGAAAGTTATCATTATGATTATGTTTATGATTATTTTCAGCCGTTATTTTTCCCTCGCGCACCCAGGATTCTCTAACTGGTCAGGAGAGTCGTCTGAATGTTCACTCTCCCATTAGCAAGGACCGGCAAGGGAAAGAACTCTTCCAGCCAAAAAGTACGTTCCGTGTCCAAACCGTTTTCAAATTGTTCTGACGGTCAAAATGTCCACCACAACTAGAAATTCAACAATAAGTCTGGAGCTGCACGGGGATGAAGTTAAAAACTGAATTGGAATTTAACAGCCCATCTGGACTCCATCACTAAAACGCCGAGGATAGAACCAGAAACGGGAAGTATGAGTGGGAGGGTGGGAGAGAGAAAAAAAAGTGTAACAAAAGTGCGTCGTAAAACAACTCAAAACGACTTATTCGTCACAGGGCAAATCTGCAAAAGAAATCGAAGCCTTATGTGGTAAAATTACAGTTAAGTGCTCCTAAATAGTGTTGTGTTAGTTGTTAGGGACGGCTGTTGGTCGCACCGCCTGTGCCCATAGTGAGCTGTCAGCCGTGCCGTTAAGACTATAAGACACGCTATTAGACATGCCGCTTGATGACCGGGTGTGTCTGCGGTTATGAGTAGGTCTGAAATAGTCTGAGTAGTATATCATGTAACGTACTCAAGCCTAGTGGCTGCCGTCAATTTAAGGGCGTCGGGTTCAAATCCCTGTAGTGTCTGGTAAGTGAAAGGTTGATGTCGTGACCATCTTGCATGTGTGTGGGTTTGTTTTGCTGAAGATGAAATATGCACGGCACGCGCCACGCACGCGCGCGCGGATGTTTGTGTATACGCATGTGACTTGTGTTTGTGTGTGTGTGAGAAAGAGTATGTTTGTGTGAAAGAGCGTGCGCTCATCTCTGTGTTTTTGTGTATGTGTATATAAACGGTGTTATAATTTTTTTTTTTCGTATCAGTAACAAAAATAGTTGTAGAGACCAAGAGGGGTTTTTTTCCCCTTCAAACAAATATCTTTTGAATACCCGCATTTTCACCGAGAAATGCTTACAACACCAAGAATAATGATATTGATAATAACAACAACAACAACAATAATAATAATAATAGTAATAATAATAACAATAATGATGATGATGACGACGGCAACAATAGCAATAGTAACAGTGGCGATCAAGTGCGTGGTTTAATCGATCATTGGCCATGGTGAAGTCCCGTCCTGCTCATGACCGACCGGAACTTCCGGTTTACGAGTGTGGGGCTGTTGAATGTGGAGAGCCCTTGTGGAGCGTCGACAACGGCTGGAGGTTGACTCCTGAAAAGATACCTAACCCACACAGCCTCTTTACAGCGTCGGTGTGGTGGAGTGCAACACACTCTTGTTCGGATCATTTCTGTCGCTCAACATGCTTGGGTGTGTGTGGGGGATGATAGTGGCATGTGTGTGTGTGTGTGTGTGTGTGTGTGTGCGCGCGCGCGCGCGCGCGCGCGCGCGTGCGTCCGCGTGTGTGTCTGTGTCTGTGTGTATGTGTGTGTGTGTGTGTGTACGTCCGTGCGCATGTGTGTGGTGTGTGTGTGTGTGCGCGCGCGAGCATGTGATCCCACTTGTTCCACTGGTAGTTTTTAAGATATCAAATCTCTGTCCTAGGCTTGTTGGTTGTTTTTTTTGTTTGCTTGTTTGTTTTGTTTATTTTTGAGGGGTGTTTTTTCCCTTCGGCTTTTGGTGCTTTTGTGTTGTTGTTGTTTTTTTCAAGGCTGGAAAGGGAGGGGGGGGTGCTTCAATATGTTGTGTGGCATTGCGTCCTGTAGTATGCTGCGCCAGATATATGAAGTTTGTTTTTGTTTGGTTGTGTTATACCACTTGTTCCAGTGGTGAACAAGTGCAAGATATCAAGTCTCTGATCTAGGGTTTGCTGTTATCGTTGTTGTTGTTGTTGTTTTAAGTTGGTGAGGGTTCCGGGTGAGGGTGCTCTGCTGTGTTATATGCTGTCGTGTGCTGTGGTATGCTGTGCCAAATGTATGGAGTTTTGTGTCTTTTTTTTTTCTTAAATAATTAGAATATCTTAGTGGTTTGGTGCTATGAAAACCGTGTGGACAGAAACTGGAATTTGTGATTGTGTGTGAGATTTGCCTCAGTGTAACTGCCTGATGAAATGATGTTGAAAACACTTTGAAAGAGTCGCTCTTGGCGGAAATCACCTACAAGAAGGTATGAATCACTGATGATGATAATTGAAATTAGTGCGTGCGTGCGTGCGTGCGTGCGCGCGTGTGTGTGTGTGTGTGTGTGTGTGTGTGTGTGTGTGTGTGTGTGCGCGCGCGCTACATGCAAACAAAAGTTGATTACTCAGCTGTCAGGTCAGAACGTTACTGTGTAAATGCACTTTTCGCTGCTGGAACCATCAGGTTAGAACAGAAACAGGGCGACGGTGATGGCAGTCAATAGGAGAGAGGTTATGGAACTAGGTGATAAATTCCATTCGGCGTTTCATTGCCCAAAATAGGCAGCCATACGTCATCAGCTTGCGCACAAACCATATATGAAGGTGCGTTCAATGTTTAATCCTGGTAATTGGTTCACCGGCTCTTCGAGGAAACGTCTGCCGAGCTTGTCAAAATTCATTTTAAAAAAGAATAATTTAGCTACATCCGTATACTGTTCTGGGTTGTTGATAATAGTCTCCGAGCTATCAGTTGACAAGCATGATGTCCATGAATACCATGTTCACGGTGCTAAATGTGTGCAATGAGTCTTGCATAGATCAGTGTATGCTTGTGTTTTTGTTCGTTTGTTTTACCGCTACTCCCCCACGCCTTCAGTGGTCAGCGGAATGTTGGTCTTTTGGATAAGAAGGTAAACCGGAGTCCGTTAGTATCGCATGCCCTTGCCGCGCGTAAAAGATCCCACGGCGATAGCAGACCTGTCCCTGGCAAGAGAGAGAGAGAGAGAGAGAGAGAGAGAGAGAGAGAGAGAGGTTAAATGGAGTGGGTCGCGGATGGGAGTTGTTGGGAGGAGGAGGGAAGGAGAAAGGCACTGAGAGCGTGTGTATGTGAGAGAGACTGCCAGACAGACAGACAGACAGACAGACGTACAGAAAGAGAGTGAAAGAAAAAAGGGCGACTGGCCAGCCTGTGTGATGGCAAAGGGAGATAAAAGATGCGTGTTGTGTGTCTCCTCTACTTGCTTGTCAAAACACATTCCGGAAGACAAAGAGCAGAGACGAGAGACAGTGAGAGAGAGAGAGAGGGGGGGGAGGGAGGGGTGTTATGTATCTACTGCACTTGGTGATCATAAAAAATGTTCCAATGCAGACAAAGAAGGGGAGACTTGTATTATGTGCGTACAACACTTACTTATCATAAATATATTCCTTAACAGATATGTCTTTGAAACACTTCGTTATCAAAAACGCGTTTGATTACAGACAGTCAGCAGAGACATGTATGATGTGTCTACTACAATTAGTTAGTTGTCATAATCACATTCCTGTGTTGGCGGAGAGGGAGAGGCATGCTTTATGTGTTTACTACTGCACTGGCTTACCGTAAACATATTCCTATAGAGACACTTACGGTATAGATATGTAGGCCTATCCTGTGTCTACTACACTTAGTGCTCATTAACACATTCCTTTAGAGACAACAGAGCAGAGACATGTGTTTGTATTTACTAAATTACTTGTCATAAACAAATTCCTTTTGTAACAGAGAGAGATGGAGAGACAGACAGACCGACAGACAGACAGACAGAGACGCATCTTTTGAGTCCACGACAATCACTTGTCACACACAC
>CM065727.1:40950382-40952882 GCA_033310375.1 Conus canariensis | reverse complement strand
AAGTGCAGTCCCTTGGACATGAATATTCGTCTGGCACCTAACGCCTTCCACTCCTCCCCCCCCCCCCCTGTCCCTTTCCCCTTCGCCTTCTTCCCCCCCCCCCTCCCCTCCTCCGCACTCTCCGTTCCTCGCCTCTCTTTCCCCTTCTTTTCTGGAATAAGTTTGTTAAGGAGCGAGGGAGGAAGACGTAAAAGTCGTAAATTTGATGTATATTCAGGAATGCTTTGGCATCGTTCTCTCTCTCTCTTCTTTCTCTCTCTCTCTCTCTCTCTCTCTCTCTCTCTCTCTCTCTCTCTCTCTCTCTCTCTCTGTCTATATATATATATATATATATGTGTGTGTGTGTGTGTGTGTGTGTGTGTGTGTGTGTGTGTGTGTGTGTGTGTACATCTCTCTCTCTCTCTCTCTCTCTCTCTCTCTCTCTCTCTCTCTCTCTCTCTCTCTCTCTCTCTCCTTCTTCTTTTTCCTCTTCTTCTTCTTCTTCTTCTTCTTCTTCTTCTTCTTCTTTCGCTGTCTATCAATCCAACCCTCTCTGTCTGGCTCTGTCTCTGTCTCTGTCTCTCTCTGTCTCTCCCCCTCCCTCCCTCCCTCCCTCCCTCCCTCTCTCTCTGTCTCCCTCCCTCTCACTCTCATGAATAAAATGTCTGAGTCTGTGTCTCCCCCAAGAGCACATTGCGTGGAATTCTAATCATCTCATCGTCTTCTCGTAAAGCCCCTTGGTTCAGAAATGGACGATATAATCATAAAACAAAATGCCGCGCGCTTGTATGTGCGCCCATTTGCGCGTCTGTCCCTACGCCCGCCTGTTTGTCCGTTCGTGAACGGCAGTTCCTCGACGATAACTGTGCAGTTTCCACCCATCCTTTTTTCTGGGTGTTATTTTCTCAAGAGGGCTTCACTGAAAGCGAAATTCAAAGAAACTTTGATACTCGGTCTCGGGCGCAGTGAGAATTCCGATCGTTTCGTCTTCGAGAGGGCGTGACTATTTCTTGTGAATGGGGGGAAGTGACGTGATGACGGTGCAGAATGAGAATAATCAACAGCCCATAAAAACGACATTTATCCGGTTTTTTTTTTGTTTGTTTTTTTTTTTTTGTTGTTGTTGTTTTTTTTTTTTTTTATTGAAGATTAAGTGGATTTCAAGCAAGAAGAAGTTTGAATGTAGGACTAGGTTGCTTAAACTTAAGTATTGTTTGTTTGGGTTGTTTGTTTTTTAAATCTCTGTCCATTTTAATTGTTTGTGTATTGACATAAATGTGTTGGGCTACCTCATCGGCGGATATTTTCATCTCGGTCTCTGTAATTTTTGTGTGTTGAAATAAGTGTGTGGGACTACCTCATTGGCGGAATTATCTGTAAACTTCCGTTTGACTGGTAACTGATAAGACTGTCATTCACATGTTCCTGTCCAAACGTGCAAAGGCTGCTTACGAGAATATGAATTGTTTACGAGTCAAAAGACACATTACAGCACGTTAGCAATTTCTGGGTGCACTATCCGTTTCCCATACCTTTCCTCGTCTACTTTCCCCCGTCCCTTTCCTTCCTCCAGTCTGAGGTCAGTGAGGTGTGATGTATTTCTTTTCACATGTCAGTGAAGTGAATGCGATGTATTTCCTGCCTGATGCCAGTTGGGTAGGGGTGTGATGTATTTCTATCTTTATCAGTGAGGTGGGTTTGATGTCTTTTTCATGATGTCAGGAAGGTGGGGTATGATATATTTCCTGATGTCAGTGAGTGGGTGTGATGTATTTCTGTCTGTCAGTGAGGTGGGTGTGATGTATTTCTGTCTGTCAGTGAGGTGGGTGTGATGTGTTTCTGTCTGTCAGTGAGGTGGGTGTGATGTATTTCTGTCTGTCGGTGAGGTGGGTGTGATGTATTTCTTATGCCAGTGAGGTGGGGTGTGATGTATTTCTTATGCCAGTGAGGTGGGGTTGTGATGTACTTCCTGATGTCTGTGAGGTTGATGTAATGCATTTCTATCTGATGTCAGTGAGTGGGTGTGATGTATTGCTATATGTGAGAGATGAGCGTGATGTATTTCTATCTGATGTTAGTGAGGTGGGTGTGATGTATATCTATCTGATGTCAGTGAGGTGGGTGTGATATATTTCTATCTGATGTCAGTGAGGTGGGTGTGATGTATTTCTATCTGATGTCAGTGAGGTGGGTGTGATGTATTTCTGTCTGATGTCAGTGAGGTGGGTGTGATGTATTTCTATCTGATGTCAGTGAGGTTGGTGTGATGTATTTCTATCTGATGTCAGTGAGGTGGGTGTGATGTATTTCTACCTGATGTCAGTGAGGTTGGTGTGATGTATTTCTATCTGATGTCAGTGAGGTTGGTGTGATGTATTTCTGTCTGATGTCAGTGAGGTTGGTGTGATGTATTTCTATTTGATGTCAGTGAGGTTGGTGTGATGTATTTCTATCTGATGTCAGTGAGGTGGCTGTGATGTATTTCTGTCTGATGTCAGTGAGGTGGGTCTGATGTATTTCT
>CM065727.1:40927882-40947882 GCA_033310375.1 Conus canariensis | reverse complement strand
CCTATTCTCCTTCTTCGTCGTAGTAGTCGTTCTTGTGGGTTCCTCCTCTTCTTCTTCTTCTTCTTCTTCTTCTCCTGCTCCTCCTCCTTCCTCCTCCTCCTCCTTCTTCTTCTCGTCGTCGTCGTCGTCCTCCTCCTCCTCCTCTTCCTCCTCCTCATCCTCCACCTCCTCCTCCTCCTCCTCCTCCGCCTCCTCCTCCTTCTTCCCATTGTCTTCCTTTTCGTTTTAGGTTTGTTTTGTTCTTTTTCTTCCTGCACTGCTTCTCCCTATTCTCCTTCTTCGTCGTAGTAGTCGTTCTTGTGGGTTCCTCCTCTTCTTCTTCTTCTTCTTCTTCTTCTTCTTCTTCTTCTTTCTCTTCCTCCTCCTTTATTATTGTCCGACCCCCCCAAGGCACCCTCATATTCACTTCCCTACGTTCACAGGTGCAGTCTCTGTTTCAGTCTGTCTTTTTCTCTGTCTCTGCCTGCCTGTCTGTCTGTCTGTCTGTCTGTCTGTCTCTGTCCTCTCTCTCTCTCTCTCTCTCTCTCTCTCTCTCTCTCTCTCTCTCTCCCTCCCTCCCTCTCTCTGCATTGCTGTGAATAAGTTGTGTTGTCTTTTTTGTAGTAAACACACTGTAAATAAACACTCCTCTCTCTCTCTCTCCTCTCTCTCTCTCCTTCTCTCTCTCTCTCCTCTCTCTCTCTCTCTCTCTCTTTCCCCCCCCCCAGCCCCAGCGCCAAGGATAAGTTGAGATCCTTTGTGTAGCTAAGGCACTCCAGATGACAGAGTCGTTAGTGTTCAGTGAGGAACACATCCGCTTCTTCTTCAAAAGCACTTTAGATGACAGAGTCGTTGGTGTTCAATCAGGAACAAACCGGCTATTTCAGCACAATGCTGGCTCGCAGGTAGTTCTTTTATGTTTTAGACGTAGAAGACATTTTCTGATTCGGCCCTGTTTAACTAAATTGATTGGCTGGCAGGCACAGCGAGAGCGAGAGCGAGAGAGAGAGAGAGAGATGTAGCTGGCAGGCACAGAGAGAGAGAGAGAGAGAGAGAGAGAGAGAGAGAGAGAGAGATGTAGCATTTGCAACGTGTCACAAACGTAGCTTCCTGAATCGTGAGAGGCTGCTTGTCGAGTCTGTCCGTTTGACACCTTTGTCCGTTGTACTTTATTTTGTTCGCCTTTTGACACTGTTTTTTTTTTCTTCCTCGAAGAAAGATGCTGTTTTCTGACTTCAGTCAGTTTTCACACTTTGTTTCTCAAAGAGCTTTTTGACAAACGCATCTTAAAAGATAGGCAGAGAGAGCAGAATAACATTTGTTTGGAGAAAAAGCAGGGGGACACGGGCTTGTGAATCGCCGTAATGTTCCTGTTCATTAACCACCTCGCTCGTTACCTTTGTTTGGTATCCGTGGTACAACGTTTGATTTTTCCAGTCACAAGACTGTCATCGGATTGACAGCGAAACCCAGACAGCGAAACAGGTTTGAAACGGCTTGCAGCGTTAAAACGTTAAGTCACAACATACAGGCTTACGCTACACGTGGCATGATTGAAACGAAACATGAGTTACTTACTGACTGGCCAGGATCATCGGATACACGTATCGTTTACGCCTCATTTCCGTCGGTTTAACAGCCTCCGTGGCAACGGTGGGGGGGGGGGGGGGGGGGGGAAGACGCCGACTTCACCCAGCCAAAGAGAGACAGACTGCGTTGTTATAGATCGTGGGAGTATGGCCCAGACCATGGTCGTCTGACAGCTGTTGCATCAGGTATGACAGAAACAAAATGATTTACATCGACAGGTCGTTTTTTTAAAAGGCTTAGCCGATGTTTCCCCCGAACGACCTTTATGGTTTAATTGATTCCCGGCCACAGGGAGAGGAGACCGACTGACGCCAGCAGGGTGAGAGATGCACACACTGTGGTAGTCTGTGGACTTAGAAACTTACTGATTGGAGAAACAAGACTTGACAAGTCTGTGAAAGTGTTCAGCATGCTAGAGGAAAACATCTTCGTGAGTTTGTGAAAGTATTCTACAGTTTAGAGAAACAAAAACACATCTTTGTAAGTCCACAGAATCTTATACAGATTAGCAGAACACGTGAATATTAGTCTATGGAAGTATCAGAGAAGAACAACACGTCATCGTGAGTCCATGAAAGCGTTCTACAGAATAGAAGAACATGCCTTTGTTCATGGAAGTCTGATATAAGGTAGAAAAACCCGTCAGTGTGAGTCTGGAAGCGTCATACAGAGCAGAACGGTTAGAACACACGTTAATGTGAGTCTGTGGAAGCATTGTACATATTTGAGGAAAGTGCCTTTGTCAGTGTATGAAAGTTTGATACCAGGTAGAAGAATACGTCAGTGTGAGTCTGCGGAAGTATTTATACAGAAAACAGAACACATCATCGTGAGTCCATGGAAGTGTCATACAGAATAGAGGAACACGTCTTCTAGAGTCAGCAGACCTTTCCCACAGATTAAAGAAACACATCTTTGTGAGTCGTGGAGACCTGTACTGGTACAAGAACATCATAACGCGACAAAGTGTGGCGAAGTATGATCATTCAGACTTACTAATCGAACCATTTTGTCCTGGTGCTGTCACAGATATCAAACACTTCCTGGGGGAGAGGGGAGAGGTGGAAATATTATACAAATTGCACAAACACTCTCGTAAGTCGTACAAAGGTCTGTCAGGGTACGAAAACTCATGTTTGTGACCTGCATATCTCCGAACCAGAAAATAACGCACGGGTTTTTGTTATCCTCACCATCACCGTGTAGACACCATGTAGAACCTATTTTTGTGAGTTGCCACGTTCGTAGTACGGACAAAAGGATACATTCATTTGACACGGGTCTCGACATTGTCACACAGTCAATAGAAATGTGAGTGGGTTTTTTTTTTGTGTGTGTGGGTGTGTGTGAGTGGAGGGGTCCAAACTGTGATACACACCGGAGAAACGCATCTCCCTGAATAGGGAGGAGGACAATTATGATGCAATCTTCGGGCTAAGGGGTGTTGGCTGCTGCTCCAGCTGAAAGATGTTGATCGGTCTGATTGTCTGTTGGATGGACCCGGTTGGTGTTTTCTCTGTCTCATCCCCGACAGTGAGATTGATTCTTTGAGACAGACAGAAAGACCGACTGTCTCTTGCGACGTTGGAATCGTCAGGAAATGGTGAGACGTGCTGCTGAGTCTTGAACTACCTGTTGTTACTGTTTAAATTGATTGCAACGGGCAGTGCAGTAGTTCATTAGGCTCTCTCTCTCTCTCTCTCTCTCTCTCTCTCTCTCTCTCCTCTCTCTCTCCTCTCTCTCTCTCTCTCTCTGATGTGTGTGTAATTGTGTGTGTGCATGTGCGTGCGCGCGCTTGTGCTTGTGTTCTTGCGTGAGGAGAAATGAAATCCCTGTGTATCAGCTTTTCAACGTATTATGTATGCCCTCCGAGTGTGTGTCTCCCAGGGCGTGCTTGGTTGCGTGCGCTTTGGTGTGTGTTTATCTCATCAATGAGAATGAGAGATTGGCATCATTGGTACGTTTGGCCAGTACTGTTATACACTAGCTTTCACTGCTTATACAACTTTTCGTTAGTGTTGTTACTACTTTATCACCAGTTTTCACTGTTATACAACTTTTGCCAACATACAGCGACTATTCTGTATATGTCACTACTTTTCCACACTTATTACTACTTTCCATACATTTTACTACTTTTTACCATGTTTCACTACATTTTATTACTTTTCACAACGTATTGGTTACTTTTCACAATTTTTATTACATTTCTGCTTTTTACTACTTTTCGTTTCTTTCACTCTTTTTACTTTTTCCCCCCGCTGTTTTCATTATGTTATACCACTTTTGTCGATGTTCTTATTACTCCAAACTATTTTTTTTATTACTGTTCAGTACTTCACTTTTACTTCTTTTCACTTTTTTGACTACTTTTCACCATTTCGTCCTATGTGCGAGCAAGTATTACCATTTTCGTCTTTTTTGTTACGTATTCAATCTACCTTTAAAACGAATAGCTGAGAAAACGATATCCGTACTTTTGACCTCGCTTTTCACCGCTAAAGCGAGTGAAGTGGTGTGCGGTTGCTAAACACAGACTAGCTAAACTTGCAAACCGGAAGACCTGTAATCATGTACCTGTGTTCGTGTTCGCGGTTTGCTTCAGTAGAGTATAGCAAGTGTTGGACATTGAGGGTGGGGCAGATGTCATTAGTGTTTGTTTGGCGTTTAGTGTTGGGAACGTGTCACCCGGCAGAGGAGAGAAGCCTTTTCTGTTGGAGTTGACGCATTTAACCGTGCATGCGTGTCACCAGACTCACTGATATCACGCCTGTAGAGCTTGTCAAATTTTGTGGCAATTACTGATGAAATAAAACAAATGGAGAAAGGAAAAGGTAGAAGAAAAAAAAAAGGAAAAGGTAGGGGGGGGGGGATAGGAAAGGGTAGGTGAACTTAGGAAAGATTGGAGAAAGTGGGAAAAGAGGAAGTGAAGATAGAGAAAAAGATAGGGGAAAGCAGAAAAAGATAGGGGAATGCAGGAAAAGATAGGGGAAAGCAGGAAAAGATAGGGGAAAGCAGGAAAAGAAGATAGGGGAAAGCAGGACAAGATAGGGGAAAGCAGGACAAGATAGGGGAAAGCAGGAAAAGATAGGGGAAAGCAGGAAAAGATAGGGGAAAGGAGGACAAGATAGGGGAAAGCAGGAAAAGATAGGGGAAAGCAGGAAAAGATAGGGGAAAGGAGGACAAGATAGGGGAAAGCAGGAAAAGATAGGGGAAAGAGGAAAAGATAGGGGAAAGGAGGACAAGATAGGGGAAAGGAGGACAAGATAGGGGAAAGGAGGACAAGATAGGGGAAAGAGGACAAGATAGGGGAAAGCAGGACAAGATAGGGGAAAGCAGGACAAGATAGGGGAAAGGAGGACAAGATAGGGGAAAGCAGGACAAGATAGGGGAAAGGAGGACAAGATAGGGGAAAGCAGGACAAGATAGGGGAAAGCAGGACAAGATAGGGGAAAGCAGGACAAGATAGGGGAAAGGAGGACAAGATAGGGGAAAGCAGGAAAAGATAGGGGAAAGGAGGACAAGATAGGGGAAAGGAGGACAAGATAGGGGAAAGCAGGACAAGATAGGGGAAAGCAGGACAAGATAGGGGAAAGGAGGACAAGATAGGGGAAAGGAGGAAAAGATAGGGGAAAGGAGGACAAGGTAGGGGAAAGCAGGACAAGATAGGGGAAAGGAGGACAAGATAGGGGAAAGGAGGACAAGATAGGGGAAAGAAGGACAAGATAGGGGAAAGGAGGACAAGATAGGGGAAAGCAGGAAAAGATAGGGGAAAGCAGGACAAGATAGGGGAAAGGAGGACAAGATAGGGGAAAGCAGGAAAAAGTAGGGGAAAGGAGGACGAGATAGGGGAAAGGAGGACGAGATATGGGAAAGCAGGACAAGATAGGGGAAAGGAGGACAAGATAGGGGATACAGGAAAAGATAGGGGATACAGGAAAAGATAGGGATACGGGAAAAAGATAGGGGAAAGGAGGAAAAGATAGGGGATACAGGAAAGAAGGGGATACAGAAAGATAGGGAAGAGAAAGAAGGGAAAGAGAAAGATAGGGGATACAGGAAAAGATAGGGGATACAGGAAAAGATAGGGAAAGCAGGACAAGATAGGGGAAAGGAGGACAAGATAGGGAAAGCAGGAAAAGATAGGGGAAAGAGGAAAAGATAGGGGAAAGGAGGACAAGATAGGGGAAAGGAGGACAAGATAGGGGAAAGGAGGACAAGATAGGGGAAAGAGGAAAAAAGATAGGGGAAAGGAGGACAAATAGGGGAAAGCAGGACAAGATAGGGGAAAGCAGGACAAGATAGGGGAAAGCAGGAAAAGATAGGGATACAGGACAGATAGGGAAAGAGGACAAGATAGGGGAAAGCAGGACAAGATAGGGGAAGCAGGAAAAGATAGGGAAAGGAGGACAAGATAGGGGAAAGCAGGACAAGTAGGGGATACAGGAAAAGATAGGGGATACAGGACAAGATAGGGGAAAGCAGGAAAAGATAGGGGAAAGCAGGAAAAGATAGGGGAAAGCAGGAAAAGATAGGGGAAAGGAGGACAAGATAGGGGAAAGCAGGAAAAGATAGGGGATACAGGAAAAGATAGGGGAAAGGAGGACAAGATAGGGGAAAGGAGGAAAAGATAGGGGAAAGGAGGACAAAATAGGGGATACAGGAAAAGATAGGGGAAAGCAGGATAAGATAGGAAAAGTAAGAATAGGCAGGGGAAAGTAGGAAAAGGTAGTAAAGACAAAAGTAGGAAAAGGTAAGTAACAGACAAAAGTAGGAAAAGGTAGTAACAGACAAAAGTAGGAAAAGGTAGGGGGGAGGAGGCAGTAAAGAGGGAAGGAAAAGGAAAGGAGAGGTAGGGGGGAGAAGTGGGGAAAGTAGAAAAAAGGTAACGAAAAGTACGAAAATATAGTAACGGGTAGGGAAAAGTGGAAAAACATTGGGGGAAAACAAGGGAAGTTGAAAAGGGTATTGGGAAGAAAGGAAAGGCGGGGGAAAGTTGAAAAGGGTATTGGAAAAGAAAGGAAAGGCAGGGGAAAGTTGAAAAAGGTATTGGGAAGAAAGGAAAGGCAGGGGAAAGTTGAAAAGGGTATTGGAAAGAAAGGAAAGGCAGGGGAAAGTTGAAAAAGGTATTGGGAAGAAAGGAAAGGCAGGGGAAAGTTGAAAAGGGTATTGGAAAGAAAGGAAAGGCAGGGGAAAGGTGAAAAGGGTATTGGGAAGAAAGGAAAGGCAGGGGAAAGTTGAAAAGGGTATTGGAAAGAAAGGAAAGGCAGGGGAAAGGTGAAAAGGGTATTGGGAAGAAAGGAAAGGCAGGGGAAAGTTGAAAAAGGTATTAGGAAGAAAGGAAAGGCAGGGGAAAGTTGAAAAGGGTATTGGGAAGAAAGGAAAGGCAGGGGAAAGTTGAAAAGGGTATTGGAAAGAAAGGAAAGGCGGGGGAAAGTTGAAAAGGGTATTGGAAAGAAAGGAAAGGCGGGGGGAAGTTGAAAAAGGTATTGGGAAGGAAGGAAAGGCAGGGGAAAGTTGAAAAGGGTATTGGAAAGAAAGGAAAGGCAGGGGAAAGTTGAAAAAGGTATTGGGAAGGAAGGAAAGGCAGGGGAAAGTTGAAAAAGGTATTGGGAAGAAAGGAAAGGCAGGGGAAAGTTGAAAAAGGTATTGGGAAGGAAGGAAAGGCAGGGGAAAGTTGAAAAAGGTATTGGGAAGAAAGGAAAGGCAGGGGAAAGTTGAAAAAGGTATTGGAAAGAAAGGAAAAGCAGGGGAAAGTTGAAAAAGGTATTGGGAAGAAAGGAAAGGCAGGGGAAAGTTGAAAAGGGTATTGGAAAGAAAGGAAAGGCAGGGGAAAGTTGAAAAAGGTATTGGGAAGAAAGGAAAGGCAGGGGAAAGTTGAAAAGGGTATTGGAAAGAAAGGAAAGGCAGGGAAAGTTGAAAAGGGTATTGGGAAGAAAGGAAAGGCAGGGGAAAGGTGAAAAGGGTATTGGGAAGAAAGGAAAGGCAGGGGAAAGTTGAAAAAGGTATTGGAAAGAAAGGAAAGGCAGGGGAAAGGTGAAAAGGGTATTGGGAAGAAAGGAAAGGCAGGGGAAAGGTGAAAAGGGGAGGGGAAACTTAGGAAAAGATAGGAGTAAGTAGGAGAGAGAAGGAAAAGGTAGCAACGGGTAGGGAGAAGTAGAAAGAGATGGGGAAAGGGCAAGAGAAGATAGGGAAAAGGAGAAATGGAAAAGTTTAAACCGCGTTGAGAATAGCTGGAAAGGTAGGGGAAAGTGACGGAAAGGTGAAAAAGGCAGAGGAGAGTAGGAAAGGTGGGAACGGATATGAAAAAAGTAGAAAAGGATAGGAGAAAGCAGAAAAAGAATGGAAAACTAGAAACAGATGGGGACAGTAGAAAAGGTGAGGAAAATAAGAAAAAAAAATAGACGAAAGTATAAACGAATTGGAAAAGAGAGGGGATTTTTTTTTAAAGGAAGAACGTGGGAAAGATAGCTGACAGAAGGAAAAGATAGGAACAAGAAGAAATGCCGGTGAAAATAGGAAAAGTTGAGAACAGAAAGGAAAGACAGCAGGAATGGGGAAAAATCAGGGGAACGTAGGAAAAACTATGGAAATAACACAGACTGAAAGCATCTGGTTTATGCAGAGACGGTAAATGTCTGTTGAATCTGCAGTTTGCTTCATTCGTTATGCAGAGACGGTAAATGTTGAATGTGCAGATTGCTTCGTTATGCAGAGACAGTAAATGTCTGTTGAATCTGCAGTTTGCTTCGTTATACAGAGACGGTAAATGTCTGTTGAATCTGCAGTTTGCTTCATTCGTTATGCAGAGACGGTAAATGTTGAATGTGCAGTTTGCTTCGTTATGCAGAGACGGTAAATGTCTGTTGAATCTGCAGTTTGCTTCGTTATACAGAGACGGTAAATGTCTGTTGAATCTGCAGTTTGCTTCGTTATACAGAGACGGTAAATGTGTGTTGAATCTGCAGTTTGCTTCGATATACAGAGACGGTAAATGACTGTTGAATCTGCAGTTTGCTTCGTTATACAGAGACGGTCAGTGTCTGTTGAATCTGCAGTTTGCTTCGTTATGCAGAGACGGTAAATGTCTGTTGAATCTGCAGTTTGCTTCGTTTTACAGAGACGGTAAATGACTGTTGAATCTGCATTTTGCTTCGTTATACAGAGGCGGTAAGTGTCTGTTGAATCTGCAGTTTGTTTCGTTATACAGAGACGGTAAATGTCTATTGAATCTGCAGTTTGCTTCGAATAAGGTTTTAAAAGCTGGCAGATTTACGGGATATTGACATGTGCACGGACGTTTTGAGGGACACTTTGTTTTACACATGGGTGTGGATATTTTGTATCACGGATTGTTTCACAGATTGGGATATCACTGGTTAGGGGTAGAGATTGTTTAGCAGGTCAGGCTTCCCGTGGTTTGTGCGATAGAGATAGATCGTTTTACAGATGGGGGTGTTGGTGTTTTCTTTGCGGAACAGATTGTTGCGGAGCAGATGGTGATGCGAATATTTTGTTGAACGGATGGTTAGTAGAGTTGGATCCAGATGTCATGTAGGACAGAATGTCCAGCAGATTAGGGATGAATGTTTTGTGTTCGTTTGGTAGTGCGATGTCGGAGTTTGGCGGTACAAATTATTTAGCATATGAGGTGTGGGTATTGTGCGTGACAGATGGTTTAGCAGATGGAGTTGTTGGTGTTTTGCGGTACAAATTATTTAGCGTATGAGCTGTGGATGTTATGCGTGACAGAGTGTATAGCAGATGGAGTTGTTAGTGTTTTGCGGTACAAATTGATTAGAATATGAGGTATGGATGTTGTGCGTCACAGATAGTTTACCAGATGGAGTTGTTGAAGTTTTGTGGGAGAGATTGTTCAGCAGATTCCGGTGTTGAGTCGAGCGCGGGCATCCCCCGTATTGGGACGGCCTGGTTAAACTTCAGCATTATTGATCGCACGCAGAACAGACACATTGCTTTTGTCTGAGCCGACGTGCTGACATAATCCTGTTAACTGAAGGGGTTCATCCGCTGGGACTAACTATTAGCATGGAGAATGACAGTGTCGACTGTGCATCGCTAACCAGATGGAAGACTGGTGTTTTCTCGTATGTTTGTCTAAGATATACATTCCCGTCTCATCAAGTGAAAAATACAAGGTTCTCGTCTTATTTTGTTGATGAGCTAACAACGTTTCAGTCTAACTTAGTTTAAAGAACATACACTTTCTTCCATACTTCGTGCAAGAGGTACGAGCTTTCCTTTCTTAGTTTGTTAAAAAGATACGAGATTTCCATCGTATTTCGTTAAAGAGATACGATGTCTCTGTCTCATTTCATTGAAGAGTTATTTTTTTCCCCGTCTTATTTTGTTAAAGAGATGCGACGCTTCTGTCTTAGTTCGTAACACGGAAACGAGGTTTGAGTAGTATTTCGTTTGAAAGATACATGTTTCCGACATGTTTCGTGAAAGAGATGCATGCTTTTTTTCCCTGTCCTATTTCTGTAAACAGATGTCCCGAGGTTCCTGTCTTATTTTGTTAAACAGAAACGTTGAAGAGATATGATGTTTCCGACTTATTTTTTTAGAGATGCGAGGTTTCGCTAAAGAGAAACGAGGTTCCAACCTTACTTCGTAAAAGAGAAACAAGAGTTCTGTCTTGTTCTGTTAAAGAGAAATGAGGTTTCCATTTTGTTCAAAAGAAACGAGTTTTCTGGTTTATTTGGTTAACGAAAAACGAAGATTTGGTCGCATTTCCACAGTGAGATACGAGGATTCCATGTCATTTCGTTAAAATTTTCTAAAAATGCAAGTTTCCCGTTTTATTTCATCCAGACAGGCGAGGTTTTTTTTTGCATCTTACTTCGTCGAAGAAGTATAAGGTTTCCGTTTTATTTTGTTAAGGGTATATACAAGAATTTCAGATGTCCCCAGCCCGTTTGTCAGTCGAAATTCGTGGGTGAAAGTATTTGGCGATTTCTTTGCCCTAGTATTTGTTTTCAAAAAGAATGAATCAGCGTCTCATCTGATCAATAAAGGTGTTGAAAATGCCACTGTCTCGCTGTTGTAATGGCTGGCGTGTACTGCGTTCACACGCGAGTTCTTTTTTTTTTTTGAACTGGCACTTTGCATGAAAGAGCTTTCCTGTGAGTTAAGGTTTTCATGCTCCGCTTATGGCCTGTGACTGCCCTTTCATTTGGCATTTCCTTTGGTTACACGCGTCGACATTTTAATTTCGACACCTCGTTCAGTTTGGAAGAATTCCCTTCCTCAAATCATTCCTTCAGCTCTGCCGACAGATTTTTTTAGGGGTTGATCAGCTGTTTTCTGTTAACCGCAAATATTTATGCACGCACGCGGTGTGTGTGTGTGTGTGTGTGTGTGTGTGTGTGTGTGTGTGTGTGTGTGTGTGTGTGTGTGTGTGTGTGAGAGAGAGAGAGAGAGAGAGCGCAAGAGAAAAAAGCAATAAGGAAAGGGGGGGGGGAGAGGAGAAGAGAGAGAGAGAGAGAGAGAGAGAGAGAGAAGAGAGAGAGAGAACCAGTTTTGTGACACCGTGATTTCGCAAGAATGAACTAATCAAATTTAGTTTGTACTTTTTTTTTTTTTTTTTTTGCTTCAATATACGTTCACATCTTTTATGTTCCTGACATGAATTTCTCTCTCTCTCTCTCTCTCTCTCTCTCTCTCTCTCTCTCTCTCTCTCTCTCTCTCTCTCTCTCTCTCTCTCTCTCTCTCTGACAAATCGGAAGAACAGGGTCTGCCTAAAATCTCAACGCTTAATAGAATAAAAGTTTTCTGAGTTCTCTCTCTCTCTCTCTCTCTCTCTCTCTCTCTCTCTCTCTCTCTCTCTCTCTCTCTTCTCTCTCCCACCCTCCCTCCTCTCTCTCTCTCTCTCTCTCTCTCTCTCTCTCGTGCTGTTCACCTTAAGAAGACATTGTAAGACACTCCTGCTCATGTTTCTGCGGGTGGTCTAAAGGTTACTCGTGTCATTTATTCCTAAACGGGGAGAACGGGGGATAATTATGACTCGCCGAGTTCAGGCCAAAGGTAATGTTAAATGTGAAACTAGAAAGGACACGGGCGTTCGCATGGCCGAGGAGTCGGTTTGCTAATAGTGTGCCGTCAGTCATGGACTTCGTGTTTCGCCAAATTCATTTTCCCAGTTTTGTGAATACACGTGTTTTGTGAATACACGTGAATACACGCGGGGGGGGGGGGGGGGGCAAGGGAGATCGGAATGAGGGAGAGGGAACTGGAGTTGGGGAAGGGGGGGGGTACGGTGGGAATAGCTATTACTCAATATTTTCAAAGAGTCTGCTTTATTACGGCGGTCTAAAGTATTTGTTAATTGTCAAGTTTGTGGTCAAGGATGTGTGTGTGCCTGTGTGTCTGTGTGTCTGTATCTCTGTGTGTCTGAGAGAGAGAGAGAAGAGAGAGAGAGAGAGAGAGAGAGAGAGAGAGAGAGCATGTGTACTCTTTCCTTGCGATAACTCCTTTTTTGCATGGAAATAATTATCGTCTTTGGGGTTTGTGATCTTAAAACGGTACATTCAACCGACACTTAATGGATGACTCAGGTTGTGCCTTCAGTCATGAAAGAGAAACAGCTGTATACTATTCATCATCATGTCCTCTCTTCAACGTAGTCCTTGCTAACACGATTTTAAATCTGGCACCAAATGATATTCAAGTTCAAATTCTCTGGAACGGTAATCCTGGTCTTCATGCCGATGCAATGAGACCGTACACAAACTCATTTTGATTCAAATCGGTTTTGAATAGATCATTTTTGTGCGTGTGTGTTGGAGTGTGAAGGTAGTAGTAGTAGTACTTCAGTTTTACATCTGTTCACATCTGTGATATTAGACACAGAGAGAAAGAGAGAGAGAGAGAGAGAGAGAGAGAGAGAGAGAGAGAGAGAGAGAGAGAGATGCATAAATGTCTGTGACTATGTAAGTGTATGCATAATGTGGTTTTCTAAGTGCATATAAATGTCCCTCTAAACATCCCTACAACATATCTGCAAGTAATTTTAAAGTAAATGCTTAACTGGACTACAAATTAAAGGGAAAAAAAACAACATTGAAGGCAAACCTTAAATCTGAAAAGACATCACACAAAGGTATGCTTGATAATGGTGGTAAATGTGTTTGAAGAGGTAAACAGTCCAACAGCAGATGCTTGTTGGTTATTCTTCGTTCTCCACAAACACATTTGTGCAGGTATGCCCACTCTGGTATCATGAGCAACTGGTTTAGAACATTTGGATTTCAAATGCGTGATTTGGTTATAATGGGGAGATTAGTCCTCTGTCACTCATTTTTCCTCCCTTTCTCTTTTCTTGATGTTATCCGCTCGTATAATCATTCATCTACTTCCTGCTTAGATCAAATTTATCATTGTATACGTGTGTTCAGTAGATCATGTATCCCAAGCCATGTCGTTTTTGTAACAGGTTTTGTATTTGCCAGTTGCCATGTAAACTGTCAGTGTAATGTATATTTCAGAGCGCGATATAACCTATAGATAAGTTTGTGGTTGCTCTTCCGACGGATATAATCTTATGCTATTATTTTTTTATAAAGTTCTGTGTAAACCAGTTACTGTCTTTATTCATTGTAAGGGCGGTTTATAAACAGATAAATTGGGTCGTGCATTTAACAAAGAAAACCTAGACTACTTGTTAGTCAGGAAATCTTCTCTTGGAACCTTTATCCATGTGTTTCTTCAAGACTTATTGATCCAAGCACATTTTCCACTTAATGTCAGCTCTTTTGCTGCTGTTGTTGTCTCCCTTTTTTCTGAGGGGTTTAGGAGGAGAGGAAGGGGAGGGGGGGGGGGGGGCAAGGTGGGGAGATGGGCGTTGTCCATGGATTGTGTGTTGCACAGCGGTGACAGTGAATGATTTGGCATTCTGTTGCCAGAGTTCTTTTGACATTGACGATAGTTTTTTTTTGTTGTTGTTGTTTTTTCAATTACTGAAATTGGTTCCCTTTTCCTAAGGACTACGTTTTTCAAGTCAAGAGCTTTTTTTTCTTCTGAATCACATTTCCTGATATGGCAACACTGCTTTGAACATATAGCATGTTTCCTTGTGTTTGTTTGTATTTATGGACTTTGGTCTCCACGTCACCCGTAAAGCTATGTTGGTGTGGATTTTTTCTCGTGAACTTTTCCATGGACATTTCCTTCCGTGTTAAATGCAAAGGACAACTGAGGTAGCATTTGCGGCAAAAAATATCTTTAAAAGCTGATGACATTTTTTCCTTTTTCCATCAGATAATTCTTAAATTGTCTTCAATGTTGTCTTTGAAAAGTGTTCCCGTATTTGTTTCTTTATTTTGTTTGGTTTCTTTTTCTAACTGTGCTCTTTACATTCCCTGTAAAGTTGTATATAGAGGTTGTGGGTTTTGTTTTGTTTTGTTTTGTTTTGTCATGCATTTTTCCGTTGGCATTTCCCTCTATGTTAAATGCACGAGATAACTGAGGCAGCAGTTGCTGAAAGAACTTTTTGAAACGATGACTTTTTCCCCTTTTTTCCATCAGATAATTCGTACATTATGTTTAATGTTGTCTTTGAAAAAAAAAAATGTTTCCGTTGTGGAAGGTTTCTTTTCCCACTGGCAATATTCCAACATTTTGAATGATGTTGATATAGACCAAGGTCATTGGGATAGCTTTTCTCCCTCCTTAAAATTGTGGTAACGCAATGGACCTATATTTTTTTTTTATTTAGGACATAAAAAAACAGTTAGCACTCAGGAAACCTCAAAGAGAATTATCACGGACGCACTCAATGAAAACCAGTGGCAATTGCTATGAAAGCACTAGGCGGAAATTACTTCTGAATGCGTTCAATGAAATCTCTGTGGAACCACTATGAACGTACTACATGAAATCCCAACAGAATTATTATGAACGTTCGCGACGAAACCGCCATAGAATTAGTGTAAACGCACTCACTGAAAGCTCTTGAACATGTCCATGCGTACACTTTTTGAAAACTCAGGGGATTATCATGAATGCACTCAATTTAAAAAAAGTCATGGGAAATACCACGAACGCACTCAACAAAAGCTCATGAGAATTACCATGAATTCACTTCATGGAAACTCGTTGGAATTAGCACGAATGCACACGGTGAAAAAAAAACCACTGGAATTACGTGAATGCACTCAGTGAAAACTCTTTGGGAATTACCGCGAATGCACTCAGTGAAACTCATTGAATTACCGCGAATGCACTCAGTGAAAACTCATTGGAATACGCGAATGCACTCAAAGAAAACTCACTGGAATTGCCACGAATGCACTCAGTGAAAACTCACTGGAATTACCGCGAATGCACTCAGTGAAAACTCACTAGAATTACCACAAATGCACTCAGTGAAAACTCACTGGAATTACCACGAATGCACTCAGTGAAAACTCACTGGAATTACCGCGAATGCACTCAATGAAAACTCACTGGAATTACCACGAATGCACTCAGTGAAAACTCACTGGAATTCCCACGAATGCACTCAGTGAAAACTCACTGGAATTCCCACGAATGCACGAATGCGCACCATGAAAACTCGCTGGAATCACCACGAATGCACTCCAAAACTCGCTGGAATCACCACGAATGCACTCCAAAACTCGCTGGAATCACCACGAATGCACTCCAAAACTCGCTGGAATTACCACGAATGCACTCCATGAAACGTCGCTGGAATCACCACGAATGCACTCCATGAAAACAAGCTGGAATCACCACGAATGCACTCCGTGAAAACTCGCTGGAATTACCCCGAATGCACTCCATGAAAACTCACGGCAGCTACCGCCAACGCAATGGGCGACGGCCGGCCCGAGGGAGTCACCACGAATGCGTTCAGCGAAACCACGAGGGAATTAGTATGAACGTGTTAGATGAAACCCCAAGGGAATGACCATGAACGCACTCGGCAGAAATCCTGTTAAGATTTACCACGAACCTAGTCAGAGACGCCCCCAGAGGAATGACCACGAAAGCATACAGCAGAATACCACAGGAATTATAGGATCGCGCTTGATAAAATCCCTCCCCCCCCCCCCCCCCCCCCCCCCCACCCCCCCTCCCAAGGGACTGCCTGTGTTTGTCTGGACCGGCTCGCTGACTCATCCATCACGTTGTTCCCCCGTCCCACCACACCCCACCCCATTCTACCCTCTTTCCTCTCACCCTCCCCCCCCCCCCCCTCCCTCCTCCTTTCAGCTGGACGCCATATTAGTCTTTGTTTGGGATTTACCGCTCAGCTCTTTGTTCCGTTTTAGATGGGAAAGAGAGAGGTTATAAGAAATGGGAAGGAAAAAACAACGGTTTTGTTTTCGCTGTTCCGATTGGTGTGCATTTTAAGGCCTGGAATGCTTTGAGTGAGTAAGGTGGGGGGGGGGGGGGGTTGAAAAGTGTAGGCTTGGCAGGAGGTGGGACTAGGGCTGGGTTGTTTCTTCGGGGCTGGGGATTTTATGGAATGCGAGCTGTTGCTGATACCGATGGGTGGTATTCATAATATCTCACACCGCCTAACTTGTCTGTCTGTCTGTCTGTCTGTCTGTCTGTCTGTCTCTCTCTCTCTCTCTCTCTCTCTCTCTCTCTCTCTCCTCCCTCCGTCCCTGCCTCCCTCCCTCCCTCCTCTCACTCTCTCCCTCCCTCTCTCTCTCTCTCTCTCTCTCTCTCTCTCTCTCTCTCTCTTTCTCTCTCTCTGTCTCTCATGCTCTCGCTTCCTCGATTCAACATCACGACTCATGGCAATTTATTAAATGGAATCCGTGAATTGCCCCTGTGGTGCCGTGGACAGCTTCTCAGAATGGCATCTAAGGCTTTGCGGATTCGATTCTTCTCCGAAAAATCCAAACGTCCTCTTCTTGTGTCCAGTAGCTCCGACCCAACGCTGGGACCAGACGAGAGATCAGGAAGTACTCTCCGGTCTCAAGTCATGTGCTGGATGCGTTATCGGAAAGTTCGCTCCAGTTACACACCCAGATACAGGAGATCGCTGTAATGCTAAGACCAAGTGCAAATGACTGTTCTGCCTGTCTACGATCAGTAGACTACGTTGTTCTAACTGCCTCAGACCTAATATACTGCCTTGTCACGTAGTTGCTCCAGATGAAATATACCAGCTTGTAAATGTCACAGACTTACTATGCTGTACTATCTTGTTGTGACAGTCACAGACCTGATGCTCTGCGCTGTTGTAATTGTATCAGTTCTGCTGTGCTACCGTGTTATAGTTTGATATCTACATATTACATCGTTGTGGTTGTCACAGGTTTACAATACTACCCTGTAATTCTAACGAGACTGTAAACCCAAGGTTCCGTGTCTGAACGCGCGCATCACATCTGGCTCACACGTAGATTCCCATGACCAACTTTAGAAAGAGAAGGCCAGTGTGTCCGTTCTGGTGTGGATGAGATGTATACAAATAGCGCGCACCGACAGAATGAATAAAAAACCAAGTGACCGACGTTTGACTGAATGACACAGGAAATGACCGAATGTAGTGGCAGCAGGCAGTGTTTTCAGTCGGCTCTGCCCAGGTAGGCAGCCTGTTGTGTAAACAAGAGCGTGGGTTGTAAAGCGCTTAGAGCTTGGTTTCTAGCCGAGGAGAGGCGCTGTATGAGTACTCTTAATAATAATGATGATGATCATGATCATGATCATCACCATCATCATCATCAACATAATGATATATTAGTAACCACAGTAATAATAACAATTGTTACACACCTGCTATACTACCTTATTGTGATTGTCGCATACTATACCTACCTACTATACCACTCCATGGTACTGTTCACATACCCACTGTACTACCTTGTAACTGGCACAGATCTGCTATACTACCTTCTTATAACTGCACGGATCTGTTGAACCAGCTTTTGGCAGTTGCTTCAAATTCAAATACTACCTTGTTTTAGTTGTTTCGGCCAAACTATTTAACCTTGTTGTAATAGTCACACACCAACGATGCTACCTTGTTTTCATTGCCTCAGATATGCCATCTTGTTGCCTCTATCTCTGGGGCTTATCTTGCCTCATGTTGTCGTCACGTTGTTGTAGATGTGCATCAGCCCTCTGCTGTGACGTTATGTCTCAAACTTCAGCTGAACTGTCGCATCAGTATGCAACTCAGTATGCATTCACCTCAGAATGAAATGATCATCTTACTTTAAGTCTCAGGGGTAGAGATGTGTTCGCCAGCCCCTGTCTTTTACAGTCTCAGTGTTCAAAGAGCCTGTCGCTGCTGCCTCAGACGGACACGTTGCCGTGCGCTGTTGTCCCAGACATCCGTAGCTGCACGCCGTTTGTTTCTTGCTCTGTCACCTCCCGGGGCACAGGGCGACCTGTTAATTACGGCAGAAGGGTAAGGCAGGGTCCGAAATGTCACACCAGCCCAGCAGCAAAGCGGTCACGCGAGGACCACCGAACTGCTCCCCCTCCCCCCCCCCCTACTCCTTTACTCGCCCCCTTCTGCCTTTCCACCCCTCACCACCCCTACCGCCTTCATCATACTTCATTAGTCCATTGGGATGCCATTAACACCGGTGAAGTGTCACTGGTGTCGAGTTGTTGTGGTACTCTGTGTGTGTGTGTGTGTGTGTGTGTGTGTGTGTGTGTGTGTGTGTGTGTGTGTGTGTGAAAGGAACACTTCGTCTTACTGTTCTGCTGATTCCCCCAAGGTGCCCATCCCAGGGTCTGTCTGTATATAAGGACATGGAAGTGAACTGTGGCGGTGTTTCTGTTCAAAGGTATGGAGGCAAAAGTAGAACGTGTTCAGAAGGAAAAGTGGGATGCGTCTTCATTCAAGGAGTAAAAGGCAAAAGTAGAATATGTCTTCGTTCGTAGAATTCGAAGCAAAAGCAGAACGCGTTTTCATTTATTGGTATTAGAATGAATGTGTGTGAATTAATGAAGCTGAAACACAAAGAAAAATCTGTCTTCGTCTATGGGCATGAAGCAAGGCAGAGAGCATGTCTTCATTCAGCGGAGCTGAAGACAAGCAGTGAATGTGTCCGTGTAATGCAGTTGAAGACAGACGATGAATGTGTCTTTACTAATAGAGCTGAAAGCAAACGGAAACTGCGTCTTCATTGGTGGAGTGGAAGGCCAAACATTAGTGTGACTTTATCCGTGGTGTTCAAGGCTAACGATGAATGTGTCTTCATTACCGGAGCTGAAGGCAAACTACGGATGTATCTCCTTTCGAGGACCGGTTGTCAAAACATCATCCCTTCATTCATCAACAGTAGTGCACTCTCATTTTGGTTGATGGAGCTGAAGACAAAGTAAACGGCTGTTTAGTCATGGACTTGGCGAACTATAAACATGTCTGTACATCGAATTTTGATCACACGAGGTAAAGAGATGGATAGGTGGAGACCCTGAGTATTGAAGTCTTGTTTGTTGAATAAAAGAAAGTTAGCAACAATAATTGTTCTTGACTGTGTATAAAAATTGAAACTTTGAAAAAAAAAAACGCATACTGTAAAAAGCGTACACATGACCGCCAACCTCGATTTTAAAAAAAAATGCATGCACGTAGAAACCTTGATAGGTCAGCAGTGATCAAATGCACCAGATATGAATCACGTACGCTAATAATAACCCGGTGATACCAGAAATAACGCCAGGTGGGTGGTAGAATACCTTGGAACTCAAATGTCGCTATAGTACTTAAACTTGATTCCGGCGATGTAATTCAGTCCAACTTTTTTTTCTTCGTTCTCGCTGACTTTTCAAATGACGGCGGCTGCATTCTGCAACGGAAATGCGATCTCTTACGAAACAATGACCTAGAAAAAGGTTCAGTCGGTTTGACTGTGTGTGTGTGTGAGTGTGTGTGTGTGTGTGCGTGTGTGTGCGCGCGCGCGCGCGCGCGTGCATGCGTGCATGCATGTGGGTGCAACCGATCACGAGGGCCGTAACCTGTGTTTTAGAATTTATTTATTTGTCAGTTTTAAGTTAATAAATGTCAGCATCGAAAATGATACTTTTGACTTTTTAAAATAACACATCAAAAATGCTCTGCACCTAGAGAGAAAAAAAAATCGATGCAAACAAAGCAGGCTTGTGTTGCAAGTTCAGAATGAGGTGAAGTCAGTACACTGTCTGGGACAAAGTGGGATACTGCTCCTCGGCATGACGTTATCACATGTCGTCTGCTGAAGACTGCATGCAGCGACTCAGCTGCTTCCCAACCGATCCGCTGTCATTCCAGGTGCAAACTGAAAAGACAGATGGAATAAACGAAGCAAGCGCGCATATCGCTGAGGAGGATTAGAGAGAGAGAGAGGCAGTGGGTTTGGAAGAGGGAGGGGAGAGTTACTACGGGAAAGGGAGAGCGGATTCGAATCAACATGCTAGTTGAATGGTCGGTAATATGCTTCAAAAGATAGAAATAC
>CM065727.1:40920382-40922882 GCA_033310375.1 Conus canariensis | reverse complement strand
GGAATATCCTGGGTTTGAGTCCCGTCAAGGGAAAATATTTGTGGGATTTTTTTTTCAGCGGTCTGTTTTTGCCCAGAGTTTTGGAGATTACTGTGGGCTCAGTTGGGAAGACTGGTACTACGCAGTCGAGTTTCATCCACTCAATGGATACGTCTTTGTCTAGAGAGTGTTACTTAAATTCTCTGACCAGCACAGCAGGTATCTGTATTTCTCAGGCCTGGTTGACACCGGTGATTAAAATATAGCGGAGAGCACGACCCCGAAGTTGCAGTTCTCAGTAGAGTCACATTCCATTGTCTCACTCCTCTGCGTTTTAGTGATATCATAAAAGAGGAGTGTCAACTTTCGTGGCCCTATTTTCTTGGTGACCTTGGTTTCAACTCACGTCAAGGCAAGTGGTCGGTTTGTATCAGAGTCGTGGATGTTGGCAAGTTCGAGGCCACACTATAGTTGGATGGACATGAAGGCGCGCACCAGACGTGGACGCTACCTCACGCTGGCTCCGCGACCAAGCAACTATTGTCGTCAGTAGGGGAGTTAGTACGGGATTCTTCACGTTTATTGGTTCAGAACAGGCCACCACTGAACGCCTCTGAAACGCTCAGCAGCAGCGCAGTGTCTCCTCCGGTGCGTTGCTTCAAGACGACCTGATTTTGATTGCTTCCGTGGACTACTCGGAGCGGAGGCTGTGATGGGATGGTCCTGGGTGTGGCTTTTGATCGGGGGGAGTCGGAATGAGCGGCGTAGAAGTAATGGCACTACATAGGACATGGAAGATGAGATGGCGCCCCACACCTCCAATCTTCATCCCTGTAACTTACGTTTGTAAAGACTTGGTGACGAGGAGGGGAGGGGACAGGGGCAAGGGGGGATTATTGACAGGTTTCGCTGTACTGTCCATGTGTACGATCCTGGACTGTCGCCAACGACGGGCTGTGCTGGTTTGTGACCGTGTGCAAAGAAACACACACCACGCCACGCACACGCACGCACGCACGCACGCACGCACACACACTCACAATTACAATCATCACAATCACACACCACCACAACACACACACACACACAACACACTACAACACACACACCACACACACACACACACACACACACACACACACACACACACACACACACAAAACACACACACACACAACACACACACACACACACACACACACACCACACACACACACTCAACAAATCACACTACACTACACCACACACACACACACACACACACACACACACACACACACACACTACACTCACTCACTCACAATCACACTACACACACACACACACACACACACACACACACACACACACACACACACACACACACACACACACACACACACACACACCACACACACACCCCACACACACCGGTTGTGCTACTACGACGATGTGTTACCTTTTTTTTTGTTTTTTTATTTTTATGAACGGACATAGGTGGACAGCTGTGGCTAAATCACGCGCTGTGGGCCTCGTTTGGGGCCTTTGTCCAGCAGCTTAGTCACCGATGGTGTGTTATATCGGCGACACTTAGCTCCCTGATGGACACTTTTAGTAGCAATTAAGGGGAGAATAGAACTCGGGAGGGATTGTGAAATAACCGTCATGATAAATCATTATGCAAATAAGAAAGGTAAAAATATGGTGATCGAGGTGATGATGATGATGGTGATGATGACGACAATGAGGAGGAGGACGACGATGATGTTGACGATGATAATGATGATGTTGATAGTGATGATAACGACGATGATGATGATGATAATGACGACGACGACGAATGGTGATGATGATGATGGTGATGACGATGACAACGCTTCTTCATCATGTGCGTTGAATCAAGCTTGTGAATTTGAAAATGATCCGATGCAATGTGAAAGTAGGAATAAGTAATTATATCAATCCGTCATCACACAATCAATTAATCATTGAAAAATACTTGACTCGCCTTTAATGCATATAGATGTACAAACAATAGTTGTTTTGTTGTTGTTTTGTTTGTTTGTTTTGACGGGTCAACAAATGTTTTCCTATAGTCAGTGTTTAAGTGTGCATGATAAAATTTGAATAAAGATATTTTTCATGAATTAAAAAAATTTCAAAGCCAGTTAAGAGTATGTAAACGTCTGCGTATTCATTAAGAATTAATTCTTGACACACTAGGATACCATCAATATATAGTGAAATGTACTTTTTTTAATAGAAATGGCTGGCAGTTATTCATATTCTTCTTTTTCTGTATGTATTTGTGTTTTTGATTTGTTTTGTTGCTCTTTTTTATTATCTTTCTTTTATTCTGTCCAGAATTTAGTTATGTTTTTCTTTATCCGTTCATTTGTGAAATATTGAAACTACATGTACAGAAAGTTGAATTGATAATAAAAGTGTAATTTCAAAAATCAGATCACATCAAAAATAAATAAACGAAATAAATCGGTACGACGCAATGACTAGAATGTTAGAAAACCAACAGATGTTCTCA
>CM065727.1:40912882-40917882 GCA_033310375.1 Conus canariensis | reverse complement strand
AGGATGGCCACCCGGATAACGCAGTCGACTTGAAAAATAAATAGATAGATAGATAGATAAATATATAAATAAATAAATAAATAAAAACTGAATCCCGGATGCAGTGTGGTTCAACACGTGTGGAGGTGGGGGGAGGGGGGCTTTTTTCTCCCTCTCTCCACCCAACCGTTAGAGCTGGCCTGAGAGCTAGTCTTTGGCATGAATGGAGGTCGCGTGTGTCGCATTCACTTCTTGCACGTTAGGGATGCCACAACAGCATGGGAGATGTCACAAGCAAAATGAAAGTAAATGAATGAATAAACAGATGAATGAACAAATAAATAAATGAAATAATGAAAGGTAAAAAATTATTGGTGCTGCTCACATCATGGCGACCGCTGTCCCCAATCAAGAGAGAGCAACCCGAATTTTGCACTGTGAAATATGCCGTGAAGAAGAACTAATTCAGCGCGATATGATAACATGCAGCACCGTACACTACAACCTAAATGGTACAGTTGAACACAATACAATAAGACAGTACGATTCGACAATATAATACAACAAACAATGAGATATGATACGATTCAGAACACTGCAATGCCAGTTTGATAAGATCATTCAACACACGACGAAGGGCCACGAATGGCACATGTACGCAGGCACACCATGCTTTTTTTGTTTGTTTGTTTTGTTTCTTTGTTTTTGTTTTGTTTTTGAGAGAGAGAGAGAGGGGGGGGGGGTCCCTGAGGGACAATAAAATCGGGAGGAGGGGGGGGGGTCCCTAAGGGACAATAAAATCTGACAGCGTTCAAGCGTTCACTTCTGGCCTGGGACGCGCGATCTAACGTCCTCGTTGGAAGAAAAGAAAAACCTGCTTGAGACAGCAAGCGTCATAAACAAACTAACAAAACAAAACAACAAAAACAAAATCGCCGCAGCTCTGAAGCATTCATTTTCCGCATGACTGGAATATGTCCCAAGGTATTACATTGCGCGTCACCCCATTTTACTTACACGTAATTTTTTTTCAAACATGTTTCTTGTCTTAGGTGTCATCATTCAAGCGTGTGTTTGCTTTATACAGAGTTTATTAAAGACAACAACGTTGTGGCAGCCCTTGAGGCCGTGTCTGTAGGAAGCGAGGATCCCGATAGATGGCGGCGTTTTGGAACCGATGGGTCCCGGATGCCAGGTTCGATTGTCGTGTGGGGTCGGGTGTTTCTCCTGCCCTCTCCCCCAACTCCGGCAGTTTCGTTAGACCTTGAGTATAGTGTTCTGGATGCTCGTTTGTCAAATTTTGGAAATATGAGAGAGAGAGAGAGAGAGAGAGAGAGAGAGAGAGAGAGAGAGAGAGAGAGGAGAGAGAGAGACTGTTTTACATAGCAGGCCTTTAATGCACGTACAATAACTCATGGCAACAATAATATGAAAAATTCCAAAACAGAAAAAAAGGGAAAGAACAAAATGTGTTGTGTTCAGGTGATCCATAGAGAAGAACCCGAGCTTCTCTGAAAATTCTCATGACAAAAGCGTAATGCAGCACAGTATAAAATTTGTACGTTTGTAAGGGGAATAGAGCTGACGCCTTAGGCGGAGGAAGCGACGATCTGTTGCTGATGAACTCACCAAAGATTTGGATCATTGACCCTTCTTCAGGGTTGTGGTAGGGCGAAAGTCGTTTTCCATTTCGCTGCCCAAAGGCAGAATCATTTATCCAAATAGCTGACAAGTTCATCAACAAAAGGTCTTTACTTCTGCAGTCCGTGGCATCAAACCTTTTCTTCAGACTTATATCAAGCTTGATTGTTTTGTTTCATCGTCTTTTGCGGTCAACTGGTTGTGCTTCAAATTTACTGCCGGCGCGTACTTCCAACAGCGCTGTTCCATAAAGTTGATCGGCTAAACTCCCAAACCTTATATTGAAGAGGATGTAGGTGTTGGGCAGTATTTAGGGGCATGGCTTGCAGTCTTCATTGGTGAAGCTGTAGACAGTGCACAGGATATGGGAGGACAGAAGTCACCTAGAAGGGGAACATGCCACAATGTGAAAGCATCGTCTCCCTGATAAGATGTTGCTTCAGGGCAGGTGTGCGCCGTACTTTATTTAGATTGTTCGTTAATTTGCGTTGAAATGTGTTAAAACATCAAAACCTAAAGTTAATGTCCCATTTTGGGATGTGGGAATGTCAAAAACATATTTGTTAACGTAGCTAGAAGGAAGAGTGCAAACATTGTTCACAATAAGTTTTCTTTTTTTTTTCTTCGATGTGCAGCTATGCAATAGCTCGATTGACTTTGCAAGTATTTCTTATTTATCTGAATATGTGTCCTTGCAGAAAATAAGAAACTTGCTGGGAATATGCTATCTATGTGAGAGACATGTCCATGAAAGAATTGTGCCACAACGTGCAAACGCTCTTTACTGAAAGAGAGTGTATCATTGTGCAGCAAAACAAAAATGCCTTTGTTACTGTTTTAAATATGGTAGTGTTTAATACGTCATATGACAACGAAAGGCATGCGTTACATGACCATAATATCATGCATCTGGCCACATCCTTTTTTGTCAGGGAGAGTGCTAATTCATATGTAAATATTAATTAATTGTTGCAGCGTCAACGGTGCATGTTATTGAAAGGAAAGCTAGTGGTGCTTTATTCTGTTTTGTTGGAGTTTATGTATAGATTATGGCGGCATTTGAAAGTTAACAAGCCATGAAGCATGCATTTGCGAGACAAAGCGCGATAACACGGAGACTTTTTTTAGTGTTTTTCATGAGGAATTGCTGGATCATTAGGCAGTGACAAAAATTCGTAATGCACAAGCAGAGCACTTTATCAGGCTAAATTAGACCAGCACCCTTTTTCTTCCTTTTTGTGAGAGGTTGATAATAACATTTTTTTACATTTCAGCGCTTTCCATAAGACACCAAAACACTGGCCATGAGATACGTACCTCGTAAGTGACATACTTACTACGTATATACCGGTACAAATAGCATGAAGAGTAAAAGGAAGAACTGTGTACATAAAGATAATTGAGACAGAAAGGTTTTATCTATATTTTGTGAAGAATTAACGGCCAGTGTTTGTCCCACACAGCTGTAAAGTGGGTTTGCTTGTTGACAACTTTGGCATAATACAATATCATTAAATGTGCAGTCAACTGACTCTAAAAGACATTTAGCATATGTTTTTCTCCCTTTTGTTATTGATGTAAAGATCACCAGATGTAATGAATATGTGAATTGTCTTTTCTAGCGTTGATTCACCCCAAAGATTACAGTATCACACGTGATCTTTCTGTCCAGAATTTCTACATTTTTCGGTAAACAGATTTTCAGCATCTTTTCAGTCTCACTACGTAATTGCAGTAACATGAAAAACGTTCGACTTTATCTCTTTCTTCGTTTCTCGTTCTCGTCGGTTCCACAACGTTTAAAACAATGTTTGCTCCAATAACGTATCTTTCTTGTAACCATTTCAGATCGACCTCTTTCAATTCTTTTTTTGTGATTGCAGATAAATACCTTATTCCAGGGAACTTCAGAGCTTCATTTTTGTGAATGTGTAATAATGGTGACAGCGTTTAGAAATCACGAAAAGAAACAAATTAAACAATACAAACTAAGGTTATTTATTCACGGGAGAGTATGTATCAAAGGGCAATACCCTGTGAGAGTCATAGGGCAACAGCCTGCGAGAGTCAGTCTAATGCATGGGCAGCGCATTTTCCTAAGTATGGGACTGTACGGGAACTTCCACTTTTCAAGGGCGACGTCACTTTAACCATGGCTGCGTTTTTCGAGCTGTAATGGCGGTGAGAGGCGCACTTATCTGAAGAGGACTAGTAGGCGGCAAATCAAAAACATTTCCTATTTCTGTAGGAGAGTACACAACTGGGCATTGTATCATGTCAGACAGGTCCTTTGACACGAGAAAAGCGCTCGTGGAAGAACGGTAATAACAGGGAGGGATTCACAGTGTTGGACATCGAGTGTGAACCAAACTGACTCTCCACCCATCCTGAAACTGTTCAGTTTGAAAGCAGGATTGTGCCTCAGGTTCAGCGACAGTTGAAAGCGGGGTCTGGCACTGAAAAGAGCCGTGCGGCACATCGTCTTCACAAGAGTCTGCGACAATGCCGACTTTGGGCTGCTGTATCTTCTGAAAGGCTTGTGTAGTGGATATGGATGGAGAGCTGGACATGTCGTTGGGAGTGTGCGCTGTTGCACAGAAATGCGTGGTATAAGCATGCACTTCTGTTTTTTCTTGTCGCTGATGGGAGAGTACGCATCAGCAGTGAACGTTTGCGACATGGCGAAATGCACTTCTGTTTTTTCTTGTCGCTGATGGGAGAGTACGCATCAGCAGTGAACGTTTGCGACATGGCGAAATGCACTTCTGTTTTTTCTTGTCGCTGATGGGAGCAGTACGCATCAGCAGTGAACGTTTGCGACATGGCGAAATGCACTTCTGTTTTTTCTTGTCGCTGATGGGAGAGTACGCATCAGCAGTGAACGTTTGCGACATGGCGAAATGCACTTCTGTTTTTTCTTGTCGCTGATGGGACAGTACGCATCAGCAGTGAACGTTTGCGACATGGCGAAATGCACTTCTGTTTTTTCTTGTCGCTGATGGGACAGTACGCATCAGCAGTGAACGTTTGCGACATGGCGAAATGCACTTCTGTTTTTTCTTGTCGCTGATGGGACAGTACGCATCAGCAGTGAACGTTTGCGACATGGCGAAAGCCGGGGACTGGAGCTGACGAGACCATTTTGTCCGTGAGAATTCGGTGCCTGCAGTATGGCTGTGTGTGAAAGCTGACGTGGCAGAAAGAGAAGAGCCGCCATGGACTGGAGCTGACGAGACCATTTTGTCCGTGAGAAGTCGGTGCCTGCAGTATGGCTGTGTGTGAAAGCTGACGTGGCAGAAAGAGGAGAGCCGCCATTGAAGCGTTTGGGCAGGGTTAACAGACGGTGACGTCATCATGGATCAGCTGAAGGACCTGGCCTT
>CM065727.1:40892882-40907882 GCA_033310375.1 Conus canariensis | reverse complement strand
TTAACGTTGGATTCGTTAAAACAATGATTGTGCCAACATGTGTGTTTATTTGGCATTTACATGGAACTTCAAGGTATTTACTAATTAGATTCAGTGTGATCCTTAGAAAGAAAAGAAAGCGAGTATAAATCATGTTTGAAGGAGACTGAGCCGTAGCGTTTCCTGCTGTAGCGTGATTCCTGCGTATTACGCCGGCGCCGCTTTTTCTTTCAAAATGAAGCAAACACGGAACTGGCACTGTTGAAGTAGGGGGTGGGGATGGGGGAGGGGGAAATGGAGTCAGGACGGGAAAACGATGGAACTATTGAAACTAACATAAACAACGGCAAGTCATTCCAAGAACAAAAACACGCTTTAAAAAAAAATCAAAGAGGACAGGCAATGGCAGCGTTCAGTGTGACCTAGAACACGGGCATGAAGTATGCCACTCGTCTGGGGAGCGGCGCAGACAGCATTGTAGTGGAGGTCTGTGCCTTTGTCTTCTGGGACCACATGAGTCCAGGAAGCTGGAGTACGCCAGGTCTGGCGTGCGTAAACAGTCTGTTCCCGGGAGCACAACAAAGACAGGGAAGGACAAGACAAGAGAACTTTTCATCAGTCCTCACCGTCGGTTTGAATGTGAAGGAACGCACCAGACACACACATGGAAATTTTTAAGAACGAGATTTGCCACTGCAGTGATCACTAACCAGTATACCTTCGTTAATAAACCTAACAAACACGCGCGCGCACGCGGGCATACTCTCTCTCTCTCTCTCTCTCTTCTCTCTCTCTCTCTCTCCTCTCTCTCTCTCTCTCTCTCTCTCTCTCTCTCTCTCTCAGGCATGCACACACACACACACACACACACACACACACACACACACACACACACACACACACACACACACACAAGAGAGAGAGGGACAGAGGGGGGAGTAGAGAGAGAGGGGGGAGCATAAGATATAGATGTATGTTTGTGTCGGCATTCACGTCTACGTGTCTGCTATTATTTGAACACGAGCGCGCGTGCAGTATCGTTTTCGTTCGTGTGTCAGCGAGTGGTCTGAAAAATTGAACCCACCGGATTTGTTTAAAAATCAGAGACAAACAAAGGCGTGTGAATAATTGAAAGTAATTGAATTAAAATCGACGGTGTGTTTGTTCTAACGAGGAAAACGGGAGAGACGACAGACAGACAGACAGACAGAGAGAAGTTGGGCGGCGGGAAGAGGGAGGGAGCACACGGAAACGGAGCAGCGTGATATGAGAAGCAGAAATTGACAAAGAACAATGAGAGGCAGAAAAACAAAACACAGGAAATGGATGAATTAGAGAAATGTGATTTTTTTTTCTGGAAACAAGATTAAAGAGGAAAGTGGTCTCCACGCGCATGTCCAAACGCGCGCATACGTGCGTGTGTGTGTGTGTGTGTGTGTGTGTGTGTGTGTGTGTGTGTGTGTGTGTGTGTGTGCGCGCGCGCGTTCGCGTGCATGCATGCAGGTGTGTTTGTACGTCAGCGTGCGTGCGTGTGTGTGTGTGTGCATGCATATGTGTCTGTATGTCAGCGCGCGTGCGTGCGTGCGTGCGTGTGTGTTTGTGTGTATGTGTGTGTGTGTGTGTGTGTGTGTGTGTGTGTGGTGTGTGTGTGTGTGTGTGTGTGTGTGTTTTTAACTGAGGGAATTGGGGGGAGCGAAGGAGAATCTGAAAAGTGCGCGAATGTGGAAGAGGATGGAGAGGGTGGGCGGGGAACGTGACGGGGGATGGAGAATGCGTAGGATGGAGGAAGGGGGACAAGGACAGTAGGAAGAGTTGTCGAGCCTGTGTTTTGGAGTCTCGTGACTGTCTGAGGTTTCCTAACAGCAGACACCTTGACCGAAAAGAGGAAGAAAAAGAAGAAGAGGGAGGGGGAGGAGGACGAGAGGAGAGAGAGAGAGAGAGAGAGAGAGAGAGAGAGAGAGAGAGAGAGAGAGAGAGAGAGAGAATCGATGTAATTACAGACAGTCTGACACACACTTGGTTGGATTACGTTGGTTTCCTTTGTGGAAGAAAGCTTGAGGTTTTTTTTTTTTCGCTCCCCATTTTAAACTCAATCTCTCTCTCTCCTCTCTCTCTCTCTCTCTCTCTCTCTCTCTTCTCTCTCTCTCTCTCTCTCACACACACACAACACACACACACACACACGCACGCACGCACGCACGCACGCACGCACGCACGCACGCACGCACGCACACCACACACACACACACACACACACACACACACCACACACACACACACACGAGGCCACGCCTTTAAAAGGAGGGAAGGGGGGATGTTCTTGCGACAGGCTCCCTGTGTTTGACAGTCCCAGCGGGTATCTGGACAACATCTTTCATAACGGGCTTCAGATCAAAGTGTGTGCGTGCGTGCGTGCGTGCGTGCGTGTGTGTGTGTGTGTGTGTGTGTGTGTGTGTGTGTGTGTGTGTGTGTGTGTGTGTGTGTGTGTGTGTGTGTGAAAAGGTGGAGGGGAGGGGAAGGAGTAAATCGTCTTCTAGTCGTTGTCACGATAAATCAAGAACTACGGTGGCGTCCCGCCTAACTCTGCGACTGTGCCAACGTCCGTGTCACGGGGTGAGTCCAGAGAATGAATTGGAAAGACACTGGTGAATATAACCAATGCGCATCGGAGGCAAAGCGGGATCTCTCCTGGTATTGATAGTTGTCTCTTGACTTCTACACCAGAAGCTAGGGCAGCACGTATCTGTGTGCGGCTGCTGTAAGCTTTCTTTTTTTTTTTTTTTATTCATTTGAGGGGAGGATGAGGGAGGGGGTTGTGAGAGCGGCGCCTCTGACAGGGGGCTGAAGATGAAGCAACGAAACAGAGAGAATGAGCAAACAAGAAAGAGGGGGGAGAACGAGGAAGGAGGGGGGTGGGGGGTGGGGGCGTAAACAAAGTCGTGATGGACTAGTACACAAAGACGAGCCGTCGTAAATGTTGCACAAGATAGCCACACGTGAAGAAAATAATCACACCATGAACATAAACTGGGAGGTCAGGGTCGGCGAAGGTGGGTGACTTTTTGAGCGTTCTTGTTCTTGTCCAGCAAATGTTTCTTTTTCTTTCTTTTTTTTTTTAACGGTACAGCGCTGAAGTCCAGCAAATGTTTCTTTTTCTTTCTTTTTTTTTTTCAACGGTACAGCGCTGAAGTCAGTACTGACGTAAATATCAAAGATGAGGATGCGCGCTTCAGGTCCGTTTTATTGCGCCTCCAGGAGATGTTACGACACGAGTTTGAAGCGTTCCTTATTCCAGCACACTTCACAGCAGTGTTTGGCTTGGCTGGCAGCGTTCGGGGGCAGCCGTTGGATTGAAATGGTGGTGTGTGTGTGGGTTTTTTTTTTTCCTCTCCCATGGTGACGAGAATACTGCCATAATATAAATGGTACGTCCTTGTATACAAAGGGGTTGGGTCCGTCATTGCCTATAGCCAGAGGTCAACTGGGATTCAATCAGGTGTCGAAGGTTGTTGACCAAAGATAATTGTTCCTGCGTACAAAAGAAAGGCTGAGGGAAGAACGTACCTTGACACCGATGAGCGGGGCAGCGCAAGGTAACCTTTCTGGCTCCAGAACGGTGCTGGGCTTGGAACTGGTGGGATTCAACCATTATGCCTTCAGCACTGAAAGCGTGGAAATCACTGCTTGGCTGAGTCTGTCGGCCAGCCAGCGAGAGTTCACAGTATTTGTGTCAGCCACAAAGATACCGGTCATAACTTGCGTGAGTGTGACATGGTACAGTATGACAGGGAATGGAATAGGATACAGACTCCCCGTTTCTCTATACTAGACGGACTTCAGTGAACTCCGGTACACTGCCAGTGATGTGTTTAATGTTTTCATTTTTACGTCCTTTTCTTGTGTGCTACTCTCTCTCTCTCTCTCTCTCTCTCTCTCTCTCTCTCTCTCTCTCTCTCTCTCTCTCCTTTTAAATGAATCTTTGTTTTGTAATTTTCTTGGTGGTGGAGAAAGTGTTTATCTGCGTTTGCCTTCCTCCGCTGTTGATTTTGTTCGTCGTGGTCATGAATTCCATTCATGAATAGTCCGAAAATGTTTGTAAATCACCACTGACATTTATAATGTGAACAGAGATGTACTGAAAACGATAGATAAAAATATGTTCATTGAAGAAAAAAAGCCCGGGTTCATCTGGCATTTCAAGCCCTGACAACTTGATGGTGTGATCGCTGCAACGAATACCGCCCTCAATCGTGAGCAGGGGCCTGGTGGTTCTAGCGGATGAAGTATTGTTCTTATGATCCGAAGGGGCGTGGGTTCAATCACCGCTTCAGACGGTCAGGTTGGAGGAGATTTTCTCTTCAGAATCAGCATACGTGCAAAGGTCCTTTCCCTCCCAGAGAGTGAAAACGGGCATTAAAAAGGATCAGCCAAAAAATGGACAAACTGCACGCATCCTTCGTAGGAGAGTGTAGGCCATCTTTTCAGAATCAGCATACGTGCAGAGGTCCTTCCCCTCCAAATCCTCAGGAAGAAGCTTTGAACTGGGAGTGGAAGCGTACATTTGTTTTTGAAATAGACAGAAAATTAACAAACAGCACGCACATTAAATCCCATTTCATCCTTCGTAGGAGAGAGTAGGCCCCGTGTGGCGATAGATGGTCTGCAAAAACAAAAGCGAAAAACAGAAAGCAAACAACAACAACAACAAACGTGCTAACTGATGTGTTTAGAAATAATCTCCGAAAATGATCAGATTGAGAATGATAATATCCGTAAACGTACCACAAAATAGTGTTTGCCGAAGTGGTAGCCGAGGAACAAAGAAGAATCGGGACTTCGTGCTGACGTCCAAACATTTATTTATTCACACTGTAGGATGTCATGACGGACTCTGACAATCTGGGGTCTCCACGAACGTCCAGTGCAACAGGTTAGAGGGGTTGCCACCAGTCCAGTCCTTTACTGTTAACCGTTGGGGACTTGGTCGAGTGCCTCTCACAGCACCGTGCATGATATAGTCTGCGGGTAAAATTGCTAGATACATGACATGCCCCTAGCATGCAGCTTAACACCTCTTGGCAACGGTGAGCATGGGTTCTTGGCTGTCAGCCTGTATGTCGGTTTGCTGCATGATGCGGTCATTAGACTTGTATTATACGGTGTGGAGGATCCGTCCGAAATGTTCTGTATTCTCAAACGCCTGGCAGTGCTGTTAGTGTTCACCTTTTGCACGCGCCCAGAAGGATACATATACTGTCAGTGGTGGATGGATTGACCTTTACTGGGAAGCTGGTCGATCTGATTGTCCAGACCCCTGTTGAGTCTGATCATGGCAGACACATCGTCTGGCGTCTCCACACGGCTTTTCGGTGGGCAACGGGGAACGTTTAGCTGGGCCCATCTTCTCTACATGCATCCTAGTGCACGCTGGGTGTTCAAGTGTTTCGATGATAATCTTACAGAATATTGACGTGGATTACAAGAGATTTAACGTACTCGTGTGGTCTTCTGCGTGCGTGAACACACGTACGTGCGTTGACCTGTGAGAGTTGGAGAGGAGGGGGGGGGGGGTGTTGGGGAAGGAATCCGCTTCTGTCTCCATCCACCACTCGCTAACCGGGGACTCCAACCTAACGATCCCCAGATTAAGAAACCGTTTCTTTACGTTTTTAACCGCTGGGCCATCGTTGTGGCTTGGTGACCGTGTTCCTGGCCGGGATTAGGCCGAGTCGGGCGCCATGTGTGTGGTAGTAGAGCAAGGTGCTGTTGTGAATGGTGCAATGATGGTATAGCCGGGGCTGTGGACAGGGCTGGGGGGGGGGGAGGGCGTGGGGGGCGATCCCTCGCGGTCTTCCTTGACATGGTTTGGAGTCGGTCACCCCCTTGTGATCCCCCAACGCACCCTGTGATATGTATATGAGCTTCGATTCAGCCGATGTTGAGGACACTTGTGTGTCTGCGTCTGTGTTTGTGTCTGTTTATCTGTATGCCTGTCTGTCTCTCTGTCTGTCTGTCTCTCAGTCTGTCTGTGTCTGTGTTTGTGCGCGTGTGTATGTCTGTGTGCCCGTGCATGCGTTTATGTGTGTTTGGTGAGGCCGACATGATCGATTTACTGTACAAAAAGAAAGAGGTTTAAACTAACACAACAGAACAACAGTAATATTAAGACAGTGAAACTGTCGCGTGTGTGCGTGCGTGCGTGTATGTGTGTGTGTTTGTGTTGGGGTGTGTGTCTGTGTGTGCGCGCGTGCTTGCGCGCACGTGTGTATGTATGTATGTGTGTGTGCGTGCGGTGCGTTGGTGCGTGCGTGGTTATGTGAGTGTGTATGTGGGTGTGGGTGTGTGTGCGTGCGTGCGCGCGTTATGCTAATTTGGGCAAAGGATGGAGTGATGGGGGTGGGTGGGAAGTAATCGGGGGAGGTGGGAAGGTTGAGGGATGCTGTATTGATCGGAAAAGTCTTTCATCCGGCCATGGACAAGAGGACAAGATGATTAGGCGTCAGTTTGTGAGACGACTGTATGTCTTGACAGTCGCTCCCAGTGGGCCGCGTGGTGTGGTCGTTGTGTGCATGTGGTGTGGTGGTAGTTTAGGGCTGTTTCGGGAACGAGAAATCAGCCTTCATTCTTGGTTAGTACTACTACTGCCCGGTCTCTCAAAACGTCCAGAACGCCTCGCTGTGTGTGTGTGTGTGTGTGTGTGTGTGTGTGTGTGTGTGTGTGTGTGTGTGTGTGTGTGTGTGTGTGTGTGTTGTTGTTGTTGTTGTTGTTGTTGTTGTTGCTGTTGTTGTGTTGCTGTTGTTCTTGTTATTGTTGTTCTTGTTGTTCCTGTTGTCGCTTTGTTTTTATGCCAGTCTGGATTTCTCTGGAGGGGAGTGGTGAAAGGAGGATGAAACTTCGGCCTGAAAGTTTATCGTATTCATGAAAATTTCTTTTTTTTTCCCCCTTCTGACGTAAGCATCCGCAAAGAATTTTTTTTTTCTCTCCGAACACAGAACGCTTTGAATGTAATGAGCTTAGACAGAATCAAAAACGTTGTTTCTGGTGGCTTTCTTTTCTTCTTTCTTTCTGTCTTTCTCATTTTCTTTCTTTCTTTCGTTCTTTCTTTCTTTCCTACCTTCTTTCGTGTGTGTGTGTGTGTGTGTGTGTGTGTGTGTGTGTGTGTGTGTGTGTGTGTGTGTGTGTGTTTCCTGTTCTTTTGTTTCTGTCTTTTCTTTCCTGTTCCTTTCTTGTGTTTCTTTTGTCCAGGTTTTTTTTTTTCTGTCTTTCTTTCATTCTTTTATTTCCTTGCTCTTTTCTTTTCTTTCTTTCTTTCCTGTTCTATTCTGTTTTTCATTCTTTTCTTTCTTGTTCTGTTCTTCTTCCTTTCTTTCTTTCCAGTTCTGTCCTTCCTTTATTGTTTTGTTTCCTTTTCTTTTGTTCTGTCTTTGTTGTTCTTTCCCCCTTTTTTCCTGTTTGTTTGTGTTTTTTTTCCTGTTCTTTTCTTTCTTCTTTTATTTGTCTTTTATTTCCTTTCTGTTTTTGTTATTCTTTACTTTCTTTTTCTCTTCTGTTTTTCTTTTCATTGATTTTTGTTTTCATTTTCTTTCTTTATTTTCGTGTGTGTTTACTATTTTTCTTTCCATTCCATATTTCTTTTCTGTTCTGTTATTCATTCGTTCTTTCCCTTAATTCCTTTTGTTGTTGTTTTCTATCTTCCTTCGTTGTTGTTTTCTTTCTTTCTTTGTCTCTTTCCTGTTCTTTTCTTTCTTATTTTCTTTACTTTGCTTTTTTTTTTTTTTCTTGTTCTTCTGTCAGTCTTCCTTTTCGTTCTTTCCTTTCTTTTCGTCTTTTTTTTTTCTTCGTTCTTTGTTTCTGTTTCTTTCTTTCTTAACTTCATCATAAGCGACATCTTTTCTAACCTTTTGCTTGTAAGGCGGGAACTTGAGCGGTCCGTGCTATGGTGTCGGACGGTGGATTAATATGAAAAGGTCAATACACTTGACGGTGTCTTATTTGTCTTTTTCTCCCCATTTCTCTCCTTCACTATGGAATAATTCCTCGCTTGTCAAAGGCCACGTTGAATGATTGCTAAAGTCGGACATTGAATTTTTTTTTTTTTTGTCTTTGTGTGTTGTGTGTGTGTGTGTGTGTGTGTGTGTGTCTTTTGTGTCTGTGTGTCTGTGTGTGTGTGTGTGTTGCGTGTGTGTGTGTTCTTGTCCCTGTGCCTTAAACGTCGTGTCGTCATTATAGGCTGTGTGTTGTCCCCGTGTCCTGAACGGCGTGTGTGTGTGTGTGTGTGTGTGTGTGTGTGTGTGTGTGTGTGTGTGTGTGTGTGTGTGTGCGTGCGCGCGCGCGCGCGCGCGCGTGTGGTGTGTGTTTTGTGTGTGTGCTTTGTTCCTGTGTCCTGAACGCCAGGTTGTCACTGCGGGTTGTTTGTTGTCGTTGGGTCCTGACCATCGTGTTGTCGGTGTGGGTTGTTGTCTCTGCGTCCCAAATGCCCCGCTGTTGTTGTGGGTTGCTTGTTTTAGCTCTGTCCTGAACGTCATCTTGTTGTGATGGTATTTTGGGTGTCTCTGTGTCCCGAACGCCGTATTGTTGTTGGTTGGTTGTTGTCCCTGTATCTCAATCGCTGTGCTGTCGTTGTGGGTTGCTGTCCCTGTGTCTCAATCGCCGTGTGCTGTCTTTGTGGGTTGCTGTCCCTGTGTCTCAATCGCCGTGCTGTCTTTGTGGGTTGCTGTCCCTGTATCTCAATCGCTGTGCTGTCGTTGTGGGTTGCTGTCCCTGTGTCTCAATCGCCGTGCTGTCGTTGTGGGTTGCTGTCCCTGTGTCTCAATCGCCGTGCTGTCGTTGTGGGTTGCTGTCCCTGTGTCTCAATCGCTGTGCTGTCGTTGTGGGTTGTTGTCCCTGTGTCTCAATCGCCGTGCTGTCGTTGTGGGTTGCTGTCCCTGTATCTCAATCGCCGTGCTGTCGTTGTGGGTTGCTGTCCCTGTGTCTCCATCGCCGTGCTGTCGTTGTGGTTGCTGTCCCTGTATCTCATCGCCGTGCTGTCGTTGTGAGTTGCTGTCCATGTACCTCAATCGCCGTGCTGTCGTTGTGGGTTACTGTCCCTGTGTCTCAATCGCCGTGCTGTCGTTGTGGGTTGCTGTCCCTGTGTCTCAATCGCTGTGCTGTCGTTGTGGGTTGCTGTCCATGTACCTCAGTCGCCGTGCTGTCGTTGTGGGTTGCTGTCCCTGTGTCTCAATCGCCGTGCTGTCGTTGTGGGTTGCTGTCCCTGTGTCTCAATCGCCGTGCTGTCGTTGTGGGTTGCTGTCCCTGTGTCTCAATCGCCGTGCTGTCGTTGTGGGTTGCAGGGGGTCAGCCTTAGCAGCCAGAGCCGCTCAGCCTCGGAGGAGGACCGGGACGGCGGGGACGGCGGCAGCTCCAGCAGCAGCATGTGGCGGAACATGAAGGTGAGGCTGGCCACTGTCCTCACTGTCCTCACTGTCCTCACTGCCTCACTCCCTCACTGCCCTCACGCTGTACCTTTGTTCCTTACCGTTGTGTGTGTCCGTTCCGTTGTCTTGGTGGTGAGGTCCTAGTTACTAGTATGTGTCCTCCTCCTCTTTACCCTCCTCCTCCTTCTCTTCCTTCACCTTTTCCTCCTTTTCCTCTCCCTTCTGTCCTTCCCTCCTCCTCCTCCTCCTCCTTCTCTTCTCTCCTTTTTTTCTTTTTCCTTCTCTCTGCTCCCTTCTCCTTCCTTCTTCTCTTCTTCTTTCTCTCTTTCTTCTCTTCTTGTCTTCTCTTCTTCTCTTCTTCTTCTTCTTCTCTTTCTTCTCTCTCTCTTCTTTCTATAAACATCATCATCATCATCATCCATCACCGTCATCATCGACGTTATCTATGTCTATCATCGTCATCATCATCATCATCAGTACCCACCTTGTTCATCTTCTTCATCGTCCTTTCCTCCTCCTCCCTGTCATTATCCTTGTTTTTAACCACCCCGCTTCCCCACCAGTTCCTGCTCTCTCTCTCTCTCTCTCTCTCTCTCTCTCTCTCTCTCTCTCTCTCTCTCTCTCTCTCTCTCCTCTATGTGTGTGTGTGTGTGGTGTGTGTGTGTCTCTCTCTCTCCTCTCTCTCTCCTCCTCTCTTCTCTCTGTGTCTCTGTCTCTCTATCTCTCTCTTTCTCCATGTCTCTCTCTCTCTCTCTTTCTCTCTCTCTCTCTCTCTTCCTCTCTCTCTCTCTCTCTCTCTCTCTCTCTCTCTCTCTCTCTCTCTGTTGGTGGGTTGATATGCGTGTGTGTGCGTGCATCTTCTCCATGCCCTATACCCCATGTCTTCCCGCTCACATCCATGCTTGTTGACTTTTTGAACACTGTAGACCTCTAAAATCAAATTGCGCACGCACGCATGCACGCATGCACGCACGCACACACACACTCACACACACACACACACACACACACACACACACACTCACACACACACACACACACTCACACATCACACACACACACACACACACACACACACACACACACACACACACACACATTCCCTCCTGGACAAACAAATGACCCGCCCCTAGCTCATCATAAACCCCGAACTCTTCCTCAAACACACCCTTTCTGCCCCGGGACCCACAGACGATCGCCAACATGCTGATGGAGGACCCCGAGGTGGTGGAGGAGCAGGCCACGGGGCCCATCGTGGAGGGCGTGGACTACAAGCTGGGCCGCATCCAGTTCGGCCTGATGTACGACTTCCAGAACCTCACGCTGACCCTGCGCATCATCCGGGCCGTGGACCTGCCGGCCAAGGACGTGACGGGCACCTCCGACCCCTACGTGAAGATCCTGCTGCTGCCGGACAAGAAGCATAAGCTGCTCACCAAGGTCAAGAAGCGCAACCTCAACCCGCACTGGAACGAGTGCTTCCTCTTCGAAGGTGAGTTGGGTGTGGAAGGGGTGTGTGGGCCCGGCGAGAGAGAGAGAGAGAGAGGGGGGGAGGGAGAGAGAGAGTGTGTGTGTGTAAGGGAGAGAGAGAGGTAGAGGGGGGATATGGTGAGGATAGGAGGGTGGTAGATATGGAGGCATCACTGGTGTGTCTGAACGTGAACGGTAAGCGGAAGCTGATCAGCAAGGTCCTGAAGCGAAGCCTCGGTGGGGGGCTTCCTCTTCGAAACTGGGCGTGTTTGAAAGAGTGAGGAGAGAGCGGAAAGACTGAGAGGGAGGAGGTGTGAGAAGGGGTGTGTGTGTGTGTGTGTGTGTGTGTGTGTGTGTGTGTGTGTTTTTGTGTGTGTGTGTGTGTGTGTGTGTGGGGTGTGTGTGTGTGTGTGTGTGTGTGTGTGACACCACGTTAAGGAGTAGTGGGTGTGTAATCTTACTCCTGAGAAATGACAGAGCCGAACTATCGATGTCATCTCGCACTATCACTGTCATCTCGCATTGTCTTCCAAAACGAAGATGGTGGAAATGACATCACAATGTACAGTCCTCACTTCATACTCATTTATCGAGGCTTTTTTGTTTGTTTGTTTGCTTGTTTTTAACCCCGTTAACCTTTTTAATCCAAACAGTCCGTCACCACCAGTGAACAATCAGATATGTCATGACTCGCATGCGAAATGATTCTACGCTTGACTTCCCAGTTACCATCGCTTTAAAGCCTCAGCTGCATGTGTACAATGTTTTCTCGACTGAATGAGCGTTGTTCTGTTAACGTGTTACCTTAAATTAATTTCAAACGCTTACTCCAAAGTGAATATTGGGTATGTGTGTGTGTGTGTGTGTGTGTGTGTGTGTGTGTGTGTTGTGTTGTTGTTGTTGTTGTTGTTGAAATGAAATTGACCAGTCTGAGATTGATAAGAAATTCAGTTATCGGATCGCCTTGGAAAGTACAACTGCTGTTGGGATGAGTTACATGTGAAGTAAAACATTATGTTGTCAGGTTTTGTCTCGAGCAAAAACAAATGCCTACCATTACGGAGCAGATTAAAAAGTTTTTTAAAATGTACCAAAAATTGAAAAAAAAAAATTGAAATAGGGGGGGTGGGGGGGTTGACGCGGGGCGGAGGGGGTGGTGGTGGTGGTGGGGAAAGCAAACCTAAAACCTGAAGCATATGTAGAGACAGTAACATGAACGAGGTAACGAATTAGTTTTTGCGAATGGCGTAAAACGCACAGCCTTTTGTACCAGTTTCTCTTTCAAGACTGTATCTGACAGAACGTTCAATGTTTAATAATCCTGGTAATTTTTAACGTAACTCTTCGAGGAAGTGTCTGCAGAATCCATCTAAGGTAATGAAATTGAGCGAGGTTGGTTGATCATGTGTAAACAACGAAATACTGCCTTGATTGACACACATACACAAGTCTAATGTCTTTGAAAAATATAACTGTTCATTTCCTTTTCTAAAAGTTCATCGTTTACCATTCACCCCCCCCCCCCCCCACCTCCTTCGTTCCCCCACCCCCAACCCACCCCAAAGAAAAGGAAAACAACAAAACGAAACGCTGGAGTGACAGGACTCGAGCATTGCGCATTGTTCAGTTCAGCTCGGACTATTTGGTGGTTCTAATATACGGTTTCCTCCGATTTCCGTACTTCCATCTCTTCCATTGTCTGTCTGTCTGTCTGTCTGTCTGTCTCTCTCTCTCTCTCTCTCTCTCTCTCTCTCTCTCTCTCTCTCTCTCTCTCTCTCTCTCTCTCTCTCTTGTAAACCTCTTCAGCTGAAGGAGGCTGTCTTCGCAGCGTCTGTTCGTGTGTCTCTGTAATGAATATCCTTGGGATCACACAAAAACAGCTGGACATATTTTAAGGAAACTGAAAAGATGGAATACAAGATGCGTGTCATTGGCGCTACGTGCCAATAGCAATACATAACATTACCACAACGGTCGATAGCGCTTCGCGTCAATTAGCAAAGCACTACCACAGTCGATTAATGACGACTCTGTCAGTGTGATTGGATGTCCGTGTGTGGGTGTGTTCTTATTTTCAGTTACGGTACATGTCGTGGTCTGAGTTTAATTCTTCTAGAGATAAACAAGGACTATGAAATGCACTATAATCAACAGCAAGCTAAGGTAGCGGATCAACGTCTGTTGCCGTTGTCAAATACATTCTCTCTCTCTCCCTCTCTCTCTCTCTCTCTCTCCTCTCTCTCTCTCTCTCTCTCTCTCTCTCTCTCTCTCTCTGCTTGTAAGTAATTTACTCATTGTATTTGTTACCGTTCGTCCCTGTGTTTGTTTCACTCTGTCAAAGGGTGTGCCAGTCTGGAGTAAATGTTAATTTGTGTTCGTTCAGTCCTCCAGTTGTTGCTGCTGCACAGAGTATATGAGCGACCTTGGAACATCCTTTTCTGGGGGGATGTCTCCTTGTTTGTTCTGTGTGCTCCGTGTTGGCATTTCTGCAGGCAGTTTGTTGTCGTAAGTAGCATTCGTTTGGAGTTATGGGCGTGTAATTATTTCATCGTGGGAGTAAATGTTGCCCTACCTTTTCGTTATTTGCCGTTTACCATTCCGTCTCGTTTAGGATTTCTTATCAGCAGTTCTTTTTTGTGTTGTTGTTGTTAAAAGGTTCTCAGTGATAATACCATTAAAAGTTGAAAATGAATTGCAACTTTTGACGAGATTCTTGAGTCAAGAAATGCACTTCTTTTTTGTTTTAGTCAAAGAATGCACAAAACAGTTCCTACTTTTTCTGTAATTCATAACGTCTGAAGGTGATTATATATGTTGAAAACACACTTGTCAGTTTCGTGTTGTGTGTTGAATAGGCAATGTTTTGCATCCTCTGTTGTACGTTTCTTTGTGTCTTGGCTTGATTCTTATAAGGTTTTGGTGTGTTTAAGTCTCGTCCACTCAAAGGTCGACAAGAGTTTTCTAACCCTTTTTCCCCACCAGATTAGTGGTCCTTTTTTTCTTAAAAAGCCCACAGCATCGGAGGGAAGTCGCTCCAATTTATACCCCTATCCCACACCCACCCCTCCTACCCGCCAACTCTGATCATGTTCCGATTCAGGGTGGCTGCTTGTTTCTTTTGTAAAACAAAATCCTTCCGTGAGTCTTTTTTTTTTCTTCATTCAGTTCCATCTGTCTGGAGCAGTTCGCCTCACGATTCTTACCATTTTTCTTCGCCAAAATTGGATGTGGGAAAAAAAACGAATTCTAGGGTTTCTGTCGTACAAAGCAGCCATTTTGGCCCAGTACCTGTATTAGCGAATTGCGAACACCTGTACACGTATACGTACACGTGCACGTACACGATGCACCGATTCAGAACAGAAAAGAAAAGGTGGACATATCCAAATTAGCAGTAATACGGCGCTTCTTCTGCGGTGTGTCACCAAGCTGTTCACGGCATCACAGTGTAAAATGGGCTGTGGAGTTGAGAAGCCCTCATAGCCATTGTAAGATCCGAGACCTCCTTCTCAGACTTCCTCGTGTAGTCAGAAGATTGGGCAGAATACCACAGAAACTGTGTTCCAGCTCCTCTTTGGCCCAGACGGGTCTCTGATTCAAGTTAAATAAGCATAAATGATGAAAGGCCTACGACTCTGAAGATTCTCACTGGCACTAGCAGATTTAGGGACACAGCCCACATTGACTTCCGAGATGCACATGGTGAGGTTCCTATTTTCAGCGTGATCTTCCTGTGTAAACCGGAGGACTGCATTTTGCAAATTTTATTTTTGACGGACGGCGCGCGCGCGCTTGTGTCTCTGTGTCTGTATCCGTCAGTCTGTGTGTGTCTGTGTCTGTGTGTGTGGTGAAAAAAAGCTGTGTGCGTGTGTGTGGTGAAAAAAAAACTGTGAGCGTGAGCTTTCCTAAGTATAAAATAGAAACCGAACATTGAAAGCAGTCATATTTTTGTCCTATTAACAAAACCTTCTTACATAAAAATGTGATTTAAAGAGAAGGAAAAAGACTAGCATAAAACAAATCTTACCAAAAGGATTTGGTATCATCAGTTATCTGTGGCCTTGCAACTACTTTTAATGTCTATAAAAAAAAAATTTTAAAAAAAGCATCTTTCCGATGCTGTGGAGGGGTTTGGTTT
>CM065727.1:40827882-40887882 GCA_033310375.1 Conus canariensis | reverse complement strand
AGTTTTCTTTCTAAACGAGCCCTTGCTCCCAGGCTCACAGTGAAAACGGTCATATTCTGAATAGGAGAATTTTTATTTCCAGTGTGGAAAAAAATTCAGAATGTCCCCACCCTTAACAAAAATTTAATGTGTCAAATATGGTCAGTTAACTGTAGTAAAATTTTTGTGAATATTCTAAAAATAATGTCAAGAATAGGTAAGACTTCTTTTTATAACCCTTCCAACACAAATACTTTACACAGGTGGATGCCAGTGAATTTAATAGAGCAGCTAGCACAATAATAGTACATCATGACCATGTATCATTTGAGTTCATGGCAAAGAATTAATTTGTGGGTCTGAATCATGGACTGATGTCAGTGGGTAGGTGTTCATTTCTAAAGAACAGTGTGTTTAAGATCAGTTCCCCAAATGGGTGAGCTGTGCTTTTCTTTCAGTGGAATTACCTGTCAATTTTGATTTTTGACGATGTTCTATTAGAAAAGGGAACCCCCCCCTCTCTCTCTCTCTCTCTCTCTCTCTCTCTGTGCATTCATTTAGTATTCCATATAACAGTAGAAGGTGGGTCGAATGTGTGCATGTGCACAATGTGCAGCAATACTGGAGATTAGACACCTATCAATGTATAATTTCCATTTGAGAAGAGGACACTTTTGGGGTACCTTACTACATCAGAACCAGCTGAATATAAAATTCAGACCAAAAACTGGCTTACATATCTAAACATGACTGAAACTGATGGACATAATGATACAGAAACCAAACACTATTGTTCCAGTGTGTAATCAAGACCTGTCCACAGACAGATCCACATATTATGATCGCCAAGGACCACATTTTAGCCGCTTGATATGAAAACAAGTCAAAGAAGGAAAAGCAGAGCTAACATGAATTTCTTTTCAAAAAGTTGCTTTACATGCAAGAACATTCTTTCAGCACAAATCAAGCTTGCACAGAATCTTGACCTGTCAAAAAACTATGCAGACACTGGTGGAAATTTATTCATTAGCAGTGTCCATAGGACTAAGCAATTGCTCAGAAATATACTCATCCATATCACTCAACTCAACATTAAAACATGTAAAAGACACATTAAGTGACCGTGAGGCATTGTTGTCCTGAAATCCTAATGCTGATTCAGAATACAATGTTGGAATTATTATGTAACAGTTTTCAAGACACCAGGTTTCAAATGAAATTCAACGCATAATCGGGGAAAGGTTTTGCTGATAAAAGAGAAAGGCCTGATATCATGTGACAAGGCCTAAAAACATCAGCCTAGGAATGGATTATAACATCTGTGTGTGGTTATCCCTGATCAGTTATCTGAATATGACATGACAGGTTTGTTTTGACATTTATGCAGGTTTCAGTCTGGTTTCGATAACACAGCCAGTTTGAGTATTACAAATTACCGCTTTCTTTGTCAGATGGGAATTGGTTGAAATACATGTGCAGACATGTGCGTTTATTTGGCATTTGTTGAATATTCAGCTTTTTTTTTTTTTGTATTTGCGCACAGGCATTGTATGCGGAACTGAAGTGGGATACAATAACTCAAAAAGCGGTCCTATCACTCTTTTCCATCATTACCTCCATCAAGGAGGTTGTATTTTCTGTCGCATCTGTCTGTTCCTTAGCAAGTATTCCCAAAGATGACTAAATCATGTTAAAACATGGAATATAGCCCAAGGACAGAATTCATTCAATTTAGAGTCAGAAGTGGGTCAAGCAATGATCCTGGATCATTCATTATTTATGTTTTTCATGCTTCACAGGAAAAAGCAAAATTTTGAAAGACATCCTTTTGTACTTCACCTCCTTCCCTACAGACCTTTGTGCATAGTTGAGGCATCACACAGCATCAATACCAAAAAGCAGTTTTTAGTTGCAGAAAATATCGAGCATGTGCCAACATGTCAGGGGAGCATACAGTTCTGTTGGGATAAATCGAGTCGATGTTGTTTTTCTTTTTTAACAACAGAAGTGCCTGCATGGCTGGGAAGAGGGGAGAGAAGAAAAAATCTTCCCCAAGGTTTCTGAAGATTGTCATAACTAATAACATAGAACGATTCACACTATTCTTAAAAAGTATTTTGTCATAACCCATGGTCTTTTGGCCTCGCCACACTGGCATTATCGTTTTTCAATAAAAATCAATACATGATATGAAACAAACATTTTCACTCAGAACTGAAAGGCAGATCAACATTTGTTCAACCTTGACAGAAGTCTGTGTTTTTCAAGTGTCTTTCTAGTTTAGCAGTGCATTGTTATAATTTCATTATACAGTAGTGCCTTTTATCTCAGTCTTTTACCCCTCTGTGCAACAAGTCTGTGTTCTCCCGAGTGCCTTTTTAGTTTAGCGGTGCATTGTTGTTAATTTCCTGATGATAGCTATACCTTTTATCTCTCAGCGTTTTACTCCACTGTGTGCAGGCTGGCCACACAATAAGCTGCTGGAGAAGACGCTGTACCTGCAGGTCATTGACTACGACCGCTTCAGCCGGGACGACCCCATCGGGGAGACCTACCTGCCACTCAACGAGATCGACCTGTCCCAGTCCCCGGTCAGCTGGAAATACCTGCAGCCCTGCAAGGACACGCGGGTAAGATGGTCAGCAAGATTCATTTGCTGCATTGAAGTACGGGCAGAATTTAGTTCTTTGCCAAGACTACCAGGGCTTAAAATGAGCTGTCTGCAGAGACTGTATGTACAGTCGAAATATATTGACATTTTATTTGCAGTTTTGTTTTGTACTGACTGCCACACTGAATATGAGTAATCATTATCATCTTTATTATTATTATTATAATGACCATTCATTGATGATAGTCTTAGGGATACAGGAATCCCCACAGCTGTGTCTCCCAAATGAACTCTTTTCTGTATTTAAAACAAAAATTGTCATTTCTTTAATGAATGCATCTCTGAGGGTGCTGCTCATATTTTCTTACCAGTGCTGCGGATGTCTATCTCTTGGGCATGGTTGAAGCCTCAATGTACTACATGTGGAATACAGCCCTTTCATAAGTCTTCGACCAGAATGGAATTCCACTATCTCTTTATCATCCTCATCAGTCGGTGTAAAAAAAGAAGTATCAAAGCCTGTAGCTGTTCATGCGTTGCTCTTTTGGTTACCTTAGTTTTGATGTGGTCTCCATGTCTGTGCCCTGGGCAAGTTGATGTAACGATAGCCAGTGTCAGCAAGTTCATGGGGGAGTGCCATTGATTGGGGGATGCTCATTCATGCAGGCTCCACACCTTAAAAGCTTGCAGGCTTCCTTCCATAGGGGCTTACTAGGTGGTGTACTGTCTATGTTGACTAAGAACAGGCACCACTGAACCCTACTAAAGTGACTCGGCCTCCTCCTGTGGGTTGCCTCATGATGACTGGGCATCGACTGCTTCCTGTGGATTGCCAGTGCCAGGACTGCAACAGGACAAGTCAATACGCAGTTGTGGAAACGGGAGCCGAAATGAGCAGTGTGGCAGCAAATCCACTGAAAAAGCACAGATCAGACAGTTAAAAAAAAAAAAGAAAAAAAATCACTTTATTCTGAAATTCATTTCTTTTTAAGAGGAATTGGAGGCAGGAGCGGGAAATCTGCCCAAATGATGTAGGGAATATTTGACAGCAGTGTAATTGCAGTAGTAGCATGACTGTCAGACTGCAAGTATTGTTTTTATTGAACCTGTGCTGCTATGTGGTTGGCACATCTGACATTACTGCAGAGAGAGAGAGAGACAGGGAAAAGCAATATGTATTAAAGTTTCTTACCAGCGCCGCAAACATCGGTCTCTCTTTGGCATGGGTGAGGGCGGATAGGCATGGTATAATTTGTTTTGTTTCAGTTATTTCTTCTGTCAGTATCCTCCAGTATTCTGTTTCTCATCCCTTGAGGTCCAAGTTTAGAAATGCTTTCATCAAATTAAAGAGTGTTCAAGGTCATTTTCGTATCCATGAGGGCCTAGTTTAGAAAAGGTTTAATCAAATTAAAAGAGTTTTCAAGGCCTTTTAACAAGTGGAACTGTGAGTTTTAAATTATAGAGGAAGGTAACTTTCGCTGCCGTGAGAAAATGATGGCATGAAGAGGTTTGTGTAAAGCTGTTCGTGCAGACCATTCCCTCTCACATGCAGACAAGAGTTGCAGTGAATCCAGCTTTTATTAGTTTGATAGCTGGTGTTTGTAGTCATTAGTGACATGAAGTTTGATTGGGAACTGGTGTATTTGTACCCTGTCACAACCCTTATCATTGGGAGATTGTCTGGCCCCCTAACCAAAGGTAAGGATGTTACAGGCCCAGGTAGGCTCACTGGAAGGATGCAGCGAGTATGAAGGCACTGATACAGTCTTCAGACTTCATCCTTTTGTTCACCTGAACAATGTATTGGTCCACAGAGTGAGAATCCAGTTCTGTTTTACTTGTTGCCCATGGACGTGGGATTCCGAGATTGATTTGCAGAATAAAGGCCCTTACGTCCAGAAGTATCTGCGTTACTAGCCTGTTTTGGACTGTTCTTTTTTTTTCTTCCTGCCATAGGGCTTTTTCTCATGAAAGCCAGTGTTTCTTTCCTTTTGGTCTGTTTGTGGTTTTCAGACATTCGTTCCATACCCTCCTTTTATCACTGAGCTGTACGTCTTGTTTTGTTTTTGCGAGTTTTGAAATGTTATATGGTAATGCTTTTTATTCAGCCTTTTTCACACATGTAAGACGTCTCTTGTCTGTTTTCATCCTTTCTTTCATGTGTATCTTTTCAGTGGGTAGTCTAATGCACTGAAATTCATGTCCAGCGCCCAAGCACCACACACACATGCAGACATACAGGCACGCACACGCACAGCCGTCATCCTCACCCTCCCATCCCCACGACCCTGCTACTGCCCATGTCTAATCCCTTTCAGTCCCTGTCCTCTCTATCCCGTCACAATGCACACAACTAGGATATTGATCAAAAAGATATTGAACCAGGGGCAGCTGTTAAGCCATGTGTGCACTATATGCCATTAGTGTATCAGTGGGAAGGGCTGGTTGGTTGGTTTGCACATGCCTGGTTATTTTCTTTTTCTTGTAGACTTCAGGTTTGTTGGGAGACTTCTTCAGTGGATGAAAAGTGCAGACGTGTTTGTTCCATAATGACCCGGCCAGTCACACAATGTATTTCCAGTCCTGTCACCAAGTTCAGAAGATTTGGAGAAAAAAAAAGTCCCCTGAAATAGACAACACAGACAATACCTACATACTTACATCAGTGAACAACATAGTAGCTAAACTAGAGGCATCCTTCAGGACGATTAGACTAGACTGTGCTGTGAACATGTCGGCCATTGTGATCAATTTGCCGGCCAAAAATTACAAAGAAAGGAGTAAACATTAATGAAAAATATTTATATGCAACTGAAAAAGAAATGAAATGCCATGTGCCCAAAAAGACTACTGTAGAGCGGACAGCTTGTGTTCCACACAGGGCAGTGTGCACAGTGTCCCTGTTTAGTTGTCAGGTAGCATGTCACAAATTGTGACCAAAGAACAAAAGTGTAAAAGACCTCACAGATTTGACAGGGTCCTGAGCTGCAAGGGTGGATAAGAAAAACAAATGACAGCTTAGAAAAACCTTTTTCATGTAGAAAAAAAAAAAAAAAACATAATTAGTAAAGTCCAAGAGAATGAAAGAAAAGAGGAAGTTGTAGTCACAGACCCTCCAGAAAATGAGGACACAAAATGCCTAGAATGGGATCCCCACCCCCACTCCCTTTCCTTCTGGCATTCCGATGGGGGGCCAGTGGATGTTAAAAATGAGTTCACAAAAATTGCATTTAAACAGCATCTGTAAATCTGTTGAGCTGAAAGCATTGGGCAGTTGAACAGTTGTTGCATATTGGTTTTTCAGGGTAAACTGGGCGAGCTACTGCTGTCAATGTGCTATCAGCCCAACATCGGTCGTCTGACGGTCATCGTCATGAAGGCCAAAGAGTTGAAGGCCAAGGACATTACCGGGTCATCAGGTACCTTGCTTTCTGAAGTCTCTAAGTTTATTGGGGTTTTTGTGTGTGTGTGTGTGTGTGTGGTGTGTGTAATGAAGGGATCAAACTTGAGATTACATATTCATGAATCATTCTTGCTCCTTTGGCTCAGAAATTTCAGAACAGGGTTGTTTGCATAAGCGTATAATTTCTCTCTCTCTCTCTCTCTCTCTCTCTCTCAAACTCGGCAAAGATACAAGAAGCATGATGTGCACATCGTTAAAAAAAATCTTGTGTTATCCACATGAAGCTTACAGAAAATTCTCCCTGGAGTGTGGCAAAATCAGTAAGTGTAGCAGTAATTGAGAGTACGTTATCAAATGTCTTGCGTATGTCTTCCATTTTTGTGAGTTTCATTGTTTTTGCAAAGGAAGCACTTTAGTCTTGGAAACAGCATTGGGTTTCTGTAGAATTCATGTGAAAAGAAGGGGGAAAAAAGTTGGGTTTATAGGTTATCAGTGTGAATCAACTTTGTCAAAAGGCTGCCTGCACTGCAGTAGAGCTTAATCAGAGCTTCACCTTCTCATCATTCGCCGACTCATTTTCACGAGTTGTCAGCAGATTATTGACCGATATTTCTCTTTAAATTTAAGTAGGGCCTGAACTGAAATTGCAGTAAATTATGGATTAAGGCTGTGCCAGTGCGTTCTCAGCCCCCGGGAGAGCTGTGCTACACAGATTGGTCTCAACCCAGCACCAAAAAAACTAGTCCAGTTTTAATCAGACTTTTCAGTTTGAAGAGGGTCACCTGTTGGCTTCTTGGGTGTATTATGTCCAGATATTGACATTTGATTAATACCCCTTTCAGCAGATGCCATAATTGTCCAGCAATGCCTTTTATGACCAAGATGCCTGAGCAGAAAATGAAACGAGCTGCCTGTGCTCCATGCAGCAACCTTGGTAACCCCAACATGATCAGGACAGCATGCGGTGTGGAGGTTCTTTGTTCGAGACTTTGTGAATGCAGTGGAAAAATGTCACTTACACTGCAGAGTTTGTAGAGGAAGACAGCTTGGAACTACAGCTCCATCATTCAGGGCTGCAGGCCAGGAGGTTGTAGAATCCAGTTCCTCTGAGGCCTTTGTGAGATGGTAGGCCCCTCCACCTGAAGTTAGGTGTGATATGGGTTCACAATGGAACCACACAGGTTTGATCCACTTAATGGATGCATCTGTCAGAATGTTGCTTAGATTTTCATAACCTGCTCTGCATGTGTCTCCGTTTCTTGGGCCAGGTTGACTCTGGGACATGTCGTGAATTGAAGTGTACAGGGCAGCCCTGTCATGTAGTCAGAGTCTCTATCGTGTCATTGTCTCATCCTGATGGATCAGAATTGAAAGTCTCAAATTTGGGGGTCCTTTATGCCCCGTCGTGGTGGCGCCCAGTGAGGGGGAACGTTTGATCCATCAGTAAATATTCTGGTCAACAGGGGAGTTTACAGGGGAAACACACCATCACCAAAATAACTCGGCAGCAGAGCAGTGTCTCCCCTTCTGGGTTGCCTCATATAGACCCGATACTAATAGTAACTACCTACTCTGTGGACTCGGCAGTGTTGAATCTGCAACAGGACAAACCTGCTGTGGCTGTGAATAGATGAGCAGGAGTAAGTGCCATTGGGGTAGAGTTTCCTTTCTGTAAAAGACAAAGTCCTCAATGGAGAGAGGGTAGGATGCACAGTAAAGCCTAAACATGCCCTGTGGCTGAGCACTTGCTCGTTATCAGGCCTGCAGGAGAACCTGCCTGCTTACCATAGTAGTCCAGGTGGCAAACCCTGATCAGCAAAGCCCCCCCCCCCCCCCCCCCCCTCAGAGCAGCTGCGCACTGTGAGAAGCCAGTGTACCCAAGGTTAGGGGATTGAAGCCAGCTCTCTGTGCATGACCACAAGGCCCTGGAAGAGCTAGTGTTGGGGACCTCTGAAGGAGTTTCAAGGATTTGTGTGCATGTGGGGCGGGGGGGGGGGGGGGTGAATGGGCGGGAGTAGGAGGCACAGAGCATTCAATCTGACCACAAATTGATGATTGGACAGGCACAGTGGACTAAATCCTTGGCGTTTCTTCCTCAAAGTCACTCCTCATTTTGTGCTTGGATGGCTGGGACAGTGAGAGGACAGAGTTTGAAGACTACCATCCCTCAGTGCTGATGAGATCACCATGGTTATAGGCCAGCCTATAACCATGGCTTGGATCACGTCCAGTGTAGAAACCAGTCCCCAGAATCCATGAATGATGAGCTAGTCTCATAAGGGGGAGGAATTCATAAACTGGTTTGACCATGAAAATGAATAAAATGGAAGATGGGCAGCAACGTTTCACAAAGATTTTTTTTTCTTCCCCAACCCCCTCCCCCCGTCTTCTCTTCCATCCCCTCCGTCTTTCATGCTGCACACTGCAGTCCCCAGTATGCAGGCACACTGAGGCTTCCATTTGAGCCTTGGCACCAGCAGTACACGGTGAGCAATCCGTATCGGCTTGTGAGGCAACCCATCACAGGAGACACTGCATTGCTGCCAAGCCGCTTCGGTAGCGTTGGGCTGTGCCTTTTCTGGCCCAAGATGCACCTGTTCTGTTCTGAGACAAAGCCCCATGCCAGTGACGGCAGTGGCTTAATCATGGAGCAGACATGACCGAGCAGCTTCCACCAGGAGGGCTGCACCACAATTGGATGTTCTGTATTCTCTGTGCCTGTAGGATCCATGTCAATAATCATCCCATTTGCAACCATCACAGTTGATGTGGATAAGTGTATAAAAGTCTGCAGCAGTTCAGTTTGTGGCACACTATTTCTCTAGTTAGAAGGGCTGGATTTTCTGTATAAATAGGCGACATTTAATGCATTATATCTTTATGTGTACATGGGGGTGGGGGGGTGGGGGGGGGGCAATCACTCAATCAGTACTAGTGGGGAGAATTACATGAAACTGGAATAGGATCTTAAAATACTATGCACATGTCAGGAGCAGAAATGAATTATGGTTCTTTATGTAATGACATCTGAATCAACTGTCACTTACCGTTAACCATTTTGAGTTTACACTGTTACATTACCTGGAATATTGTATTCTCATTGTGTACTATGTGTGCATTTAGTGTGTGTGTGTGTGCAAGACATACACACAGATTTCCCCATCTTCCCTGAGAGCTTCATGTCTATTGATCAGCAGTCCCATTGCTTTTCATTCCAGGGTTTTTTAGGTCACCGTTAAAAGCAGGTTCCAGTGGTAGGTTGGTCTTTAGGGTGGGGTCCCTTTTCCTTCCTCGCAAAGGGGTGCAGTTGCCGTGTGCTTCTCTTCCTTCTTTAATTCCCCCCCCCTCCCCCCCCCCCCCCCAACAAAGAGCAGGGGTCAAGTGACAGAATAAAGTGCATGTGTTGTGTGGAGATGATGAGTGTAATGGTTTGGACATGACGCAGCAACACTAAAAGGTGTTATTTGATTTTGTTGAAGTCTTGTGTGTAGAAGTAGTTACGAGATTGCTTGTTCTTTCTTCTTTTGTTGGTTTTTGCTGCCTAATTCTTTCTAACTCTTCCGTGGCATTAATTCCATGCCACTCATATCCGTTTTCCCATACACAGCCACACCGGGGTTTTTCATGTCATACCCCTTGCAGAGCAGTCCACAGAGCATGTGGCAACCCACCTGAGGAGACACTGCACTGCTGCCAAGTCAGCTACATCATGTTGAGTGATGCCTGTACCGATCCAACATATGCAGATCAGCACCTCATACTTACTGTAATTACCAAGAGCTAGCATTTTGTAAGGCAACACCATGTCAATCCAACAACAGTAACCTTGAACTTTCCGATGTAGATGACTTCGACTTCACCATTACTTCACCATGGGCACGGACAGAAAGAGGAAATGACAGACACAGATCATAATGAGAGTAGGGCCACAGAATTAAGACAATTTTTTTTTTTTTTTTACAATAGCAAGGATGAAGGAAGATAATGCAGTGGAGTTCCTAGAGATGCATTGAGCCTGCTGGGCTGAACAAGCCACCAAAACATGCTCTGACAAGACTCGAACATGGTACTGCAACCTCATGACTCTAACCACTATAAAAGGCAGCTGGTTGCTTTTTCAAGCTGTGAAGTTTAGTTGAAGCAGCCTTTTTTTTTTAACCTTGTTCAACTCTTTCAACTTTATTTAACCCCCACCATTTGACCTTCAAAGCCCAACTGTCGAAGGAGATGGTTTGCCTATAGCACCATTTTCTTTTTTAAATCGAAGGCATTTCAGAAAGCTTGAGGCATTACTGGTACATCTGCAGGATCAGTCAGTTTCAATTTTTTTTTTTTTCCTTTTGATTGTATCTGCAAGTTTGTTTTTACATTTCTCAAGAACATGTTTTGTTTCTCTGGAAACATGTTCTGTTTGTAAACACATGTACATTCTTTGTTTCATTTCAGATCAAGAGTGTAATGTTTCTTTTCATTGTGGTTTTTTGGGGGAAAGTTTCATGGTAGTAGTTATTTTGCTGCTTTTTTGCATTTGCTTTTTCTCTTCAGTTATGGAATCAACAACTTCAGCTTAAATGGGATTAGTCTAGTAGTCAGTGCAAGTGCATGTACACATGCAGGTAGATAGATTGTGTGTGTGTGACTAATTTATACAGTCCCCCGAAGTCGGAGTGTGGCTGCCCACATGGCGGGGTAATCAAAAACGGTCACACACGTAATGTTCTCAGTTGTACCATAGCGGTCAAGTACTTCAGCTGGTCTTTAGCCAGGGCACGAGAACAACAACATTTATGCGGATTCTAAGCTCTGGAAATACAAAGCTTTTGATATTAATGACAAACAAGTGCCATGGCCAGTTGGAAAAAAAGTTTGATTAGTAAAGGTCATATATTGGCATCCCAGCTGTTTCTGGTGGCTGAAGGGTACATCAGATTGTTTCTGTCCGCCAAGTCAACAGTTGTTCAGAGTTTAGACCAGATAGTCTCAGCAACTCCTGCTGCATATGCAGACCAGACAATGAACATTAAGAGACTGTTGTCCATGTCTTGGAGGATTTCTGCTATCCCTGCCTGCCCATGAAGATGCTGTGGTGGAATGACAGACGTCGGTCACCACCATGTGACCCATTAGGACAGTTTTGTGGTGGCACCCCACCAATCGGTTGTGGAACACAGTTCTGCATACAGTCACACATATAGTCTCTGTGTGTGTGTGGAATGTGAATGCCTTCTCCCGGGGGGGGGGGGGGGGGGGGGGGCGCTAAGATAAATGTTACGATTTTTTTTGTCAGTGGACAAATGTGACAAAACTTTCCTGATGATGCACAAGCACTGATAATGTGCACTGGCATGTCTAATCAGAGAACGGGGAGGGGGCAGGCACAGAGGAGGGGGGATGCAAGGGAGAATTATGCTGTTCCGCGCCCCCAGCGTCTTGGTTTCTATACACAATCGACTCTTCCCCCACCTATACTGGTGGAGCTACTCTTTCCGTGTGTACATGCAATGTTTATGGCTGCATTGCTTACGTAGCATGTGTAGCAGTTTGTTTGGGTTTGTTTTTTTCTTTTTCTATCTTAGATCTCCAATCTAGTCAGCGTTTTTAATAGATAAAATCAATTCTGAAACTTTTAAATGACCAACAACAACAAAAATGTATCATGCATTGCTGTGCACCAAATACCGCCCAGCACATGGCTACATGTTGTGAACAGTGTAACACTGCTGCTACCTCTGTGTGGACAGTACATCTCAAAAAAGTTACAGCAATCAACATATGTTAGATGTTCCCAACATGTTCATCCACATCTTTCCATTTAATATAATTGCAGTGTGTTTGGGGATAAGCTGTCAACATTTGTTTCACCGAGACAAACTGCATTGAAGTATTGCACAAAGTGTACTCTGCTCATGTTTTCTTAGACTTCTTTCACATACATACATGCACACACACAATTTGCATGTTCTCATGTTTTAAAGAGAGAAACAGCAGTTTGTTAGTACCATCCCCAAAGTTTTCTGGAACACATTTCGTATTGATCGTGTCTGTTTATGCTACTGGAAAAAAAAAAGAAACTGAAAGTTTAAGCAGAAATTTGTGAAGGAAAAAAATCAAGTTTTTGGAAAAGGGGAGAGTAAGCATTTGATTTGTGTGTAGGCCTGCATATTTTTGTGTGTGCATGTTAAGTGCGTCTGTATGTATGTATAGATATATGTTCTGTTTGTTTCTTCCACAAAGTGTTCTAAGAACTCTACCTTCACATCTTAACATTTTGTTTCTATTTTTATAGTTTTAAGCACCATCTTCATGCAATGATTATGTTTGTTTCTGTTTTTATAGTTTTAAGCATCATCTTCATGCAATGATCATGTTTTTATTTTTATAGTGTTAAGCATCATCTCCATGCAATGATTATGTTTTATTACTGGCACTTTGTCATTTACTGTCAATTTTTTTTTTTTTAGCAGTACTATGTTCTGTGTCAGATTTGTCATTATAAATTGTTTTCCATCGTTTTTTTCCTTTAATAACATTTAAGCTGCATCCTCTCATTCCCAAGATAGAACTCTGTGTATTTGTCACTTCAGTAATCCAGTATATTTTACATATGTGTTCTCTCTTTTCTCCAGTGATTTGCTAGATTTGATGGAAGATTGTTAGACAGTAATCGATGGAAGATTATCAGAAGATAATTTACTATCCTGCTACCTTTTTTTCTCCTTTCAGATCCATACGTCAAAATCTGGCTGTATTTTGGCAACACCAAAGTGGAGAAGAAGAAGACGAACATCAAAATGCGCACGCTCAACCCCGTGTACAATGAATCGTTCATCTTTGAGATTCCCTGGAGAAGATCCGAGAGGCCTCTCTGGAAGTCACCGTCATGGACTTTGACAAAGTGGGTCGCAATGAGATGATCGGCAAGGTGATACTCGGCTGTCGTAGCGGTCCCATGGAGACACGGCATTGGAACGACATGGTTGCCAAACCTCGCCAACAAGTTGCCCAGTGGCATCTACTAAAAGACTGACAATAGCGCCAACGCCACCAACCCTAAACATCATTTCACATGTAGCTCTCGGATGCAGGGGTGACCATTTTTTTTTTTTTTTTTTTTTTTTTAAAACAAATTCCTTGTCACAGGAGACTGTACGGACGATGTATGCAGCCCGTTCTGAGCGACATTTTACTCCATGCCTCCCAAGGTTATTTTGTCGCTTTGTGAGGTGGCCACATTCGGAGTTCCACACTAGGCCCATCCAGTTTGAATGTTCTCTTGATGCTTGTAACCGAGTGGAATTGTTTCTTCCTGTCGAGATGCAGTTGGTGAGTAGATCGGTCACATCCCACAGGAACTTTCAGCTCGGTGTTGGTATAGTCTTCTTCAGTTACTTCTCATCTGAGGCAGATAAGTGGAATCTTTCTCCAGATGTTCAGAACATTCCTCCTAATCTATTTACAGCCATTGAACCTGTTTGGTTAGGGCTACTTAAAACTGTTTGGAATGTGCTCAAGTCACTTTGTCATGTTAGAATTACATTTTCTTTCTGCAGAGGTTTAAAAACAAAACAAGAAAAGAAATTTGGAATGTCATGACAAAGACAGGGAGTTGCATGGAGTAAGTTGTTTCTTCAACGATGACCAGTGTGATGCCAGGAAAGACGACCCACTCCACTGAAGGGTGAAGGCTGCCGACTTCATCTCCGAGGTGATCATGTATCAACATTCCCAGAATGTGACGACGCACAGGGTGTCAGGGGGCAGCACTGTGGTACAGGGAACTGCTTGGTGATGTACAGAAAGCCCGGACCCGTGTAGAACCTTGTGATAATTGGCCGTGCACTCTCAAATCAGAGCCAGACAGCTCCCTTGTGTCTTGGTAGTCCTGTCGTGTCTACACCGACATCACCATGTGTCTGTCAGTCCAACCATTAGTGCAGTCGTGATGCACCCATCATGCTAGTCCATACATACTGCCTGTTTGAGGATTCATCATCTACATCACCTGTTGACAAACCGATCATCATCATCCTGTTATGCTGTATGTTGTAGCAAAATGCAGAAGCGGCTGTCCATGCAGAAACTGTGTGTAGAAGATGACAAAGAGGCCACAAGTGCAGGAGTTTTGGTTTTTTTTCCCCCCATTCCTGCCACCGATTGTGAAATGAAACGTGCGGTGTGTTCTGTCACTGATGTGCCGTGCTCGGACGCCAAGTACATGCCAGCATGTACAAACGAGGACCGTTGGTTTTGTTTTGCCCTCCAATGTCAAAACCTATGTAAAGGAGTGTGGAGCCGATTATTTGCAGCAATACACCTTGACTTTGTACTTTTATTTTGGTTTGTGCTTTAGGGTTGGTTTGTTTTTATTTCTAATCAAATTGTGTGTCCACAGACTGTACCTTTGGCATTATTTACACATAAACACGTGAAGAAGGTGGTAAGGAAAGGCATAACAGATAAAGCAACAGTCAAACCACCTGAAATACAAGACTTCATCTTTTGGTCCTTTTAAATCCTGGACATAGACAAGAGGTGCAAGATTTTTGATAGGTTTAATTTCTATCTTACATGCTTGCTACCAGCTCGATGGTTAGAAATGAGAAATGTGCTTGTATCGCTAGACGAGTTGCCATGTGTGCATTGTTTATTGTAATGTGCTTCAGTTTGCAGTTGGGTAGAGAAAAAGAATACTAGTTTGATGGTGACGTACACTGCAAATTACAAAGATCTTGCATCAGATGGAGGAAGCAGATTTATGAGTCAGTCAGTTGGCACTAAATGAAAATCAATACAAAGAATGAAAAGTATATACATTTATATACATTTAACCCTGATTTACACACCATTGTGTCACAAATTGTAACCACATGGACATTAAACCTCTCCAGGTTTACACAGGGTGTTAACTGTAACATGTTAAGACTTCAGCAAAAAACTGATTTGAGAATTGAACCTTAGAGGAGAAAAATGAGCTTGTCAGTCTCAATCGCTCGTTGATCTACTTCTGATCATATTTCTCATGTCTAAGACAGATTCTTTAGCAGCCCTACGCCAAACATTCTTAGTGTGAATGCATATGGAGTTGCTACGATTCTATGACCATTTCAACAATTCAGACTTAATCTCATTTTCACCATATTCTTTAAACAAAAAAATAAAAAGATTGGGTTGGGAGATATTCACAGAGTATACACATACAGAAATGTAATTAATCCAGCCTACTGAAATTGTGCCAAACAAGCAATAATCTGCTTCTCAGTAACGAGAGATCTGTTGGCACAAGTGCACAATAGTAGGATCCCGTACAGCATGCTGCTTATTGCCTTGTGCCCCTAGCTGCTCTGCTTAGGCATGCTTGACAGAGGACACATTCGTCTTCAAAAGAAAACTAAGTATGCAGTCTGATAGAATACAACTCGACCATACGATTTTTTAATGAAAATGTATCACTGTTCTAACCTGGGTTTTTAACCTCTGTTGGTTTAATCATCTTTATACAATGTTACCCAAAAATGACAAAAGACATGAACAGAACTTGATAGAATGTGGCTGTGTATGATCCCATTATATTTTAGGGTAGATCCATGGAGCTGATCATCATTCAGCAAGATTAACATGTGTACATGGAGTATTCCTTCTGTGTGTACCATTACCAACAGTAATTTCCCCTGGCAAATGGTTTTTATTTGATAGATCTGTGCTCTGGGGAGATTTTTTTCCCCTCCATTTAGCAAATTGTGTAGGATTTGCAGGAATAAACAAATCATGTAGGATTTGCAGGAATAAACGGTGAATTAAATGGTGCCCTTGTTAATGTCAAGATTTTCACAGACAGGTGGGAATACAAGTTGAGGACACCTTCGTCGTTTGGACTTTTTTCTCTAAAACATTTTGGTTCCGTTTTAAATTCTGTAAGAGATAAAGGCCAGATGGAGATGTATCCTGGTCCTCGTGGATGGTGGTCGTGCAAACGGTTAACGAGTCGTTCTTATGAAAAAGTACTGGTAAAACAGCACCGACATTCTGCGAGACTAGACATGAATGAGGAAGCTCTTTGAACACAGTAACGGAGCAAAGGGGACTGAGGCATATGCATCAGATCTGTGAACAGTAAGCAGAACTGATGCCTGCCTTCAGAGCATCACTGCATGGGAATATTTTTCTTTGATGTTAATTCCCTTATTTCAACACAAAAGAGTATCACTAAGAACCTGGATGAACTGTGCCATACACTTGTACAATCAATTTTCATTTCCTCTAAAATACCAGGATAAAGTGCAAGTCTGCATGAATATCAGCAGACATTAAAACAGGATTTGCAACAAATTTATGAAACAAGTGGTTCCAGCGAGGGGTCAAGGAAGCCATCAACATCGCAGCCACCAACCCCCAGCTCAACAGGGACCGGGGGCCACTACACCTTGCCCCCTGTGTACTCTTCATTGATTCGGTCACGTGACCTGGGTATGTCCCATGGTCATGTGATCTGAATCAAGTTCACTCAGTCGGCAACAGCATAGCTGAAAAAGATGGCCAGATGGCTGTCGAAAGCTACGAGCGAGTAGTGCCTTTTCGTTTGTTGGGAGACTAGGTCTAACTTCAGGTAGCAATAAATTTATGATCGCTTTCAATCGGAGTTTTCAATCTAGCCAACTAGACGGGAAAATGAATTATAATGATACTCTGTACCTTTCATTCAGAAATGTAATGGCTGCAAATCTTGGCTCATGGCACTCCTTGTTTTCCTCCATCAAGGCAGGCAAAAACTAAACCAAACACTGTTACAGAATAAAATGTTGATGGGGGAGAACCTTGGGGGAGGGATGATAGAGGATCCTGGGAGGAAGTATTACATTCAACCCTTAGCAGCATTTTTCTCCAAATGTCCAACACCAACCTTGTTTCCTTGTGCCCCTGCCCTGACCCACCCACTTTCTTTTTCTTTATTTTTTTGGATAAACCAAAATCCACAGGGGAGAAACTTTGTACATGATCTAAGCTGTGACAGCAAGCTGCTGTCCTTGCCAATTATTGTATATCTATGTATATATGTCCCAACAGTGTACTTTCTCAAGGTGAAATGGGACTTTTCGACTTACAATAATCAAGAACAGTATGCATGCCTTAGACAAGTGTAAATATGTTATGGGGGGGGGGGGGGGGTGTCTTGTATCTGGCTAAAGCAGCTGGAACTGAAAGTGATCTTGTCTCTTACTTGCTCACATGTACATTTATGTATTAAACTAAGGCAACAGACATTAGTGTATCCCTCACAGTCAGCCAGACTATACCAACACATAAATAAATTGCACTTTACATGTTATTTTAATTACCAACACAGAAATGTAAAATTCAACTTTCTTCATCTTGCTCTTCATGATCAGCAAACTGTAAACAGGACTTGAAAGTAAACCTTAAAAAATCAATCTAGACATAATTCTTCATCCTGCATGTTTACACATATGAAAACATGTTTAAGATTATAAAATGAAAACATGACTCGGGATTACACAAGTTCTGAAGGAAGCCACGTTTGTTAATTTATCCATAAAAGTTTGTCCTTTTGACACAGATCAACTATGGTCCTTCCCAACTGCTCTTGTCCTGTAATAGGAGAAAAAGAACCCTGACAGAAGTGTCCTAAAGTATCCCAAATCTGACATCCTACCATCTTCAAATATGTACCATTAGATATATCATTTCAACAAACATACAGTTGGATCTAAGACCTGAAAATAAGCTGTTCCCAAGCCTTTCCCATAAATCAAACTCCGATACTGAAGTTGTGAGCCAATTTTCCATGGCCTTCGGTGGTGGAACGTTTACAAGGTGGTCAGCAGAAAAGGGCAGATACTGACCCAAGTAAAGGTCCACATTTTCTGCACATTTACTCTACAAAGTCGGGTGGATAGCTTACTTGTGGTCAAAACCAGAATCAAACTATGACTCTTGTTCTTTGGAGGTCAAATGGTTTTAAACAAACTGCCCCCATACTAAGCTGCCGGCCATGTAGCACTTCACTTAAAATATAACCAGAAACCAACAGGTTTAGAAACCAACAGATGCAACCCATTGAAAAGCTGGATTCACCCTCCCTCCCAGCCACAATTGTTACTGAATCAAGATGGCCAAGCAAGATTTTTTTTGTCATGTAACAAAAGCCTACACTGATAAGAATATTGCTTCACCTGAAAGTAACTATCAACCAGGACTTTGTGGGAAAAGTCAACAGGAATGCTTTTGATCAGTAATGAAATATGTAAGGATTAGTTTCAAACCATTTAATTTGTACAGGCTTTAGAATTATCCTTGTTGTATGCATGTCATGTACAGTATAATTATGGACCGTGTGAACAGACCATCCTGAGCTAACTAGCAAGTTACTGCATGGTTATGCTTTTCCATTTTTTACTGTTTACGCATGCAGTCATTTTACATTCCAACTTTTGGGGGGCATTGCCAGATTGATATGCTCAATACTGTTTCTATCTTCCACGTTGGAAGCATTTTGTCCATTAAAGAGTTTTTGAACTATCATGTCTTTAGTGAAGCAATGTGCAGAACAGGCAAGCATAAATTTCAGTATCTACTTGCAGATGTGCAACATACACATATTTTAATACCAAATTCAAAAACCATCCCCAAAATTTGACTTCCAATTCATCACAATTACACTGATAAACAAGTAAGTGTGGCAGTTACTAAATTTATGCTATGCTGCATTATTTGTCACTGTGCCACATCTTCGTCTACTGATTACCCGCCGCCGCCCCCGCCCGCCCGCGCCCCGCGCCCCCCCCCCCCCCCCCCCCCCCAGACTTGCATTCATAAGCTTAACATGAAGGAGATGGCAAATCTAAAGTTTGGGAAAGGGATGTAAAATCCTTTACACAATTTACATAAACCTACAGACTTTCAGATCCCCTTCCATCCCACATAAAGGTACTGCACAAAGGCATTTTGTTAATACGGTGACATTGTTGTTTACTCCGTTACCAGTGCCCCCAATCCTTCTCTTCTTTTCCTTTGTATATAACTGTGATGAAATCAAATTACTTTCGTTCGTGTTATTCCTGCCTAAACTTGAAAAAGCCAGCATAAAGCTTAGTAATAACAACAGCCGGAAAACAGCATGCACACTCATGCTCAATGAAAACCTGTGTTAAATAAAATAACATTCAATATGGTCACACCTGTCTGCAACAGCCTCTTTAGACACAGTTAAGCATAACATACAGACGGCAAACACAGCTAAAACTGGGAGAGGAAGAACCCTGCCAATCACGGCAAGGAAAGCAATCCCAACGAAGGGGAAACATGCGTATCCCCTATTGAAGTTTCCAGTTTGGAACTGTTAATAAAGTTCTGATGAAAGTCAAAATGATGTCCAGATGAAGACAAATATTATGTTGGACAGACGTGACAAATAAACAGCATTCTATGAAAAGTTACGCTTGTTGTAAACTTTAACACCATCAACTACAAAAATTTTCTGTGTACAGATGTAAATAGATGTCCATCCATGAATGATCATACGTGTGTTCTGTGTCTATTATCCAAATATAGGTACATGTACCTCCTAAATCTAGAGAAACTTTTTACACAAAAAAATGGCTGGAGCATCTATGTTTGTGACTAAACCATGAAACTACACGGATGTTAAGTGTTTGTCAGACAAAAGCACTGAGAATAAAGTTGCGATACCAACCGGGTTTCAAGTGTATGGTCATGTGTGTGCGTCTGTGTGTTTTGCTTGTGTGTGTATGTGTTTGCAAAAACCACATAAACAGCATAACAGTCCACTGGCACACCAGCATAGAACACATCTGTACACACAGAAAAATGGAACTGTAAGAAAAAAAAAAACACAAGTATCAGTACTGGGATAACTTCCTCTGGCTTCTACTGCAAAGACACCAGTACATGGGTGAAACCAGGAAAAAATGAAAAGCAGGAAGGCAGGGTCAAGGGGCAGAACTTGTCAAAAGGTCAGGAGGCAAAGCCCCCTGAAGCTGAAGGGTTTCTACACCTTTGATAAGTAAAATCTGGGCATTTGGAGACACCTTACTAACTTTTTACCATGCTATCCACAAGACCACCATTAAAACTGACATTAACGTTACTGACCTGTATGCAGTGGAGTTCACTTGATTCAAATACCGGAGGTAGCAATAATTTTTGTGGACTATAATTTGTGTTTACCAGTTTGAACTCCAGAAATAGTTTGTGGTGACCAGAATTTGTACATCTGATGTTAGAAAAACTCCCTTGTATGGAAAACTAAACTTTTTTTTTCCCTTCAATTGAAAACTTGTGTGGTCTTGTTTATTCCAACAGGAAGTTGAGCCTGCAACCCTGTATCTCAGGGGGAAGGGGTGGGAGTAGCAAGTGGGTGGAGTGGAGGTTATTCATGCAACAGGTATGTGACTTGACTCATAAACTGTGAAGATATAAAATGATACTTGGATTTAAACCTTGACACCCATACACATAGTTCTTGACGAGTCCAAGACAAATTCCTATAACTTTACTTTAAAAAAAAAAAAAAAAAGATTATTAAAGTGTGAGCACAAGTTAATTTCTAGTGGAAGCAAAAATAGATGGTCACGTGAAATGTATAGACTTTTGTTTACTTTTTATCAAACAAGTTTTCATAAACCTTATATGCAAGTTGTATTATTGATAATACACTGGGGTAACAAGCTTAAGGAAATACCAATCTCATAAATCAGGCATTAACAATAAGAATTGTAAGATGACTGTTTTGCTTAAGTAAATCAAGATGAAGTCTGTCATATAAAAGAATGTTTAAAAAAAATAGATCGAACAAGATTTGTTCATTTTGCTTTCTAAATTAACCAACTGGTGCTTTGTCACATAAAGAACCAGGAATAACAAATTGCCCAATTATAATGGCCTTTCAGCTCGCATTAACTGACAAGATAAAAGCGCAATGAATGTACTTGTGTGATTAGTTAAGATAATATTTTTTTCCTCCTTTCTTCTTTCCTTTTTTTTTTTTTAGCATATAACTACAAACCTGTTTACCAATATGATTTCGTCTAATTTTGCGAAAATACGACAAATACCACAAGCTGAACAAAAAATAGGGAAAAAAGTTTGAGACAATGTTCTTGAGTGGTAACTGTACTTGCGGACTCTTAACTGTAGGAAGGGAAATCTGACCAAAGAACAACAACTCTTCCCAACTTCCATGTGCGAAATGGTGTCAGGATGTGTCAAATTTTTGACAACACGCCTAGAAACACGAAAAAAAAAAATCAGCAAGAGAGCATGCTGACGAATCGGGTTTGAAAGTAATATGTGAAAATGAAACTTGTGAACACTAGCATCGACTGCTGAAGTATCCTCATTTGGCTCAACGAACAGTATTGGTCCAAAGCAGTATTTGTATATCACCTTTGAAGAAAGAATGATCAATTTGAAAAAGAAAAACCTGGATCAGACAGAGTAACAGAATGCAGTTATACCAAAACGTTGCGGAAAAAAATCAACCCAGACATTTCCTGATTTCAGGATCTTCAACAAACGGCGAGGTCGAATTCCAGTTTCCTGCATTTCCGGACATCTGGTTTCATCCATGCCAGTATGTATATGATGTGTCTGAATGTGTGTGAGCTTGCGTTGCACATAAATATGAGCATGAAAATGGTTCCAACTGCAATAGTTAAATAAAAATAAAATAAAAAAATTTTAATTTAACTATGTAGTCCTGGTGTCATGAAAATTGTTCTCAACAATCGGTGCTCAGCACATCTTTTTGTACACTTCCAACAAAAAGAAAACGTGGCATACTCAACATTCCAGCTGTTTGCATGCATGTGCAAGTGTCCATTATCATATTTCTGAATTTGAAAGGAGAGACCCAGTTTGTTTTTTCCTTTCTTTGTTCACTTGGTGACAATGACTGGATGTAGGTCACCTGACTTCACAAACAACAGACTGAGTTACGTCGCACCTCAATGACCTTACAAACACAAAAACAACTGCAATGAAACCCCAACTACTGTTATAATTAAAGAAGTCCAACTACATTCAAGTAGCTCTTGAAATCCATGATTTGTCCACTTTCATTCGTCTGGCCATTATGAGATGTTGAAGTTCACATGTACATCAATTCAAATTTGAAAATGTATCCTTTTCCTGTGTCAATCCAACTCTCTCTGCTACAGCGTGTGTGTGTGTGCATGTGTATGTACATGTGCATGCACGTGGCTTGCAATAGCCTACATCTCAAAAAAAAAATCCATAATAAATGAAAGACTTGCCCTCACTTCAGCAATAGTCCTTTCTCAATGCATTTCATCCACCACACTGTTTACCTGACCTTTCATCCTACTCTTCATTACATCTAGCAGCCTCACTGTTTTTTGTTCACAAATTTCATCAAGCTCTGACACTGAATTACTCGTGCAATATTGCAGTTTGAAACCATTTTGCATGGTAGTTAGGTCTCGCGCAACTTCAGTCAGTTTAGATCTTACGGTCATTACCACAGCAAATCCTAACAGCGGAAGACATCTTTGAGAAACTGGATGTTTCATGAATGATTCTTCAACATTTGCTGCATTTCTCAAAACTTCCTTTTGTGTTTCTTTTGTACACCCCCATAACCGGAGCTGTGCAAGTGTACAAAGACACACCACAAAGGAATGATAAAAAACTTGAAAGGGAAACATATGGAAAGCTGTGCATCCCCACTTCCCTCCATCATTTGAACCTCCCCCCCCCAAACTCTCTTTCCCCTTCCCCTTACATTTCCCATGCACTCACATGACAAACAAGCACAAGCATACCTACTGATATATTTGTACCTCTCACACACCTGCTAATGTCTTTGTGGCACGCATGGGTGAAGACGTGTAGAAAGGTTTTGACCAAAACAGAGGCAGCCTTGTTTTGGATGCAAGTGGAAGACCTACCACCTCTGATGAAGCAGTTCTGGTTGAATGTGCCCACAGAACTACGTGCTCTGCCAACAGTCTGGTCAAGAAATCAGCTGCACGTGCTTGCCCTCCGTGTCGTCCAGAAACAAGGTGCTGAACACGTCATTGACGAAAAAGGGATGATACTTGCAGGCGCGTTCACAGTCGGGGCAAAAATTGACCTCGCAAAGCTGTGGAACGATGCAGCGTTCACCTGCTCACATACACAGGGAAGAACACAGATTATTAGACGGGCTTTCTCCCCCAAAAAAGTGCAGCTACCTCAATGGCTAGTAAAATGGCAAGACTAGTGTAAGAGTTCAGTTTTCTTCCCTTTTCAAAATTTCATGTGGTAAAGTCTTTCTGTACACTATGTAAACAAATGTTCAACCTTAACTTCAAATATGCTTTTGTCATCGATTCTTTCATCTCCACTGCAAGATAAATGCAATAATGAATCTATTTTCAGAGACAACTGTTATAACTGTTTAAAATCTGGACATTTTCTTTCAATAATGGACACTTGATTTCTAACACAATACACGCACAACATACACAACTGGTTACAAACCTCATGTTGCCTGTGAACTCTGTCTCCAGCGTAGCACAAGGAGCAGAATGACCACTGCAATTAAATTTCATCAACACAGCCATCCAATTTCCAATCAATTCATAATGGACGTCCTTCGAACACTTCCCACCCCAAACTCGACCATCACTGACCAGCAGTGTACAACCAAGTCGGGAAAGAGCAGGGAAGGGCAGGAAGGAGGGCGGATGCGGGGTGGGGGGTGGGGGAAGTGTGTGCTTGTCAATCTCAGAACTGTAAACAGTTAGCTTCCATCACACGCATAGACACATTTACTTCTGGCACTGAAATTCTATCTAGAGTGGCTTGCATTCAAGTGGCTCAACCTTATCTTCTTTATTGATCAAGTGTTTGACGATCGTCAAAAATGTTTTCTTTCTCAAGGTTTTTCTACTTCTTCTTTGAAAAGATGGTATGAAATTAACGGAAAAATCCAGTTCATATTTTGAAATGTCTGAAAATCACCAATCATCGGACAATTGTCATGACTTTTCTGTCAGAAAATCGCCAATCATTGGTCAACTGTCATGACTGTAACACACAACACACATCAGCTCGAATGAGCACACTTAGACACACACACTTTGTTCTTTTCGTTTGTCTTTCCATTTTTTTTTTTTTGCTTTTTTTTTTGTTTGAGCGTGGGTTTTTTGTTTGTTTTTGCATGGGAAAGAGGGGGGTTGTCTTCACTTTTAAAAGACTTTTAAAAAATAACACAAAGACACACCTCCACACACTTACTCAATCCACATACCCTCTTTCTTCCCCCTTTAACATCTTCCACGGCCCTTCCTTCCTCCCTCCCCACCAAACTACTCACCTGTGGTGGTCTTGTCCCATTTCAGCAGTAGGTCCACTGCGTACATGGCGCGTGACTGGGGGGAGTGGGCAATGCCCTGGGGGGGAGGCATGGACACGGCTGCCTCAAACAGCTCGCGCAGCATCTCAAAGATGGACCCCTGTCACCCAAACCTCACTTGGTCACAGTCTGCTGTGCTCCACTGATCAGACTTTCTGTGGCAGCTGATTTTCTTTGTGTATATGTGCACACACCTCTCTTCCTCCCTCATTCTCCCACTCCACCAAATACACACACACACACATACACGGCCCTAAATCAATGACACCGGCTGCAATGTTGTTGTTGTTGACGTACCCCGGCTAAAAGACTCCAGGGATCATCCAAATAGCCGAAGTACTTGAACACTATGGTACAAATGCATCAGCTGGGGATGAGATCATCATGTGTGTGACCATTTTTGACTATCCCGCCACATGGGCAGCCATACTCCGACTTCGGGGGATTTTGGAGACTGACAACGTTATGCTAGGAGCTTGTCACAACTGAAGACAATCCCCGCTTAACTATGCAGAGCATAACAACATTTTGATGTAGCCTTGGTGTGCCTATGTCAATTGGTCTGACACAGCCTTAAGCCAAGGAGGGCTGCAATGTTCAAACAGCCAAGTTGGCCTTATAATGTCTGTAAGTCATTGTAATGTGCCATTTTACATTATAATCATTATAGCCCAGCTGACTGCACAGAGCCTCTACAAGGCTGTCAAACCCGCACAAGAGTCATACCACAAGACAAATAAGACTATCACCAAAAAAAAAAACATGCATCCTGAAAAAGAAACAAGACCATCACACACACACACACACACACACACACACACACACACACACACACACATTCTGAAATAGAAACAAACAACAAACTGCAGCACAACATGGAAGAAGCCCAGCTGGCAGTATTATTTCCTGATACCAACAGCAAAGGAGGAGCATGACTGTGGATATGTAGCAGAGAACAGAAATGCATGGCGAGAGAGTAATGCCACAGAGGGATCACAGATAACAGCATAGAATACAGGGAAGCGAACTGAGCCCAGTAATGGCTGATACCATACACATAATTCTCTATGATTCTCAGCTGAGTGCTGGCATATAAAGGGTTGTCCAGAGAAGAAAAAATCCAGGCAGTGCTCTAAATCAGATTTTGTTTCAACAATCGCCAAGTTGTTAAAGCACCGGGTTACCAACATGAGGATCACTAATTCCAACCCAGACAATGCCTGGTGGGTACTGAGACAGACTTTGTCAACTCCAATACATATGCAGTTATCTTGGTACTGGCTTTTATGTTTCATGTGTATAGGCAGGCTGAAGACTAGACACCCGTGCAAAGTCTGTAGTCTAGTCCCAGAACTTCAAGGAACTGAAGGACATTGGTAAACCTCATTCAAATGTACAACATTCTGAAAAACCAGCAACAAGGCACCAATAATGATGTCTATTATACAATGTTACACTCTGTTTGTTTTTTCATCTCCATACATATTCACGAAATATTCATTTTCGTTGAAATACCGTGATTATTCACACCTTAAGTGGAAGCAAAAGTTAACACTTATTACATTTTATCCCATATCAAGATAAAGTCCTGGTGAACTCAAAGAGACTGTGGAACAAGGAATGTAAGTCTCACATGTTACTTTCACTTCCAGTGAACCAGTTAGGCGCAGTTACCTTCCTTTACACAATGGGGAATAAGCCCCAACACTCTCCTGCAACCCCTGTCAACGGATACAAAATGATGACATAAAAAAAAATCCTTTTTTTTTTTTTTTCAATGTTCATGAAAACTGTTCATGGATGATGATAGTCAATGTGCCTGTGATGAGCAAGTTAAAGGATAAGACCTGAGATTCAGACGACAACATATGGCATAAACATAAAAAGTGTCTCTGAAAGCAATGCGTACGATGAAAGAGTCTTGCTGCCAACCGAACTTGCCACCTTGGTGAAATTCTCACATCCCATGGAGCCAAGAAACCTTCAAGTCAGGGTGTGTGACCAGAAAGAATTAAGGACTGCACGCATTCAATGCACACTTTAGGAGCTGCTCTAAAAACGGCTTTACATTCTAATCCAGTTTTATTACAATCCATTCCAAGCCATGACAATCACAAGTATGTCCAATTGTGAAATCACAATGAACGATCGCAACAAACAAAAAGTTGTTGGATAAAAACGAGTCATGTTTGGTTCTGTGAAGATTTCATCAGACTATAGCTGAGGAGATGACATTAAGACATTACAAACGGTGTAAAAATATTTTGCCTCCATATAAGCAGGATAGATTACAAACAAAGGGAAAAATGGATGAGAAGGTAACAAATAGAGACACAAACGAGAGAGAACAGGTGCATGTGTGATGGAAATTATAAGAACAAAGGTTAGACATTAAGAAGGTTACAAAGAGGGAAAACAGAAAGAAAAATGCATATAAACAAATGCAAAACAAAAGACAGGTAAAAATCAATGAACAGATAAATGAAATAAATCTACACATAATTACAGTATACAAAAACAACAATGTAAAATAATATTTGAAAAAAAAAAAGTATATTACAAGATACATTCAACTAATCATCAATACATGGAATAACCAACCCACCATGTCAAATTTGTTTCACACTGTTGCAAAATGCCTTAATGTAATCTCCTTACCAACAGCCTGATAAAATTAATATGGAACAAAACATCATGGCTTTTTCTCCACAAAAGAGTAATATCTCATCAAAATCTTCAGAGCTGAAATTCTGAAATTGTTTGTTGGGTGTGCATTCTTTTTTAACCCTATCTTCCCTAAATCTTCATTGCTTGAATGTTACTTGGTGTAGACAGGTTAAGCTTCCTTTTTCTTGGGACAAAAAGGGATAACAACAGATGATGATGAAGAATCTTACCTCCACAGATGACCAAGGGAAATCTGGGTACTGCTGCTCGAACATGGGAATGAACTCATCATAGTTTATCTGTAAAAAGGCAGCACTAGTGTAAAAATGTGAGTGTGTGGGTGGTGTGTGGGTGGTGTGTGTGTGTGTGTGTGTGTGTGTGTGTGTGTGTGTGTGTCTGTGTGTCTGTCTGTCTGTCTATGTCTGTCTCTGTCTGTCTCTCTGTCTCTGTCTTTCTCTCTGTCTGTCTCTCTCTGTGTCTGTGTCTGTGTCTCTGTGTGTGTGTGCGTGTGTGTGTGTGCAGTCGTGCATGTACAAAAAAAACCAAAAAACACGCACAAGTGTATGTACATGCACACTACTCTAATGACATCCACCATACTGTTATGCCAGTGCACATAACGGCATACATGCATATATCGATTAACATATAACATCGATTAACATATAACATCGATTAACATATAACATTGCAGGGGGGGACGGGGCATGGGGAAAGGAAAGAAGAGGGAAGGGACATGCAAGAAAAATGAAAGAAGGGATAAATGGACAGATGAAGACACAGAAGCAGGTATACAGAGGGCAAGTGTAAAAAGGGAGAGAATGAGGGAAAAGGGGATGGCATAGGGGGAGGCGAGACAAAGAAATTATGTTGTGGCTACTGCTGTTCTCACTTTTCAATGTATGTTTGTTACAGAGCTCTGTACAGCATTACCAACATAAAAATCTACCCATATCCTCTGACCTTTTCCAGGACCAAAATTTATTGTAACTGAAAATTGCACAAGAAGCTGAAACTGAAAAATGTCTTTTCAGTGAATACATCCTCCAAACCTTGATGTTCCCAAAGCAATGGGCAATTTCTTGAATGGTCCAATTCAAAGGCCGAACCAACTTGCTGCAGTATCTCTCTCAAAACCCCTTCAGTGGGGGTTGAAAGTTTGGGCTACTGCTGACTCCAAATCCTCCTATGTGTGCACAGGCCCAGTGAAGAATAGACAACCACTAGCAGTTCAATCCCCATCCTAGACAATCACTATGGACCCCCACCACCTCCACAGCAACCAAACAATCCACCTCCACCCACCTAACAGAGTGGGCTTCAACATTGTGTACAGACTTGTGTGGAACCTTTCTTTGACCAGAGACAGCATCTGCACAGTGGTGAATTTTACACAAGCCACTTCTTCAAAACCTTGGATGAGAAAGCAGACTGGTGCCCAATGGCACTGTCTGGATAAACAGGCAAGATGTGCCTGTGCAAGTCAAACAGGCTAACCCACCTGCCGTATTCAAAAATGGTGTTTTAACATACCTCACCTTGCAACATTGAAGACAAGTGAGGGTGTTGACAGCAGTGCACAATGGCAGCACTTACCAAAAAACTGTTTCAACTTTTTTTTTATTTCTTCTTCTGATTACATAGGTTGATACACCTGCGGACACTCCCTGTATAGACAGGCAAGGATTAATCCCATCTACCCAACAAAGGGAGTAGAGTTTTGTGTGTATGACCGGTTTTTCAACTTTTTTTTTATGAGTGGCACACTCGACCCATGGATCATTCCAAAGCCATATAGCTCTACACCAAGTACATGAGAGGGGAAAGGGGTAAGGGGAATAGGGTGAGGTGGATGTCAGTAACTAGCAAATTTCTCTCTGTATGTCAGTGGACAGATCACTGAAATGGTGAAAAAAAAAAACCTTTATCTCTACAATCTGCTGGAGGTGAGGGGCCCATAAAAAAAATAGTTATCAGCGTTTGCCAGTGAAGTCAATGGGGTCAAGTTCAAACCACACATGGAGCCGGATTTTCTTTTCAGCTTGAAAACCCTTTCTGTCCACACAGCAGAAAATGGGTATCTGGTTCAGCTCAGGGAAGATAAAAGGAGGCAGGAGGACAGTTCCACCCTCCATCTTGCTTTGCTCCTAGACATGGTGAACTTCCTACTGTTCACTGTCCCTACAGCGTGTAGGCTATGGGAACTTTAACCTCTTCTCTTCCAACATACTGGAGGTAAGCTTGCAAATGATTAAGTGATTTGGAGATGTCTAAACCCTTACGCTGAAAACCACAGGGGAATCGATCGTTTCAGCTGACAGTGGTCCAGGGCTTGTTGGAAGGAGTAGTGTTCTATAGTGCTGACTCCCCCATCTGCCCATATGTTCCCACCCATGCTTCATCACGACCACACACTCCTGGACTACAAAATCAAGTGCTATACAGACCTTCGCAAACAGCAATCTGCGACACTGGTCGGTTGCATGAAAATTCCATTCCTGTTCTAGCATTTACTATTGCATGCATTAGTCAAAATCGTTCGCTGCTTGCATACATACACATGTATATGCTTGTTTTAATGACAAGTTTTTGCTTGTCTGGATAACAGTTCAGCTAAAAATTCATTTCTTTTCATTTTCATCTTTATTACTATCATTTACTAGCAAATTCAGAACCATATGTGGATTAACCTGTGTATAAACTATCAACAGCCACCACCATCAAAAAAGCAACAATGTCAGTATGCGTTACATAACTGACACTCCAAATTCTACCTATGTTCAAAAAAATCATTTTTACACACTTCCTCAAAATTTCATGCATGTGTCTTTAAACTGAATTTTTCATAATTTTTTTTCCCAATGCTCATGTTTATTCTGTAGTTGCTCTCAATTTTGCTTAGTGTTGTAGCCCATGTTGAGACCAAAATTCTATGGAAGGAAACAAGTTAAAATACAATGAAGTGTTTCCTAGTCCTAATCTTGATCTTGCAGACTTATGTGTGCTTTTTCAGCATTTCCATGTTCATGTTAGCGTGTAAGCAATATCCCTAATTCTATCCAAAATCTTGTTTTCCCAGACTTTCCACTGTTTGTCAAAACATTTTCAGTTTTCTCTTACCCCATATCAACTCGGCTGCTTTCTTATGTTTATGCCCATTTTGATCTCCTTCACACACGTAACTACACACCTACCTACCAGACATGAGTGCATGGAAAAATACACTCAAGCAACATGTAACACTTAAAAAGTATACATCCATGCATACACATCCATACACACAATTGCACAAACACATTGGAACACAGTTCAATGGGTAGAATGAACAAAGAAACCAGTGGAGCTTCATTTTGTACCCTCTGGGATGTTTTGACTTAACATGTATGCATACAAGCAAGCAAGCGCGCGCACACACGCGCATGCACACACGCATGCACGCACACGCACACACGCAAAAGTAATTACTCACCTGCTTCAGCTCTGTGGGAATGTAGTTCATCACTGTGAAGTGCTTTTCATACTCATGGAAATTGTCCAAGGAGAAGGCCCTGAAACATAGCGCAGCAACATACTGACAACAAACCTTACAAAACCACAGCTGTTACTGTCCTCAACAAGACAGTGTCCTGAGTGACATGTGTCAGAACAGGTACAGCTGTCAAACAGAAAAGTCACTCTCCAGCAGCGCAGTGTCTCCTCTGAAAAGTTGCTTCCTGATGACCTGAAACTGACCTTTCATTGTGGACTGCTGGAACCGTAACTGGGGCAGTACAGTTCCCGATGTAGTTGTGCACAAAACAAGTCTGAATAAGGTGTTGGAGACCAATGCAACAGATAAGATAGGCCCTCCCACCTCCCACCTCCCCCTCCCCCAAAATGAAAAAAAAAGTTTAAATCACCATCCGTCCTGGCTCAATGGAGGTATGTCGCTGACTAACATCTCAATAAGATTGAATCTTAATCATGACCTTTAAATGAATTGTGGTGGATTTGTTTTTACTCTGTAAACCAGCTCCAACACCAGTCATATTGTACATGCTCTGTGCCCTAGTGCACTATGAGCTACGTATTTGAATGGCTATCCACTTAACAATTCATAATCAGTTATTTATCACACTACAACGATGTCAATCAAAAGCAAGACATTGTTTCCCTACTTCTTTATTCCTCTGCAAGAACTTAAAGGTTCACCATTGGTGGGATTTTAGTTTTAGTGTATGTCACCATACCACTAAAGTAGCCATATGCTGTCTTTGGGAATAGTCCCCCACCCCCCCAAGTCTTAGATCATTTTGTCGTCTCTGGTTACTCAAAAACAAATTTTTTTTTTTTTTTTAAACAACCAAACCCTGTCTGAATGTTAACTGACAGATCTTCATTGCAGAGCGCTGTTATGATTCACATCAGCCAATCCACTAATGGCGTGAACTGATAAAGTGCCTGAATATTGGAAATGCAGACATTTTCGTTTTCTTTCTTCCTTTTTTTTCCCAAATGTTTTCTTTTCATGACTAGTAATTATCCCCCTTCTCCCCTTTTTTTTCTTTCCTCCGCTTCCATCCTTTCCATCACATCTCCTCTCCGAGTCTATAACCCCACCCCCACCTTCCCTCCTCTTCCTTCCCCATCCCCACCACTCTTCTCTCTCCCCTCTCCTCTGCACTATCCCATCCTCACACGAACAACATCTTGGACAATGCATGCTTCACTCACACGTTGGCAAAGCGCAGCCAGAAGACCTTGTAGGCATACAGCTTCAGGGGCTGGGCCGATCGCAGCAGCACGATGTAGCGGATGTCAAACTTCACCTTCCCCACGTCGCCACGATCGAACAGCACAGGGTTCTCCACGTATTTGCTTGCTACCTGGTTTCAGGAGAACATTTTCTAAGTCCATGACTATTCTCACGATTTCATCTATCCCATCTAGTCACAAACCATTCTAGCTGCAGTTGGTATTGTTGGTAAATGCTCTTCTTTTTTTCCAATTCACTGCATACATCATTATGTTGACAATTCTGATTTTTATCTAAAGACGTTTGCAAGATTATAACACTGTGCACGTAAAACCCAGGGAGTGTGGGGGAGAACAGGTTTTCACTTCCATCTCGTCTAAATGAATCTGTGCAAACACCTATCATGAATATCTAAATTTTACTCATAATGCAATGTTTGCAGAGGCACATTAACAGTCCACATCAAGAGAAAAAGAGCGACAGAGAGAAGTACCCTCAACAGCTATTACTATTTGTCTGTGCACTATATTGTTGGAAGGGTGAGGAAACTGAAGGGGTGAATATGCTGGCCCTGAGCATACCTTAGGTCCTGTTTCTGGCAGACGTACGATACAGTCGAGACTGTCAGAAATCGTGATGTCCATGCCACGCGCCAAGTTCCAGGGTTTGCAGATCCAGGTGTTGTCCAGGCCTCTGGAACAATCTCACCTGGTCAACACCTATGAAAAAGTCTCACATAATTAGGTAAAAACATCTCAAACCAAAGCTAGATTCTGAACAATCTGCATGTTTCAAACAATCCCACATAAACAATTGCATAGAATCTTGAAAACTAAAGCATGATTCTGAGTAATCTGAATCACTGAAATGATTTCATAATTTTCCTAGACTTCTGTAACAATCCTATAGTTGTTGAAACCTTAGAAACTACTTCTCTTCTTCTTCTGTGTACGCAAGCTGATACTCCTGTGGACACTCCCTATATGGACAGGCAAGCAGTAATCCCATCTACCCTACAAAGGGAGTGGAGTTTTGTGTGCATGACTGTTTTTTTATCCTGCCATTAAGGCAGCCATACTTCGGGGAAAAAACCTTAGAAACAATCATCACATTTGTCAAAACTGATGATGTAGCCGAATGTTTGTCTGAACCTTTGTAACTCTTTCCTTACATATGCTAGTGGAGCCACTCTTTCCTAGCATGGTTTGTGCACCAATTGATTATGTAGCATGCTTCACAATCTGTTTTGTTTCTTTTTATTAGGCCTCCAACCTAGTTTGATATTCATTACTTTTGTTTTGTTTTTTGCTGTCCCACCTTCTGTACCACTTCAGTGGCATTGCACCCACGCTGCTCACTCTGACATCCCGCCCACAGAAGCAGCCTGGCCTGGCCCACCAATGTTAAGCCGTCAAGAGGCAGCTCCTTGAAGGAGACACTGCTGCCGAGTCACTTCGGTGGTGTTCATCAGTGTCTGTTCTGATCCAACATATGCAGGACACCACCTACTAAGCCCTTCTGACGACAATAATTGCTTAGTCACAGAGCCGGCATGAGTGAGTTCTCCCTCCAGAGGGTGCCACCACATCCGTCCAATGACAGCCCCCATGGACTTGCCAATATCCATGACCCCATAGACGTGGACAGAACATCAAAACTGAGGTCACCATGAGAGCAGGGCATGAAGGGCCACAGAATTTGAGACTTTTTTTTATGCTGATCGAAGAGAATGAGGATGATGAAGATGATGCTACGGATTTCCATTCCAGTTTGAGACTACATTACAGGGCTGTATTCTACGTTTACTTTCATCAACCAGGCCCAAGAGATACAGACACCTGCAGTGATGGTCAGGAAGTTTGAGCAACACTCTCATAGACGCATTCATTAAGTGGATGAAACTCAACTGTGTGGTCCCAGTCTTCCCAACTGAAAACTCAACTCTGGGTAGGAGCCAATCAGGGCAGAAAAATCAATTGACTCTAATGGGAATCGAACCCACAACCTCCCAGCCAGGAGTCCATGACACTAACCACTTCACCACTGTAGCTGGTGATATTCACTACTTTTGGATAGGTGAATTCAATGTCTACACCTTAAATTAGTCTTACATAATAATAAAGAAAAAATTTCTTTTGCTGTGCACTCAGACTGTAGAGCAAAGTGCTTAGCATACCTCTGGAGCCTGTAGACCGTTGATACGTTGGGACAAAGTTAAAACAAGGCCACATTTGTCTGAAGCTTTAAACAGTCCAACACTTCTCTGAATTTCTAACTTAAGGCCATACTTGACATTCACATAAAACCAGATTTGTCTGAACCACTAACACAGTCCCTGACTTCTCTCAACCTCTCACATAATGCCACATCTGCCTGAACCTATGACATAATGCCACATCTGCCTGAACCTATGACATAATGCCACATTTAGCTGAACCCCTAACACAACTCCACATTGGTTAACATTTCACACAACCATGACAATGCTATGTCTGACTGGAGCCTTGTCATAATGCAACATCTGTCTAAACCTCTTGTCAAACTCCTACAATCTTCTGGTAATACCATCAACAGTTCAGGATGTACTATTAAAGCTAAATGGAGGGTGGTGGTGGAGAGAGTGGATATTCAAACCATATTAAAAAAAAAAAAAGGAAACAGAAAAAGAAAAAGAAATGCAAAATACTCCCTCCTCACAATCACCTATTTCTGTCACTGTCACAGTGGTTTTATTACACGGAAACTACCAATTTACAAATCGACAGTGCCATCGAATTATTTCACAACCCTGAAAATCACTCACTCTTTTTCACGAGTCTGGAAGAAAGAAACAAACTGTGGCAATTCCGTTTCTAAGTTGAAGGTTGGTGGCAGCCATTTTGGTTCCAAAGCCAGTGGATGGATGGAGGCTTTTTAGCCGCCCTCCGAGACACGATGGCCACGAGGTCTTTGATGGTCAGGACCATTTCACAGGGAAACTGGTTGATGTGGCGCCCTGGATGGTTGAGGCTCAGTTCTCTGGATGGGTAAGATTACATATTCAGTCACAAAGTGACACAATTTCAGTGACAGAAATAGCCACAGTAAAGCAGCAGTTAAGGAAAAGAGAATGAGAAAAAGCAACAGTGAGCGAATGAGAGGGACTGCACATGTGTGTATGCAAGTGTGTGTGCATGAGCATGTGTGCGTGAGCATGTGTGTGTGTGTGTGTGTGTGTGTGTGTGTGTGTGTGTGTGTGTGTGTGTGTGTGTGTGTGTGTGCACGCACGTGTGAGAGACATAGACAGGATTGGGGAAGAGTGAAAAAGAGGAAGAAGAATGTGTCTGTGTGTTCCATGCGTGTAAGCATCTATGTATTGTGTGTGTGTGTGTGTGAGTGCTTGTGCATGCATGAATACATATGTGCGTGTACTCGCGTGCATGTATGTGTGCGTGTGTGTGTGTGTACGCTCAAGCTGAGTGCATTCATGCCTGCCTGTGTATGATTGCAAGCCAAGTGTGCAATGTTCAAACATGTGCAAGCCTCTTATACACACAAACATTAACTGATACATGTTATCTGTATGTGTAGACAAGAGTCTCAAGTTATGCACATGCACTTGTTTTTCTAAGACTGTGCATATACAGGGCCAAACACATAATCACAATCAAACAATCCACTAAAGAATAACAAATTATATTTTATCTTGACTATCTTTTTTTACATCAGAGCTAATTGTTCCGCTACAATGTTAACATGTATACATGTGTGCACTCACAAGCCTCCACACCTATAATGAAACAAAACAGCAAATGATAAACTGAACAATACACACACACACACACACACACACACACACACACACACACACACACACACACACACACACTCACTCACTCACTCATAATCCTTGGACTGACAAATCCAAACGATGTCCGAGTCTTCAGGGGTGTCAACCAGAACAAAGCGATCATCCGTCAGAAACTCCCTGAAGTTCTGATAGCTGACAAACACACGCAGCTTCCGGTCGTTTGGCAGAGGAAGGTACATGATGTTGGGGTCTGGCAGTGTCTCTGCTACCTTGAATTTCTGTGTATAAATGTAACATGATGGCTTCATGACCGGCAATGAACATTACTTTCTTAAACAAAGAGCTCTTTCTTCTCACCCCTGAGAAAAACTAGAATCTCATACAGTTCTGAATCAACTTTTAAACAAACAACACTTTTTTCTTTAAAAGTTCCAATTATTACGGCATGCTTACTAGCAATTGCTAGTGCAGAATCTGGCATGAGTACTATTCCTGTCTTGTGCAGAACAGTAGTAATAGATCCAATCTCAATCATGAAAGAGAGGAAGTACAGACAAGTTCGCAAATGCATCCTTAAGGAGCACCTTTTTTTACAAGAAGCCACTTTTCGGATTGTCTGGTAACAAACGACCAAGTTTGTTCCATAATTTTCTTTTACTTTCCAGTCAAATCTGTTAAAATATACAAAACTAAACCTAAGCACTAGTAAAAGCCCAATTCCTTGAACCCCAAAGCCGCAGTATGTCTTTTCTTTTTTAATCTATTTTGTCTCCTAATCAAATATTTTTAAAAATAAATTAAATACACTGTGAGCCCGATTATTTCAACCACAAGCTTCAGTGATGGTTTTTCTAGTTTATTTCAATTACTGTGTGATTTGTACAAGATGTCTCCCATGATCCCTCCCTAATGGAGGGGAAACTGGGGGGGGGGGGGGGGGAAGGGGGAGGAAGAGGGCTGAAGGGCAGGCAGGAGGCGGCAGGGGGCATCAACCTGAGGCACAAAATTAACAAACTCACCTCTAGCAAAACGACCTGTTCCACTTCCCTCATTCTGTACTAAACACATTCAAACTATGCGCTTCAACTTGCTTTCATCTGCATAACTGATGACACTTGTTGCCAAATACGTGTTCAGAGTTTCCAATCACACGTCTTTTCTTATAGCATACTTTTGACGTAGACTTCCCATTCCTCGCTTTACCGAAGATTCCCCCACCCCCCCCCCCCCCCACCCCCACCCCCAACTAAGGATTTGCAATAACAAAAATAAAGGAGGAATTCCAAAGTAAAAACATAATCAGCGGGCATGACTGTAGAACAGTCTTAAAACTAAAACATACCACACAGAAAGTATGAAGATTGCCTAAGTATCGAAATGCCAAAGATCATGGCTTAATGAAAGCTGATGAGTGACTCTACCTGAAAATATTCGGCAGAAGGCTCCGTCTGTGTGAAGGGGACATGGCTCATGTCACTGGGCTCCCAGGGCTGAGACAGAGCCTGCTGCAACAGCTTGTCTGAGCTCCGGCAGTACACACGGTTGACTGTCAGCTCCTCTGTATATGACATGAAAGTTCCAATTAAGCATGCAACTGCCACTTTCTTGTAATGAATTCCTACAGATCTGGCTTAGAGACTTATGTCATCAAACAAGTAAAACATCCTCTGAAGTAAACTGAAAGTTCAAATGAGCATGTAACTGCCACTTTGATGTAATGAAATCCTACATATCTGACTTTTAAAAAAAATTCATATTGTCAAACACATACATCATTTTTTTGTTGTCGTTTGCATAATCCTGTTCTACATATCATAGGTGTGTATAGGTGTGTATAAAGTGTGTGTGTGTGTGTGTGTGTGTGTGTGTGTGTGTGTGTGTGCGTGTGTGTGTGTGTGTGTGTGTGTGTGTTCGTATGGAGTATGTGCGAGCGTGTGCGAGTGTGTGCATGTTGTGTAAGTGTGTGCATGTTGTGTAAGTGTGTGCATGCTGTGTAAGTGTGTGCATGTTGTGTAAGTGTGTGCATGTTGTGTGAGTGTGTGCATATTGTGCGAGTGTGTGCATGTTGTGTAAGTGTGTGCATGTTGTGTAAGTGTGTGCATGTTTGTGTGAGAACTGGGCGAGAGGTGTGGAGGAGCGAGGCAGGGACCATGAGGAAACAACAATGGTGGGGTGTAAGGAGGAACAGGATCTTTCAGAACAGGGCAAGAGTGGAAAGTCCATTTCATAGTGTTCTCAGCAACTTTGTTTTAAAAGAAAATTACGTACATATGCTCTAAACGCTACAAATGTCCATTATGCACCATGAATGTCCACTGTTTTCACAAAAATCAGCATTTTACATGCTTATTTTGTTCACCGAGGTTTGATGTGCACAATACACATAACACACACAAACACACACACACACATATGCATGCGCACACACACACACACACACACACATGTACACATACATATGCATGCGCACACACACACACACACACACATGTACACATACATATACACACGTCACACACACACACACACACACACACACACACACACACTAAAAGCAAAAGCTCAACCTACCTATCAGTACTACTCCTTACCATCCTTATCAATGTCCTGGAGAGGCCAGAGCAGACAGTAGACGCAGTGCATGGTGGTAAATGGCACCATCTTGCAACTGGGCTTGTCACTGTGTCGAAGTTTCGACCCTACTTCATCCGTAATGTACCACAATGGCATCACTTCATTGGCTGGCTGCAAACATTAACAGCAGGTGTCGCATGTTACCAGATCTCATCTCAAAGTCTTCAAGTTTTACGTGTGTATCTCTACTGGGTGTGTGTGAGAATGTTTGAATCGACAGATAGGTGCACATTTTCATAAAGATGGTTGGTGTAGTTTCTGCGTATGTGATTTAAGTTTTGTTACAGGCTAGCAGACTATACAAGGCTCTTTAGGGCTGGCACCACATAACAAAGCTTCTTTTCTGGGAAAATAACAGATATACATACAAAAGATTTCCATCAATTTATACAAATCACAGCAATTATAAACATCCTTAAGGTAGATTAAAATAATCTAAGATGAGGATGCCAGCTATTTGTCATCCCCAACTTCTAAGAAATGGGTCTTTAAAAAATCCAATGATAATCACAGCAGGATAAAAAAAAAAAACAAAGAGCAAAAAAAAAACGGCCAGTAACAAAAAGACACTGCTGATGAAAACACCTAGTGTCCACTCTTTACAGTGTTTACAATATCACTACCAAGCTGCCAAATTGTAAACCCAAAAAAGCTGGCTTGCTGTCAATTTCAACAAAGGAAAAATGTGTAAAGACTCTGTACAACTTATACAACAAAGACAAGTAAAATTGGCCACAATGGCAGAAAAATAGTTGGTAATGATAAAAGATTAAAAAAAAAATTTTTTAATTTAAAAGGCAGAGTCAAAGCATGTGACAGAAAGAGAAAAGCATAGAACTTCACATCGCTACAATCATACACCACCAGTATGGCACTCTTTTTATCTTTTGGCTCTGTGTGTATGCATTAATGGTTTAAAAGTAAAGAATGTGGATGCAAGTGTTCAGTGATTAGTAAAACGACTTTTTTCAAGCAACCTGACAGAACTGATGTCCAGATTCCGATGCTTAGAGGGATTTTCCAATTTATTAAAATTCGAACTTTTTTTTTTAAATGTTCTACTCCCCACCCATTAGAGACTGTTTTTTTTACCCTTGTCTTTTGGTTTATTTATCTATCAGCAAGATTACCCCAAAAATTCTAAACCATTTAAAGTAAACTTTGTCAAAAGACAGAAGTAGACCCAAGGACATGTTTACTAAATTTTGGTGCCGATTCCTCATGCAGATCCAGAACGAACAGAGGATCCTGCACTGTTCAGCAAGATTAACATTTTTTTTTTTATACACTGAATCCATTTTAATGAAAGAGGGCGTAAAAATGGAATATTGCCTAAACACAAATCCATTACATTTTGGAGCTTATCCCTGGTGCAAGTCAAGATCAGTGTTCATGAAGATAATTACTCATTTTCCAATGAACGTGAACACTGTGAATTTTTTGTATAAGAATAAATTATTGTCTAAAAACTGATGTATCTTCATGCAATGTTTCATTTTTGTAATGATATAGGTCATGAAATTCACACTTTTCTTGCATCTCCTATCCAACAACAAGTACATGGGAAGCAACTCCTTTTGTCCATACCGACTACTACTTTCTCGAGTAAAACTGTATTCATATAACTTTAATGAAATCAACTTTTCCACCAAAACAGTCCAGTCAGGTCCTTTTTATGATCAGTAGAAATAACAGAAAGAAATGCTGCATTCTTGAAGGAAAGAGCAAAGTATCTTGGGACCCCAGAGACAAAACACTACATTAACACATGTTCGTTTCGGTAAAGCCCTGCCTATCACGGCTGCCATCACATAAAAATCTCGTCTTGTCATGATAAAAAAAATAGGCATACCATGATACATACAAATATAGTATGCCCCAAAATTTTCACGTTGATACTTCTATAACAGACAAGTTCAAGGCAGTCAAAACTATGCCATGCCAAATGTGCCAACCATTCTGCCTTGTCTATAACAATCAGCTTACAAAAGAACATTTTAAACAATGGTTTAATGCAACATGAAATACATTAAAAATACGCGCACACACACACATTCAAATAAATCTGCACAACGGATGGTTTGAGTCCATTCCAGTGGTTACATTCTCATTATTTAGTTTGCTGGACTGCAATAAAAAAAAATTTTTTTTTTTTTTTTTTTTTACCCGAGTGTGAAAAAAACCAAAAATATGTACTTTCTTGAACAAGGTCAGGTGAATGGACACACAAATCACAATAAATGGACAACAGCAAAGAAAAAAAAAAGCAGCTTAAATAATGGTGAAAAGGGATACAAGCACAGAATAATATCCAGAAGAAAGGGAGACAATTTGTACTGACAGACCCTCCCAACCACTTCTCATGCAACCCAGTTCCTGCCCCTCCTGGATCACCATGGAAAATGCTTGCTAGTGGAATAAGTCTGCAAAAGTGACGCAGTATGAATATAACTCTGCAATGCAATAGTGCTACAATTCAGGCTAAAGATTTTAAAGAAAACTTACCATGTCAGCAGTTCGGATCTTGTATGTTTGAACATACCTGAAACACAGAATCTGTCGCAACTATCTAACAAACAGCACAAAGAATACTTCGTTCCATTTTACCTATTAAAGATTAATAAGTTTTTCAAGTCAGCTGATCTTTACAACTTGATCTGAAATATCTGCATGCGTATATGAATTGTACAGGAATACTTCTGTGTTAAAGAACATTGAACAAAGTCAAGAATTACCTAACATAGTTTACATCTCATTGGCAAGCAGGGATATGCTATAACTCTGTATACCGCATGATTGAGAATAGCAAAAAGCAGTGTTTTCTTTGTTTGTTTCTTTGTCTTAAATTCAAGCAAATTCATCATTTCAACTACAAATTTTGCTGAAGCACCACTGAATATTACAAAATGGCACCTGAACCAGAAGTCAATGTAATCTATTTCAGTTATACTGTCCGCATACAAAACTTCAAAATTGTCCAAAGAGTTAAAGAATCAACTGCCTGACTAACAAAGACGATGGAGGCATTCATGACACTGCCTACGGCTACAATCCCAAAATATCAGACAAACCATCAATCATCACGGTGCAGTGATTTATGTCATGGATTCCTGGCTGGGATGTCAGAGCCATTTATGTTTGTGAGATTTTTCAGCCCATAATCAGCTTCTACCAAGAGCTGAGTTTGTTATGGGCTCAAATGGGAAGACTGGAACCTAACAGTCAAGTTTCAATCGTTTAACGGATGCATCTGGAAGTATTACTCAAATTTCCTGACCAACACTGCAGGTGTCTGCATCTCTCAAGCCTTGATGATGCTGGGGTATTTCATGAAAGTGAACTCACACTACAGCCCTGTCATGCAGTCTCAGACCAACATGGAATTCCATGGCATCATCTTTATCATCATCATTACATAAAAAAGTCTCATTTTCTGAGGCTCTTAATGCCCTGCCCTCATGATGATCTCATTTTTAATTTCCTCTCCACGTTTGTACCCAAGGTCAGTTTGGGTCTAGCTTGCCAGCATTGGCAAGTTAACAGGAAGTGCCATTAACTGATGTGGTGGCACCCTTCACAAGGAATACTGCTGGCTCCGTGACTATGCAATTAATATTGATAGGGGTCTTAGTAGGTTGTGTCTTGCGTTTGTTGGATCAGAACATGCACCACTAAACCCTACCAAAGTGAACTTTAAAATTGTTTATAACGCTCCACCAAAAAATGCAGACAAACGAATCACAAGACAGAACATGATGCGTTTCGACCTCTTAGGTCTTAAGGCATGATACACAACACTCAGGACAACAAACACCCATCTTGCACCAAAACAGATGAAGGTAAGTGATTGTTCGCTCATTGTCCCGAGTGTTGTGCATCTTGCCTGAAGAGGACCTAAGAGGTCAAAATGCGTCATGTTTTGTCTTGCAATTCGTTTATCTACATTTTTCGGCGGGGCCTTATGAATAATTTTTTTAATTTGTTTAGATTTCCGCCTGCTGTCGCCTCACTTTGCAACTAGATCTTACCAAAGTGACTGAGCAGCAGTGACTTGACATTGTACTTTGCAGGTGCCACGACTGTGATAGGGACAAGCTTGGGTATGACTGTGGATCTGGAGCCAAAATAAGCGGCATGCTGGTAGTGGCTTTGGAGTGAGATAGCACAATAACAACAACAATAAAAGTATTAGACAAACCTGGTCATTTGACATAAAAGCATCTATTCAGATGTATCAACAGCCTAGACAACACAAAATTTGTTCCATTCATTCCACACATTGCAACCGTCTTAAAAATTACACAGTTCACAATGGTTTTAAACAGCATGAAACCTGCACTTACTTCCACATGTGACGCATCACCAGGTCCACAGACTGCTCCACATCCAGATTGTCATAGTCTATGGTCATCAGCTGACACATCCGTTGCAGCAAGCTGGGAAACTGCAGAAGATGCTGCCGAGCGTACTTGAGCTCAAACGTCCAGGCATGGTCCACCAGGAAAATACTGTGAGAATGGAATACAAGGTGTCACTCAAGTCATGAATTAATATGCTCTCATTTGGATTTAGAAAGTGAATGATAAGATTCTCTGCAATTTTTTTTTTTTCTTCTAAATGATGGGTTATCATGAATTAATGCAGATACAATTCACAGATACCAATGTGCGCAAAGATGGTCAACATATGGGATATCATGTAGTGCAGAAACAATACAACGATGGCCCTTTTCTTTCTTCAGTGTCTTTCTTTTTCTTATGAACTGATTACTGAATAAGTATAATCCTATGCCAGAGACATATTCGCTCATCTGTGAAAATGATCAAAGCTTCGTACATCAGGCAGGGCACTTGAAAACATGCAGTATCATATTGAGTAAATAAAAGACAGCTGCATGTGTAAGTGTAAGCAAGTATGATACAACCATATGGCCTTCATAGGAAAACTAACTTTTATGGTTCTAATATACAGTGTGGGCTTAACAATGGATTAGTAGTTGAACAGTTTTCCTATATACACTCATAAAACACTAATTATAGACTTATCAAGAACATTAAATGATACATGCATGTCACTTGCTTAGGGAAAGTGCTTGGGGACGGTCTGGTATGTAACACAGGGCCCATTTACTGTGTGATTTTTTACCAAGCCTGGCCAGATGTTCGCTCCAACAATTGTTTTTGCATCGACTTTTTCAGTGCCACACCAAGCCAAGCCATGGCCCTACTTCTGAGGAGAGCCAAGGCGGGCCGAACATAGTCACATTCCATTCCCACATAGCTGGGGTATTGGAGAAAAAAAAAACAGAAAAAACAGCAGGAGGAACAGCTATGAGTTTCTGGACAGAGGACTAAACAAAACCCCCTATTTCACTTTTTAAAGCATGACCAGACAAGGCTATTCAAGAAAAGCCAGACTCCCGAACAAGAAATACTGCATCAATGCACCCTGGGAAGATCTTTACTGATCAGCTTGGCATAGAAAAAAGTGAAAGACAGCTGTGAGAAAAAATGTACCACACGCTATTAGCTGAGAAGATGACACTGAAAAACCTCCACTTGCCAACAAAAGTTCAACATCACATGAATGAGAAATGTTTGACTTTCATTCATACTTTGCTGCATCAGTGACCAAAACCACTGTAATCTTCACTCCCCCTCCCCCATCCCCCCACCTTTTTAAACGGCCATGCTCTCAGTCTGACAGCCATAGTAAGTTGATCTCTGGAAGCTACCATCTCGCATTCCAGTAATAACTTCAAGGGATCCAGCTTACAGTCGCCTGGCTCCAGCTATTGCCACATAAAATATGCAAAGCAGCTAGCCAGCCACGCTGTGGTATATCATGCTGGCCCCAAGCTAACTGTACATTTGACCAGTCGTAACCATGCTGTGCTGGCCCCAAACTAATTGTAACTTGTAAAGCTTGACCAGTGGTATATCATACCGCACTGGCCCCAAGCTAACTGTAAGCGTGGCAGACAAACATAATAAAACAGCTCTTTCCAGGACATGTGATCAATGCCATAAACTAAAGTGTTAGTTGAATTTAATACGCTGCACTAGGTTGTGACTAAATGTTCCACTTTAAAATAACAACAACAGAAGAGGTGAAGGGCAGAATGCTGGACCATGACTGTCTGCAGGTAAAAGTAGGTCACTGACAGAGTGTTAGATTTTGTGAACTTACTTGCAAATTCTGAACAAGTTTTTTTAGTCCTAAATATATATAATCATTAACATGCACACACATGTGAGCAGAAATACCATACATGCAGCATGCTCCCAAGCACACACACACACACACACACACACACACACACACTTACACACACACATTCAGAATAGATGGCAATTATAAAAGCAACATGTGCAGTATTCTGAAAAGCAGGACTTCTTTACAATTCTTTTTGTTTGTTTTTTTTTCAAATATTTAGACAATGAATAAAAATGTAAAAAGCTGAATATTCAATGACCATTTGCTACATAATTATATTGCAAGGAATACAACCCGTTTTGATTTTTTTTCTCTTAAAACATATAAGTCAACGGTCGAGCATAATCCATTTGACCATCATCTTAAATTAAACATTTCCATTCTCATACATGAAACTAGTGAAGGTTGCTCAACTTGGTTACCCACCTGGTGGAATCCATTGCTTTCATGCCTTTACTGTTGTGCACAACCATTCTGTACTGCGTGGGCTGGTCTTCCACTTCTTCCTGCATCTCCATCACAAACTGACCAATGTCGTATGTCTGCAACATGATTAAAAAAAAAGAAAGCAACATATCAGAAAAAAAGACCTGCAGCTTTACTTTTGTTTGAACAATTTGAACAATTTTGGATGTATGTGTCTCTGTGCTTGCAATTGTAACCAGGAGAGGGAACGTGTGAGTGAGTGAGTGAGTGAGCGAATGAGCAAAGAGTGAACAGTGCGCATGCTTATGAGTGAGTGCATGTTGTGTGTGTGTGTGTGTGTGTGTGTGTGTGTGTGTGTGTGTGTGTGTGTGAATGCTTATCTATTTATAGGATAGCTAATATACTACGCACAAAAAGTTAAGGATCGGTATGTGAAAACAGGTGCGTAATAAACTCAGTTCACTACTGTTATTTATTTCTTAGTCCAGCCAAATTGTCATGAATTCTTGTTCAGCTGTAAGTGGGCGATGTTGTGTTAGTGCGAAAATTGCACGGGATTCTCTACTACTGAGCTGGGCCGCAAACGGAAAAGCGGAAACTTGCGAAAAATGACCTTGTTTTGGACCGTTCTGCCTGAACACATTGCACTTGCCAGATGGAAAAACCATTATGCACGTGCAAGCACTGCTGTTTATGTGTGAGATGCTGTCGCTCGCTTGGCTATATAAGAAGACATTCCACCAGTAGTAGGCCTGATCTGACAATGCCTCCACGACGAAAATTAAGCGAGTTGGATAGGGGACGAGCTGTTGCATGGTTCCAAGATGGTGTTCCCAAGCAAGAAGTGGCCAGGCGACTTCATGTGTCCATCTCGGTCATTGTCCGATTGATTCAACGCTTCACAGCCACTGGGATTGTCCATGAAAGACGCAGATCTGGTCGACCGAAGAAGACAACCCCACGTGACGATCGTCTCATTGAACGACAAGCCCTGCAGACAAGAACAGCCTCTTCCAGCATAATTCAAAGGCAGTTCAGGGTGGCTACTAACATCAACATCAGCCAGCAGACCATACAGAACCGTCTACATGGGTTTAATCTCCGTTCTCGTCGCCCAGCAGTACGGCCACGCTTAACTCCAGCCCATAGGGCAGCACGCCGCGCCTTCTGCGCACGTCACGTGAGGTGGACACGTCAGCAATGGTCCCAGGTCCTGTTCAGTGATGAATCACGCTTCACCCTTCACCACAACGACGGCCGACTGAGGGTCTGGAGGCGCCCAGGGCAACGCTTTACTGACGCCACTGTCCAAGAAAAGGTGGCCTTTGGTGGAGGTTCTGTAATGGTCTGGGGGGCCTTCAGCCTTCACCACAGAACACCCTTGTATCATGTACAGGGTAACCTGACTGGCATCCAATACCGGGATGAGATCCTTCGACCGCTGGCTGTGCCTACACTGCAGCAGATGGGACCGAGGGCTGTCTACCAGGATGACAATGCTCGCCCCCACAGGGCAAGGGTGGTCAACGACTTCCTGCAGCAGTCTGGAGTCAACAGAATGGAGTGGCCAGCATGCAGTCCCGATCTCAACCCGATTGAGAACCTCTGGGATGAGCTGGATCGCAAAGTGAGGAGCCACCCCCCTCCCAGGGATGCCCAACACCTCTACCAGATGCTGCAGGCTGAGTGGCAGGCGCTTCCACAGAGGATCTTCACCAACCTGGTCAACTCGATGAGGACTCGCTGCGTCGAGTGCCAGAACAGCCATGGTGGTTACACGCATTACTGAGCTTTTGGGAGCATCAGTATGCCCTGTCTTGTGATTTCAATGACTTTGGGAAATCAAATTTGGATACGTACCCACTTTAATCAAATGTACACACCAAACGATTGCTCGAGATTGAAGGCAATTGTGTATCGTTATCACTAAAGAATGGAATTAAATGTTGGCCAAACTTCAACGCATTGACTTTCTTATTTTGACAGTTATGAATGTTTGTGAAAGTGATCCTTAACTTTTTGTGCGTAGCTTATATGTAAAGGGCTCCTCACAACCCATAGGAGGCACATGATTCATACACTAAAACATCATTTCACTCTCAAAAATTGTATGCATTTCGTGAGTAGACTTTCCCTCAAAAATAAATCCTGAGGTAGGGTACACTCTCAAAATTCCTAAAAACACATATTTGCTTCCGAGTCACAGGTCATTCAAACAACAGGAAGTTAACAATTTTCAAAATCATCCGTTCTCAAAAAAAACAAAATTGAATGGTCTAAGAGTTTACAACATTTAACTCTGAATACTGATACCACTGACTGTAAGTTTGGTCAAAAAGTAGTTTTCTGTGAAAGTACTAACAGTCCTCAACTACTATAAGTATTTGACCCCAGTCATGCAAACATCTGAGTCAGATGAATGGAAAACTGATCAATACTATTACAATACTACAGTAATATGCCAATGTTTCATTAAGAAAGTCAAGGTAAAATACATGATCATAAGTATTGAATAATTTTCTTTATCACTTTTGTCTCTCTTGGTTGTCTGAAATTGGATTTTGAATATAAATCCGCTGTAGATCTAGCTTAAAGCTAATCATATTTTCACACACCCCTGGACAATAGCCACTGTCACATTTGTATTTTGTTTAACTTCTGTGTTTTCTGTCAAATTCTTCTGTTACTGAATGCTAAATACAGTCATATATTTTCATCATTTCAGTGAGCAGTTAAGAAAAAATAACCAGTTACCTTGTTTTATGTCAATTACTTTTTTGAATGCTGAATACAGTCCTAGACTTTCATTGTTTCAGTGAGCAGTTAAAAAAAAACAAAAAAAACGTAACTTTGTTTTATATCAATTACTTTTTTATCATTGTTTCATTGCACTGCATATCTATGTTTTCGCTGTTATTGTTGGAACTGAAGAAATCACTCTCTAAGATCTGAAAGTAAAGGTTTATCCTTAAATATCTGACAGTGGGTGAAGGCACCCTTATTGCAACATGTGAAGGAATCCAAACATAAACCTCAAAGTATTACTTTACTTCTGTATGTTGTGCATGAATCTATCCTGTGGGGTCTGTATTTCACATAACTGTTTTGTGTTTCATGTATACATCTCTGCACTTTTGTCCATGTGCACATACACATCATTCACACAGCTGAAGAAATACAGAGAGACAGACAGAGAGAGACACAGAGAGAGAGAGAAAAAGTGTGTGTGTGTGTGTGTGTGTGTGTGTGCGCGCGCGTTCATGTGTGTGTGTGCGCGTTCATGTGTGTGTGTGTGTGTGTGCGTGCATGTGTGCGTATGTGTGTGTGTGTGTTGACTGGATGTGTATATGTATGTGTGTGTCTCCCTCTCTGTCTGTCCGTCCATCTGTTTGCATGTTTGTGAGAAGACAGACTGACAGACAAAGAGACTGAAAGATTCAGAGACAGCAAGAATGGGCAGGCGCTTGCAAGGGGATTAGAAATAGATATCTCTCATTCCCATCCTAAAAATACATTGTTTTGATTCTTTTTCTGAAAGAGGCAACCATTCAGTTAACTCAATGAAAGAACAGACCTCAATCGAATATAAAGATAAGGACAAAAGTGCCCCACTTCATTTGAATGAATTTCCTTTCTTACTTTCATCCCATCACTAGAAGTACACAACTATCAATACCAATGTATGTAGAGTGGATGCTCATTTTGGTACAGGATGCAGCAGCAATGTTTCAAGTCATAATCAAACAAGCATTTTATATGTGCCAGAAGGAAGAAAGGAAATCTTTCCAGTGACACACAAGTCAATTTATTCCTGAATTATTAATTCCCTGTAACAGAACACATAACCAACAACTGAACAATAAGACAACGAAAGGATAGCCCTTTTTTTTCTGCTAACTCTTACTGTTACATGAAGGCAACCTCTTTCCACCAATTATCTACTTTCATAATACATGCAATTTATTATCATTTATAACATGTATATGTACTGCTGGCTCCTTTTTCGCAAGTAGCACAAATGTGCAAGCTTTCTAATGTGTGCTAAACTTATACATGTTCATTTTTTTCTATTCTGCATCTTCATCCCCCTCCCAATCTTTTCTCAGTCTCATACTCTCTTCTTACATTTGGGCTATGCTTTAAACCACCATTTCCTTACTTTAAATATTCACTCATTTTCAAACATGATTTCCCCGTTTTCTTTCTGTCAAAGATAAAGTAAACTATAAACACCCTGAATATTCTACCAGTCCTAAAGAAACACACTGACATATCTGAAATATCTTGGCTTGATATTTGATCGAAAATCTCTCACTTTCAAAGAGAAGTTATGTAAAGTTATTATTGGGGAAAGGAGACCCAAGTGACAAACGTGCTGATCGGCCCCAATTTCCTGGGGTCGGCTGTTTCTGTCTCTGTTAAGTTCTCGCTAGCTTTCATAACAGGTCAAAAAGGAAACCATTCGGCTGAAGGAAAGTAAAACAGTTCTGTTGTTATTACTTCACGTACATAATCACAAATTCACGCACATCTTCAGTTATTTTTTGGTACACTGATTTCCACAGATGTTCTGGCACTCCCGACGACAAGAACTGCGGCTTGTAAAGTTCAATGAATTCTTCTTCTGTTGAGCCGAGTTCAGCACTGTCAGTGTTTGTCCCATTTTGTTCCTCTGCCATGATGTCAACAAGAAAAACTGGCCCAAGGCTTCACTCAGACAACTCGGCGGAGCTTTCTGGAGACCGTCAGGAAATGTATGAAAAACGTGCTCTCTGATACAGACGTCGACTTCCGGCATCGGAAGTAGTATTCTACACGCATATGACGTAAGACTGCCGTCCAATCGGTGATCTTATCCAAAGGACGAGAATGGATCGGGAGGGGGGGGGGGGGGGGGGGGGGGGGGAGGGGGAGAATGAAGACTCTCAGCCCTTCTCAGACAACGGTTAATGACATTGCTCATATTGAAAATTATACTTATTGTTTTCGGGAAAAAGCTAAATCAGCGACTGGGATACTTAAAACTTTTCTTCCCAACTGTATGCATAGAGAATGAGGACGGGGTACTGGAGTAGGACGGAAGGGGAGGGGGGAAAGCATAATTATGTAATGACAGATGAGGGTCCAGTTATCACAAAGATGGAGAAAACCTCTTAAATCAGTCCTGGTTTAAACTCGTTACCATATATGACGGACTTTTCTGTACGGATGGATGCAAAGAGAAGAGACAGACGCTTAAATGATTTATCAGTTTCAGTTGAATTCAGTGATGAATTTCACACTTGAATTTCAGTGATGAATTTTTAGACGCACTGCACTAGACAAAGTGAAAGCCATTCCGCTTTCAACTTTCTCTGACTAGACTTGATGACAAACAGGATTAGGAAGTATAATCGGTATGCTATCAGTACTCCTATTAAGTCCTAGCTTACATATAAGAGTCTCTAAGTCAATTCTGTGTGTTTGCGGTTTCATTTACGTGAACACCACTAGGACCTTGTATATCCCAGATTATTGAGGAGAAACAGGTGGGCGTGGCAAAGGAAAACCTCAAGATCAGAGAGAAAAGACAGGTCACATACAGACTAACAGACAGGGACTATGGTTAACAGAAATGAAATGGTGGGCAAGGACTGTCGCACACCTTATTTGCATGCACTCGGTCACAAACACGGCCATGTTCACTCCATACGCTCGCATCCACTCCATTCATTCAAAGGAGAGACTAGGGAAACTAAGATTCCAGTTTTTGTGTACTCCCTTTACCAAAACAGAACGAAGGAATATCGAAATAATAATCAAAATCAAACGAGAATACAATGCACGTTTTCCTGACCAAATTTCCTGCCCATTTCCCACATAACCATTACCAACTATTTTCCTCTTTCTTTCTTTCTTGCATGGACATCACGTAAAACACTCCATTTCCCTTTTTTTCCATTCACGAAGTAAATGGTTGACATGGGAGTTTTTCTTCTTTTACAAAAGGATCCACCAGCGGGACTCAAGACCGCAGGAGGTAGGCTTTAGACCAATGGTTGGACGCTGAGGTCTTCTGGAGAGAAACCCCAAGTCCTACCATTTGGTTTGGAAAATGTAATTTCAACTTATTTTATTCTTAAGACATTATAAAACGAAACATGGTAACACATCATACTCACGAATTCGTTTCCGTTCCCAGCACACTCCTACCTACAGTTGGAGATACAAAGTGAAATCTTTACAAAAAAAAAGTTAGTCTCAAGAAACGATTTGTGTGTTTTGTTGTTTTTTGGGTTGTTGTTTTTTTTAACCATTATGCCTGTTCACAAAATGCTTCTTATTACATTTGCTTTTTTTTTATTAATCACATCAATGTTCGTGAATCAGCTATTTGTATTTACTTACAGGCCTAAATAATTTCGCTTCTCTCTTAATTTATCTATTTTTCTCCAACTGGCAACTTAAACGCTATACAAAATCCCTAGCAGACTTCTGTCAGTAGCCTATATCAATGGCCACTTACCGGTCATCAGGAAAACGCAAGTTTTCCTCTTCAAGCCCAAGGTAGGAAAATACTAGTCAACCCGAGTTGACTTCTTGATCAAAGTCAAGATGCCACTTAACCTCCTATACCACAGTTTGTCATCTTGTGGTCTGCCATCAAAATTGGGAACACACCCGTTCTACAAACAAGTGTGCTTCTCTTACCCATCACGTGCCGCAGCGTCCAACTGAATCAACAATAAGGAAAGGTCTGGAATTTAAGCACTAATCACATATGGTCTATCAAAACGAAAACAGCCATGCTTTTAAATTATCCTGTGGCCACACGTCAATATTTCACAATCTTTCTTTTCCAAAATATCCACCTGTACTCCTCAAAATGAAAATTCACTTAGGCCCTACGTTTCATATTCAGTCCATTCACACGACATTTTCATGTCATGACAATACACACAGCATCTATTGTCATGACAAGGGCAAAAGAGAAAGCAAAGAGAGATATGGTAATAATGGAGCTGAAGAAAGTAGAAATAGGAAGAAACGCAAGGGAGATTGACAGCAGAAGGTCTTCAGAGAAGAACCACCCACCTATCCACCCTTCTCTCAGGCAAGTGTTTCGGCTCTGAACTGCTTAAATTCTCAGGGGGGGCCGAGCCGCATCCAGATCATGACTCCCAGATGCCCACCTACTGCCAACTTTGTTTCCCCTGGTGCTGTCGGGATTCGAACCCGCAACTTGTGGATGGGTGGGCGTCTTAGGCGTACCTTTTCAGACGGCTGTCTTACTCAGCTGTTCTTGACCAGGTTTTGTGGCCTACTGCCACGTAGAATTGCGTTGCTGGAACTTTTGGTGGCGCAGCGCTTCCCCCGGCAGTGCTAACCCCATGTGTGATCTCCTAGAGTACTTGGTTGTACCTCCATGTGTACCTTCCCTGTCTTAGCACTGCTTTGCATGACCTCAGGATATGTTCCACCGTTTGTTTGCTATGACAGAGTGGACACGTAGAATCATCTAATTTTCCCACATTAATTTGACCAAGTTGAGTTCGAGGGCAGGGGGTAATTTACAGATCTAAGAATGAAGCTGACTCTGAGAAGTCCTGTGTGCCATATGTCATTCCAGTGAGACTCCTTTGGAGTGCGTTTTCCCACGTTGTCCATTGTCCTTGGCCCTGCTGGGCTGCCTTCTGGATTCTCTTGGCGCCGTTTTCTTTCTTCAGTTCCTTTGGTACCATGTCTCCCTCTGCTTTCCCGTTTGCTTTTGAACACTATTTCATTTCTGTTGATCCCAGCCCCTGTCTGTTGGTCTGGGGGTGACCAAAACTGAATGGTGGTCAAAGGCCAAAGGAAAAGCCAAAAGAGACATGATGATTCAGGAGATGAGAAAAGAAAAAGACCAAAAAAGACTCCAAAAAGCAGTCCAGCAGAGCCAGCAAGGGCAATGGACAACGTGGGAGAATGCACTCCAAAGAAGTCTCACTTGGAATGACATTTGGCACATGGCCCCTCTCAGGATCAGCTTCATTCTCAGATCTGCATATGACCTTCTGCCCTCAAATGCAAACCTGGTGAAGTGGGGGAAAACAGACGATCCTGCATGCCCCCTCTGCCATGAAAAACAAACAGTGGAGCATGTCCTAAGCTCATGTAAAGTAGCCCTGGCTCAAGGAAGGTACACATGGAGGCACAACCAAGTGCTCAAAGAAATTGTACAAGTAGTCTGGGCTAGTACCAACACCACAAAAGGGAAAATCAGGACTCCAAAAGCACCCGCAACATTCTTCATGGCAGGAGGCAACAAATCATGGCCAAGAACAACAGTGCCACTCGAAACATGCAGGCAGAGTCTGCTGGACGGGGCAGATGACTGGGAGTGCACTGCAGACCTCCCAGAATGGAAGAGTCACCCAGAGATCATCAGCAAGAGTGGCATGAGACCAGACATAGTAGTCCACTCTAAGTCAACCAAGCAGCTGATCATGATCGAGCTCACGGTGCCATATGAGAACAGAATGGAGGCAGCTCAAATCTACAAGACTGAAAAGTATGCTGATCTGGCAAACAGCCTGAGGAGAGAAGGCTATCAGGTCAAAGTCCTCACTGCAGAAATTGGAGCTAGGGGGTTTGTAGGAACGTCTGCATACAGCCTCATGAAACAGCTCTCAGTTGCAGGGAAGGAAAAACCAGAGCCCTGAAAGCAATGGCAGAAGCGGCAGAGAGGTGTTCAAGCTGGATCTGGTCAAGGAGGAACAAAAGTGAACTTCATAAGGCTTAATTTCCCTACAAATATCAGGTGTCCCTGTGGCTCAGTGGTTAAAGCGCGAGTCATTAAGTGGAAAATGAGCATGTCCAGAGGGTCATGGGTTCGAATCCCAGCCATGGCTCGTCCCAAGATGGGAAAAAAGGGGCAGCAGAGGGACATCCGGAGTCATGAACCGGGTGTGGCCCAACCCCCTAGAGTGTCAGGAGATAAGGGCCGAAACACTTGCTTGAAGGGGGCTTCTCTTCTGAGGACTCTCTGCTGCCACGCTCTCCACGAGTTTCTTTCTACTGATGCATGGGTAAACCATTGACTTCCGGGAATAGGCCGGAGGACGTCCGGGAAAGACCGGAGGACACTGGGAAAGACCAGAACCAAGGGCTCTGTGGGCTGGCTCCCCACTTTGCCTTAAACATGTGGCTACTAAAAATAAAAGGAAAAGATGCTCCCAGGATTCACCGAAAGGGGGAGAGAATGATGAATCCATCGGTGCTCAACCAATCATGACTGCAAATCCCAAACGGACTATGAACATGGACCAAATGGAATATCCATGTGTCTGTGGAAAGCGTTTCGCTACCACCCGTGGCATGAAGATCCACAGAACAAAGATGGGATGTGTGAAGACTCATCTGAATGAGCAGCAGCGCACTGCATCAGCAGATAAGACGTCGGAAGACCAAGGCCAGGATTTAAACCACAGTGCCAAGGACATCCACGCTGTTGGTTCGGATGAGGAATTTGCACAGGCCCTCGATGCCAGGCGCCTGAAACTCAACCTGCCACGAGCAAACGAAACTGAAGATTGGGAGAAACTGGATGCAAAAATCGTCCAAAGACTCGATGCACTGATAGGGAAAAGCACCCTGGAACACAAACTAGCCACATATGGGGACATTGTGTATGCCACATGTAGAGACGCCTATGGAGCAAAACTACCCAAAGAGAAAACACCTCCAATGAAATCCAGACGCCAAGAAAAGATGGATAAGATCAGGGTCCAAAAGAAAAACCTCAAGATGCAAATGAAGACCGCACTGCCAGCTGAAAAACAAGGCTTGGAAAAACTGTGGAAAGACCTGAAAGAAAAACAGTGCCCTCAGCAAAGCGGAATCTGCGAGGAAGAGGAAGAGCAAAAAGAAGAAGACACAAGAGCGCTTCTTCAGAGACCCCTTCCAGTTTGCCAGAACACTGTTTGAGCAGCCAAAATCTGGGACCCTAAGTGTGGACAAAGGAGTTCTTGAGCAGCATCTGAGGAAAACATACTCTGACCCACAGAGCAAAGCACCACTCGACATTCAAGGTCTGGTGTGGCCAACCAACCCTGAGGAACAGTTCAATGGCAAGCCTCCAACGTTGGCGGAAATCAAGAAGGTGGTCGACAAAGCCAGAGCCAAATCATCACCAGGGCCAAACGGAATACCTTACCAGCTTTACAAGAAATGTCCCAAGGTGCTGGAGTGGCTCCACAGGCTGCTGCGATCGGCTTGGAGAAACCAGAAGATCAGCGGCCAGTGGATGACGGCAGATGGTGTGTACATCCCCAAAGAGCAAAACTCAAGTGACATTAGCCAGTTCAGGCCAATATCACTACTGAACGTCGAAGGGAAAATCTTCTTCTCTGTCATGGCAGCAAGGCTGACCAAAGTACCTGATGGAAAACAAGTACTTGGATGTGTCAGTCCAGAAAGGTGGCATCCCAGGCGTGGCGGGCTGTGTAGAACACGCCACAATGATCTGGGACGCAATCCAAAAAGCAAAGACAGAAAAGAGAGACCTGGACGTAGTGTGGCTTGATCTGGCAAACGCATATGGATCTGTGCCCCATGAGATGATACAGTTGGCTCTTGAGATGTACCATGTGCCAAAGAACATCCGCGACATGCTCAAGAAGTACTTCAATGGCTTCTCAATGCGGTTCTCTACCAAGGAGTACACAACAGACTGGATCAACTTGGAAGTGGGTATTGCAATGGGCTGTGCAATTTCCCCAATACTGTTCGTGCTGGCAATGGAACTCATCTTGAAAGCAGCAACAAACAACGCGAGACAAACAGACCTTGGCGATGGATACAAGATGCCTCCTCTCAAGACCTTCATGGATGACACTACAGTGATTTCATCCAGAGAAGACGAGACACGTCATGTGCTGGAGAGGCTGGACGACATAGTTGCCTCATCCAGAATGAAGTTCAAGCCAAAGAAATCACGGAGTCTCTCACTGAGGAAAGGAAAAGTGGCCGGATCTGTGGTCTTCAGTGTTGCCAACCAGGCCATTCCAACAGTCACAGAAGAACCAGTCAAGAGCCTTGGAAGATGGTATGATGATACGCTGAAAGACACACAAAGAGCAAAAGAAACCAAGCAGATGGCGGAGGAAGGCTTGGAGACCATTGACCAGTGTGGGCTCCCTGGCAAATACAAGGTCTGGTGTCTGCAGTTCATGCTGATACCAAAGCTGCTATGGCCTCTGATGATATACGACATCTGCACCAGCATAGTGGAGGCAATGGAAGCCAAAATCAACAAGTTCACAAGGAAATGGCTTGGTGTCCCACCCTGTCTGACTGACATAGCGCTGTACTGTCGCCAAGCAAAGCTGAAACTACCCCTGAAATCCATCCTGGAGGAATACAAAGCAGGGAAGATCAGACTTCAAAGCATGCTGGAGGACTCAGGAGACAAGGTGGTAGAAGCAATTAAGCCCCAGCTGAAGACAGGCAGAAAATGGAAAGTTCAAGAGGCGATGGATTCTGCAAAAGAAAGTCTCAAGATCAGAGAAATAACAGGACACACACAGACCAACAGACAGGGACTGGGGGTGACCAAAACTGAATGGTGGTCAAAGGCCAAAGGAAAAGCCAAAAGAGACATGATGATTCAGGAGATGAGAAAAGAAGAAGACCAAAAAAGACTCCAAAAAGCAGTCCAGCAGAGCCAGCAAGGGCAATGGACAACGTGGGAGAATGCACTCCAAAGAAGTCTCACTTGGAATGACATTTGGCACATGGCCCCTCTCAGGATCAGCTTCATTCTCAGATCTGCATATGACCTTCTGCCCTCAAATGCAAACCTGGTGAAGTGGGGGAAAACAGACGATCCTGCATGCCCCCTCTGCCATGAAAAACAAACAGTGGAGCATGTCCTAAGCTCATGTAAAGTAGCCCTGGCTCAAGGAAGGTACACATGGAGGCACAACCAAGTGCTCAAAGAAATTGTACAAGTAGTCTGGGCTAGTACCAACACCACAAAAGGGAAAATCAGGACTCCAAAAGCACCCGCAACATTCTTCACGGCAGGAGGCAACAAATCATGGCCAAGAACAACAGTGCCACTCGAAACATGCAGGCAGAGTCTGCTGGACGGGGCAGATGACTGGGAGTGCACTGCAGACCTCCCAGAATGGAAGAGTCACCCAGAGATCATCAGCAAGAGTGGCATGAGACCAGACATAGTAGTCCACTCTAAGTCAACCAAGCAGCTGATCATGATCGAGCTCACGGTGCCATATGAGAACAGAATGGAGGCAGCTCAAATCTACAAGACTGAAAAGTATGCTGATCTGGCAAACAGCCTGAGGAGAGAAGGCTATCAGGTCAAAGTCCTCACTGCAGAAATTGGAGCTAGGGGGTTTGTAGGAACGTTTGCATACAGCCTCATGAAACAGCTCTCAGTTGCAGGGAAGGAAAAAACCAGAGCCCTGAAAGCAATGGCAGAAGCGGCAGAGAGGTGTTCAAGCTGGATCTGGTCAAGGAGGAACAAAAGTGAACTTCATAAGGCTTAATTTCCCTACAAATATCAGGTGTCCCTGTGGCTCAGTGGTTAAAGCGCGAGTCATTAAGTGGAAAATGAGCATGTCCAGAGGGTCATGGGTTCGAATCCCAGCCATGGCTCGTCCCAAGATGGGAAAAAAAGGGGCAGCAGAGGGACATCCGGAGTCATGAACCGGGTGTGGCCCAACCCCCCTAGAGTGTCAGGAGATAAGGGCCGAAACACTTGCTTGAAGGGGGCTTCTCTTCTGAGGACTCTCTGCTGCCACGCTCTCCACGAGTTTCTTTCTACTGGTCTGTGTGTGGACTGTTATTTCCCTAATCTTGAGATTTTCGTTTGCCACGCCCACTGCCTCCTGAAATTCTCATTTTCTGCCAGTCTTTAGCTTGGGTCGGACTGATCTCACAACTTTGTCTTCGGAGTCCTCAAGCATGGTTAGTAGCCTTGCTTCACCCACTCTGTATCTTTCTTTGAGGACTGATTTTAGAGGAAACTTCAGCTTTGGTAGGCAGCAGCAGAGTGCAACGTAAGCGAGACCAAGGGGGACACCCAGCCATTTCCTGGTATATTTGTTGATTTTGGCCTCCAATGATTCCACTGTGCTAGTGCCAATATCGTATATCAGTATAGGCCACAGAAGCTTCGGGATCAGCATGAACTGCAAACACTAGATGTTGTATTTGCCAAGGAGTCCACTCTGGTCAATAACCTGCAAGCTTTCTTGTTTCCACCCTCCTCTTTATGTCTTTTAAAGAGTTATCATACTATATCCCATGGGGGGCCGGAATAGCTCAGTTGGTAGAGCGCCGGACTCGTGATCCTGGGGTTGCGGGTTCGAATTTCGGTACAGGGGGATTTTTCCCTCGGAGTTAACATTGGTACTGACTCCATTCCCCATACAGTTGTTCGAATGAGACTATAAACCGCGGTTCCGTGTGTGAACGCACGCACAACATCTTGCACACACGTAAAATCCTATCACCAACTTTCGGAAGAGAAGGCCAGTTTGGCCGTTGGTATGGATGACACGTTACACATAGCATGCACCTTCCCCGAAGATGTCTATACAGGCAGTGTCCGCAGGAGTATCAGCCTGCGTACGCAGAAAGAAAGAATATCCCATGGCTCATGACTGGTTCTTTTGTTGCAATTGGAATGGGTTGGTTGGCTACAGCAAGCTTGACTGTTTTTGCTATTTTTCCTTTCTGCAGGGAGAGGCTTCGTGATTTCTTTGGCTTGAAATTCATCCTGGATGAAGCTGCTGCTTCAGTATTTTGTATGTTTCACCTTCCTTGATAGACAGCACTGTTGCATCATTCATGAAGGCCGCTAGAGCGGGCATTTGGAGAGATCTGCCGAACCTGTATAATTCATGGCAGCTTTCAAGACGACCTCTATTGCCAACACTTACAGCACTGGAGAAACTGCACAGCCCATCGCTATGCCAGTTTCCAGATTGATCCAATTTCTTGGGTATTCTTTTGTGGAGAACCTATTTGAGAAGCCATGGAAGTACTTCCTCAGCATTTCTCTGATGTTCTTTGGGACATGATACCCCTCGAGGGCCAGTTAAATCATCTTGTGTGGAACTGATCCATATGCCATATCGAGCTATGCTATGTCAAGGTCCCGTTTCTCTGCTCTAGCTCTTTGGATTACTTCCTAAATCATAGTGGCATATTCTACACAGCCAGTGACGCCTGGGATGCCTCCTTTCTGGACTGTCAAATCCAGGTACTCATTTTCTGTCAGGTATTTAGTCAGTCTGGCTGCCACGACAGAGAAGATTTTTCGCTCAACGTTCAAAAGTGATACCAGTCAGAACTGGTCGATATCACTGAGTTTTGCTCTTTGGGAATGTACCCTCCATCAACTATCATCCATTAGTCACTGATCTTTAAGTTCCTCCATGCTGATTTATCATTTTATGGTGCCATTCAAGGACAATGGGACATTTCTTGTACAGCAGATACTCAATTTGGCCTAGGCAAAGATTTGGCTCTGGCTTTCTTAACAACTTTCTTTACCTCATCCAGTGTTGGTGGTTTGTCACTGAACTATTTCTCTGGCACTTCAGGCTGCACCAAGCCCTGGATTTCAAGTGATGCTTCCCTCTGAGGGTCGAAGTGTGTTTTCCTAAGATGCTGCCCAAGAGTTTCTTTCTCCACTGCGCTAGTCCCAGACATTGGCTGCTCAAATAATTTCCTGGCAAACTGGAAGGGGTCTCTGAAGAAGCAATCTTGCGTGTGTGTGTGTGTGTGCGCACGCTCCAAGCTAGTGTGCATGTGTGTGTGTGTGTGTGTGTGTGTGTGTGTGTGTGTGTGTGTGTGTGTGTGAGAGGGGAGAGAGAGAGAGAGAGAGAGGAGAGAGAGGAGCATGCATGCTTTGGTACATACATGTGTGTTTTTGTTCATTGAAACACACACACACACACACACACACACACACACACACACACACACACACACACACACACACTTTTTATTTCAATCTGTATTTCCAATTTTCAAACACACACACAAAAAAACAACAACCCCCCTCCCCCTCCCCCAGAAAATTCAAGACTCCCTCTCTAGTCCCCTACTTCTCCTCCTCTCCCACTCCCCCCTTTGTCTTCCCTCCCTCCCA
>CM065727.1:40712882-40825382 GCA_033310375.1 Conus canariensis | reverse complement strand
TCTGTTTTTCCAATGGTTTTAGTATGTTTCTCTGTGCCCATTCCCTTCAATCACCCTACCAATCCCAAATTTTATTTCTGTGGACGTCTTTCAGTGTTGTTAATGATTTGCATGTTGCTTCAGTGTCTTAAAATGATCTTCTTTGCTCTGTGTGGTCTCAAAACTTAGCGGATGTGGTGTAGCATATAATTATGGACTAGTCCGCATGCAGTGACGCCTCCTTGAAGAAACTGAAACTGAATCTTTGCTCTACATGCTATGCTTTTTCCTGTCATTTGTATTCCTTTGTGACTTTGGCCCACAAAAGCCATGAAATAAACTGTGTTTTTCTATACTTTCATGCAGCTGCTGTGTTAGAGGCCCTGAGTTTTAAGGCTTTGTGTGGAAAATATTGATGTTAAATAAATTACTGGCACTGAGCCAAAGAGCACTATTAGCAGACAGACATTATCATTATCTTACTTACTCTATCCTCAGTTAGAGATCAAGCCTAAGTGCTTTACAATCGCACTCACATTTACACAACGGGCTGCCTACTTGAGACAGAGCCAACTGAAGAGCTGCCTACTAGCACTAACCATTCATTTCGCATGTCATTCAGTCGAATATCAGTCACTCAGACTTTCCCTAATTGCATCATCTTTTAGGGAGGATGCATGCTATGTGTACATGTGTCACCCATACCAATAGTCAAGCTGACCTTTTCCTCCAAAAGTTGATGATGGCATTTGACATATGCACAAGATCTTATGTGAGTGTTCAGACATGGAACCTCAGTTTACAGTCGCATTTGAAGGACAGTTTGGGAGAACAGAGTCAGAGTCAGATGTTAATTCTAAGGGACAGAATCCCCCTGTACCAAAAAAAAGCATGGTAGATATTCAAACTTCTAGCCCCAGGATCACAAGTCTGGTGCTCTACTAACTGAGTGATTCCAGCCCTATATGGGCTCCTTATGTGTTCTCCTAAGCACAATGTACATAATGAACAGAAACAATCTTTTCAGCACATGAATGAGAAAAAGATCTGAATTTGCAAAAGCAATACAGTTTTTGAGTAAACAAACAACCTTTCTGATGGCACTCAGACCCAATCACCAAACTCAGAATATCAAACCAATCCGTAAAACCTACCTCTGCGCCTTTTCTGGATTGTTGCGAAGATGCTGGATCAGTTGCTGAATCTTAGGATCCATCAGGATCTCTTTGTTTGCTGGATCTGCAAGAATGTGCTCCACATGAGGATCCATAGGAACACTGGATCCCTGTGATTTCTGAGAGTGTGAAGTATCTTCATCTGTTAGTTCAGTTATTTTGGGACCTTTGTTTGTTGTGTTCAGAGGATTCTTGGCTTGTGGTGGGTTTTGGCCATCTTGTTTTTCTCCAAGAGATGAGAAGTGCTCCCCTGAAACAGTAGAGAAGCTTGTTGAAAACATAAGAATTAGTGTCACCCCTAGAAAATGAATATAACATTAAAACAAGGACAAACTTGGAAGCAATTTTTTTTTCTTTTAAGGACTGGCATATTTATTATGCAAGACTGGGAGGTTAGCACAGCAGTCTTACTTGATCTTTGTGGAACACACACACACGCACACACACACATACACACACACACACACACACACACACACACACACACACACACATATGCATGCATGTACACTTGCACTCATCTATGCAGCCACACACACACACACATACACACACACATACACACACTCAAGCAAGCACACACACACACACACACACACACACACACACACACACACACACACACACACACACACCAAGACAGAAGACACACAACCAGAGGAATAAGGAAAATTGTATATTTTGCTTAGCTTTGAGCAACACTAACAGTCTATGCTAAATCAATTACCTAGGATTCCGCAGAATTCCTTCAAAAACTGCTGCATTTCTGGATTGCTTTGATACTTCATCATGGCTGCCTTGGGATTTGTCTGGAACTCTGTCACTGCCTGCATGAAGCGGGGATCACCAAGCCGTTTGCTCAGTGTGTCATTTTTCTGTACTTTTTCCAATAGGTCATCTGTCACCCATTCTGGAAAACCGATTTTTAAAAAAAGAATAAAGATGAAGACAAGACCAACATTTCAAATTATACATGCTGTGTTAAGAATGTAACTTGTCATACAATCTTAAAAGAAATTAAATGAATTACTATGCTCAGTTAAACTTACACAAGTCTGGTGTTTGATGACTGGGGATATAAAAATGATGTACACACAGATTTAAAAAGACCATTGTAAGTACTCTATAATCATAACAGCATGAGAAGTAAAAACATAGCATGAAGAATACAACAAGACACACTTAACACTTGTGATATGTGATCAATTTCTTTTTACCCTTTGATTATTCAATGACAGCTAAAAGCACTCCATTGTTTCATGAGTGACTGAAACAATCTGATGTTTATTCCTGATATAGCTGCATTCATGCATCCACAGAAGAGTCTGCAACCAACATGCATTCAAAACAAAGTTTATATGAATATGTAACATTTATAAAATATACTAGCTGGTGTACCCGGCTTCGCTCGGGTATATCTGTACAATAATTTTCTGGCCACCCCTCTCTCTCACCACTTAAAAGACAATACAATAAAATTCAGCTTGGTTTGTTTCGTTTTTCCCATGCCGAACCAATTGCCCCAGCCTCCTCCTATCTACTTCACCCAATTTCTTCGGACGCCCACTCCTTTCTTGCCTCTCAATCTGTTTTCCCTCACGAATTTTTTTGGTAATACGATACACAGTCCATAGAGGGATGCCTGTACTTTGTGAACTTACTGATGCATTCTCAATTCCTTGATTGAAGTGCTCCAAAATGACAACTCTGTAGGGGCCACCATAACCTAGTGGATAAGGCGCTGGACTCATGATCCAAAGGTCGTGGTTTCGAATCCCGGCTTGGTCTTGGAAAGTTTAACGTGGAATGTTTCCAGCTAAAATGACCGTAGTTCACCCCGATGTCCACCCTGGCCCCCAGGTGTCAGGCTAATGTGACGGACCAGCCATCTGCATATCCTTGATTTGGGCATGGACGTTAAATCCAACTCAAACATGACAACTCTGTGAAAAGATTGCATTTTCACGATGTATCATGTCTATTGGAGGGCCTCTGGGTAGACAACATTTCTGGTCTCCCTGTTTGGCGCAGCTATGGTCAGTGTTTCTGCGTTTCCAGTTCGTGATGCTGCAACGTAGAACATTCCATGTGTAAAACACGGAACGGTCAGGTCTGCCCCAAGGGATGAAAATGTCGGACCCTGGCTCTTGATGATTGTCAGAGCGAAAGCTGGTTTCATGGGAAACTGAAGCCATCAGAACTGGAATGGCAGGGGTGAGTCCATGGGTTCCAGAGGAATTCTGGGGAGCAGCACCGGTTAACCTTTGTGGGGGCCACATGATATTTTCGCTTCTACAACGTTCCTGTGCAGTCTGGTGAAGACACATCGGGTGCCATTGATCACCTTTGGCGGGTCCAGTGAGCGGAGAATGATAATAGGGACTCCAGATTTCAGCAACAGTTCATGTGGTGGAAGTCCAAAAATCTCAATGGAGTTCAGGAGTTCTTGTGGATAAAGGACTGCTTCATCATCATTCTTGGCCGTGTCAACAGATCTGTACAGAGTTTCCTCTCCAGGGAAGTCAGCTACGATTTTTTAACGGTCAATTTTAAGTTTCGGTGCGTGTAAGTTGTATATCATTGTTCAGCATTGAAAACTACACCTGTATACCAAATTTCATCAAAGAAAGGTCTAAATTTAGAAAATAACGCTTTTTAACGGTGATACCATCTCTAAATTTAGAAATTAACGGTTTTTAACGGTCAATTTTAAGTTTCTGTTCATATTAGTTGTCTATCATTGATCAGCGTGTAAAACTGCACCTGTATACCAAATTTCATCACGAAAGGTCTAAATTTAGAAAATAACGGATCTTAACGGTTTTTAACGCTCAATTTTAAGTTTCCATTCGTGCAAGTTGTATATAATTGTTCAGCGTGTAAAACTGCATCTGTATACCGAATTTCATCAGGAATGCTCTAAATTTATATAATAACGGTTTTTAACGGTCAATTTTTAAGTTTCCGTTCGTGTAAGTTGTATATCATTGTTCAGCGTGTAAAACTGCATCTGTATACCGAATTTCATCAAGAACGGTCTAAATTTATATAATAACGGTTTTTAACGGTCAATTTTAAGTTTCGGTTCGTGTAAGTTGTGTATCATTGTTCAGCATTTAAAACTACACCTGTATACCAAATTTCATCAAAGAAAGGTCTAAATTTAGAAAATAACGCTTTTTAACAGTGATACCATCTCTAAATTTAGAAATTAACGGTTTTTAACGGTCAATTTTAAGTTTCTGTTCTATTAGTTGTCTATCATTGATCAGCGTGTAAACCTGCACCTGTATGCCAAATTTCATCAAGGAAGGTCTAAATTTAGAAAATAACGGATCTTAACGGTTTTTAATGCTCAATTTTAAGTTTCCGTTCGTGTAAGTTGTATATAATTGTTCAGCGTGTAAAACTGCATCTGTATACCGAATTTCATCAGGAACGGTCTAAATTTATATAATAACGGTTTTTAACGGTCAATTTTTAAGTTTCCGTTCGTGTAAGTTGTATATCATTGTTCAGCGTGTAAAACTGCATCTGTATACCGAATTTCATCAAGAACGGTCTAAATTTATATAATAACGGTTTTTAACGGTCAATTTTAAGTTTCGGTTCGTGTAAGTTGTATATCATTGTTCAGCTTTTAAAACTACACCTGTATACCAAATTTCATCAAGAAAGGTCTAAATTTAGAAAATAACGCTTTTTAACGGTGATAAATAACGGTCATAAAAACTATCGAATGACCCAATGTTATTCACAGTATGTCCTTTTAGACTCATGCCAAGTTTGGTGGCGATCCGAGGACTCCCTTTGCCGCCAACATCAGAAAAGATTGTATTTTTGATCGTTTTTAGGGGGGTACGTGTTGTTAACGGTTTTTAACGGTCATAAATAGCTGTCATAGAAACTGTCCAATGACCCTATGTTACTCGGGAGATGTCCCTCTAGGTTCGATGTACCTGTGCAATGTCACAACGGCCATTTGATGAAAAGCAGAGGAAAAAGATGTCTTTGAAACCGTTATAACAGTTTTTTAACGGTTTTTAACGGTTTTATTTCTTTAAAGATTAGCCCAAAACCATCCTCGGGTCACAACAGACGTACCTGCTAAATTTCAAGAAGATCGGGTTTTAAACAGTTTCTTTTATAGGGTTTGGTGTTTTTAACGGTTTTTAACTGTTATAAATAACGTTTTTTAACTGCCAAATAACGGTTCTAATTTTAGAGAAGTAGTCCTGTACCTGTGCAATGTCACAACGGCTATTTGAAGAAAAGCAGAGGAAAAAGATGTCTTTGAAACCGTTATAACAGTTTTTTAACGGTTTTTAACGGTTTTATTTTTTTAGAGATTAGCCCCAAACCATCCTCGGGTCACAACAGACGTACCTGCCAAATTTCATTTCAATCGGTTGAGCCGTTTTTGAGTCTATAGCGTACATACACACACACACACAGACAGAATTTGCCATTTATATATTAGATAACCTGGCAAGAAAACCATCTTCTATAACAGTGACACTCAAAAAAGCAGATTTCCATTTCGCCACAACTAAAATACATTCATGTTCTTCAAACGCAATAGTAGAATAAATTCATACAAAACAGACTGCTAGCAGAACAAACACAACGTAACTACTGATAAAACCAACATATTACTTGAGACCCACACTGCAAAGTTTGTTTACAACTAGCTTAGTGGCCTTTGCATTATTCTGCTCACAGATAAACTAATCAATCAATCAACGAACAGAAGTGCATGAAAACATAGCTTCTTTGGTGAAGGTGATGATTAATATGCACCCCCTCTCTCATAAGCTGAGGGCCCTAACAAAGGTGAACAAGGAATAGCCTATAAACCAAACACATTAACATTCACACGCTGTCCATTTTCGTTCCTATCTCACACACATGCCAACCGATTATCAACATTCACCCGTCCAACTCTACTTCTAACCATCTCATAACTCACACCCACACCCACACACACACACACACACACACACACACACACACACATGAACACATAATTATGCACACCACAAACACTCTTGCAATGTAGCGACAGAAATACAAACAGTATGACACAGGAAGTATCAGAAACTGTGTCCTGGAAGTCAATGAACAGAAGAATTTTGAATATAACTGGGTTGCATTGATTTGATACTAAAAAGTGATAGAGCATAACTGACTGAAAAGTTCACATCTTTCATTTTTCTTCTTCCTTGCTGTAAATTCAGAGTCAAACTGAATAAAAAGCAATAAAACCACATGTATGATCTTTTGAGACTGAATTTAGACATGTACACCTGTCTCACTCCTTTCTTACCCCTTCTTTTCCCCACTTCAACTTATTAGTTATTTTCTTCCCACACCTTTTCAACATTATTACCACAAAAAGTCTCTCTACATCTTCTTCTCATACTCATCTCTCCCCTCCCTCTTTGCTTTTTCAATCATTCTTTTTGCACAGACAGGTTGACTCCAACATTGAAACTCTGATAATTCTACCTGCTCCATATGTAATGTTCCTAGGTTCATTCTGTCACAGCCTATGTGCAAAATGTCCACAGAGACCTATCAACATTGGATCACCATAGATGAAATCACGCGCTAGGTGATCCTGCACTGACGCTGAGCGACTCTTTCACTTGTGCCTCTTCTGAATTAACATAGTGCAGACCATCACCTGTACATCACCCTGTGAAGAAAGATCCATTGCAACTACTAGACCTTTCACTAGTTTCAGTGTACAACTACAAGTCTTCTTTTCCACAAACAGATGTATTTTTTTCAAATGCAGATAAAACCTCTCTACAGACTTTTGTGTGTGTTACTAGTGGGTAAAATGGAGTATTTATGAATACTTTAATCTCTTGTTTCCTCTTCATACTTTCTTTTTTTTTCTTTTTTTTTTTCATCTTATTCGATTATAAACATTGACAGCACAAAGACATAAGAAGCATGTGTACTGTTACTTTATTTGGTACATTAATCTCATTTAATGGTTGTCTCTTCAAATAATGATAGTATCAAGAAAGCAGGATTTAGTGATGATCATCTTTTGTTGGCCAGTTACTGTTCTAGCCATACACATTGGCACACTGAAACAGCAAAGCAAGGGTTTGAACATCACACATGAATTAAGCTGTCTAAATTTTCTTTCTTTTACATGTATCATACTCATCATTTTTCAAATAGAATATGTACACATATAAATACACTCAAACATGTGGATAAACATATAAGAAAATCTCCTAAGTGATAATCAGGTAGCAGTACCACTGAAAAATTAACATTACCTTATAATGTGTGTAAATGAAAACCTGAGATTATCATTCATACATGCCATGAAGGCAGACCATTTGAAAGGTTCTAAAGCATTGTAGTAAATTTTACAGGAAAAAAGAAGAGGGCAATGACACAGCAAAAGAGAGCAAGACATACCTAAAGACAGTTGTGAAATCTATTCACTGATTTATCAGGATCACACAGTAATACAAAGAAGACCAACTGAAAGGTACAGAGACTAAAAGAAAACAACAAAGGACAGGGTGTTGTTCATCACCTTTATCCTGCAAGAAGCCTTTCGTAGATTCCATAGCTTCCTGTACTTCATCCAGTTTCAGTCCAGAATTTTTGTCCTGTGCCTGAGGTTTGATGAAAGGAATTGAATCCGTTTGTGAACTGGAACCTGTGGCACCATTTTCTGTCCTGTTTTTTCCCAGACACTGTCCTTGTTTGCTGGTTTCCTGAAGCACCAGATGACTTGGAACCACCAAAGAGAAATCCCTTTTTCATTCCTCCAAAGTCCCCAGAGCCTGATTTTGCACTTGATGTAGATTTGGCACTTGGTGTGGATTTGGCACTTGGTGTGGATTTGGCACTTCCTGCAGCCTCTGGTGTTGATGCTGTGCTGGGCTGTGTCTGTGTGGATGGTACTGGTGTTGATGTTGTAGGTGTAGCTGATGGCTTCTCTGTAGCAGCTTTGACAGTCTGAAGTCAAAAACAAGTTGATTTTTGTGGTTTCTCCTTTTTTCCTTTGTATTACACACCATTCTGTCTATTAATTCAATAAATAAATTAGACCCTCTTAAATGATATTCCTTGATACTATCACTCATTTAAGACTTAAGATTCAGATTCAAGTTTTAATTCCAAGATCCCCTTTGGGTATAAGGAAAATAAATAGTGTGCATGAAACATGTGCAGAAAATACAGTATGTTTGAGCAAATTCCAAAATCAAGATAAATGAAAGCAATCCATAATCAACAAATACGATAGTACACATACACCTAAATATGAATATGTACACACACATATTCTTTGGAAGCATTTCTTTTACCAGTAATACATTCATACTGAATCAAAGCCGCAAAAATAATTTCAGACCACCTCTTACACAATTTGTAAAGTGTTTTTCAAGAAACGCTGGAAGTTAATGCAATTAGGATTTTTCCAGCCATTTGGTGGCACAATTTTTTTTTCTCATGTCCTGTCCAGTATGACTTAACTACAGTATCACTATGACATTGTCTTCCACCTGTTTTACTTCGACTTCACAGCATGTGGTAACATTTAAATGTGTTACCGGCATCCTTAGCCATACTAATGTTAATTTTTCTATCATGGAGCGTTATATTTTTGTCAGTATGTTGTTAATATTGGACAAATGTTAGGATGGAATATAAGAGGGGGACGTGTCTATTTTTTGCATCTTTGTTCATGTTCACATTATACAATGTGCAATTTAAAGTAAAAAAACAAACACTTTTTTATTGAGTGCCTAGCATTTTGTATTGCTTGCACATACAATTGTTTTGGCTGGTGATACAATTTTTTTAGCTGGTGACAACATTCAGTGGGACAGTGGACTAGTGTCTTCATTACTGTAATAGTGTTTTTCACAAAATAATCCTCTTCAGATCCCTGAGCAGCCATTTTCATAATGCTGAACCACACATTATACATGCCCCAAACCTATAACAGTCACTCTTTGAGTGACCAACCATGAAGAGGGCTTTCCTACAACAGACTGTAACTCATGAACTAGTTGTTTGATTTGCAACAGGTTTGCAGTGTTCAAAATGGAATTCTTTAAAAAAAAGAAAACCAACAACCTTGAAAACATGTAAAAGAAAGAAAATTAACTGGTCAAAAACAGTGATTTTGTAGTGGTGCTTAGCATCTCAAAATCAAATGAACATACCTTGACTCCACTGCTGCTGTGGGTGCCTGTAGAACGGTTTTGTGCTCCCAACTTTAACTCTCTTAGTTTCCTGGCCTGTTCCAGTGTTGCTGTCATGTCTTCCAGAGGTGGTGGCATACCTGGTGATAAAAGGCACAGGCACGTGTATATATGCTTTTATTTTAAAGCACAACAGTATTATCTTTAGGTGATTTTAAGTGAGTGTTTTATGACAGCATTCACAGAAGAATGTGGTTTTCATTCATCAACCACCATAAAAAATGGAATCTACATCTCTCTCTCTCTCTCTCTCTCTCTCTCTCTCTCTCTCTCTCTCTGTTTAGGGGGAAGGAGTTAGGAGTGAAACGGATGGGTATGGAAGTAGAAATGGACAAAAAGGGGCAGGAAGAGGGGTAGGGTGGTGATGGTGAAGGTTGACACATGGCTCATTGGTCCAGAAGAATGAATTTTAGATTGCTTTAGTTTTATGCTGATGCAAACTCAATCTAATGCTGAATTATTTACAATGACAAACAGATTTTCAAAATGTAGTTTTCAAAGAATAGTGTTCTGATGGTTGTTTTTTGTTGTTGTTTGTTTTGTTTTGTTTTTTCTTTTGTCTATAAGTTTAGTTTGCGATGTTGAATGGGTGTGACAACAAATACAAAAAGCCTTGTGAAAGGTCTGAATGTTATATTAGATCCACTCTGCTTATGAATTCCCAGATATTAAATAATCAACTGTTAGCTGCTGCATTTTCTCTGCCTCCAGACCATCCACCAAGAATGAGCTTCCTCTTCCTCTTTCAAAAAAACAAAGTAGGTTCTTTTAAAGACTAGTCTCAAAGCCTTCCTTTTTCCATCGAGCAGATTTTCCACCTCCATTTGTTTAAGTTTTTTCCTCAGTGGTTCTTGATTGAGCCCACAATTGTTCTTTTTAATTTACACCATGTATCTGAGCAAATGACATGTGCAAGTGCTTTGAATCATTCTTTTAGTGCAAGATAAAACTCTAAAAAGAAAAAAGAAATACTCTTATCATACACATGCATGCATGCACACACATAAGTATTCACACACAAACGCAAGTACAGACTTACAGAAAGGGATGGCTAGGGATTGAATGGTGGGTTTGAGAGTTAATGGTAAGGGAGGATGGTGGGGGAAGTGAGAGATAAGACAGTTCAGGTTCCGTAATGTGAATGTATACAGCAGTACCATTTGTATGTTAAAATCATGAAAGCAAAAGATGCATTTGAAAATGGAGGAAGAGGAGGTGGTATGTCGGGTATCTTTAGTTGCACCAATGTGAGCTTGAGCTCATTTCCATTTGTTTTTTGAGGTCTTGACTGACTACCCTAGGTTCTTATTTCACATGATACTCATTGTTACCATTTTTTTTTCTTTAACTCTGGTAGGCTTATGTTTGTAATTAAGCATGCAAGATTTTAAAGCAGTGAGTGAAAATTCAAGTAAAGTGCGCATGAGAAATAATCTGTTTCAGGATAAAAATTCTGTGCTTCAGGCTGTCATTTAGTGGGCCCTTGGGGTTTTTTTTTTTTTTTAATGTTTGATAAAGGTTTTACAAATAAACCGAAAATTTGCAACATGCTTATTGAGTGTTGGTGGTTTTTACTGATCAATAAAACACAAAATGGATACAATTTCATGAAAATGGTTTTCTTTGTTATCTGATGAATCAAATGTGTTCAAGACTGAACGTTAAGGATAAATCCTTCTTGAAATTTCCTACCTTCGTCGGCCATTTTGACGCTTTTACTTAGAGATACCGGTCTTGGAATCTCAAACAGTAAAAGATGGAGGGAGAAAGGAAGAAAGAAGAATGTTTCGTCTTTTAACACTAATTTACTCAAATCTTTGTCAAATGTCTGGCCTTGTGGACATCATCCCCAAACGAGCGGTCACATTGCACACTTTACAGCGATTGTCCGGGACGCAAACAACACTCTTTATAACAGGTCATAGTTGTCAGGACGTTGATTTTACTACTCTTGAGACAATCAAACCGGAGTGGATAGATGGAAGACTCAAGTTTAAAGATGAAATACGGGAAAGTGGAGGGTGTGTGGAGTGGAGTATGTGGATAGAGGAGAGGGAGGGAGGTTAGAGGAGTGGAGAAGAAGGGGGATGGGGTGAAGAAGGGTGTAGATCAAGGGAGAATGGGTGTCTGAACTTCGTGACAGAATAACGAATTCACCGACAGACGTAAGTTCAAAGCACAAAATCTCCCAAAATCATTTTAATTAATGGGGATTTCGCTACCCGTCATCTGTTGTCGTTGAGGTTGTGTGTGATACAGGTCACAAACACACGCAGATACACACAGGCGCACGTGCACACAGAGAGATGATGATGATGATGATAATCTTTATTTCCAAGGGTAACAGATAAGCAAACACATGTTTTTTTCTCATCCGGCCTTTGCCCCGTTAAGGGACTAAGTATGACTAGCGACTAAGACTTACAAAACTTTTCACAAACACACATATCTTCACAACATTAAAAAGTTAATCCATTAACAGTTAAGGCGTAGATGACTTTAAAAGGAAAAAAGAAACGATTTAAACAACAGAATAAAGAAATTGATTACAAAGAAGATAAGAATCAGCACACACAGATATGGAATAAGCGATCCATCCTACGAGGGGGGAGAGAGAGAGAGAGAGAGAGAGAGAGAGAGAGAGAGAGAGAGAGAGAGAGAGAGAGAGAGAGTTACATTCCTTTTGTAAAAAATTAACATACAACAAACTGCTAAGGATGATAATTAGACAATTACAATGTATCAATAATATCAACATTTGTACTTTCTTTTACATTTACATGATGTGGTTATAAGGCAAAACGAGAACGAACAATCAGTTATCAGTAAGCAGCAATAAATTCCTAGCATCAATAATCATAACACTTATTTTTCATGACGTGTGCGTGTGCATGTGCGCGCGTGTGTGTATGTGTGTGTGTGTGTGTGTGAGAGAGAGAGAGAGAGAGAGAGAGAGAGAGAGAGAGAGAGAGAGAGAGAGAGAGAGAGAGAAATGCCATTATTATTTACCTTCCCCTTCCATCTTTTTTGTTTTCTTCTTGACCATTCATACACTACCCAAAACTATAATTATTAGTTAAGCGACAATCCATTGAAACGCAGCCGTAATTAACGAAGAGAGAAGAGAGAGAGAGAGAGAGAGAGAGAGAGAGAGGAGAGAGAGAGAGAGAGAGAGAGAGAGAGAGAGATTCCATTTTTCTATCCAAAATATCACATGCTAAACATTACTATAAATTTGAATAAAGAGCAATACATCAATATGATCAACAGTAATCCGGACACACATTTATCACCTTGCAGTTACAGTGCTCGAAGAAATCAAAGTATTAAGACATCAATCAATTAGTGACAATGCACCAATAAAACCACGACCACAACAGTCATTCATCATGATATAATTTCAATCATTAATAAAACCGATAGTAACCATATCTCTCATTTATCATTATCTGGTTTTGAAAACATCAGTGGAAAGGAAACGGCGTATCAGTTTAATATGCAGCAAAACAGAGGGTGTGCCCTGGTATATGTATTTTGTCCCTAATAGCAATGGTCTGTTGCGAAATGTGTAATTAGTTTTTCCCTGAAGGATTCTGTAATTTGAGTACATCGGAAATGTAGTGGAAGTGAAATTCCAAACCACGCTACCTGAGTAAGGTAAGCTTGATTTAAATAGATCTATTCTAGGTGTGGGAACTTGGAATTTGGTTGAATCCCTAGGGTTTATGCTAAATTTGGACTGAAGAGTTTGTGGTGCTAAACCCGATGCAATTTTTTGCATTAGCAGACATTTGTTGACAGCAAACATTTCTTGTAACGGAAGAGCCCCCGCTTTAGTATAATCCCCTTCACTAAGACTAGATGATTTTAATATTATTATTATTATTATGAACATTTATGACGCCTAATCAATTGAATGCCCTAGGCGTTTACAATATCACAACAGACATCAAATCACACAATATATAACAATCATACATGAGAAAAAGGCATCAAAATCCAAAGCAAGGACACAAACTCACAAGCATGCATACACGCAAACACACACTCACACAGACACAGGACTGCTTTAAGTGCTCTTTTGTAGACACTCTTAAGAGGTTTCATGGCATTAGCACTAGCAGAATCAAAAAGTGTTGAACAATAATTGATTGAAGAGAGAACATGTGCGTGTAGGAACAATTTCCTGGCATGAAGAGAGAGAGAGAGAGAGAGAGAGGGGGGGGGGGGAGGGAGAGAGAGAGAGAGAGGGGGGGAGACGCATGAAAGAACAAATACAGACAGAAACAGGGGCACACACACACACACACACACACACACACACACACACACACACACACACACACACACACACACACGCACAGAGAGAGAGAGAGAGAGAGAGAGAGAGAGAGAGAGAGAAAATTGGATTTTAGTTGTGCATGTGAGATTACAGGCGGGCACGCGCGCGCACGAGTGTGTGTGTGTGTGTGTGTGTGTGTGTGTGTGTGTGTGTGTGTGTGTGTGTGTGTGTGTGTGTGTGTGTGCGTGCGTGCGTGCACCGCGCGCGCGCGCGTGTGTGTGTGTGTGTGTGTGGGTGTGTGGTGTGGGTGTGTGTGTGTGTGTGTGTGTGGTGCGTGGGCTTGTGTGAACATGCTTCTGCATGCGCGCATGTGTGCATGTACATGTATGTGTGCCTGTGTATATGGGCATACAGTTATGTGTGTGTATGTACATGTGTGTGTGTGTATGTGCGTGCGTGTGTGTGTGTGTGTGTGGGGGGGGGGGGGTGCGAGCGCACGCGCGTGGGCCTGCATGTGTGTGTGTGTGTGTGTGTGTGTGTGTGTGTGTGTGTGTGTGTGTGCTTGTGTGTGTGTGTGTGTGTGTGTGTGTGTGTGTGTGTGTGTGTGTGTGTGTGTGTGTGTGTTCGCGCGCGCGCGTGCAAATATGCATGCATGCGCTTGAAGGCGTGTGTGCATCTGTGTGCGTGCATGTGTGGAGTCATGAATTAAATGATTATTAGTAGAATGGAACTCTTGCAGTCAAGTATGCTTTTTTTTTTTTTAATTCATTTTTGACTTTTTGTCTGAAACCAGTTGTCAGCGTGCGTTCAATAACAAAGAGTAATTCGTGTCAAGTCTCTTGATAGAAATGCAAATATTCCTTCTTCAAGACAATTTAACTAAGGGACATCATTCTGCTTTCTCGTTCTGCCAAAGAGGGCGCACTCTTTTGATAAAAAGAGCAAGATTTCAGAGCCGCCACCACCACCAACCAGAGCTTCCGGAAAAAATCAATCATGGACACGCTTGCAGCTGATCGAGAAAAACTAAGAGAGATTAAGGCCCTACTGAAAGGCGAATTGACCAACAAAGGTAATACACGACACTTCTTTTGCTGTTTTTAGGTGGGAGTTATAAACTTTCTGTAATTTGAAGTGCAGACATGCAAATATACGGTTGTGATTTCGAACGTTGAAGCGCTTTGGTCAACACGTGTTTCCCTGAGATTGATGAGTCCTTCTTCTTCTTTAGTATCTGCCCGCCTTCAACAAGCTGAAGATTCTGGCATCTACAAAGGGGTTCCAGTTTGCTGTGGGAGTTGTGGGTCAATTCATGCAGTCAGTGCCCACTACCTAACTGCATGGACAGTGGGCAGGGGAAGTGGGGGCCACCACACTCACTATTTCAGGCCTCTAACCATACTTTGGCAGGCCCTACTTTGGAGTGGGTGGGAAGGGTAGTGTACTCTAAGCATGGGGTGGGAGGGGATGGGTGGGGGGGATGGTCCTGTCAAGTACGGCTAGGTTCTGAAAGTAATTCTTAGATCTCGATTTTGTTTGACATGAACAGTTGCTATATTATTGATGGATGCCAATAAGTTTCTTACAGGCATTTAGATTTATAATCAAATGAGGTTGACTTACCAAAGTCGTCCTTTAAAACCAAACCTTTTAAATATCATGTGCGACCCCTTGTTGCCAAATCTTGCTCCAGGGGCCAACAGGCTTAGTCGCATTTTCTTTTTTTAACATGCGCGCTGGTGACCTACTCATTTTTGAGTGAACCAGTTTTTTAAGAAGAAGGAATATTGTCGAAAAGGCAAAGTGAAAATTATTCCAAACGTGATGAAGTTGTTAATTCATAGATTTGCTTCTGTGTTTTATGTTGGTATATTCAGTAAATGTAGATCTATATATGCACAAGTACTTACACCGTACAGATCCAGCAAATGAGACAGACAAGCTTAACCCATTCACCCTTTCAATCCGAGAATTCATTCTCAAAGTCTGAGTTAGTACTGGAGTTGCCATCCCTGCCTAGCACAGTAGCATGTTTGGGCTGATACTTAGGAATGGAAGGAGCACTCCACTAAAAAAAAGTATTATCTCAACAATTTTTTCAAATATCAATAATCAAGCTGTATAAAACATCATGGATATGTTAATTCAGTAAAACTAATTAATATATCAAAATTTTAAAGAACATTATGATAAATTCTTTTGCTTATAAATGTTCAATGCTTTGTCAAAGAAAAGCTTTGTTTTTCAACATTATTCTTCATTTTCAAATGTTAGCAGTATCTTTTATCTTTTTCATGTTCTAAACCTTGAAACTTTCACATGTAGTACAAGAGTCAATTTTTCTATGGCTGTGGGAGGTCTGATTGTTCTTACTTGCATATATTCTAGGAGCTGATCTCAGCCTGCTGTTAATATTTCGTAGGCAACTTTTCATGTTTACAGGCTGGACAGTCTTTCCCAGTGCTACTCGCTACTGTTGTACTTAAGGGAAAAAGCACTGTTCCCCTCCCTCCTCCTTAATAAAGCAATTCTAGATAAAGGTACTGGGACTCCTGGTCATACTTTTATTGGCCCCATGATTCCAAGCACTAACACTTTATGTCTGCATGAATGTTTGTGATTGCTAAGTATCTGCTGCTTTCCAAACTTGGTTTCCTTTCATTTTTATAAAAAAAGCATCCAGGACATAACATAAACTCTCTCTCTCTCTCTCTCTCTCTCTCTCTCTCTCTCTCTCTCTCTCTCTCTCTTCAGTATCACACACACACACACACACACACAAACACACACACACACACGTATGCACTCATGCACCATGCAGGCGCGCGTTTGCACACACACAACACACACACACACACACACACACACACACACACACACACACACTCTCTCTCTCTCTCTCTCTCTCTCTCTCTCTCACACACACGTAGGCAGACAGAGAAAAAAACAAAATGTACACTTTATTAAGATGCTTGTATTTTAATTGGAACTAGAAATAAACTACAAGGGTGTGGCTCAGAATACTAAACAGTGTGGTTCATGGGTAGAATTGACAGTATTAAAGAAATGTTGATGTGTATGTGTCATGTGAGTGGGGGTTTTTTTTGCTTTTTTTTTTGTGCCTGCAAAAGTATCATGTGTGTTGTTCCAGAGGTATGACCTATTAATGTTTATTTTTGTTCCAGAAAAAAGAAAGCTAAAGAAAGTGCAAAATAAAATAAAGTTGCGCTTGAAGGTTGCGAAAGAGGGTAAGTGTTTTCATTTTGTTTTTAATATTTCAGTTGTAATCTTTAAGATGTAAGTAGTGGGAAAACTTCTTTTTTTTTAAATCTGAATCTCAACTTTTTTCCCCCGGTTTTCCCAGGTCTAGGGTATGAATCCTTGCAATGTGTGAGAGAAAGGATGGAGATTTTTTCTATCTCATTAGTGAACATATAGTCAAATATGAATGTCCTGAAAAGTTAGTTAACATAAATGGATTAATTGGTCATAGCAGCTTAGTTTCTGGCTTGAAAATGAAGTTTCAGTCCCTGTCCCTTTTATTTCAATTTTGTCTGTGACCTGGTTACTAGTAGTTACTGATACAGTGAAGCATAAGTTCAAACCCTTCATTGTAATTGTCTTACCATTCATACTTCAAAGATTTTGCAGCCTGCATTAGACTTGATTGGCTGTATTATACAAACAGGAAAACTGTGGAATGTTCATCTACCAAAAATGAAGCATAGCTACCAATACAGATTATATGAACAACAGAGGACCAGCCCTCAAATTGGTTGTAAAAAGTCTATTACTTCGGTGACTAGTGTATATATATAGACGAGAAAAACATTATTGAGTGTCTTTTAATGAGGTATTTTATTATGTTCAGCAGCAACAAGTCCTGGTGAACCAGAAGAGTCCAAGAATGGTCCGAATGATAATGACGGTAAGGAATCTACACATACTGATACTGATAGTGTAAACAATAAATTAGAGAGATCAGTACAATAAGTTTGAATAAAGTTTGCAGATCACTCTATCACTGATTCACTTACAAAAGAATTATTCAAGAAGACTTTCTGTTATTATTATTACAGAGAAACTTTTCATAAGGAAACCTTCAGTAACCCTAAAAACATTTCCTCTTTAGTCTTCAGTGGGAGGTAAATCTTGTAAACAAAAAGGCTTCAAAGTTACATGTTCCAGAACAACAACAACAAGAAGAATACTTTAATAGGAAGAATCTTTATTTGGAGGGTTTGTATATGATGTTATTCTCAATCATTATATTGTTATGATCAGTATCCTTTTTTTTTCTTTAAATAGAATATCAACAGGAAAGAGTGTTTGGTATGCAGTGTCGTCACTTTCCCATCTTATGATGTAGAGAGGACAAGTGTCCTAATATATAATATCAAGTTAACTGTTGACATTAGCAGATTCACTACTAGTCACATTACTGACCAAGTCTTTTGAGAGAGTAATCACTGTTGTGCTAGGTTTGTGAAAGTCAGTTGGTGTGAATACCCGCATGGAGGAATGCAGGGAGTGCTTACCCTCATGGAGAGGATTGGGATGGCATGGGATGGTGTGGAGGGGGAATGGGGTGGAGAGGGGATGATGTTGGCATGTTTAACATACAGGCGAGACACTTGGATTAGAATTGTGAAAGTTGATCATCTACTCAAAATGAACAGCCGTTGGTTACAGAGTGAAGCACAAATACAAATCCTTCATTGTAGTCCTCTTATCATTTGTCCTTCAAAGATTTTGCAGCCTGCATTAGACTTGACAGGTTGCGTTGTACAAACAGGAAAACTGTGGAATGTCCACTTACCAAATCAATGAAGCATAGACCTATACAGATTATATGAACAACAGAGACACAGCCCTCAGATTGGTTGTAAAAAGTCTATCATCTCGGTGACTGTGATATATAAAAGAGAAAAACCTTACTGAGTGTCTTTTAATTTAATGGGGTATTTTATTATGTTCAGCAGCAGCAAGTCCTGGTGAACCAGAAGAGTCCAAGAATGACAGTGACGGTAAGGAATCTACACACACTGATAGTATAAACAATAAATTAGAGAGATCAATACACTAAGTTTGAATAAAGTTTGCAGAATGTAAGTTAACTCTGTCACTGATTCTCCTAAGAAAAATTTAGTCAAGAAGAAGACTCTCCTTTTTGTTGTTATTACAGAGGAACTTCTCATTAGCAAACCTTCAGTGACCCTAACAAAATTTTCTCTTTAGTCTTCAATAGAAGGTAAATCTTTTATGACCAACATGGCTGAAATGTTCCATAACAAAGAAAAAAGACTTTATTAGGAAGAGTCTTTATTTGGAGGGTCTGTATATCGATGTTTTACTTGATCACTATATTACAGTCATCACCATCAATTTCTTTTCTTTCTTTTTTTCTTTTTTTTTTTATCAGCTGGAAAGTATCAGTATGCGTTTTATGTCATTTTTTTTACCATGAAGCTCTGAGCCTTGTCAGCTGCCAGGCTCTTGGTGCTTCGTGGGTATTTTGTTGCTTTGTCTGGTCATCTTCCTTGTCATTTCTGTGAAGTCATATCACTGGTAAAAGATTGTGCAGAAATCATTATGATCATACACAAACTGCAGGTTTTCCCTCTTTTCATTTGTGAAATGCGAAACATATTAGGATAAAACACACTCATATAAGTCTTGAACTAACATTTCCAAATGTTTTCAGCCTGCTTTGCATGCTTTCAGTTGATTTTTTTTTTAGGAAAAGAAAAGCGCTGTGCTTGCATACTGGTGCTTACCTTCTGTGACAAACTACACAGTTTTATTACTGATTGTTTTCAGAGATGGCTGATGAATCTCAGATGGACACTGCTGAAGAGACTCAGGCATCTCAGCGTGTCAGTTGTATGTATCTTTGTGTCGTGTTTGTTACATGTTATGTCCTAAAGCACTCCAAATACAAATAATAAATCATGAAAAAAAAGTGGGTTCAGTATCTCCAGTCCTACCTCCCCCCCCCCCCCCCCCCCCCTCCCCTCCCCCCCCCCCCCCCCCCACCTTCTTTTTATGGTCATGTGTGTTGCGTATTTGGTTAATTTTGTAATATATTTGAATAAATATTCTCATGTATGTGTGCACAGAAACACGGTTCATTCAGGGTCTGTGTAGATTGGGGAAAACGAGGGGGAAAAAAAAGTAACCAATTTTCTCAGTTATTGGAAAGTTGTGGAAGATTATTGCTAGAAGTCTGGGAAAAGTTCAAGAATTTGCTTATATTAACACACTAAACAAGAACAACAAAATGCTGAAAAGGCACAGACAAATCTGCAAGGTTTTAATCAGGAATGGAAAAGGTTTCATTTTACGTACGGTTTGATATTAACATACTAAACAAGAACAACAAAATACTGAAAAGGCACACACAAATCTGCAAGGTTTTAACCATGAATGGAAAAGGTTTCATTTTACGTACAGTTTGAAAAGAGTCGGCATCAAAGATTTAAGAAATACTAGTATTCTGACTGTGCTATCTAGGATACCCTCCCTTTGCTAAGGGAACATTATGATTTGGGTGATGCTAGTAGGATCTGGGCATGCATACATGCACACAAGTTACACCATCACACAGGATTCTCATTTCATTTAGCTATTATTAGAACATGTGTGTGTTGTGATATCAACTATAAAATCATGAATGCATGTGCCTGTGTCAGAAAATTTAGACTCGTACAATATATAATTTGAAGAAAATGCTTCCTACGGAGACATGATGCCTTGACATACATATATATGATATTCTTTAGTGTTTTGTTACATGCTACTCTAAGTAGAGCAAAAATGATAGAAATAACAAAACCAGAACAAAAAAATTTTAACCTCAAATGAATTATAATTCATCCATGTAAAATACAAAATGCCATATTCAGGAACACAAAGAACTTTTGCATTGTTCTCTAACTAGATTGCAAGTGGAAACAGTCACATTTGTACACACACACACACAAACACATACACATGCACACACACACACACACACACACACACACACACACACACACACAATGCTTAATGTGCATGTTTGCTTGGCTTTGATTTTTAAAATGGGAACTAAGATTTAGTTAAGGACTTGAACCTGTACAATAATGCATTATGTTTTTTCACATGTACTGCACTCCAGCTTAAAGTAAACCCAGATTTCCCTTCTCCTTTTCTCAAAGTGCCAGGGTCAGCAGAGGCGGACACTGCCTTTTCCTCCCTAGAAGGTGCTGTGAGTGACCTGACCTTGAAGGCTGTGGTTGACATGGGCTTCACACATATGACGGAAATTCAAGCGCGTGCCATCAGACCTCTTCTTGAAGGAAGGTGAGTTGAATTTTCGTGGAGAGAACTCAAGATGTCCCAGGAGGGTATGGGGAGACTCGGTGTTTGCAAACAAAATAGGAATGTGTGTTTATGTGTGTTTATTTGTCTCTTTACATGTGAGCACAAATCTATGCATACCATTACACACAAAAACTAAAAGATAGAGAGAGAGAGAGAGCAGGGGGGGGGGGGGGGGGGGGTATCAACTCTACTGTAGCGGCTTCTAGTAGAAGTTTTTTTTGTTGATATTATCATGAAAGAAACTTTTGTGCAGAAAAGTGAAAATATTTTTTATTTTTGATCTTCCTGCTTTTTAACAGACCTGTGGTAACACATGCTTGTTCAGAAATAAAAGGTTTACATGTCATAGGCAAATAGTTTGTTAAAATGTTAACATCAACCAGAGAATCTGATGATGAAAAAGACAATTTTTAAAGTAAATGCAAAATTTGATGGTATAACCTAGTTATTAATACATGTTCCAAATTCATTGTACATTATTGAGAAGGAAACTTTTTTGTAAAATCAAAAAAGAGATGTGACCTTGAGCTGAATACTTTTCTTTCCACCCATATGTTTTCATTCTTATCCTACTATTATGTATGCAGAGACTTGATGGGTGCCGCCAAGACAGGAAGCGGCAAAACCCTGGCCTTCCTGATTCCAGCTGTGGAACTCATCTACAAAATGAAGTTCATGCCACGCAATGGGACTGGCTGCATCATCATTTCACCAACACGGGAGCTGTCAATGCAGACGTTTGGGGTTCTCAGAGAACTGTTAAAGTACCACCACCACACCTTTGGCTTGGTCATGGGCGGCGTCAACAGGCAAGACGAGGCAAAGAAGTTGAAAAAGGGAGTGAACATTCTGGTGGCCACGCCTGGGCGTTTACTTGATCACATCCAAGTGAGTCTTCTATATTACCATAATATTCTTACTCTCCAAATCTATTTCATTACACTTTTTTTTTTACTGACTTGTGGAAACAAGCGGTTTTTACCTTTGTAAAAGAGAGGTGTCTCTCTTTTTCTCTGTTTTTCAGTTTTTATTCTTTGACTGCGGTAGACACCTTTTCTCATTCTTTCACACTCTCTTATGGTTGTATCTATACACATCAGACCTATATCTTGGTAGTGGCAGACAAAATAGAAAGATACAATACAGCTTTTATTCATGGTCAAAGAAAAGTTTTTTCATCATAATTATGCAAATTCGAAGATACATGTCATTGAGAAATTGCAGAACACAACTGTATGCAACAAACAAAGTTTTACGTCTACTGATCAAGTTCTTATTTGTCCAGAACTTTACTTCGGTTTGGAGTCTATGAAAGTTTTTTTTCCTTGTTTTCTTTATTTCTCTCTCTCTCTCTCTCTCTCTCTCTCTCTTTCATTTAACACAAAATGCCTTTTTTTCCCCCGTAAATATTGTGTTTGTGTGCATGTGATGATTGCAGAACACAGAGGGATTCATGTATAAAAATCTGTCCTGTCTGGTCATTGACGAGGCAGACAGGATCTTGGACTTGGGGTTTGAGGAGGAAATGACACAGATTGTTCGTCTACTGCCCAGTGAGTTCAAGTTTTGCCATTATGAATTTGCTTTCAATTACTTTTTGTTTTTTTAAATAACTCGGAAGTAGAGTCGTTTTTAATGAAACTTTGTGGAAATATGGAGTATGGGCCAAGATCTGTTACGTAAAAAGGTATTGAACCTTTTTTAATGAAGTGTGGTAAAAAGATGAAATGGAGCCCAGAAATGAACCTTGTTCAGTTTTGTGGGGATCAAGCGCCTCTTCAACCTTGGCATAGGTCGCTGCTGTCTAGAACGCTCTTTTAGTTTTTGGTTCATACTGTTGCTTGTAATTGCTCATTATGTACTGTACCTTCACTAATGAGTATGAGTAATGTGAATAAACCCTTCTTTTTTTTTTTAATTGTTCAGTACCTGCTGCTTGTAATACTTCTTTTAAGAAGAAAAGGAAAGAAAACTTTGCTGTTGAACAGGTCAGGGCAGAAGAAAATGTTACAGATTGAATGATGTTGCTTTAAAACTCTAAGCAAGACATTTGTATTAATGCTTGTCAAGCACATGCTATTGTTAAATGATCAAGGATTTCTCCCCCTGTTTAGAGGAGACTCGGACCTAGAACTATTCAAGAACTAGATCAGTGGTCCATGAGACTGATTCAGTCTTCATAGCGAAGTGAGATGCATCCTGTAGAAGATCAGTGACAAAGAATTGCATATGTATTTCCAGTGGTGACTGAGATGATGTAATGTATGCAAGCTGTTTGCAACTCTTGGGTAGGATTTGCAAATTCCATATGCATTTTGGTGTTTGTTTCTGCCCCATTCTTTTTTAAAAGGGTTTGACTCTGTCAGTTTTAACATTTGTTCAGTTTTAACATATGTTTTGTTCTTTTAATTGTATAGAGAAGTGACAGGTCTTTATGAAAACTACGTTTTGTTCTTTTAATTGTATAGAAAGTGACAGACTATGCTGTTTTGTTCTTTTAATTGTATAGAGAAGCGACAGACTATGCTGTTTTGTTCTTTTAATTGTATAGAGAAGCGACAGACTATGCTGTTTTGTTCTTTTAATTGTATAGAGAAGCGACAGACTATGCTGAATTGTTCTTTTAATTGTATAGAGAAGCGACAGACTATGCTGTTTTGTTCTTTTAATTGTATAGAGAAGCGACAGACTATGCTGATTTGTTCTTTTAATTGTATAGAGAAGCGACAGACTATGCTGTTTTGTTCTTTTAATTGTATAGAGAAGCGACAGACTTCGCTGTTTTGTTCTTTTAATTGTATAGAGAAGCGACAGACTATGCTGTTTTGTTCTTTTAATTGTATAGAGAAGCGACAGACTATGCTGTTTTGTTCTTTTAATTGTATAGAGAAGCGGCAGACTATGCTGTTTTGTTCTTTTAATTGTATAGAGAAGCGGCAGACTATGCTGTTTTGTTCTTTTAATTGTATAGAGAAGCGGCAGACTATGCTGAATTGTTCTTTTAATTGTATAGAGAAGCGGCAGACTATGCTGTTTTGTTCTTTTAATTGTATAGAGAAGCGGCAGACTATGCTGTTTTGTTCTTTTAATTGTATAGAGAAGCGGCAGACTATGCTGTTTTGTTCTTTTAATTGTATAGAGAAGCGGCAGACTATGCTGTTTTGTTCTTTTAATTGTATAGAGAAGCGGCAGACTATGCTGTTTTGTTCTTTTAATTGTATAGAGAAGCGGCAGACTATGCGTTTGTTTTTTAATTGTATAGAGAAGCGGCAGACTATGCTGTTTTGTTCTTTTAATTGTATAGAGAAGCGGCAGACTATGCTGTTTTGTTCTTTTAATTGTATAGAGAAGCGGCAGACTAGCTGTTTTGTTCTTTTAATTGTATAGAGAAGCGCAGACTATGCTGTTTTGTTCTTTTAATTGTATAGAGAAGCGGCAGACTATGCTGTTATGTTCTTTTAATTGTATAGAGAAGCGCAGACTATGCGTTTTGTTCTTTTAATTGTATAGAGAACGCGACAGGTACTATGGGCGATTGTTTTGTTCTTTTAATTGTATAGAGAAGCGACAGACTATGCTGTTTTGTTCTTTTAATTGTATAGAGAAGCGACAGACTATGCTGTTTTGTTCTTTTAATTGTATAGAGAAGCGACAGACTATGCTGTTTTCGGCCACACCAACCCAGAAAACTGACGCTTTGGCCCGAGTGTCCCTGAAAAAACATCCCATGTATGTGGGTGTGGATGACCATAAAGATGAAGCGACAGTGGAGGGACTGCAGCAGGTCAGTGTGTTTGTTGTGTGTAAATGGTCTGGGAAAGTGAGCATCTATTCAGTGCTCAGATACAGCACTGACACATGTATAATTTTTTTTTTTTTTTTTTTTTTTTGCTGTCCCAACCTCTGCACCACCTCAGAGGCAGTGTACCCATGCCGCTCATTCCGACACCCTGTCCACAGCCACAGCCCAGTCGGCCCAGCCGTAGCCCCAGCACCGGCAATCCACAGGGGACAGTCAATGTCAAGTCGTCAAGAGGCAACCAACCGGAAGAGACACTGCACTGCTGCCAAGTCACCTCGGTGGTGTTCAGTGGCGCCTGTTCTGATCTAACATACCCATGACACCACCTACTAAGCCCCCTACTGACGACAATAATTGCTCAGTCGTGGAGCCGGCATGAGTGAGCTCTCCCCTCGGAGGGTGCCACCACGTCCGTCCAACGACAGCCCCCATGGACCCGCGATACCGGTGACCCCGACGGAACCAAAGCAAGGCCACAGACGTGGAGAGGACATCGAAACTGAGGTCACCATGAGAGCAGGGCATGAAGGGCCACAGAACTTGAGACATTTTTTTTTTATGCTGATCGATGAGAATGAGGATGATTAAGATGATGCTGCGGATTTCCATTTCGGTCCGAGACTACATGACAGGGCTGTACTCTACGCTTTCTTTCATAATATATCCCGGCGTCAACCAGACCCGAGAGATACAGGCACCTGCAGTGTTGGTCAGGAAATTTGAGCAACACTCTCAGAAACGCATCCATTAAGTGGATGAAGCTCAACTGTGTGGTCCCAGTCTTCCCAACTGAGTCCGCAGCAAACTCAACTCTGGGTAGGAGCTGGTCAGGGCAGAAAAACCCACATCACTATGATGGGATTCGAACCCACGACCTCCCAGCCGGGAGTCCGCGACGCTAACCACTTCGCCACGGCGGCTGGTTACATGTATAAATTTTATATCAGTGTTACAGGACACATACTCACTTGTACATATGTAAGCATATACACATGGCCATGATAGCACATATATTCAGATGTACATACATAAGTGAGTACACACATGGACACACACAGACACACACGCACACACTTTACATATTTATTTCTTAACATTTGGAAAACTTAATTGGACACCATGAGCAAATGAAGTAATGTTACAGTGTGGCAAGTTTTAGATTAAATCACAGTGAGTCATCTTAGCAAATAAGTGAAAAGAATGTAAGTATGAAACCCATATAAATTTACATGGTTGCAGAAAATGTTTGACTATGAAAGATTAAGCTTTGTTAACATTTAATCACAAATGTGATAATACAACTTGCTGGAATAAGAAGTACTGAAGAAATGATGAAGGATCCATTCAGCTTTACTTACAAAGGAACTATGTATCACTGAATACCTCAAACACAATGAAAATTTAAAGAAAACAAGATCTATCTGTAGCTATGTGCCTGTTTTATGTGCCTGATCCAGAGTTATGACAGATAAAAAATAAAAAAAAGGTATTACCAGCATTACAAGTGAGCAGTCAAAACGTGTTGGGCTAGGAAGGTTAGACAGGCTGTAGCTGTATCAGACCTGAAAGAGTTGACAGGTTTGTACTGTATTTTTAAACATCAGATAAATAAATTCTTGACAGCATGAAAAATCTTTGGAATGAGCTGTTTTGAACTTTACAATTATGTATATATTCATGTACACTTTAACAATAAAACCTGTCTCTGAGAAGAAAAATTGACTTATGATAATTGCAACTAACACAACAGATTTGTCTATGCTCATGGTGATGGATATGAGTTGTTAATATGATTTTCATTGTTGCATTATGTTGTAAAGGCTGACAAAGTGAGCTTACCTGCCGACACATGCACAATCGAGTGAAATGATTATGGTTTACAAAGAAAGAAAAATCTGATTGCCCTTGGTAACTTTTAGATAGTAAAACATCATTGTATTTACTGAATATTCTGAAAGAAATATCAGATTAATTTTTCCCGGTGTATAATCATTTTGTTGTTTAGATTGCTCCTTTTTTTCCCCATCAGAATATTTTTCAGTGAAAAATTACGAGGTGTTGGGTGTTCTTTAATGCATTTGGAATGTGTGTGTGGGCACTACATGTGTTGTTCATGGTTTAGTAGGGTTGACCTTTAGCTATACAAACATGAAACCGTTTCAAACAACTGGTTTTTTTTTTTTCTGCTTTATTTACTGTGTCAGTTATACACCTCAACACTGCTAAGTATTAAATGAATATTTACATGTGCCTCATAGAGATGGAAAAAAAAACAAGAAATTAGTCTTTTGTGAATCAGTTTGTTTTTTTTTCACTTGTTTGTAATTTTATTTTTTTGTTGCTTTGTGTGTGCAGGGCTTTGTCATATGCCCTGCGGAGAAGCGATTTCTGCTACTGTTCACATTCCTGAAGAAATACCGCAAGAACAACAAGATCATGGTCTTCTTCAGCAGTTGCATGGCAGTCAAGTTTTTCAGTGAACTGTTGAACTACATCGACATGCCTGTTCAGTCCATCCATGTGAGTAAGGGTGCATTTTTTTCTCTACTCTTTCACTTTGAATGCATTTCTCTGCTTCTTTCTTTCATTTTTCCCCCCACCCCTTTCCCTTCAGATTGGTGATAACTCTTTTGAATGCAAGGATTAGTGTATACATAAGCATGTGCTCATTGACTTCATTAAGTTTTAAATGTCAGATCTGACAAATTTACAGCTGTCTGAGCAATGAATGCTTTGTGATGTTTCATTTGAGGATTAGGAAGATTCAACTCATTTGATTTGATTTTTAGGTGTACACATAGTTACTTTGACCTAGTGGATTTAATTCTCATTTTCCCTATGGAAGATTCGTACAGAGGCTTACAAATGAGCATATATTGACTACATCTATTAAGGAGCCCGTGTACTTTGTGTTACCCTGGTTTCAAAACTGTTGTGATGTGTGATATTTGTTCATGTGCACAGGGCAAACAGAAACAGGCAAAACGATCATGCACCTTCTTCCAGTTCTGCAATGCCAAAACCGGCATTCTTCTCTGTACTGACGTTGCTGCCAGAGGTTTGGACATTCCACAAGTTGACTGGATTGTCCAGTATGATCCACCAGATGAGACAAAGGTATGCATTAGTTTGTCAGTCATTCCAGGGGGAGCTGTTGGATGCAATTTATCATGCTGCTTATCCTCACCTCTGATTTCCTATTGATGTATTAGTATTCCCCTTTCCTGCCAGAACCATTATTGAATCATTTGAGTTCAGTCTTTTATAAGCTGCTTTCTCATTTTGGAAATACTGTCGGAATGTAGCCTTAAGTGTCAATGTCAGTCATTTGTAACTGTATTTATTTATATACAAGTTACAAGTTGTTGGGGTGAGCTTTAAGAGGCTTCAATTTCAAACGGAAAGAGACTGAAGGTTGATGGATTGCCACAAATTAGGCAAGAGGGGGCTTCACTGAAAACGGAGCAGATTTACCTTCATGCAGCAGAGGATAAAGATCATTATTCAGTTTTCGAAAGACAAACAACTCTTATATTTTTTGTATGTAGTATTCATGTGCGTATGGTGTTTGCATATTCAGTCTTTTTTTTTTTTTTTTCATCAGAACAGTTGGGACTTTTAAACATCATGATGATTTTATTTATTTCTTCTATCTTCTTGTGACATGTTTCGATGTTTAGTTTTCACACCTCTTCTTGTGACAGGTTTTGATGTTTAGTTTTCACCACACCAGTTGTTTTAGGGGTGTTGTCTGTGTAAAATTCTTGCCATAATTATATTGAGTCATTGACACAGTTTTTTCGTCTTCTGATTTTAGGAGTACATCCACAGAGTGGGACGGACTGCCCGCGGGGAAGGAGGCAGTGGTAAAGCATTGCTGATGCTGCAGCCAGAGGAAGTGGGCTTCCTCAATTTCCTGAGGAAGGCAAAGATCACAGTACAGGAGCTGGACTTCAACTGGTCCAAAATGTCCAACATTCAGTCCCAGGTCAGTCCCATGGCGGTGCTTTACCTCGCCAAATGTCCTGAAAGTGTGATTGTGTTCTTTTTGTGTGGTTTTAATCAGTTTGTTATTCATTATGTTTACAGTGAAAGCCATGAGGGACATGTGCTGGTTATTTAGCATGCACTGGACATTTTGCACTGAAAATATGGTCTGATTAGTTTCAGGCATGCATTAATTTTGTTTGGATAGTTTTGGTATGTCATTTCTGTCTTCTTTTCTTCTTCTTCTATTATGTATATAAACAACAATTTGATTACTGAAATCTAAGGAAAGGGGTTGACCGTTAGCATTTACACTGAGAGCCTTATGGTGAACTATGAAAATGTTGCATCAGCATCATTGAACAGGTCAGAACTGGGTTTGGTTAAAAGAAATAAGTTAAACAACATCAGCAACTAGAAATTGTTAATGTGGGAAATGTAACTAGGTCACACATATGATTGCTTCATGACCTCAAAAGCTGAGTTCCTTGAATACATATATAGTGAAAAATTTCTGTTAGAAGGTGGAAATCAGTCATTTGGAAGATGAAAAATAAAGAAACAAAGCTATCCAAATGTTCAGATGCTTTTGAAAAAGCCCTGAAAATGTTGAATAGTGTTACATATGTAACTGTGTTTATTGTTTGTTGTTGCATGTTTTAAGGGTTAGTCATTTGGAGTTTTTTTGTTTTTGTTTTTGTTTCTTGTGGTTGTGTGTTTCTTATCTTGGAGTCAGAGACTGTTGACACAAGAAGAGACACATGAAGGAAAATATTTATGGCTTTGTTGTTGTCCTATTCGACATATGTACCTGTTTCAGTAATGTGTGATGTAAATATGAATACTTTGGTCAAAAACTGAACTGTATTGTCTGTCCATCTGTTGATGAACAGCTGGAGCTACTGATCTCCAAGAACTACGCTCTGCACAAAGGAGCACAAGAAGCATACAAAGGTTTTGTGAGGGCCTACGCTTCACACAAGGAGAAGCGCATCTTTGATGTGGAGAAACTGAACCTCAAGGGGGTGGCCAAGTCCTTTGGGTTTGCTGTGCCACCGTATGTGGATCTGAGTATCCTTTTGACCTCTCATTTCAACTGTAAAATATTCCTGTGGGGTGGGAATTAGCCTGTTCCTATGCATCTGTGTGTCTTACCTCATTGATTTCTTTGAAACTCTGATGAGTATATTTGAATTAGGTCAGCTGACGATGTACATTTATGGTTTTTAACTTTTGTGTATATCTTTTCTTGCATTTGTGAGAAAAAATCTGTAATATAAAACTAAAAAGAATTTGTTATATAAAACCTATAATGTTAGGGGAAAGGAAAGGAGATGCACCATGTTTGAGTGCATATTTGCATCTGCTGATGAATAGCAAAATTTTAAATACAGAGGATATTGTCAGTGCAGACAGTCTTCAGTATACCTCGGTAACGTGAGTGACAGTTCAGAATGTGACTGGTTTTACCGATCACTTCTGGTAAGTATTGTTGCTGTATTGAAAGACTGGTATTGCACAAGCCATTGAGGGGGTTCAGAGTGGCAGCGTTCAAAGAAACATTGTTTTACAGGTCAGAGAGAAAGAGGAAGAAGACTGCAGGGTTCATACATGTCCTTGAAATTTGATTACCCTTTTTCAGGGACTAAAAATTAAAAAGTCCTTGAAATCAGGACCTCAGTGCCTATAAAATACATCAGGTGCTTGAAATGAAGATTTTGATGGAGCAACTGATGTTTTGTTTAGAAAATAACGGAATTAAATAGTCAATATTATATTGGCCGGGGGTGGGGGTGGTATTTTGTATCTGCCAAAGTGTCCATTTTTCTGCTTCTAATGGGATTCTGCTTAAGTGACTGTATGAAGTTACCAAAGTATGAATAAAGGCTTATCATGCATTCTGTGTTAGTCCTTAAATTTTAGATCGAAAACTCCTTGCATTTTTTGTTTGGGAATTCATATGAAATCGGCTTTAGACCACAAATTACAGGTACATGCGATATATGTACAATAGCTGATGAGATAAATAGGACAGATAGATGTTATGATTAAATGAGTCATGTTCACCTTTACCTTTTTTGTTCTTCTACATTTGTAAACAAGTTCTCCATGCACGATAAATTCAATAGATATGCCAGCTGGCAGCCATGACTGTGAATGACAGTCTGAATGAGCCTTTATGGAAAAGTCAAAACCACTGTTGGGTGGGGGGGGGGGGGGGGGGTCAGAATGATTTTGAAGTTATTGAATTAATAGAGGAATTTGGGTGAAACTTGCTTTGCACAGTGGTTTCTGTGGAAGCACGAGTAATCTTGTGAACTTAAGTGTCTGCCTTTCCTTAACCACTTCAAGATGTCCACTGCAGAAAAAAGAAAACTTCAGAGAATGGCTACATGAGAAAGTCCAAATTCAAAAAGAAAGCATAGGTGAGTATCTTTTCTATCGTTTTTGTTGTTGTTGTTGTTTTTAGCAAGCACTTACTTCCAGATTTGTTTTTTTCCTTTTGTGTTCTTGACTGATAAGAGCAAGTTTGATTTTTTTAGATATGTATGCATGCTTATAATATATATCGACATATATTTGCATGTACGAGTGTTCACATACATGACAGTTTGTATGCATGTGCTATAGATGCATATGCATTGCTTGTGCTGTGTGTTTATAAAATAAAAGTGTTTGTGTTTCTGAAAGGACAGTCCCAATACTTTAAAAAAAAAAAAGAATGCACTTTGACCTGTGCATTATACAGGATCCAGTGCAGTATTTACCTGACAAGATGTGATAGGTCACCTGCCAAACCGTTTACTTGAATGGGTTTGTCATTTTTCTATCCATCCATTTTATAACTATGTGTGGTTTTTATCCTACTTTTTGGTAATGTTGTTTTTATGTTTGTTTTTTTTTTCCCCCCTATATAGTTATTTTTGTAACTATGCATGATTTTTGCCCTGTTTCTTGGTTATAGAGGTAGTTTTTTTTTTTCACCCATACATTTTTGTAATGATTTTTTCGTTCTACTTTTTGATAGTACATATATATTTTTCCCTGTCCATACATTTTTATAACAATGTATGACCTGCATTCAGCTTGCGGTAGTTTGTTTTCTTCCCTGTCCATATAGTGTTTTTTCTACTATGCATGATTTTTTTCCCTTCTTATTTGTAAAAAGAAATCAGATAATGAAGTCAGTAGAAATTAGATTAGTAGAAATTACCTTATGTCACAGAACTGGGATACATTTCTTGGGCAACTGTTTAAAATGTTTAGTCATTTCGACCTTCACTGTGGTTACGGAGCGTTGGAGTCTAAAACAGTTTTAGCATTCACGCTTATTTTTCAGTTACCATGCATCTAATTTCAAGGAACTTGGACAGAATTTCAGAGCTCTGATTTCTGATCGAACTTACAGCACTGTTGTTTCAAAGCTTCCATTGCAGACTGACCTCAACTCGTTGACCTTGTCCTAAGAAGCAGTCACAAGAAGCATGTTTGGGCCATCTTTTGGATATGATTAACTCCGCCAAGGAGATTGTTTTCACCAATAGCTGTTGGTTTGTCAGCTCTGACAGGATAATGCAAAAAAAAAACCAAAAAAAACCCCTAAAAATCTGAACCTGGAATAGAATGGGACTCGTGGATCAACCAGTCAAATGTCGATATGGAGGTGAATGAACTTTGGATCCAGGATTTTTCAGCAAGAATATCCACTAATTTATTGTGCAGTAACTGCCTCATGAACGTTATGGAAACTTTGTGAAAAGATAGGGTGTAACCCATGGACAAATCCATTAAATTTAGGTGCACATCCAGATCTAACTGCACATCCAGGATCTGTTTACACTGTGGACAAGATTAGTGCAAATTATCCACTGAATATGAACACTGCGAAGTTACCGTATGAAGTGATTTGTATTCGTTTGTTCCATTTGAAAAAGAAAAATTTACTCATGAAGTAACTCCTTCAGTCTTTACCAAGTAATATTCTAGAAGTGACTCCTTCAGTCTATACCAGTTAATACTTCCTTTGTTAACCTTTTTTTAACTAATGAACTATTACATAGATTCATTAAACCATGATGGCAGTCTGTACTGCCCAGAGCACCCGATTTCTGCATCAAAGTGTAATTCATTATGCAAGTAACCTATATTGACAGATAAAGTAATTGCCAATAAGCTGAAATGGGATTTGAATCTGTAGAGGAGAAAGAGCGAGTGGCAGCAAATGAATGTCAAAAGTGATAGTATATCATTGACAAGTACGGACAAAATAGGAACAGTTGATCGAGTCTGGAGGTCTAGTGGAATCCAAAGACAAATTGACAATATTTTTTTCAGTAACTGGGCTTGGAGATAGAAGGAATAGTTGCACAAGTAAATATTTTTCAATCTGAAATGTGAATGCACACATGAAGGTACATTTTGGTATTTCTAGTTTCTTACAGTGTGAGAACCCACATAATTTAGGCTTTTGTAAGATTGTTTGAAGCTTTCAACACCAATTTCTCAGCGTGATGAAAAAAATAACGGATAATTCATTTTTGATGAATATGTAAGATAGGACATTCTTGTATGACCAGGAAAAATAGGAGAAAGATATGTACATCAATTTTTTCTCTCTCCTTAGTTCCCAACTACTGCTCTGCATTTTAAAGGCCCAAGAAGAGAAAATGGTGCTGACAACACCCATTCATGAACACACACACACACAAAAGCCACAAACATTCAAGTAGCAGCTTTTTCAAAAAAAAATTCCATTTTGAAAGATAATTGAATACAGATCATTGCATTTTGAAATTCTGCTGTCTGTTTGCAGGAGTCAAAACGACAAACAATCCTCACCAGCTACACTGCAATACCAGGCTGAGGCACCTGTTTTTCTCTATCAAGTTGAGGGAAAAATTACGCAGACCATCCCCAGCTGAAATGATGCTTGGGCATCGAGAAGGGCAGTACAAGCGTTTGGAGATCTTGAGATCCAGTTTCTGGCATCTCAACAAGCATGTAGGGACAATTTTTTCAGATGACTATTGAGCAAGTCCAGGGATTGTCTTTCCTATTGTGTTCATGATCCTGATTGATGACAGCAGGAACTGATGGATGTATTTGGACAGAAATATGACAGCAAGAATTAATGTATATTTTGTGAATAAATTGGACCAGACTTGGAATGAGGATTATGCGAGCTTGCTTTGTGTGTGCATGTTGAACACGATGATCCATAGAGACCATTCCAACACTTTCAGCCATCTGTCATTTTGTTGACGATTCATATTTGACAGAATTTACAGAGTTTTCTAGTGAGAGAAAAGTAAACCAGACCTTCCTAATTTCTCTCCACCCCACATCTCCAATGTGTTAACCTACATGCCATTTTAGTGATGAAACTAGATGATGTGGGTTTACCAATGCAGTCAATGAAACTGGGCAGCACCAGTGGGGCAGTGCAGCCAGTGCAATGTGACTAAATGCCCGACTTGCTTCCATCTTTCGCTCATCTAAACCTCACTGATCGAGGGGAAGGTCAGTCCCTCCCCTTTGCCTCAATCTCATTGAGCCTTTGTCTTTGAACTGGTCTTATCATTGTCAGCTCATTTTTTGAAAGCAGCCAAACCTAGCTGTAGGACAACATGCTTTTAATTCATTGTTGGTTCTTGACTAATACTTAGTATATCACTGTACCATTGTGCTATCAATTCTTTTTTTTTTAACGTGTTTTTAAAGTGTTGATCTATTTTCATGTGTCTTTTAACAGCCACAAAAAAAATCATTTTAATCTTTCTTTCAAATGGCAAGGCGATATAAATAGATGATCATTCCACAAGAATAAAGTAAAATAGTTGGTGTCGCTGATTCCCCGACTTCAGTTGTGGGTTCAATGCCCAATAGGGCCATTAATTTGTGGTATTTTTCTGCCCCGACCGACTGGGCTCATACCCAGAATCGAGTTTGCTATGGGTTCAGCTGGGAAGACTGAAACCACACAGATGGAGTTACATGCACATTAAAGGCAAGTCTTTCAGAATGATCAAATTTCCTGACCAACACTGCACGATTATGTGCAATATGAAATTGAGCATATAGAGTACAGTACAGCCCTCTCATGCAGTCTTGGACCAGAATGGATCTCCGTAGCATCATTTCCATCAATTGGCTTTACAAATGGAGAACACGTTTCATTCAATGGCCCTCCATGCCCTGCTCTTAAGACCTCCATTACCCTTGGCAAGCTCATGTCACAGTTACTGGTACAGACAAGTTCATAGGGTCTGTAGTTGGACAGCATGTAGTGGCACTTTCTGGAGGTGTATGCTCTCACACTGGCTCTGCAACTCAGCAGTTATGGGACTTGGTAGGTTGTGTCCTGATCAGAACATGCACCACTGAACGCCACCAATGTGGCTCAGCCACAATGCAGTCTCCGCTGATGGGTGGCCTCATGACGACTTAATACCGACTGCCCTCTGTAGATTGCCAGTCCTGTGGCCAGGATAAGCTAGAGTGTGGCTATGTACAGGGAGTCGGAGTGAGTGGCATTGGGAGTCATGGTGGCTATGGACGGGAAGTCAGAATGAATAGCATTGGGGTAGTGCTGCTGATTAGCAAGGTCATTGGAGTGGTTCTTTAAAGCAGTTTAAATGCAGCAACCCCTCTGTCTGAGAAGTCTCTTCCATAGAAGTTTCAAGTTACCATCCGCCACAGCCAGTTCAGTTTCTACATGTCAGCCAACTGCAAGAGCAGTGGTGCAAGGATTAAGCACTACAACAGATGCAAGTGATACTGCCTGCAACCACTTGTGAATTACAAATCTGGGAAATGGTATCGTGCTCATGCAGACATGACTCAAGTGGCTGTCCCAAGTGTTATTTTTCCCTCATCATCCTTCTGCTCCTTTCTTCTCTCCCTTTCCCCAATAGAAGTGCATGCACAGGATGGATTTCCGTGTGGGGAGAGACAGGAGTGTTGAAAAAGGCAAACCTCGATGAAGGACAAGAGACGATGGAAGGCAAGGGAAGGGTGTCAAAAGAAAAACCATACAAGACAGCTATACCTTTATCTAACCAGCGGGGTTCTCTTTTTTCCAGGATATAACTACATAAAATATCAGATTTCAAATTACGAACAGGTAAAACATTAACGGTTAAATTCCCTTAGCATAGTGCCCATAGCTGCAGTAACTATTGGTTCACCAGGCCTCAGGCAAGACATGATGGAAGCCAGAACGTGTGTGTGTGTGTGCACCTCTGTATGTGATTACCATCAGAAAAGAACTGATTTAATGATAGCAGGGCATTCAATACTTACCAAAAAATTTAGTGTGTGTGCGCATGCGCGCACTTGCGTGAGAAAGTCAGAGACACAGAGACAGACAGACAGACAGTGACAGTGTGTGAGAGAAGAGAGACAGACAGTGTGTGTGTCTATGTATGCGAGACAGTCAGTGTGTGTGTGCGCGCGCGAGCGTGTGTGTAGGTGTGTGAGAGACGGTGTGTTTGTGTGAGTGTGTGAGAGAGATATGGTCAGGTCAGGTCAGGTAATTAGGACACTAGGCCTCGCGGCCTCTCAACTGTCCTTTCATTTTAATTTGGATGTTCAACATGGCCGAGTACTTACAAGCCAATGTGCTCTCTATTCAATTTCGTTTTTAAATTTTGAAATTGTTTGATGACAGAGAAAAAGAGAGCAGAGAGAGAGAGTGCGTGCGTTAGAGACAGCGCGTGTGTGTATGTATGTGTCTAAAAATAGGCCAGTGTATCGCCCTTGGGCCCTTTGATCTACCCCCACCCCATTCCATGCATTATCACATACCATACTGAATTAAAAAAAAAAAACCACCTTTCACAATCGGGCCAAAAATAATCAGTCACGGTCATTGTTGAGTCCCGATCGTTTTTATCTGAAAGGTGCATCATTTCTTGATGTTTCTTGCCTGCCGCGTGGCTTTTCAGAGCAGCTTCGCCCATGTTCCCGATGTCGAAGTCTTTCTTGCACAGCAGGCACTGTGCTTTTGTCTTGCATCCAGCAGAAGCAGGAGCAATCCATTTGCGATAATTTGTATTGTCTAGCCAGGCTAGGCTAAACACACATTTTCCCATGTTTTCTTTAATACTTCGACGCTATTTTCCCTCGCAACGCTGTTGACTCAAAAGGAAGTTAAGCAATGGTACCAACTGCGCATGCGCAACGCTTTTCACAGTAAGGGGAGCTACTCTGCAGAAAAAAATGTAGCCTGCTAAACCTCCAGCCAGAGGAAATCTGAAAACAGCGATCACTGTGCGTGATTTAATTTCTGTTTTTATTCCTATTTCAATGTTTTTGTAAAGAAACTTAAAGCGAAATTCGACATCATTAAAAAAGTTGGCACAACTTCTACAAAATTCCAGGACTTTTCCAGACCCATGGCCACAAATTACAAAATTCCAAGACTTTTCCAGCCCTGGAAATGATTTTTTCATTTTTCCATACTTTTCCCAGACTTCCAGGACTATGTATGAACTCTGTAATTAGAGCCCCAAATTGGAGGCACAAAGGAATGGTCATTGGTTGTAGGCACAAAGGAATGGTCATTGGTCAGCGAAATTCGACATCATTAAAAAAGTTGGGACAACTTCTACAAAATTCCAGGACTTTTCCAGACCCATGGCCACAAATTACAAAATTCCAAGACTTTTCCAGCCCTGGAAATGATTTTTTCATTTTTCCATACTTTTCCCAGACTTCCAGGACTATGTATGAACTCTGTAATTAGAGCCCCAAATTGGAGGCACAAAGGAATGGTCATTGGTTGTAGGCACAAAGGAATGGTCATTGGTCAGAGCGAAACTTCCCCCCCCCCCCCCCCCCAAGATATTTTTGGGCATAACGGACTCCTACCCCCGAGTTGCAATATCTGCATTTCTCAGGTCTGGCCAATACTGCAACACAGCATAGACTGCAAGCCCTGTCATTTAGACTCTGTCCAGATAGTACTCTGTAGCGTCTTCAGCACTTAAATGGGAAAAAAAAAATGCCCTGCTCTCATGGTGACCCTATCATTAATTTCCTCTCCATGTTAATCCCCAAAGCAGTTCCATGGGTGAAACCTACAAAACTTGATTTGACTGAAACAAGGATGGGGTCCAGAGGCTGCCTAGGCCCCGGCAGGGTACAGGGGCAGCGCCCCGTTGGGGGGTCCAGGGGGGCAAAGCCCTTCAGGCGAAACTTTTTTTTTTTTTTTTTAGGCCAATTTCATTGGTTCTCCTGCACCAGAACAAGCTTAATTGTAACATGATTTCTGCAGTAAAAAGCTGAACTGTAACATGCTTTTGTGAATTACTGTTAGACTTTATGTTCCATTAATTCATTTAAATGGATAAAAATAATATTTATGGCTTCAAAGTTTCTTTTTTCTGTTCGCTCCGTAACTGATCGTTTTTCAGCAAATGATACAGACACACGTGCCGGTCACATTCATTTTCTTGCACCACTTGCGATATTCATTGCCGTCATCATCAGTTTCGTTTAGCCATTGCCATCTCCGTTTGTTTCTAATTTGGCCCTCGATGCATGCTACTAGATCTTCTTTCAAAAAAGCCATGACTACTTAATTTCCGGAGCACTGTGCAAACTTTCGTTGTCAGCCAAACACGCCAATGTTAGCCTGTGAAAACGTCGGAAATACAGAATTAGCTACTTCCATTAAGGGATCGAAAGCTTGGATCGAACACAAAATCAGAACCAATAAATCGTTATTTTACTTCTTTTTTTTTTTAATTGACGGAAGTTCCGTCAAGACTGAAAGTCATTTGACGGATTTCCATCCATAGACGGAAAAGTTTCACCCATGGAGTTCACACTGAGGTTGTCGGCACTGGCAAGTTCATGTGGACTGATGCTGAACAGACATGGTAGCATTCTCTAGAGGGGATGCTCAGCAATCACCGATATAATGAAGCAACAAGATAAACCAGGGTATGGTTAGGAACAAGAAGCAGTAATGTGCCTCATGAGGGCTTTGTTGTGGCATGGCGATGAGACAGCCCCTCCATCCCCCCACCCCCAACATAATGTACATCCATCACGTTCACACTCGGACACAAAAATGAACACGACAGTAACTATCCCAGTTTATTTTCTCAGGATGAACAGAATGAACAGTCACTTTGCTTGCAGCTGCATCACTGGGCCTTGGCTGCCAATCTTCTGTCACGTTCCTCTGCGATGGATAGACGCACACCTTTGCCCTTGGGCAGGGAAATCCACTGCTTGGAACCCTTGCCGATGATGAACACGTAGGACAGACTGCAACATTCAAACACAATGGGCATAACACTAATACAATGATACCAAAAGACTGACAGATCAACAAGGTGATGAGTGGATCATATTACAGGTTAACATACACCACCACAATGTGCAATCAAATTTGAAAAGCATCCTGTCTAAATGGGAAGGGAATGCCTCCAGAAGCGAAAGGTTTGGCCAAGTGCTGCACTCTTCTGTAACATTTGTTGTACCGAGACAATCTCTTCACCTCCTTGAAAGTTCACCTCTCAAGTTCAACTTGCTCAGATCTTTCAAATGCTCAAGTTTTTATCAACTTAACACCAAAAATTAGACACTATACCTGCAGTTGATGGCAAGGTCCATACTAGTTGTAAAATGTCAGAACTCAGTCCAAGGAAGGAAGCTCTCAGCGAGACATTGCATCTCTCAAGCATAATAAAACACCATCATTGTTCCTGACAGAAACAGTGTCCAGTTTCATGCAAGTAAGTTCATCAGCACTGACCTAATGGAACAAGCATGATTCAACAATGTAAGCCCAACTTTCTGTGAAAAAAGAAACCGAGACCTTAGTCATTTCTTAGTACGTCTGCCAGTCAGTATCTGAGACCTTAATTTCTTTAGTATGTCTGCTAGTCAACATCTTATCATTCAAAGCCAACAGGATTTCACACAATCAGTGCCCAACCGAACCCGTTTTTGTTGTTGCTGACTAAAGCCTGCCGCACTTTTCCTTAATGGAAAGTGCAATCACAGAATTATTTAACAAATAATAAAGGCCACTTTTCAGGGTGGCTGCTGTGGAACAGAACGATACCATCTCCAACACCAGGGTTCCTAGAGACTCCAAGAACAAAATTCAGGGAGTTGTCAAGGAGTGTTTATTTTATTTCAAGGCTACACTACTTACGTAAAAATTGAAAAAAGAAATGGCAGTTTGATTTTTCAGGTTCATGGAAAAAAAAATATTTTAAAACAAATTTTTACTAACATTGTTGCCATCGATTGTTGTCTGCTATTTAATCAAGGGAGATAATTTGTAACTTCAAAATTGATGAAATTAATTATCTCCCTTGTTACATAGCAGACGACAATCCAGGATCCCGACAATGTAAAAATTTTGTTTTTAATTAATTTTTCATTAACCTTAACGCAGAAAAATTTAACTGCCATTTCTTTTTGCCACATTAAAGATTTTCTGGAGCCGATGACTCGATTTTCAAAGGCTTTCAAAGAGGTTGGTCAACAGAATCACATTTTATCGACTTTCAAAGGTTTCCAAGGCCTTGAAATGCGCTGTCAGAATTCAAGGAGTTTCAAGGAGCGTACGAACCCTGAACGCTGTCCAGTTTGTATGCATTCTTGGCACCACTTTCATGACAGACAAAACAGCACTATGTACATGCAAAAATCACCGATTTCAAATGGATCAGGTTTTGATTGCGAAGTGTCATTTACTTCAGAATTTAGTAAAAATGTTCAATGATTTGTGTCATGATTGGGGTTTATACAAATTACAGAATACTTGTATAAACAAAATAAAAATGTCAGAAACTCAGTCCAAGGAAGGAAGCTCTCAGCGGATTCAGGACCTCTCAAGCATGATAAAACACCATCATTGTTTCTGACATTGCGGAAAATTAGTTAGCCGATAGGGACTAAATTTTTTCTTTAATCTCACATGGACTAATTTTTTTCTTCAACTTCAATTGCCTGTGATAGCTGACAACTGTGTTCTTGGTATACTTGGTCTATTTTTGGAGTACTACAGTCTCATTAGGACATCATAAAAAATACTAGTACATGTGTAAAAGATCCCTTGTATCATCTGCATTTTCTAGGCGCTTCACACAAAATGGTAGGCTGACTTATTAAACTAGAAAAAATTTCTAAACAACAAAATCTATGTTTAGAAAGAATTTCTAAACAACAAAATCTACGTTCAATCATTTCTAAACAAAAAAAAATCTATATTCAATCAAACCACAGAAATATGTGCTGCATTCAAGACTGAAGAGTGAAGAACAACACTCAAACACAATCAGCATTAATCGGTTTCACACCTTCATTTTAGGTTCTTAAAACAGAACCAAGACAACTGAAAACATTTTTATGTTAAAAGCAAATTTGAAAGTACCCATTAGTCATCTGGCTTCTATCGATGTCCAGTTTAACCGTTTTCACTGTTGTAGAAATTTACAGACATGCAGCACATGATTTCCACCGACAAGACCAAATGACATACAAGGTCCCCAGGACAGCCAGAGCTTGTAAGGACCACTTCATGATGCTCTTCATTGACAAATACATACAACCTCTTGGATTTTTTTTTCAAATAAAAAATCTCCATGGTCTTGACATGCACTTCAAAGTGCTACGGCAAAGTTCATACTGACAATACATACAGTCAGTGAGAGTTTCAGCCAAGATGTGATAAGACTCATCTCATGCTACCCTTTTCCCCATTTCTTATGGATCACCTTGGATCCATTTCTTCAGACCTTTCAACCTGTGATCCTGCAAGCTGCATTTGTCTAACACATTCACTGAATTAATCTTAGTAGCATGCACTGAAGCACAGCGACATTCGATATGGAAGCTAAATCATGTGGTAAACAAATCCACATGGAGTAATCCTCCTACTGGTGCAACTTCCATCTGCTGATGCACCGCATTTTTGGTTTTCTTTCTTGTTCATTTAAAAAAAACTTGTTTTCCCTTGTAAGTTTTAGAAGTTGGTGACTTTCCTTGTGAGGACTTTGCTTCATTTCATGAGCACATACTGGCCTCAGATACAGGGCCTTATGAAGCCTTGTTAAATATTCAAAGCACTAAACACTGACAAGGACCATACAAACTCTGACATTTTTGTACTGCAATTTGTAACCAAAGCGAATATTGAAAAAAAAAATTATAAATAAAAAACAATATGTTAGGGTTGACAGTAAAGAACTTGCACTATGTACTTACACAAAATACATCAGGTATACAAGGTGAAACCAGCGTAATGGGTTCAGTTCGACTATTTTGGTATTTTTCTCATGATTTTGTTATTACTTGTAACAAAATACTAACTTTGTCATCATCGTCACCAAGTTCATACAAAAATTTTACAAGAAAGGAGGAGGGGGAAAAAACCCCCATAAACATGTCAGAAACTCAGTCCAAGGAAGGAAGCTCTCAACAAGGTTCAGCACCTTTCAAGCATGACAAAACACCATCATTGTTCCCAACATCAGAAATAAAGTGACTCAAAAGGATGAATTTTTCCACCCCCACTGTGAGTTCCTATACTGCTGTGCAGTGGGTGGGAGCTCCAGCCAAACAACAGAACTCACACAGTGATAAGCTTTCTATCCACTTCAGATATTTCTCATGATTTTGTATTACTTGTAACAAAATACCAACTTTGTTATCACCATCACGTTTATTAAATTCATACAAAAATTTTACATGAAAAGGGAGGGAGGAAAAAACCCCATAAACATGTCAGAAACTCAGTCCAAGGAAGGAAGCTCTCAACAAGGTTCAGCACCTTTTCAAGCATGATAAAACACCATCATTGTTCCCAACATCAGAAATATAGCAAGTGACTTAAAAGGATTAATTTTTCCACCATCAGTGGGAGTTCTTATACTGTGGTGGGAGCTCCAGCCAAACAACAGCACCCACACAGTGATAAGCCTTCTATCCACTTCAGGGGAAGGGGAGGAAGGGAAAAAAGCCTCGAATACCCTGCATGATCTACAACCCCACAATTGTTTCCACAAGTTTTCCTCTTCTGACAAGAAGTCGTTTTCTCTCTGCAATCAATTTTCAATCAAAAATATTTTTTCTTTGAAGTTTTGACTCAACACTGAAGCCAACATTGGAGCCATAATCTTGGCCGATGCTGGAAAGCATGGCAAAGAATATAAAGGCTCTATGCTCAAAGAAATCACCTAAAAGTAAACGAAGAAAAGAAAAGGATTCTACCAACAGTTCATGTCATTTCGGGTATAATGAGTTAAACTGGAACTAGACTCCAACTGTGTTGAATGCATATGATTCAGACTGGATAAAAGAAATCTTGAAACCATTATTTTTAATTCACTTTTTAATATCTCCATTTGAAACAACAGGGTAACAGGGAAGGTTCCCTGTTCAAATCACCCTTCTTTCCTTGCATGCACCAAATATCGTGAAAATCAACTTTCTTTCATGATATATACCAAACATTGTCATCTCTAAGCCTACAAGAGTTACGTCCGTTTGTACCCAGTTTAACCCCTTTTGGATATTCCAGGAACAGCCCAGCAGGTGATTTTTGCAGTCGCAAGAGCAGCCACAAATGTATCAAATTCACATGATAAATGTGCCAGAATTGACAGTGATAAAAGAGCTAACATATCAGTCAACATCCCAATCGTTCCCTCCCCTGATCCCATTCTCCATGTTTGAATTATATACACTTTTGTGGAAAAGAAATTGCACAATATGCATACAGAAACTATATAGCTTTCAGGCTCATTAGATGGACCCAGTTTAGCGTTGGTTTGGTGGTCCTGGGGCATTTCCATCACCGTTTTGGAAAACTTAGTGAAACTTTGTGGTTTGTGTAAAATATGTTTCAAATTATCCCCTACTCTCCCAAAATGTAAAAATAAACATGTCAGAAACTCAGTCCAAGGAAGGAAGCTCTCAACGAGATTCAGCACCTCTCAAGCGTGATTAAACACCATCATTGTTTCTGACTTAACAAACAGTGAAGCTCATTCAAGAGAATCAATTTACAAACATGAATGCAATTTTTGGTTTTAAATAATCAAGCTGTGTGAGTTGTTTTGTGTATGACAATCTTTTTTCATTTCTTGGCATGTTCAGTCTATTTCAATGGTAATCTTGTTACGATGACAAAAACACGTATCTAAGCATATGTTTCTGAACCACAAACATTAATGAAGACCAACCACCACCAATTATGTCAGCAAAAAACACTGGTATGCTACTTTCTTGTCAGCCTGTCGCTTCGACAATGTAAACTTCGAAAGCATGCACCCTCTGGCATTTTCACAAAAATAAACATCTTGCACACCTTCAGAACACTGCTGGTAATTCGACTCCTGTTGAAATATGCGTTTCTCATTACAATACCAAATCTGGTAATACTACATCTACAAGGTTGGTTCCATCAGTACCCAGTTCAACCAGTTTTTCATAATACAGAATCAGCAAGGGCTACCACGATTATTTCAAAACGTACACGCACTTCGTATGGGTTGACAGTTATGCACAGCATTATCATCCCCCTCCTCTACAAATGTCAACTTTCAAGTTCCGCACTTAAATTTGTATTCATATTTTTTGCAAATACACATCCAGGTTTTTTTTTTCAAATGACAAATTGCCAGTATCTTAAAAAAAATAAAAAATAAAAATAGAAAAACAGACAAAAAACACTGCGCATCTAATTCCTTTACCTATACACCAAAGACACAGCTCAAGAGAACATCATGTTCACAGAAGAACATGTCCTGTCTCTGAGACTTGAGGCTGATGGCAGATATTCAACAACAAATCTACATTCTACTGCACTCACCGTGTGGCAAATGTGTGTCCCAAGGAATCTTTGATGTGCACGATGTCGAAGCTTCCAGGGTGTCTCTCACGGTGGGTGATGGTCCCCACACGCCCCAAGTTGTGGCCACCAGTCACCATCACCAAGTTGCCTAAACATTACACATGATCCATTCCATTTCAAACACATGATCTGAACAGTCAGTCTTGATTTATTTTCTCTGGCACTGGGCATATGCCACAACTCATTCTACCCCTCACAAATGAATGAATAAAGGCCATCTATGCTCCACTGAAACTGGAACGTTCAACACTTACTCTGTTCAGGAGTAACGAGTTCAGAAGGAGCAAATTATATGCATCTTTGGGTAAGTTCAATTTAGATAATTTGTTGTTTCTCTGGGTTTCATTTTCTTTGCACATCATGAAACAGTAAATTACCAGTACAGTGAGGAAAGTTTCAGATAAAACCGAAGTAGATGGACGATGTTAAGCAAATAAGTCTTAGAGAATAGATACAGAAGCCATCTGAATTTACAAAGTTGCAAGAAATACATTTAACAAAGTTGAGATTACTGGCATTTTCTCACAAATGTCAAAATACAATGATTTGTAATAAGAATTATGAAGAGATCAAGAATCTGTTCGGCCTCTGTTGATCAATAAAGCATGCATCCCTAGATAATTCAAGCATGATACAATGCCACCACTGATAACGACATTAACAGTGCAACTTACTATTATGGATGAATACTCTTTAACATCTTTAAAGAATTAAAAATAAACCAGAAAAATGTCAACATCCATACATATGAAATAAGACTATCAACCAGATGTTCAAGTTGTTTGTAAACCACTATCAAAAAAGCAAAATTTTCCTGTCTCATCAGAACATATCAAGAATAAACATAAACATTCATGGCAGTGAAGGTGTTAATTCAAGAATACGACATTATTTCACACCTTTTGTCTGGTCGCTCCTCAGAACCTCAGCCCTTCTGGGTTTGTTTGTGTGTGTGTGTGTGTGTGTGTGTGTGTTTGTCGATTTCTTTTGCTTTTGTTTGTTTGTTTGTTTGTTTTTTGCATCTGGAGGGGCGGTGAACATTTGAGGATGAGGCCACATCTGTATGACTTAGGGCCCGCTGCTGGTCTGGCATCATGGTGCCGTGACTGTGTTCTGCTGACCAATCAGCGGATTGGTCTGCCCAGTGGTCAGCTTGTTGGTTGGTTGGCTGTGCTCTGCTACTGTGTCGGATCGGTGGCGGGCTTTACCTTTCCAGATCCTCAAAACTATATCAGTATATGAAAGTCTTATAAATTGATATATGACCTGTAGAAAATCATTATGGGGTGAATTTATATGATGTGAAGTTATATGGTTTGAAATATTTGTGATAATAATGTGTTTGATTTTCCATATATACTGTTATCAAAAGTGGTGATATTATTGTTATTACTTGTTATTATTATATCATTTCTTTTCATCTTATTTTTATGTATCCCTTTTTTTTTTTTTTTTTTCCTTCTCCTTTAAATCAATGAAAGAAATCTATGAATCTGTGTACACGCTGATCTCTGAGGTACTGTCTGGGGGGCTTTAGGGTCTCGGATCCAATATTCAAATTCAAGAATGTCTCTAATACATTACTGAAACAGTGGTTGGGAGTTCCAGAAGCTGTCTAGACTGTGCCCTCGGAGAAAGCACAATTAGTAAATGGTCATCTATACATGTACCGGAAAAATTAAAGACTTAAAGTAAGAGGTACAAATGGGAGTGAAAGAAGGATGGAAAGTGATCTGCTGAATGCAACACTGCAGAATATTAAATGAAAAGACAAAGATTGAAACTGTAAGAGCATAAACTCTAAGGCAAACTAGCACCATCCATATTAAGGATGTTGATGTTCTTTTGAAATATCTCTCCGCATGCCCATCTACCTAGCTAATGACAATGGTATACACTTGACTTGTGTATGTGTGTGCGAGTGTGTGTGGATGTTGCCTCCTTGTTAGTTTCTTTTTTGTGATTGTTTACTTGTGACTCAATACACCCTTTAAGAATTGCTTAACTATTGAAATATTTCCTCTAAAATTTAATGTATTTGTTTTCTTCTTCTATTGTTTGTCCTTTTTGTGCACAAAAAAACCTTCATAGATGGAACATTGGAAACATATATATTTACAATACTGAAACTGCACTTTCATTCGCTCACAGATCACTAGATTGTGATTCATGAAACTCTTATTCAGTCTCAGACAAATAAGAGGTTTATAACATTATTATCACCACAAATTTTTGGATACAACTTTGAATGAATTCATATGTACATCACAAGCTTAAAACAAGTGTATGTTGTACTTCTATACAATGACTGAGAGTGAGAGGAATGTTTGGTTGTTATATCATATATGTTGTAACATGTGTTCATATGTTCATGATCTTGCTGAAGGAATTAAAAAGATTTATTAATAAAAAAAAAAAAAAAAAAAAGAGAAGAATACGAAATGTACAAATTCAATCCAAGGAAGGAAACTATCGTGAGTAATTCCTACTAGTTTTCTCAAAATAAGTAACAGCATCACTGTGTCCGACTAGGAACACACTAGGAAATGAATTGTTTCCAGGGCAAAACTATCATAATAGGGTCTCATGGGAGGTACAGACAAGATGGAAAGGGAGGAGAGAAACACGAGCACCAAGAGCAACCCACCGGAGTCGAACTTGATGAAGTCCTTCATCTTGCCAGAGGCAATGTCCAGCACAATGGTGTCATTGACTTTCACCAGAGGGTCTGGGTAGCGGATGGTGCGGCCGTCATGGGTGATAAGGAATGGCACACCTTTGGGACCCACCTGTACGCGCTGCACTCGGCAAAGCTTGTACTGAAAAAGTTAATGCTATGAATAGACATATAACTGGCACACAAAGCTCTGCACAGCTTCAAATACAGCATACAAGTTTTTGTTTAATACCTCTGCCTATGACATGGTTTATGAAACATCCAATTTATAACTCAATTGTTAATTCAGGGCATCTTTTCCACAAAGAATCCCCCCCCCCCCCCCCCCCCCCAACTGACTCTAAAAGATCAAAAACGGTCACACACGTAATATTCTCATCCCTAGCTGATGTATTTATACCATAGTGTTCAAGTGCTTCGGCTGTTCAGATGATCCCTGGAGTCTTTAGACAGGGTACAACAACAACAACGACTCTAAAAGAACTGGAGGAAGAGAAACATATGGAGAAATACAGACCCTCATGTTCAGACAGACCATGGCCATTTTTCTTACCTTGGCCTCTTCAGCCTTTATACGGTGGACAGTGAACCTTCCCTTCACATCGTACAGAATCCGGAAGAACTCATTTGTTCTTTCAATTGTAATCACATCTGCAACAGAATTATGCGGATGAATATGTACAGAAAAAAAGGTTTTGGAAACAATGCATTTTTCTACTCAATTCTTCACGCATTAAATATTTCAAAATAAAATGCAATATATATCATATATATATGCACACACACACACACACACAAGATGAGAGAGAGAGAGAGAGAGAGAGAGAGAGAGAGAGAGAGGGACGGGGAAATACAGAGCCGCAACACATTATGAAAAGGTGTCCAAGACGTTTTCAGTTTTCAAAGGGAGGGTGATATTTCAAACGTTTACTAGTTCCAGAGGTAACTTCACAAACATCACACTTTCGACAGCTTTGAAAATTATGTACACTTTCCTCAAATATTTACGAACATACACACATTCATCTTAAATTTTAACCTATACGCTTTCCTTTTCATTCTGGGAAGACAATTATTTCTTCAGTCAATTAAATGTATCTTCCATTTGTAATGCCAGAAGCTACACAAATGCGACTAGCGACCGTCAGGAAGAATTTATGTTGGCTCTGATTGACCACAGCTTTGATATAAGTCAAAATCTATGGCTTCGATAAGAGCCACATCGACAAAATTTTAGAAAAGCTTCAAAGTACAAAGGCATTTGGTATGTGCATATACACATGCATGCTTTTAAGAGATTACAAAATAAAAAGCTCATAAGCTGAACTGAAACTAATGAAAACTCTGTTAATGAATCAAATTTCAATTCACATCATTTATAGCCAAGCCGACCCCAAAGGGCCATATCAGGGCTGTCACCCTGTTGAAGTTAACCTTCTACAAGTAAACCAGTCTGAAATGTGAGTAGATCACAAACTAAAACAAACAAAAAAAACGCACACACAAAATAGCAACATGAACACGTATAATTGTCCACACAAAATTAATGACATACTGATTTGACAGCAAAGGATTTTTGTTTCAGCCAAAGGTAAGCTGATGAAATGGAGAATATCAAAATATCAACATTTCAGCTATACTGAGAGAGCAAAGAAATTACATTATCACCTCTAAATTTGGTTAGTCAGTGAAAACTAACTCACCAGATGTAAAATATGAATGAAAAACTGTTACCTTTTCTGTCTTTTCAAGTAAAAGAAAAATACTGTTTGAATATACCAACTGAACATATATTATAACCCAAGTTACCCTCCCTCTTAAGCAGGTAAAAAAAAAAAAAAAACTGTTCATGTTATTGGAAATCCCCTGAAGAATAACTGTTTCAATTTATGTACATCTTCCATTTGCAACGGCGGAAACCAAACGGTGCAACTAGTAATCATGAGAGTTATGTTGGCTCTGCTTTACCACAGGTTCCTCAGAAACCAAATTCATACCTTCAATTAGAGCCGTACAGAACAAAACACGCAATTAGAAATGCAAAAATATATGCACTACAATGAAAAGGAAAGAATTTCCACTTGATCTAATACAGCCAGTTTTCACTTTTACATCCCCACCCAAACATTTTTTATAAGCTGCATTAGATGCCATTATGTTCAATGGCTGAGACACAGATCTTTCACCTAATAAAAACCTCTATGGCTCATGACCGCAGCAACAAACTGTGCATTCACTGATCCCATTAGACAGGGGAATGGTCAGTCAAGATGTTACAACTTCAAATACACATACACTCTTTATTTTTACAACCAATTTTTCCAACATTTTCTTGTTGATTTCTTTTGCCTCAACATCTTATTGATATGGTTTTTGTGTTCCCTCTATTTGGTAATGCCAGAAGCCACATACTGCAGCTAGCGACCGTCTAGAGGAGCTGATGTTGGCTCAGTTTGACCAATATCCTCACAAAATGAAGAAGACTTGGCTTCGATGGGAGCCATCTTATCTCACAGGACTTTTTCCTTTTTTTTTTAAATCCTTCATAAAATATACTACATGGTCATACTCACTGAACCAACTTACTCTAAAACGTTTCCAATTTTGGAGATTTATAATTAAAGTTCTTGCTCTCACTTTTAATTCAAAACTACTGAAAAACTAGCCTACTCATTTTCATAAAGGTATATGCTGAATGCAGATGCCTATTCAATTGTGTAAGCATCCTATATGATTTTTACCCCTCGAAATTTGCTAAGAATATTTTTTGCTCCTTTACAAAAAAGAAAAAAGGTGAATTTAAAAGACAAAAAGTCATGGTTTTTATGCACACTTATGCTGGAGCAGGATATAATTTTTAATTCATTTACCACTGTTGTGCAACATGTGTTTACCTTCTAACACCCCTCCCCCCTCTTTACGACAGTTCCCAAGTTCAGTTTGTTATTCATTGTATCCCAAGTAAACTATGTGGAAATAAGCATTAGCAAACTCTAGTGTGCACAAAAGCTTTTCAGTGTGTATGCGCACATGCATGTGAATATTCAAGGCTTTCATGACCAACAAGCAGGACTTGCAAGTTTTTTTGTTCCCTTAATAAATCCCATGTAATATCAGTGATGATAGCATGTAACTAAGATTACTGACTTTGTAGGCCTTCTGTTACAAATTGTAAGAAATGAATGAGCACTGCCAGAAACAGAGCCAGTGGTAAGCATACCCATGAATCCACAAGGGTAGGTTTTGTCAGTGCGGACTTTCCCATCGACTTTGATGAGGCGCTGCATCACGATTTTCTTGCACTCATCATAGGTAAGTGCATACTTCAATCTGTTTCTCAGAAGGATCGCCATGGGAAGACATTCCCTTGACTTGTGAGGTCCCGAGCTGGGCTTGGGGGCCTGAAAAAGAAATTAAATCCAGTCCACTCTCCAGAAACATTTAATGAGGTCTTTGTATTTTAATCCTTATGTTAATTTGGTTAAGTACACTTACCACATAAACTTTTGAACATTAGAGCCTATCTACTGGCTCTGGCCACATTTTCTAATCTGAAAGTGTGTACATGCCTCTCCTACCATTTAGGGTCTCTAGGACAACACAGATTTGCTCTGTCTCAATTTTTTAAAAGGTTACAAAGAACCCCATGCAAGCCCAGTGTTCTTTGTTGTTTTGAAAACACAGTACAAAGACCCCCCTGCTATCTAAGTCTTTAGTCGAAGTCTGAAGGTCACTACCAAAAGTTTAAATCTGAAGCAATACCAGATATGGATGCAAAGGAAAACTTAGGACAAACTGCTGCATGTAACATTCTCATATAAAGATCATTCAAAGTGTAATGTTCCCTACTTCAATGAAGTTTAAAAATGTTGCCTACTCCTCCTAAAATGGATGCACATGATGCTGATTCAATGCATTAACTACACAAACATTTTTATACATTTCTACCCTCATCTCAATATGCATAATTCTTATTGCATGCATGATGCACTGAACAGGGAACCCTGATCTTCATGAAAAAATCTTTAAAATGGCACAAAGCCACCCTTACCTTTAAATCAAGTTGCATATCAATACATTCACCGGATTAGAAAACAATGCTGTTTAGTCGAACAAAAAGGGATGGTACTTACAAAATTGCCACCCAACTTGTCCAGCATCCATGATTTAGGAGCTGCAACACGCTTCAACACCTTTCTTCGTCCACGGTAACCCTGAAAAGATAGAAGTGTTCACCAGTTACAAGTGTCCTCCCAGCTTATGTGGTCGCAAAGTTGGAATATGTCAGGCAACGGAGGCTCGATTTTCATTTTTCAGGCAGCATGCACCTACAGTCAACAAATGTGATCATCACAATTTTCAAAATGGCCAAGTAAGGCGTACACTGTACTAATTTTCAAAAGAACACACACACATACATATATATATATATATATATACACACACACACACACACACACATATATATCAGACCTGTTCACCCCAAATTCGTGCACCTGTAATGTCTCGAGACAAAAACCTGTAATTTGAAAAAAAAACAAAAAAAAAACGTTATCTTCATAACTGCAATACTTTCGCAACTTTCGAAGATTTGGATGAGCCGGCTTTAATAATAATAATAATAATGTATAATACTTATATAGCGCATTTCTTGTTGTACAACTCAATGCGCTTACATCCACCATTTGCACTTATTCATACAATATTCATGCACACAGCAAAAAGAAAATACACAATGGCAGACGCACCTACATGCATAAACTGTCTCACCGAACTAGTTGTGGAGGAATTTAAGAGAGATCTAGTCATCTACAGAAGAGAATAGGCTTTTTTGAAGAGGTAAGTTTTGAGCTGAGATTTAAAAGAAGAAAGAGTAGGCTGATTACGAAGGTCTTCAGGGAGGGAGTTCCAAATAGAAGGTGCTCTAAAACTGAAGGCTCTTTCGCCAACAGATTTCAGAGAACGCTTAGGGATTTTCAAAAGTTTTTGTGAAGAAGAGCGAAGGGTACGAGAGCTTTGGTAGGTGCAGAGAGAAGAAGAGAGATAGTGAGGAAGAGATTCATTGAAGTGGCGGAAAGCAAGAACTGCCAGTTTAAATTGCCACCGATACTGTATGGGAAGGCAGTGCAGTTCGATCAGCATGGGAGTGATGTGCTCACACCTCCTCCTCTTCAAAACAAGTCGTGCAGCGCTATTTTGGACTCTCTGCAGCCGAGCAATCTGTTCTGCGGGAAGCCCAGCATAAACAGAGTTACAGTAGTCCAATCTTGACATCACCGTGGCACAGACTAGCCTGACAGCTACTTCCCTGGATATAAAGCGTCGGATGGAAGCAATACGTCTCAGCTCTAAAAAGGATGAGCGACAGACTACAGATATTTGATTCTGCATGGTCAGACACTGATCAATGGTAACACCAAGGTATTTGACACACAAGACCGCTTCGTCGCCATCTTTGACAAGGTAAAAGCGCAAGGCACACTGGGAAATTTCTTACTGCTTTTGACCGAAACTTCGCATTTAACAATTTTCTTTCTTCGATTTTTCCCCCATAATTTGGTGGGGGGGGGGGGGGAGGGGGGGTAATTCCCGTAATTTCGATTTTTTCCGTAAAAATTACAGCAAAATCGTAAGGTAAGGTAACGTTGCTTATAGCCCAGCCGACCGCAAAGGGCCACATCAGGGCAGCAGAATTGTAAGGGTAAACAGGTCTGATACATATACACACACACCAAAATGTCCATCAAACAAGACAAACATGACAACCCAACCTTGCAATTTCTGTTTGATTATATTAATATATGTATCACCACTTACGAAAATAACAAATGAAAATAGCGTTTTACAACAAGTACAACTGAAGAGTACAGTAAGTCAGGTTAACGGCATTTTCTTCTTTTTTTTTTACATTTAGGTATTAACAGCAAAACACATCAAATATGTACAATTACAGTTTGGGAAAGTGGAAGGGTTGTGTGAGTTTTCCTTATCTGTGTTCGCTTCTTAAGCAGAAAGCAAACGTCTCTGATGCAAAGTGGGGAAGTGTCCCTGATCCTGAAATCAACTGGTAGCCATCCTTCAAATCCTGGAGCTTAACTGCAGCCATACCAGTAATGCTAAGCGAAACTCACGAAAGGAGACATAACCCTACAACTTATTTTCAGGCAATTTATACAGGTATATACAGATACCTCATTCAGATCTAAATGGGTTTTAGATGCATATGGATTTCTATCATGTATACTTTTTTTTTTTCTTTTTTGTATTAAACTTAATAAACCTTTGCTTGTAGTTTCTCGACTATATCTACTGTCAACTGCGACTTTTCTCCCTGATATTTCATTATGAATATACTGGCAACGTCTGATTGTATCAGTTGACAGCTTGGAAGCTTTGCCATTAAATTTGAAGAAATACAAAAACAACAAAAATGAAATATATGCCCAATTAATGTGATTCTTCTTGTGACAGGTACTGCAATTTCATTTTAAGCTTAGCTTATCTTAATCAGCAATTATTTTAAGCCCAACCTTGTGTGTTTTTTAAGAAGAGGTTTAAAAAAAAAAAAAATTTAGTTGAGTTGCATCCATAATTTAAACACCATAAACATGCAGCTGCAATTAGGAAGGCAGACGCAAGTCTTCTCCTGCGTTCTAAATTCCTAATAACATAGTTTGCAATATCCAGCTTTCATCTGCTGTCTGGAAAGTGTCACTCATCTCAGCACATCTCGGCCAAGTCAAGTATGCACATACTTATGCCTAAATTAGACCTTTTCAGCCAAAACTGTTACAGAATCACAGCTTGTTTGAGGCTCCCAAATTCAGCACTCCACATTGTTTCGTTTATCATCTGACCAAAAAAAAACAAAAAAACACACCTGAAAACTATACAAAATCATACCGGTGTACACACTGCAACTTATTCAGCCTCATACTTGAAGAGAAGCACGATGCAAGCCAGAAGCAGGATAAGCAAACAAGTGAGTGCTAGGCAGTAGTAAACACTAAGGTCACTTCTTCAGGAATCATGCCAGAGCTCTCAAAGAGTAACAAATCTGTCCATTTCATAAACCTGTACCCATAAAGGATCTTTCAATTTTTGATAAACCTATCAGTTGCAAGAATACAACTATATTTAGTCATTTGAATGAGACTATAAACTGAGATTTCAGTCCTTTGAATGAGACTATAAACCGAGGTTCCATGTGTGAACGAACGCATCATCTTGCACACTTGTAAAATCCCATCACCAACTTTTGGAAGAGAAGGCCAGTTTGGCCGTTGGTATGGAGACACGTTACACACAGTATGCACTCAGCATGAAATCAAAAGAATGAAAGTTGTTAAACTGAATGTACGATATTGCCTGAATGACACGCGAAACCACTGAAGTGCCAGCTGGTAGCTCTTCAGTCAGCTCTTTCCAGGTAAGCAGCCCGTTGTTTAAACGAGAACACCGACTGTAAAGCTCTTAGAGCTTGGTCTCTGGCTGGGAATAGGTGTTATACAAGTACTCTCTAAATAATAATAATATTAGATATCATGATAATCTTCCTAGCCAGAGCCCCTACACTTTAGCATTAGTATCAATCTCCTGCCAAGCTCTCCTGCCCTACGCTCTAGCTTTAACAACTATCTCCATAGCATCTTTTCACCCAATTTATTGAAACTACTGACTTCAATAAAACACAAGCCACTAAACTCACAAGAATTCTAGCCACATGCTTCACAGAAATGCACAGCTGGGGACCACAGAAAACATTTTACTTCATCAGACACCTAAAGGTGAATCAGAATGAAATAGCTTTGTTTAGCTGAAAAGTTCCGATGTGCAATTTCCATCATCATCATCCAGTTGAATGGCCTCAATCATCATGTTGATTTTTCTGCCATTGTAGAACTTTTGGAATGATTGCTGTGTGTGAAAAACAGAATTGTGGACAGAAAGTGAAAGACATAGACAGTGAGAATAAAACATTGCCCTAACTCCTAAATACTAAGTGGGTTTACCTGGCAGACTACTACATCAAAAAATAAAATAAAATAAAAATATTCGGAGTATTTATAACGTACGGTTCTACTGCCTATCTTCTGTTTAATAACCATCCACACAATCACTACAGTAAAGGCACAAGCGAGCATCACATGTTAACGTTTTCCTGTTTTCCGTCTAATATAATCAAGTTGGTTCAGCGACGTATACAGCCAGATCCAGAACATGTGTATTGTTTTGAAAACGAAAATACGGCAATACACTCATTTAGAGTATCAAACTTCACATACCAACTTAAAAACAACATTAATATTCGATTTTGCAAACGAGATATTCTCCACACATGAACAATGTTTCTTGCATGCTGGAGAACTACTAGTAAATCCTACACCGCACCATTGGTGGCAACGACTTTTAGACTCGTGGTACGGATGATTTGCGTGCGAATTACAGAGTACACTCAAGGCAATCGACTATCGTCAGCTATGTGAATGAATAAACACATTTCTTGTCATTGTAAAGAAATGTTTAATTTGCTAAAATATATCTGAAAACACAAAGATCATTGCCGATAGTCCTTCATACTGACGAACGTGCCTACCCACCATCTTGCTGACAGACCGGAAAGAGGAAGTAACCTCTACGTCTCTGGAAGTAGTAATAACACTAGTTTACCCACAATTCTTCTCAATCGCGGGCGATGGATGGCTTATGTTACTTCTATTTTAATTGGTTGACAGGCCATCAATTGGACCAATCAAATTATTTGATGTTGTGTGGTGTGAGCAATGTATCTTTTTACACAAACCGTAACAACATAAATTTACAAACTTTAAACCGCTGTAAACATGTGAATAGCAAGCTTCCCAGTTTCGTGAATCACGCAACCTGACATTAGCTTACACTCATGAAAAAAAACAAAAAAAACAGACTGACTGCAGATGAAAACTGAAACAAACCGCTCACAACAACAAAACAAATGGCAAACTGGCCTGGAACACCGAAGAAAAAGAAACAGAAAAGTAAAAACTAAAACGCAGCATGTCACAATCGTAACATCATTGTCATTGCCATGTACATCTAATAGTCGTGCCCCACCATTACACTCTTGTCACTTTCTACCGGCTGAATAGTCAACTATAATTGGTGAGGTTTACGTCAGAATGGCCTGAGGCTATTCAGGGGCAACTGAGCTTCGAAGCCAGTCGTGGTGAGGGGGGTAAACCGTAAAGTACAATATTGTTCTGCCCTGATGGCTGGTGCAGAGGTCAGTCTGATCGGAAACTGCCATTCTGGGTTCCCTTTGTCAGTAGTAAAATGGTTTGAGTCTCCTAGGTCAGCCAGTGCTGGCCAGTAAGTGCAGTCAAGTTGTGATGTGCTGCTTGGAACCATGCAGTCACTACAGGATTTAAATCCTTTTTCAGAGCCACTGGCTGAAATGGGTTCACAACGGAATCAGTTCCGGCAGGAAGAGCTGCTCACGAGTCCTACTGACTGATCTCCTCGCCTCACTGGCAGACGACAGGAGTTTGTGGATGCTTTGGATTTGGTTCAGGACCTACGAATTCTCCCGTTGACCCCCACGTGGGAGAAGAGTGAAGGTGCTGACCTTTGGAATCCAATTTTCTTTCACTTTTCTCCAAATTCATCCATTCGTCAGCCACAACCGACTCAGTGCTGATCATCCAATCGTTTTGTGGGTTCCGCTGTATAAAATAAAAAGTGATCTGTAAATAAGGAAGAACAATATCAACGACAGTCGAATAAAAATGTCCTACTCGGGGCAGGTTTTATCAGCAAGCTACTACTTTTCACTTTTCACCAGCCCCGAAGGCGACTCGCTGATTCTGTTGTCACATTTGAAACTGTCCACCCATCCCAGCATGCTGTCCCCCAGGACAGCATGGACTAGTTTATACTGTTCCCCACCCCGGATCCCCAATCTCCCTCGTGGTCAGAACAGGCTTGCCCATGCTGTACCCTGCTGCCTAAGGTGTCTTACTGAAAAGTTTAAGACACCGCGCAACGTGTCACAAACGCCATCTAATTTGATGACGTCAAAAAAGCCTGCCAGTGCTCGTTGCTTTGGATACATAGAGTTAAGTGGCGCTGCTACCCAACTCTTTGTGTGTGTGTGTGTGATGAGAGAGAGAGAGAGAGAGAGAGAGAGAGAGACAAAGACAGACAGAGACAGAGTGACAGAGAAAATCCGTACGCGTGCGTGCTCGCGCGCGTGTGTGCGTGCGTGCGTGCGTGCGTGTGTGTGTGTGTGTGTGTGTGTGAATGATTCCAAATGTGTATCTGTGTTCATGTGTGGAGTACCGGTTGGGAGCTTATTTTGTGGTTTGCAACGGATGTTATTAATAACGCTTTTCTTTTATCATTAATTTTAATATCTTTACATTATATATCATCGATTGTCGGTCGCGTTTTTCTCCTGTTTTGTGGATTTTCTACACTTGAAGCAGCCGAAAAAAAACTATGTCCAAAATGTACTTGTCTGTTTTCTTTTGTACATAGACTCTGCGTTATCTTACTATCTGTTTTGTGTCTATATTTGTATTTGGGCCTGTTTTTCTTTGTCAATACTTCTTACTGATGGAAATCTTGGTGGACAAAGAGTTGATTGACATAGAAAATACCCCCATCCTCTCTCTACAAATATCTACGATGCAGTCCCCCCCCCCCCCCCCCCCCCCCCTCATCACAAACATTCATTCATACAGCTCCTTCCTCACACATACAAACATCACATACACATTCAAATATCTCTCTCTCTCTCTCTCTCTCTCTCTCTTGCACGCACGCGCGCACACACATACACACACACGCGCGCGCGCGCGCGCGCGCGCGCGCAATCACGCACACACACATTTTCCACCAACGTCACTGATATAAGGCGGTCGTCTAGCCAATTGTGTAGCTGTGTATTATCAGCTTTTCAAGAGTACACTCGCTTTATGTGAAAAAGGTCAGCACCAAATGTTTGGAAGAAAACTGGTGGCAGTGGAAAACTGTATATGGCTGTTCGTGGAATATAAGATTCAATTCTTGAAAGTGTATGTAATGAGGGTGTCTGTTGTGGCTTATCAAATTGTCCCTATTGTGTGAAGCATGGCTGGCTTTCGAGCCCTCGTATGTTTGCTTTTTGTTATTATTATAATAATAATAATAATTATTATTATTTTTCATCAAGTGATTTAAGAATTTAAATGTTAAAAAAACAAGGAGTAGACTCAATATATCACTGGTCCCCAGAGCTGTCGAAGTATTTTTGCTATTATTTGCTGATGACGTAATTTTGCTTTCCAGTGTTTCTGTTGGTCACAGAATCAGCTGAAAGTACTGAAGGGAGAAGCAGATCAATTGCGCAGCTGACTGGCATTGAAGTTAAGACAAATATCAGAGTTTGATAGCCAATAAAAATCGGGTTGATCTGGAAATTACTGTAGATGACGCAAGATGTGTATAACTGGTGTGAGAGCAGACGAAAAATACTGAAATCTTTCATTGTAAAGCAAACGAAGACATCAGATCGAAGTCACCGCATTTCAACATATTCGCTGGTAATCATTAATTTCATATGTCCACTGACGATAACAACGATTCACTCCTCAAGTATGTAACGCAAACTGTGAGTATTAGGAAAAAGAAAAATGCTCGGCTTCCACAACCACGAAAGTAGTATTTCACGTTAATATCAGTGACAACAAAATCTTGTGTGAAGAGCAGAATGCTTTCCAAAGAGGCCAGACCTGTGAAACCCAACTGCTTGGACTCGTGAACGAGCTCACAGGAAACATGGACGTCCTGGTGCTGGGTATCTCCAAAATCTGTCACAAGATCGGCCATTCCCTCTTGACCCTCAAGCTAATGCACTAGGATCACCGGTGCAATCAACACCTGGATCAAAAACTTCCCAGAAGACAAACAGTAAAGGGTGGTTTGGGACGGTGCCGTAGTTGAGATCACTTCAGTGGAGTTCCCCTGGGCTCTATTCTGGGCCCTGTCCTGTTCCTCCTCACCATCAATGACCTCCCTAGACAACTATCCTAAATCACTCGTTTCTTTGTGGGTGATACACTCTGTTATAGAGCAAGGGACTCCCCTAGCGATAACGAGAACCTTCAGAAGGACTTTAACCAAATGGCGAGCTGGGAAATGAAATGAAAGATGGCTTTTTACCCTGAGAAGTTTCTGGTACTTCTTGTCACCAAGAAAAGAAAGTGAATGACTGAAGTGGGCTAACTCCATGGCCAGAACCTATCACCAGTGAAGCAAACAAACTACCTGGGAATTACCATCTCTAGTAACCTTAGTTGGGATACCCACATTAGCAATGATTACAGTAGGGCTTTTACACGCCCAAACTCGAGAGCGAGTTCTGTTAACATCAAAGAGAAAGCATACAAAGCACCAGCTGTCTAGGAGTATTACACTGCCAAAGATATCAGCAGAGTGGAAAAGGTATAGCGTCGTACACACACACACACACACACACACACACACACACACACACACACACACACACACACACACACACAATCTGTAATCACGTTAAGTGGGAAGACATTAAATTGAAGAAGAAGAAGGAGAAGAAGAACAACACACACACACACACACACACACACACACACACACACACACACACACACACACACACACACGCTCAGACATGCACATTCTCGGACACGCGCAACACACACACGGACACACCACACACACACACACACACACACACACACACACACACACACACACACACACACACACACACACACACTCATGCACGCACCTTGAACACCACACCCACACTCATACATGCATGTGTGTACGCCCATATACACAGACATACAAACATACACACATACATGTACGCACACACGCTCACGTGCGTGCATGTAGGAGCATGCTCACACAAGCTCACAGATCACATATACATACATATGCACATTTGTGCGCACACACACACACACACACACACACACACACACACACACACACACACACACACACACACACGCTCATGCACACACGCACCGCATATTCTGGCACACACACATGCGTCCACCAACCCACGCGTGCGTGCGTGCGCGCGTGTACCACACACACACACACACACACACACACACACACACACACACACAGGCATGCACACACACATGCGCGCGCGTGCACACGCACACGCCACACACACACACACACACACACACACACACACACACACAAATTCAGTCATGACTGTGGCACAGACGATGTTAGTTAGGCACTCAAGGTCTGGCTTAAGGTTGTCTATCTGCTTAATTGTATTCAGGAGACCCTCGTTTTAAATCTTTTCAGGTTAGTCTTTCATTCATTTATCCATCAACTATACAAATCCTGCGAACTGTGGTCTCATAGCTCAGCAGATGTGATGTGTGGTATATGGACTAGTTCGTACGCAGTGACACGTCGTTTGTGAAGCCAAAACTGAAACTGAAGCTTTCTGAAAAACCAGCGACAGGAATGCCCCCCCCCCCTTCACGGAACTGCGATTATGGGACTGTCTTTTGAGGCCATATCATCTTTCTCAGTGGAAGGCTTCAAAACCCGGATTTAATGTTTACCCCCCCCCCCCCCCCCCCTCCACTCCGCACGTCGCCTGTTCATCTTCCATGTCTACCTTTCCCCAAACACTCCCGTGCCCACTGTCTACCCACTACCCGATTCTCCCCCTCCCTCCCCCCACCCCCCCCCCCTCCCCCCGACCACCCCCCCCCCCCCCCCCCCCCCCCCCCCCCATCCTCTTCTTGGCCAACCTCACCGCTTTGTGTTAATCTTCCGGGTAGACCAGATATATTGTTTGAAACCGGAAACATCAAGTACTTTCCATTACGTCATAATCCTCAAAATTTAGAAGCCAGACGTCACCAAAAAGGACACAGTGCCTGAACATTGTTTCCTTTTCTTTGTGTTTTATTTGGGAACATTTCGTCAAGAAGACCAACAATGAACATTTTATCCTTGGTTTCGATGTGAGGTATAGGAAAGTGGGGTGGTTAGTTCCACTGTGACCAATTTTCCGTAAAAAAATTGTGGAAGTGTATAGGATCATGGAGTACTATAATTTTGATAACGAAAAAACAGAGGTCAGTTTTGCTGACTACTTGGATCTTGATGAAGACGAACAAATTGAAGATTCCAGTTCAATCACACAAGTGTGCATGGAGAGAGAAGAGGGTGACACTGACAACAATGCAGACCGACCCCCTGTTTCCGAAGAAAACCACACTGTGAATGTCGACGACACTGGGTAATACAAAAGGTTTATGCATCAAATTTTAATGCCATCTATTTATTTACATTTCATGTTCCCGATTGTCTCTTGATGTTTGTGTTCGGGGACAATCGAGAAACTGAAAGAGGAATTTTTCCACTCAACACGGAAATCCGACAAGCGTACGTTTTATCGTTCTCTCCAAGGTCTGAGGTCTCTCTAGGTCTTTCTTTTTCAGTCTTGCCCCCCCCCCCCCCCCACCCCCTTCCCTCCTTTGTGCACACGCGCACTCTTAAACACACACATGCATTCATACACAAACACGGGTACACACAAACATTTAAACCTCTTTCCTTCTCCAATTTCTGTCAATCACCGATCATTAAATCAATTTTTATTCTAGCATGCAACCCTTATCATGATTCTGCAAGTATGCAAAGTCACAGTCCAATTTTTCTTGCTACAGAGATTACTAGCCAGCTCTGCCCAAGAGTGTCAACATGTGTCTAGAGCTAGTAGAAAACAAGTGGTATTAACAAAGAAATTTCAGGAAAATTGATTCAGTACATATAAAAAGCTGAAACTACTCAAATTTACATGTTTTGTGTCTGTAATAGAATACAAAGTCAAACAATTTTTGTAATGTCGTCATTCAAACTTAATGTGTATGTGTGCACACAACGGCTCCCAATTCAGTAAATTTACAAGATATGTATGGGCTCACAGATAAAGGAACCCTTTGCTCAGCTTGTCAGACTTTGGGGTACCAGGACATAAAAAGTTTTATTTTCCTTTTTTCCGGTTTCTGGTTGACCATTAGAAGTAAAAGATAGATTTTCAAGTGCATGTCAAGTTCTTGCTCTCTCTCTCTCTCTCTCTCTCTCTCTCTCTCTCTCTCTCTCTCTCTCTCTCTCTTCATGTCCTCTGTCTCTGTCTCTTTTTTTTTCTCTCTCTCTCTTTTCTCCCTTTTCCCCTGTTTCTCACATATACATGCGCACATGCATTTGTGTGTACACACACACACACACACACACACACACACACACACACACAGGTACACACACACACATACACACACCACACACACCCCACACACACATGTACACACGTGCACACACATAGATTTAGAGAAACTCCCCATGGAAAGATTGACAAATTGTCACAGTGGATCAGTGTATCCAAAGTATAAATACATGATACATTTGTCTTCCCTCACATTCTGAGTTTCTCTCTGTCTCTCTCTCTCTCTCTCTCTCTCTCTCTCTCTCTCTCTCTTCTTGTCTACAGGTCTGTGTGTGCATGCTGCTCATTCTTTGAGGAGTTTTGTGCGTCAAATTTGAGTTTTCTCTTATCTTACTGGCATTCGGATTATAAAATTAAAAAAAGGGAAAAATAAAGAAACCCTCTATTTTGTTGTAAGTTTATTTAGATACATTTTAAATTGTTCTTTGTACCAGTATTATTTATGAAATTGCATCAGTTGCTTAGTTGGTAAGTAGGACTGGCTTCTTTGATGCCCAATAATTTATCTTTTTGAAATGACTTTATATGGTTAGGGTTTTTTGTATCTCGGTATGTGCCATAGCAAATTGGGTGACCTTACAATCCATTTATTGGAGTCATATTTCATAGTTAAGTGTCAAAAGTATAAACAGCTTAGCACAAAGTGCTTATTATACATTATAGTTAAAAATGTGCTTCTCCAATGATGAATCATTTTAAATTGCTAACCCACTCTCCTTTCTCCCATACTACAACTGCTATTGCCTTATTAAGTTATTATCACCAAAAGTAGTAGTAATCCTGTCTTAATTTTAAATTTCAATATTTTTACCTTTATTAGTATTCCTATCAGTAATATAATCATCATCATTACTACCTTGACTCGCACATTAACTCCCTTCTAACAGTTTCGTTTTTATTCAACGCCTACCTTGCGCTGAAGAGATCAAGCTAAGTGACAAACTCATTCATTTCCATTATCCTATTTGTTTGTGTCTTGCCTGAAGAAGACCTAAGAGGTCGAAACGTGTGGTGTTTTGTCAAATGACTCATTTGTCCACGTTTCTCTTGGCAGTTCGCTAACATTTGTTTAAGATTTGTTTAGATTTCCGCCTGCAGTCATCTCGCTTTGCAACTAGATCTATTTATATTGACAAATGAGTCTGTGTATGCACCTGAAAATAGAACTAGAACTGAAGCACTAGGAGTGTATTGAGATTTTTTTTTTGTTATAAGATCTTTTTAACAAATATTCTGTGGTGTTTATAAGAATTAAAACTTACGTTTTGTCAGCTACTACTACTAGATGTATTTCTTGAAACAACCACATCTCAACAAGCATACTTCTTTTGTTTTGATAGAATGATCCAGCACACAATATCAGAAGACCAGATCTTGATGCAGATTATGCCTGGTCGTCATGGGATGCCTTCAAACCCATCGCATGCTACACTCACCATTGAGAGTCACAATCCCAAGACCAAGGCAAAAGAAGTGAAGAGGTGGGTGCTTTTTCTGCTGCCTGAGAAGAAGCAAGTAAAACTGATTAAAGAGAATTAAAGTTGAAAGAGATTCTTTATACTTTTCCAGTTTGTCACATGGGCTCAGTGTGTGTTAGAACTTGAATCTGATGTTTCCGTTTTCTAGTTTATTCGGGTGAAAGATGAAAATCTGGGTGGTCTGGTGAAAGGGATTAGGGGGAGGGAGGGAGGGTAGGGTGGGGGAACTACCTTTTTGTGGAAATAATAGCAAATGTCATTATTTTGGAGCTTTGTGAATAACAGTGAAATTGTGTGCTCTTTGAAACATTTTTCACTGGAAAATACAAGTATGAGCATGCATGCAAGAACACAAGTGTGTGCACATGCATACGCATGGACGCGTGTGCACACACACAGACACACATACACAGACACACAGACATGCGCGCACACACACACACACACACACACACACACACACACACACACACACACACACACACACACACACTTTCCAAGACTAGAAATTCCCTGATAATTTTCAGTTGTCCTGAGGACAACATAAAAAAAGTGGTTTGTCCCTTTCCCCACCCCCACTCCCAGCACACCCAACTTGTGAAAGTGAAAAGGGAAGGAGAGAAGTACAAGCAATCTGCATTAAAGTTGACTGCTTGGTCAGCTTTTGACTTACACGGTCATAAGATTAGTTGTCCAAATGACAAGAGGAGAGACATTTCCGCTCGTCTGCCAGCAAGTTGTTCTGAACAATCATATGGATGGGTATTGACTGTTTCAAACCCTGTTTTTGAACTTATTGTTTGGTATCATTTGTCACAGTCCTAAGCTTTTCAGTTCCGACTTCAGATATAGCTGCAATTCAGGGGGTCATTGCATAACTAAAAGTCCAGCCGGCCGTAGGATTATGTTCACTTCATTGCCAATTAGCAGATACAGCATGTACAGCATGTCATTATGGCTGCCAGGAGCTGCCATGTATGTGAAGTGGCTGTAATATTTTTTTTGTATGTTGCATCATGTCGACAATAGTGACAGTGTTATAATGGTAGAATTTATGTATGAAATATTGTTTACTGTCCTTGAGAGTCTCAAGTGATTATACTAATCCTCATGAAAAATACACCCTTCCAAGTATATAGAAAGGTAGGATGTGGGGTAATTTTTTTCATGTGAGTGATTTAAAAATTACAGACAATTCTGGGAGTCAAAGGGTTAATTGTATAGACTGTAAAAAATTCTCTCTGCTTTATCATCATGTGATTATCATATTATTGATATTTCCCTGAGTAAAAATGTTATCTTAGGCATGCCAGCTTGGATTTTGTTTTTTCACAGTTTTATTGTTAAAGAATCAAATGTTCAGAAATGTTAGCAAATCTCATATTGGTTGGACATTGAACATGCTGTGTCAACCTTCTTCTTTCTTAGATTCAAGTGTACCTTTTCTGGCTGTTCTCGGTCATACAGTACACCTGGAAACCTCAAAACTCATGAAAAAACCCACAAAGGTAAGCTACACAGTTTTGAGAAAATGCTTTATAACTGAAAGCATAATGGTGAGATTGAGCTGTGAATCCATGGGACTCTGTCTTGCAGGTTTACCCATCAGCCATCTGTTGTAATAGGCATACAAAATCAGTATGACTATTGTGGCCGAGAAGGTGAATATTGCAGTAGCACAGTCATCCTCACATCTCCCTGTCCCTTCAGAAAACTAAAGATTCATGCAGATTCTTCAAGTTAATGTGTAATGTTAACTTTGTTGCACAAGAAACTCTGTTAATTTTATAAGTGAAAATTCTCGTTATTGATTTTATAACACTGCAGTACAGCAATCAATTCACAGTGATCTCGATTTTAATTTGGAAGGACAGCAATTTCATTGATGATTTATTAGTTTGGCAGTAAACTGTTAATTTCATAAGACACCAAACTCTTGTCTCTCTGTTACTTGGACAATTGAAAAATGTTCTCTGTATAGCCAATTAGAAAAAAAAAAAAAAATGGCTAGGTTGGCTTGGATTGGAAATGGTCTTATTTTTGGATCATTCTATGTTAAGGAGAGTCTGATGCTGCTCCATTAAAGTTTTCTTTGTCTTGTCTTAAAAAAAAAAATAGGCTAAGAAAAATTACTTTTTTCTATTATTGGTTTTCTACATTTGCCTGAAACTGATAAAAATTAACTAAGCATAATGGCTTAACATAAAGATGTCGGTGTTTCAATTTCTGTTTTCATGAATATTTATGTATACTGTATATGTTATGCTCCTTTTTCAAAGACAGGTTTTGGTTTTGTATAATGACAGTCCTGAAAAACCCTGTGTGGTCCGTTGGCCCATTGAAAGAAATTAGAAAATGAATGTTATAAAAGATAGGCAACTGGAAAAAAGAAGCAAATATAATGTGTCAGATTTGGTATTAACTGCATGAAGAAACCTCTTAATTCATTTCTCTGTCTATGCTGATATTCTTTTTTTTTTTTTTCTCAGGAGACTATACATTTGTTTGTGATCAATCTGGATGTGGGAAGGCTTTTCTGACCTCCTACAGTCTGAAAATCCATGTTCGTGTCCACACGAATGAAAAGCCATATGAATGTAACGCTGTTGGTTGTGAGAAATCCTTCAACACTTTGTACAGGTAAGAAGGAACATGCAGGTTTTTGGTTTGTTGTTTTTTTGCACAAGAAGCATTTTAGGGGTCTAGTTGAAAGGTTAGCGATAATTTGCTGTGAAAAGGTATGTTTATCATTTAAGTGCAGATTGTAATTTGATTTCACGAAAATGTGCTCCCCCTCCCCCCTCCCTCCCCTCCCCCAATTCATCAGAAAGAATGTCACTTGCTGGCTTGTTTAAACTTCATTACATGGATAGAACAACATGACATCATGAACTGTTTTGCCTGCTTACTACAATCGAGTCAACATGACATCGCAAAACAAAGCATCTCAGTTTGTGCCCCCCCCCCCCCCCCCCTCTACCTGAAAACAAGTAAAAGACCATGTATAGTGCTGTAGGTGAGTGCAACAGCAAATCAGTGGATGGATACCTTCTGTATAAGTCATCATCAGGTGCGAAGTAGATCAAATGTTTGTGTGAACACGCTTGTCTAACTTCAGACCCTTCTTTGGTTCTCCATCTAAGTACTAAGCTGTTTGTCATTGCACTTTGAGCTGTCCTGTCATGTTTGCACTGTTTGATAGTTTTCAAATGTAAAGAGAAAGAGCTGGAGACGTGCAGTGCCTACAGTACAAAAGCACCACTTCCTCGCAGTGTGACAGGACAGTTTTCAACAGTCAGCACTACAGCATCCCATACCCAGCCTGCAGCAGCAACATTAAAAAAAAAAAGTGCTCTGTTAAAACAGATGTGGTCCAACATCCTGATATTTGCAGCATTCCTATCATGTTGTAGTCATAGTGATGGTGTGTGTGTGTGAGTGTGTGTGTGTGTGTTTTGACGTGCATGTCAACTTGTTTATGGTTGCTGTAAATGAGGCTGTATTATCTGATGAGTTAAATGGGTGCAGGGTATTGATGTATCCATTATATTACAGTGTGAGAGACCATTATTGTTTTGTTTGTTTCTTTCTTCCTTTTTTTTGTTTTTCTGATTGCTAAACTATGAGCTGATAGTATGATGTCACAGAAATTTTTTTTTGCTTCACTGGATAATCTTTGTTTTTTTCTGTTGCTGATTATGATTACTTGCCTGTCAGAGTAATTGTTTGGTTAGAAAGTTTCAAAAAGGAAATGTTAATTCTGTTCCTTGCATTTAGATCTTCTGTTTTAGAATGGTTTGTCATTACGATTATTTCTGTCTATAAAATAAGCTAATGGTGCCCTGGACTTCCAATTCAGTGCTGTTATATAGGCGGACTCGCCCTTTCTGAGGCATTTCAGGGGTATTTCTATCCTCAGCTCAGATTTCTAAAGGGCACCAGGATGTGAGAAAAAAAATTTTTTCCCCCAATTTGAGGTCAGCCTAGCGTCTTTAAGAAAATGGAATGGAGGGAAACCTTCAAGCTCATGTCCTGTTCACTCTCTCTCTCTCTGTGTCCCCCAACCCCCTCTATGTCTGTGCCTATCTGTCTGTCTGTCGCCTCTCTCTCTCTTCTCTCTCTCTCTCTTCTCTCTCTCTCTCTCTCTCTCTCTCTCTCCTCTCTCCCTCTCTCCCCCCTCCCTCCCTCATTTCCTCCTTCCCTTCCACCCGTCTCTGTCCCCCTCTCTCTCTATGTCTCTCCAGGCTTTCCTCTCTCTCTCTGTGTTTATGTTTGTCTGTCTGTCTATGTCTCTTTCTATCTCTCTCAAACACACAGACAGACACAAGCATGCACGCACACACACACACACACACACACACACACACACACACACACACACACACACACACACACACACTGACTGACTGAAACCAATTTATTGTCAGATTAACCCATAGTTGTACTGACATTTTCTGGGCATCTGGAGGAATCAGCATAAGAACCAAACTCCACATCTTTAACTCAAATGTGAAGTCAGTTCTGCTCTACGGATGCGAGACATGGCGGACAACACAGACGATGCAACAAAAGATTCAGACATTCTTCAACACCTGTCTGAGGTGCATCTACAAAATCTGATGGCCAGAGAAGATCCGAAACGAAGATCTGTGGGAGCGTGCGGGACAAGAACCAATGGCCAAGCAGATACTACGAAGGAAGTGGGGCTGGATCGGACACACCCTCAGGAAGCCAGCGACCAGCACCACACGCCAAGCCCTGACCTGGAACCTGCAGGGAAAGAGGAAGAGAGGCCGGCCTCGCAACAGCTGGAGGCAAGACACTGAGGCAGAGCTGAAACAACAAGGGACCAACTGGACTGGAATGACCAGAACAGCCCAGAACAGAGTGCGATGGTGAAGAGTCGTCGATGGCCTATGCTCCACCGGGAGCGATGGGCATGAATGAATGTACTGACATTTAAGAAAACATTATGAACAGAATGTCAACATTTTTCATTTAATAAAAAGGAACGTGATTAACACACACACCCATGCACACACACACACACATGCGCGCGCGTGCACACACACACACACACACACACACACACACACACATGCATAAATACACAAATACAAACATCTCTATATGAACACACCCACACCCTCACTTACACACAAACATACACACACGCACACACACCACACCACACCACACCACACCACACCTCACCATACCACCCTACACACACACCCTCATACACTAACCTCATACACTAGCACACGTACACACATGCACTCACTCTCACAAACATACATACGCATACACATGCGCATGCACACACACACACACACACACACACACACACACACACACACACAGAGAAAAAAAGGACATTAAAAAAAAATCAAAGAAAAAAAAAGAAAAACGAATTCTCCCTATTATATACAACCGTGTATCCCTTTGCACCTTTGCCACTATCTCTCTCTCCCTCTAAATGTTGTCCTCCTTTGAGTCCTATCCTTACTATCATCCTCCGTTTGTAAGGACAACTCTTCAAACATCAAAGCAATAAACATATGGATGGAACATTTCTACACACACACACACACACACACACACACACACACACACACACACACACACTGGTATCCAGAAACATCGGTTCTATGTGACCACATGTATATCCAATGCACGGGAGTCAAAGATCATCAGAGTATGGAACTGGCTGACATATTACTCGCAAGAGTCGAACAATATGGATTGGGGAAGGGGAAGAAGAGGGAGGAAGGGAGTGGGAGGGGGGAATGAAAAGCCTTGCTCTACATGCAAATTAGACGCCGAACCATACTGACATGGTATATGCCTAGAATAAATTTTTAACATTTCAAACATTCACAAATTGAAAAACACACACACACACACACACACACACACACACACACACACACACACACACACACACACACACACACACACATGTGTACATGCAGAGACTGAGAGATGAATAAATATGTACACAAAAGAACTATTTTAATAAAATCAGCATTCTGACTGACTCAGAAGTTTGATACTGGTAATACTCTAGAAAAAATGACTGATTTAACAGCATTGTAATTTACAGAATAAACTCTGCAGTGGTCTTTGATTTCTTCACGGCAAGTTAGGGCTGATCTTTAGAAGCTTTTGGACCCTTTGTTGGCAGAAAGTTTCTTTATTTTGCTTCATGACATGCAGTTCAAATTGGCATTAGTGTCCAAACGGTACCACAAAGCCAGGCTCTCTTCATCAAATACAACCCAGTGATGTTTGGAAAGCCACGCAGTTTAAAGCTGCAGTGATCCCTGAGAATTCCTCTTTTAGTTTTACTCCACAGAAGAATCTGATTATTTCTTCTTTTTTTTTTTAAGTGGTAGTGGACAGTCTGACCCGTAAGTCAAGAAAATGAGTCACCATTTTTTTTGACGAAACATGAAAAGTTGTTTCGAAGAATCCATCTTACTGAACCTGAGTTTAGACAATGGCTCAGTGGTCCAGTAAAATATGCATTATATTGAAGTTCTTTGGGTTTGGGAGACGGGCTGAAGATCTGTTGTCGGCTTTCTAGGCAATGTCTGGGAGCAAAAGAAAGGAACCCAAGTGTTTTTGCAAATTTCTGCCTTCTGCCTATCTGCATAAACATACAGTTCATGCCAAGCTTTGATGATGATGAATGGTGAGTGCATGCACAAGCAACTTGTGGTAAAGGATGACAGTCACGCAGTCCAGACATTTTCAGATTTTGAGTCATAAAATGTGAAATAAGCACATCTGTACGTGAATCAGGAGCCTTGGTGGTATCTCTGCAAAGATATGGAACAGTTATGTGATGTATACATATTCATGAATTAATAGGTAAATCCACATCATGTGCTTGATTTCACAAATAGCATATGAAATTAGATTTCTGTACAATGTTAAAAAAAATGTGGAAAAACATTTTCATATTTGTAATATCTTTATTTGTGGTAATGATGTGTGTGTGTGTTTTAAGGGGGGGAGGGGGTTCATGTGTGTGTGGATGTGGGTATGTGACAAATATGGCAGATTGTGTGTGTATGTTGTATTTTCTTGCCAGTGTTAAATACGCAAGTTGTTGATGTAGCCATCTGTTGTGGCTATTGTTTTCTTTGTTTGTTTGTTGTTCAATTAATTTAGCCATTGATATGCATAGCAGATTGTGTGTGTGAGCTGTATTGTCTCATCAGTGTGAAATGTGCCATTATGTTGTGAGAGACCAGTATTAATTTTTTTTGTTTGTTTTATTTTTTCAGTTATCTTAGCTAATAAATTAGATATTGTCAAATTATCCCACTGTGCTGGTCAGGCTTTTAACACAGGTCTGTCTGTGGCATTGTCTGTGTACATGGCACATTGTATTATCTTTTATGTGTGAATGGATGTGCATGTGTATTTGTGCAGGTGGTTGGAATTCGAGTGTGTGTGTGTGTGTGTGTGTGTGTGTGTGTGTGTGTGTGTGGGGTGTGTGTTTTGAAGAGAGAGAAAGAATGTGTGTGTGTGTGTGTGTGTGTGTGTGTGTGTGTGTGTGTGTGTGTGTGTGTGTTAGACAGAGAGAGAGAGAGGATTTGAGTATATGCTGTCACATCAAGACATAGGTGTAGGCTATCCACATCTGATAAGTACTAAATCTTGCATTGCAGATACCAGTTAAATATATTTATAACTCACAATATTGATCCTGCTGTAGTTACGATTTATTAACTACTTGTATGGTGTCTGTTGATTACAGGTGCAAATCATTGTCATTTTCAGGTTCGTGAACTATGAAGGGAGTGTCACTGAGTGTAGACTAGTCCATATATGCCTCATCACATCTGCAAAGCCATGCAGGAGTTTGAGCTACATGATTAAATAACAAATAAATGAATATTAACAAGAAAAGATGTGTGAAAGAGTTTCATGGACAAACGCATGCTATGTATGTATTTGTGTATGTGCGCATGGACTGTATGTTTGCATTTGTGTGTTCGTGTGTATGTGTATGTGTCATTGTATAGATATGTGTACACATGAATGTGAGAGTTGTTGTATTACCATTATGTGCAGAAAGGCAGTTCAGATGATAGTTATGTATTTCCTTCATAATTAGTGGCAAGAAAGGGATACATGAAACCACATCGCTTTGTTTCATAACTTCTTTTCGCTCTGCTGTAAAGTACAATAGATTTGAAATATATCAAACATTTCGAAAACACTGCATTAACTTGTGTTTGTTCTGCTATGTTGTTTGCATTTTCTCCCTGAAAAGTTTTGTTTTTTAATTTGGTGTGACATACATTACCATGCAAAGCTCATGCAAGTTTTACATTCTTCAGTTGGGAAGGAATGGTTCCTTCTGTTCAGGTTGAAAGCCCATGAGAGGCTCCACACTGGGGAGACTTTCAACTGTGATGAAAATGGCTGCACCAAGTTCTTCACTACCCTGAGTGATCTCCGCAAGCATCTCCGCACACACACAGGAGAAAGACCTTACATGTGAGTTGTGTTCTGTTGTCTGCTGTGATAGTGAGAGTGTATTATGTAAGAGTTTGGTGAAGTGTGTTATGTAAAAGATTAAGTGTTTGGACAGTTATTATATTAAATGTGTTATTTAAAGGATAAAAGATTTGGAAAGAGTATTCAGAAGTGTATCAGTGACCAGTAATTTTTTTTGTATTATTTAAAGGGATAAAGGATTTGGAAAGAGTATCCAGAAGTGTATCAGTGACCAGTCATTTTTTGTTAGGGCTGTAAATGTGATATGGTTTTGAAGTTTTATTTTATGTACGTGTGTGTGTTTGTGTGCGCGTACGTGTGTGTGTGTGTGTGTGTGTGTGTGTGTGTGTGTGTGTGTGCGTGCGTGCGTGCACATGAGTGCATGTGGGCACACATTTGTGTGTGCATGTGTTAAGTGACAAAGGATATTCTTTAAGAATACCAAACTTTATAGACCCAATTGTAACTGAAAATATTAGGCAGTCTTCATTCCCATACTTGGGTCTTTCGTCAGAAGACTGGTATTACTATTAGTCTCTGATATTCATTTGATACATCTGTGTTGTGATTGCTAGTAAAGAGTGAAGGCAAGTGAATCTCAATCATACATGTCAAATTATTAGTCCTTTGGTTTCCTGTCAGTTGCAGTATAGTAGCTGAGTATGCTGAAGACAGATTGATAAATTTGGAGTCGCATGATGTCTTGGCCTCATTCACTGTAACAAATGATGTGTGTGTGTGTGTGTGTGTGTGTGTGTGTGTGTGTGTGTGTGTGTGTGTGTGTGTTGTGTGTGTGTGTTATGTGTGTGTGTGTGCGTTCATGTTGGTAAAGCATTTCAACAGGGAAAGAATCCTTTTTCAGGTGTCATTGAAAGTAGAAAGATTAGATTCTCAGTAAATGGCTTTTTGAAGTATAACAGAAAAAAAAAAGAAAATAATGTAAACTCTATAACTGGTGGATTAAAATACATTGTGGTACCAACTTTTCACTTCTTAGTCGATGCAGAATACAAAAGAAAAAAAAAAGATAGTTCCAGGTTCTATTTATGATACCAACAGCAAAGGTTCGGCTCAGTCTTTCCAAAAAGCAAAAGTTGGAACTCACACATTTCAGAGGTGTTTTGAGATGGTCCATGGTATTGCAATTGCTCATCAGAATGGTTGCATTTGCCTTGTATTAACATACTAAATATTTGATAGGTTTAGGGGGAAAAATATGAAAGAAAAAGAAAACTTGTAGAACTGTGGTGGGGAAGATTTGGCGCTTGCATTGATGGGGAGTGCCAATGCTGAAATAATGATGTGAGTGTGTTGGTTGGTTGTCAGATGTCAGAAAGATGGCTGTGGGAAAGCATTTGTGGCCAGCCATCATTTGAAAACCCACACCCGCAGTCATTCAGGTAGGAAGCCTTGTATGGTATCATAGTATAATATATGTAAGGGAAAAAAGAGACAATTGGTGAATACTGTATAGTATGGTTATGTAGTAATGTCCTTTTGAAATCTTAAGAGAGTGCTCAGGGGAAGATGTTCATGTTCATATACACAATGAAACCCAGTGTTGAAACAATTTTGTGAACATATATTGATCGGTATAAGCATATAGAAACATAAATTGACCGACAAACATATGTAAACATGTATTTATTGACCAAGTTAATGTGCTCAAGAAAACCCCAGTTACTACAGCTTAGAATTATTTCATACTGTTTATGTTACAAACACATGCACTTGCATCCCCAGGTATCAGATAGTAACAAATAACCCTGAAAATCAGGACATGGCAGGAAAGGTAGATTACTGGTGAAAACGGTTTTGAAGTCCCCCTTCAAAAAAAAAATTTTTTTAAAGGCTGCAGCATTTTTGTTCTGCCACAGGTGCCAGGGCATTAATTTTCAGACAGTTGATGCGCAGAAAGCAAGCCGGAGCCAGGCAGTTAAGTTTTGATTGGCAGTGCGGACAAAGTACTTGGTCAGCAGATCATAGGAGCTGTACGGATGGAGCACTGAGAGACAGAACTTTTGAAAGAGTGATGTGCGGGGAAGGGGTCATAAATGTGTATAGTGTCAATTTTTTTGTCATTTAGGGCAAACCAGTGAAGGGATATAGGAGAGTTGTGGCATGATCATGCTTCCCTGTCTTCAGAAAAAAGTCTGGCAGCTGAGTTTTGCTCTTCCCGGAGGTGTACAGAAAACTGTAGTGGTGAAGTCTGGATAACAAAAGAAAAAAGGAACAAAAACAAAACACACACAAAAAAAACCTATCTTTAAACTTCTGTCTGCCTTTGTTTCTCACCTCACTGTCCCACTGTGCATGGTTACCTACTTCCCAGTCTCCCTAATCATTTCTCTCTGTATCTGTGTCTGCCCTTTGTCTACAGGGGAACCTCTCAATAACCACTCCTGAAATCCTAAAAACGTGGGTCATCAGAACTAAAGAGAGGGAGTTTTTTGTAGAGAACAAAAACAAAAGTGTTCCAGAATTGATTTAACTATCTACGAAGAGTTTTTTTTCCCTAACTTTCCTGTGAATTCAAGGCATTCGTATGGGCTGAGAAGAAAACACTATTAAAATAGGTACAGGCAGGAAAAAACTGAATATCAAATGATGTTAATATTTTTTTTGCGCTCTAGTGTATAACTGACCTGAACAAAACACATTAATACTATCTAGCCGAGAGCGGTGCGTAAGGCACAATTCCCTTTTGCCGTGCACTCGCGCATGGCAATAAGTCCCTGCTGACGTGCATATTTCGCCACTTTTTAATTTATTTTTACGGTAGCTAGACGACAACTGACAGTGTTATGTTAGGTGTCATAGGAAAGAACAAACACTCAGCTAATCGAACATAGTAATTTTGAATAATTTACTTGCAATGTGTAGACACGACTGTGCGTTGAAAAACATGTCTGACAAGTAAAAAAAATTCTTTGTTTACATTCTATTCTGTTCTTTTGCAACACCAAATCAGAAGATGAAGGGATGGCTGCATCTTCAAACAATTCACTTTCCTCTTCTCTTTCATAGTTTTCTATCTCTCTATCACTCCCCTCATCACCAGATCCACTTTGTAATGTGATTTCAAGCGCTTCATTGAGCGGGAAATCGCTACCACCCCTTCGTCTGACCGACATTTTTTCATGTGCACTTAGCGGCAAAGCCCGGTGCCGTCAGTTCTTTTGTTTAAAAGCTGCTGGGGTCAGCCAAGTTCCCGATAGAGCACTGAAAGTAAGGTCTACAACTTGCTATGACATCCCCAGGACTAGTTACAGAGCTTATTTCCCTTGGATCATTTTATGGAAAGTGCAGGAATTTTTTATGTTCCAGTCACCCGATAGTGGGTGACACGGCAGAATGTACTGTCTGTCCGTCACCCAGCCTTGGGTGACGCGGCTCGAGGGAAAGAAATCCTGTCACCACTATTGGGTGACACGGCTGGTAAAGGTTAAGATTCTTGATCTGTCCCTCTTGGTTCTACCGATTCAAGACAGCCATCTCCATGAAACCGATAAAATTGCTCTGGGAGGCCTCTTTTCAGTAGATTTCTAAACAAATAAGGAAGTGAGAAACTCCAAACTTACTGAGCTGTTTGTCTGTAACGGTAAATATGCATGCATGAAATTTTGAAACATAAATTTTGTTAAAAAGAGAAATACAGATGCTCAAAAATGGCAGTTTTAGATGTTAAGGTCAGAAATTCAAATTTAGAAGTATAGATGATGTTTACATGCTACAAAACCTTATCACAAGAAAATTGCTGTCTGGTGCACTGTACTGCCCAACAGAGTCAATAAATTGATTATAAATATTATCTGAATCAATAATGGCATCAAAGCGTAATACTTGAAGAAGCAGTTCCATGACTTTATTCAAGCTTGAAAACAAGTTCTGTTCATTGGCTTATCAAGATTGGGCTGTCATTTTTCTCATACTTACCAGACTGTATGGGTGCCATTATCCTATTTTGTGTTTCTGTGCTGTCAAATACCAGGTTGTCGACAAAAGTCAATGAGTGATCATTCTATCTGCAAACCTCGTGGTTGTCATTTTATAATGCTTGCAGCAGAAACTCAGTTCACATGAAACACATGACGCTGAAGTTTAAGACATTAGTCAAAACATCCCCAAAACTGTGGAATTTCTCTGTATACTTACCAAACTGAGCCAGTTATTTAGTTTAGATTTGCAAGCCGGAAAACAAGTTGGGAGTCACAAATGACCTTTTTTTAATCTGGATTGTGTGTGCACAGTATGTAGTATGTAGTAGTTGTGCAGTCATTTGGAAAATGTGGTTCATGGCAAAGAGTGAGTTAACCGGAAGATGCCTTTATTTGGGAGTTATTGAGTTGCTGCTGTTAATGACACAAACACATGGTAATGAAACATCCAAACGCAGTCTTGCATAGAAACAGATTATGTGTCTGAATGTTGGCATGCATGCATATCTCTGTGTGTATTTGTATGTGTGTGTGTGTTTTCATTCTTTCTTTGAACACTTTTTTTTTTTTGCATAAAAGCAGTATCATTAGATTTAGTTGTATGTATGTGCACATGCATGTAGGATTACAAACATTTCTATTGTCAAAGTATTTCTTCAGTTTAATCCAAAAAACTCTCTCTCTCTCTCTCTCTCTCTCTCTCTCTCTCTCTCTCTCTCTCTCTGTCTCTCTCTCTCTCTCTCTCTCTCTCTCTCTCTTAAACCATTTTATGGACATGTTAGAAGTTATCCAGTTCAATCTTAGTTAAATCAAGAAAAAAGATGTTCACGTAATTGAGTAGTATCTTGTGTTGATTTTTTTTTAAATACAAAAACAGCTTATGTCAGAGAAGCATTGATAGAGATATTGATGAAAATAAGTATACTATTGGCAGATTGATGGAATAACTGTACGTAAAAATGTCAAAACAGAACAGTGTTTCACATTTCATGATTTGCCACGTTCTTGGTCAGGTGAATGCCAAAACTTTTTTTCTAAAGGTCAGATATGGTTGATTCAAGATGTACAGTCAGGCTGTTGATTTGCAGTGTGTTGGAAAACAAGGTGGGAGATGTTTTCGAATGTAATGAATTAAAAGAAATAGGGTGGTTGTCAGGTTTTTCTTTGTGTGTGTGAGAAGCTTTCAAGTGGACTGGAAAACTCATGAAACCAGGAGCACTGAGAGAGGATTCTGAGTCTGGACCTGGTCTGCTCAAAAGCGACCTGTATTGTTATCATTTACTTCAGGTTACAAGCCATTTCCCTGTCAGCAAGATGGATGTAACAAAGCCTTCACCACAGTGTACAGCTTGAAGTCCCACATGACGCGGCACGAACGAGATCAGGCCAAGAAGTCAGGTATATGTTCAGCTGTGCACCTTCCCTTTCATAACTGCTTGGTTTCCGCTTCAGTTCGCCACGACTTGGAGTGTGTTGCCTTTGTCAGAGTATGAAAAAGAAAATTCACAGAAAATAACTCTAACGATGCTTTGAAAAGTAACTTCATTCTCGTCATGATAATATGTAAATGCTGAGATAGTCAGTTCTTTCAGATGGGGCCCTCATTCTGTCATGATGAGAAAATAGCGATGCAAGTTGTTGAAGTGGTTTTACAGACAGAATACGGCTGAAGGGTTGCTAGATATTTAATGTTTGTGACTGGGGGTTGTTTTGCAGAAGATGCTAGCTCAGAGTCATCAAGCAACCGTGCCCAGGCATCTCACAGCAGTTCTTCAGATATGATGTATGTGTCTGACCTTGGCCAACAGCAAATGGCCGCACCAGTGAGTATCGCTATACTGGATTTATTATTGCGTTAAATGCATGTTGCTTTATTTGTATGCCTGGCTACCCTCACTGGGATATGTTGGATAAGTTTACTGTTGTCAGTGGTGTTCTGTTTTATGGAAATTCTATGATGGAGTTTTTCTCTTGTTTAAAACACTCAAAATTGACAGAACCATGACCAGTGTCCCCCCAAAAAAAATTAATCACGCTTGCCTTCATCAGGTCTTTCTTGCTGTGTTCTTTGTTTTCCCCATTCTGCTTTGCATTCCAGCAGGAGTGCAAGTTTTCCAGATGAACTAAGAATTCCGGATCAGAAAATATCAACAGATCTCCAGATCAGCAAGACTGTTTTTGCAGTCTCTGGTTTGACAAAAACAACTGTGAAGCTGTGTAGGCTGTAAGAGTGTGTTTGCACATACTTGAAACTTCACTTTGTTCCAGTAAAAAAAGAGAAAGTCCTTTCAATGATTCAGTGTGATTATATATGATATGTATATTTTATTTTCTGTTGTGTATTCTTATTTTACACTTTTCTGTGTATGTGCGCTCTGAGCTCTGTTGAGAAGGAGAGCAACAAATTCCCATTGTTGTTTACTATTCAGAGGAGGCGTAGTCACTGAGCCAACTTGATATTCATTGCTACTTTCTCTGATCCACCATAAGCAGGAAACTACCTTCTGAACCTCCGTAATTATGGCAGCAGTTGTTTAGTTGTTGAGCCAGTGTGAGTGAGAGCATCACTCACTTTAAAGGGCACCACTACATTTGTCCAACAGCAATCACTGTGAACATGCTTGCACAAGACTTTTTACAAAATTGAACTAGAAAACAGTTCCATTGTTGTTTGTATACAGAATCCAATCTGCATACAGGACCATCAGCTGCGTGCCTTATGAAACCATTGCAGTTTGTCGCTCATAGTCCAAGGATGTATGAGAAAAATTGTGCATCTAGATTGTTCTCTTCTTGATTTAGTGTGTAGATTGCCATTAACGTTATAAGCTTAAAACCTGAAAAGAAACAAAACATAAACAAACAAATAAAAATGGACAGTGAAAACGTTTGTCCTATTTCCCCAGACTTCCCAAGAGGCAGGAAACACAGTAACTGCTGAAGAACTGCTCAACTCTATGTACAGCCCAGACCAGGAACAAGCCCAGCCTTCAGGTAAGTGCTCATTTCATGTTTTTCCATGTGTCAAACTCATCCCCCCCCCCCTCCTCCCCCCATAACCCCCTCCCCTCTCTATTCCCATCACTCAACTGTCTCCTAGTTGAATCCCAAAAGTCTTATTTGGTGTGAATTGTTATTCAAGAAGGCTTTTGGAAGTCAAGAGGGCTGTTCTTTACAATATGTACTAATTTGCAATGGCTTAATGATTTCAAAACAGAGACCAGTCAGAGTGGTGAATGAATGTGTTGAGATTTGTTAAGATCATGTGGAAAACAAAATCCAGGAAACATGAAGATCTGGACTGTATGTTTTTGAAAGCATGTTTGTAGGTATATGTAGGGTGAGTGGGACATAAAAAAAAATCAATTTTGATCTGTCTTTGTGTTCACATTCAGAAGCAGTATTGATCATTGTTATCGCTTTAGAGGGCAAAGCTAGGTGGGGAAAAAAACAATGAAAAAAAAACAAGCACTGTGTTTTGGTGTATGTTGGGCTAAAACTTTCACGCTGAAGACATCACCAGATACGGTCAGAACTGTTTCTTGTGGGAGGATGTTCCAGAGTCTCCAAGTGTCTGAGCAAACTGTAAGGTGTTGAGATATTCTGTGTGGCAGAGTATTGTGTAGTATTGTTAGTGATGTCCATGTCTATACCTAGTGCCCAAAGATCGGAGGAATTTACATTTGATGTGTATCTGGTGGATGATTATCTTATGTAGAGAAGCTGGCTGCTTTTTTTCTTTTGTTTAAAGGAATCCAGTTCAGGTTTCCAAGCTTTGATGTGACTGGATGATGTCTTGTAGTGATGGAGCGTAAAGCTTGCTGCTTTTCATTCTTCTGCTCCATTGTCTTGAACGTAGAGTCGTACTTGAGGAGTGGCTGTATCAAGGATTCATATGTTTGTTTGTTTTTTATATGATTAATGTTGTCTGGTTTTGAAACACCTCACGGACAAAGCCTCAGATGGGTTTGGCAGTGATGTTTTTGATAAGAGTCCCACTTTTCCTCAACCTGTAGTACAAATAATTATTTGGTTGAAGATGTTACCTGGAGGGTCTGGCCTCGCAGCATACACTTGGATAAGGTAGCTGACTTCCTCTGGTGACATGGGTGACGCTGCTGAATCAGAATGGAACTGCATGTGCCAGTCTGATTCCCTCCTCTCAAATGACTGCAGGTCTTCCTGGAGCTGCGATGGTGGCATCGTATGGCAATGAGGCAGTACAGAATGGGATTGTCTGCCAACTGCCTGGCATTGAGGGTCACCCTGTCAGGGAGGTCTTTGAGATGAAGCAGAAAGAGACAGGGCCCAACAGGATGCCTTGTGAGAATTCCTGATTTTGTGTTGGAGTGGTCCCTTCTCTGGCCTAAGACGTCAGCAGTCTACTTGTTTGCCTCTTGGCGTGTGGGATTGCAGTCCTGTATGTGTATCAGAATCGCTGTGGTTTTGTTTATGAAAGTCTTTACAAAGTTCAGCGTGACATAACCTTGAAATCTGTACTCCATACTGTCAGTCAGGTGTACAGCAAACTCTAGTAGCTTAGGAGTTTTGATTCTAAGAAACCTGGGTTGAGGGTTATGAGTTCAGTTTGACTTTAGGTTGTACATGATGCCATCGACAAGTCAATGCTCAAATATCGTGTTCAGCACACGTTTTAGTGAGGTGGGGTGGTAGCTTCATGCTTCATAGTGTTGTCTTTTTTTTGTTTTTTTTTTGTTTGAATGCTGATGTCATGAGCGCTATCTTCCAGTCAATTTGGAGAAGGCCAACTCAAGCATTAGCATGAAGGTTTTGGTCAGACATGAGGTGACAGTATCATTCAGTATCATAGGAGATATCTCATGTGATGCAGCTGGCATGTACGTCAACCATCTTTAGGAATTTTTCTCTGTGCCTTACTTAGAGTTGCATAACAGGATAGTGTCACAAGAGACAGATCCCCAGTGGGGATACCAGGGGTTCTTTTGTACAAATAGTTCCCCCACCTTCTGGACATTCTGTGCTAGTAACGTCCCCTTTTCCTTTCGCTCTCAGTAACTCTGTCTCCTCCTTTGCTGTACTGTCGTCTATTGTCCTTTCTGTCTACCATATCTTATCTATCTTTTTCCACAACCTGATCCCACAAATTTCTGCACTGAATGAAGTCAGAGTGAACTGACTATACTCTCGAGTATAGTGTGAGTATCGCAGCAGGGTAAAACGAGTTCACACGCTACCAGATACTGGAACGCTGAAGAAGAAGAAGAACTAGAGACAGACATTATGCATTTCAGTTAGAACACTCCAAAAGTTCTCACTGAAGCTTTGACAGTTAGAACATTTTATATGTGTACATGATTCTAGTGTGCCTGTCGCAGTCTTCTTCCCCTCCAACATACATAGGCATGTTGTTAGTTTTAACTATACTGTGATCAGCACCATGATTGTTATTATTGACTGTTTATTGTTAGATTTTATGGCAGTGGCTGACTCTGGTCAGGAGCAGTGATATTATAATTGATGTTGATTGTTTGATTTGTGGCAGTGGCTGATTCTGGTCAGGAGCAGTGATATTATAATTGACTGTTTATTGTTTGATTTGTGGCAGTGGCTGACTCTGGTCAGGAGCAGTGATATTATAATTGACTGTTGATTGTTTGATTTGTGGCAGTGGCTGACTCTGGTCAGGAGCAGTGATATTATAATTGACTGTTTATTGTTTGATTTTGTGGCAGTGGCTGACTCTGGTCAGGAGCAGTGATATTATAATTGACTGTTGATTGTTTGATTTGTGGCAGTGGCTGACTCTGGTCAGGAGCAGTGATATTATAATTGACTGTTGATTGTTTGATTTTGTGGCAGTGGCTGCAGCAGGAGGGTCGGACAGTTTATGCCCCATCATCACTATCATTTCGGGAGACTCACCCGTCAGTGGTCCATGCATCACCTGCAATTTCTTGGACGACTCCACGCAGGCCACCCTCACAACTGCTGCAGACTCCGGCTCTGGCACAGCCCTGTCCCAGCCCGACCCACCTCAGCTAGTCCCCGGAACCACCGTGCAGCAGTCCCAGGACACCTGTCCCTTGGGCGTGTCGGCGTCCTCCATGGGTCTGGACGGACAGCTGCCCATCTCTGCCACTGCCCCCACGGTGCTGCTTCAGCCTCAGGCCAAGCAGGAAGTCGGGGTGATGTCTGGTGGGGAGGTGATGGCCAATGAGGTGGTGACAGTTGTGCCAGGCGGGGACCTCCTTAGCATGAACCCGGAGCTGATGCAGTCTCTGGTCCTGTCCCAGGCGGAGGGGACGGCGGCCATGTCTGACCCTGCCACCCACATCACCCTCCAGCAGGTGCCTCCCATGGCTGTCAACTCCACCGTCCAGGTCACCCCACCTGAAGCTGCAAGCGCGCCCGCTTCCTCCGCTGTTGGTTCTGAGATTGGTGTGACGCCACTGACGTCTCTTGAGCCCATGGTCACAACTCAGATGCCCAATGATGGCACCCTGACCTCAGCCATTCAGAGTGGGATACCTGTCAACTTTGCCCCTTCCACTCTAACTGGTCCTGTGGCTATCAATCAGGTATTTGTGCCTGTGTATAGCAACACTGAGAGAGGGCCTGTCATTGAACTGGTGCCTCTGAAGACAAACCCTGCCCCTTCACCCAATTCCACCCAGCAGTTGCTGCCTCAGGTACAGGTGTCCCAGTGATGGGAGAACGTCATTTCCTTTCCTTTTGGAGTACAAGTACATGTTTAAAAGAACTTACGTTGATTGTCTGTCGTTATTATCCTATTATCCACTAACATGTTTTTGTAAATTTTTGTAGACAGTTTTGTTTCTCAGGCCACAAAACAATGCAACTGGAAAAAAATGCATATTAAAAGTAACACCTTTATGTGAGTATGGTACCTCATATTTTCTTCACATAAGCAATTTTTGACTCGGCAATCCTGGATACCTGAAAAAAAAGAGCTAATGGGCATGTCTTTGTTACTGATGTTAGCTTTGTTCTACTTTTCCTCCCACGAAATCATGGGCAATAGTTAAATGATTTTGACTGAAAACAGGAATTTGTCGTTGCAGCTCCCATGTGAAGAGGAGAATACTATTTGGTTCTATGTTACATAGTGACTACTGTTCAAATTTATCATTTCCTAAGAATCATAGGACCTCATGGAATGAGGTAGATGCCAGAAACATATGCCTGTTTGACAGCTTTTTATTGCTGTGTATGGCGTATTATATGTTTTGTTCACAAGCTTATGGAGGATGCTCCCTGATAATTTCCAAGGGTGAATATGTTTATAGCTTGATGTCGACTCAGAATTAAACCCATGATAATGATAGCAGTAAAATGAGGTGCATTTAACCCCAAAATGGCAAACTTGAAAATACCAGCGTTTTGTCTTTGCATAGTCCAAATTATATCTTTAAAAAAAAATGATATTAGGATTAATTAATTTAATTGTGTGAACTGAAATTTTGCACGGTTGTTTTCTGATAGATTCTACTTAACTGTATGATTTGAGGCCAAGGAGGGGGCAGCAGTAACTAACAATGAAGAACAGTCAAGCATTACTTTCCATCGAGCTTTGTCCAGGCTGTGTAGAAACAGTTAGTTATCTACATTTGTCTTGCACAGGCTGCTTATAAATTCAGAGTATGTGATCAGGAGACTAGATGGCTGCTGAAGAACCCCACCACCCCCCAGTCTTCAACAGGGCTATGCAAGCACTTTCTGTCAGAGGCATACTGACCACCTGTAACGGTAAGCATCCAGTGTGGCTGCTGGACACTGGCTGACCACTCGAGAGAAAAGAAAATAGTGACTGGGCTTTCATATGAAAGCTTTTTTAGTGGACATTGATGCTTACTTACTCAGCGCTTCTTTTCTGTACTACTAAGTACATTGCTAGCTGTGTGACTCTCAGCTGAATGGTCCCACCAGTCTGCTTATAGCCCCTAACTCTGGGGACTTCCATTCTTTTCTGTTTGTCTCTTCAGTGTTTGAGCTGACATAATGGTAAAGATCAATGATTTTTGATCTGTCGCTTTCCCTTCAGCCCACATCCCACCTTCCAGATTTCTTCTTGTCATCCTCTCATTTCTAAAGTCGATTGTGAGCACCTTGTCCTTTTGCCATTTTCCACGTGTTTCAGATGCTGCATGTCAATCTATGCATCATTATAAAGTGTCTTTGTTAAGTGTTTGTTGACTCTGTGCCAGGCACGTAATACATGGGGCCTGTGTCTGTTATTCATTTGTGTATTATTCACTCCACCATAGAGATTTTTTTCTTGTTGTATAATGTGGTTGCACTACTTGCAAGTGTTATCGTGTCGGTGGAACAGACCGCTTCATAGAAAGAGCATGTTTCACAAATAATTCTGATTTTCACAGATTTTTACAACTTTTGTTTTGTTTGATGCATTATTTTGATTTTTTTAAGCTAAATTATTTTCAACAAAGCCACAACATAGCATTCCATTTCCACACTTGAAAAGACTTCTTTTTTTTTTTTTTTTTGGTCAGAAGGTAACTTATATGTTGGAAATTATTTTTTTTTTGTTGAATTATTAACTTTAGAAAAGCAATACTTGTAGTTTACTGAGCACAGTGTCTTACTTGTATCTTGTTGCTCTTGTGTGTGTGTGTGTGTGTGTGTGTGTGTGTGTGTGTGTGTGTGTGTGTGTGTGAGAGAGAGAGAGAGAGAGTGTGTGTTCCTAAAACAATTGATTACAAGTTTTCCTGGAAATGTTATCTCACTCTCAGCACTTGACACGTTGAAAAGATCATCCATAAATGCAATATTTGGAACAAGACGAGAGAGCTGCAAATTTGTTTTCTTTCTTCGTTTTTTTTTTTTTTAGTGCTGTTTGGGTACTTCAGCCTTTCTTGTCTGTCAACATGAAAAAGGTTTGTTTACCTCAGCATATGCTCCTGGCCTGTTTTGTTGACCTTTTTTCTCATCAGTTTAGTGTCTTTTCACTGCAAGATATCTAAACATGCAGTTTCACATTTGGAAAAAAAAAAGACAAAAAAAAACACCTGTGGTAGAAGACAAGTTTCCCTGAGCAGTTGACTGATTACTTTGGCAATTGGTATAACAGACTGCTTAGAATTATACTTCTTCACAGCTTTGAAGTCCCAGCATAAGTACTGAATCTGGGCACTTCCAGTTGTTTTGTCTCTTCAGTTTGTCAGGTAGTTATAACGTTCTCAGAATCACTTCCCCTTAGTTCACATCCCTGATCACTTCTAACCATCCTCTCACCCCTATAAGACTTGTTTACATGTGCATGTTGAAAGTACAGTTGAATAACAGCATCAAGTATTTTGAAAATAATAGAGTCTTGCTGATCATGGTAAAGTTTTGCTACAAATGTAATTGGCACTGAACAGAGATTAACTAACCTCTTCATTGCCAGAGATCTTTGGCATGGTAATTCTGCTGTACAGATGCACATGCTATTTTTGTTAAAGTTTGCTTGTGCATACTTGTGTGCTTTTGTCACAAGATGGAATTGTTTCTGACATTTGTTGTAAGTTAACGTTAACTGTCTGTCTGTCTATAGCTATCCGAATGTATATTTATGTTATAAATGGGTTGGTAAATGCTCAGTATGTAAAAAAAAAATCAAAGGACCACTGAATAACAACTCAAGTTATGAAAAATTACAAAAATAAGTAAACAAACAAAAAGCAACCCAAATTATCTTGAAAATGATGAAAGAAAAATTCATGGAGGGCAAAAATTTGTTCCATGTGATATCAGCAGTGAACAGACGTTTATACATGTTGTAGATCATATTGTACTTGAACAAACAGCAATGGCTGACATTGTATTTATCAGATTGGGATGTTGATAGATTCTTATTCTAAAGTCAATCTTAATATGCAGTGTACTGGAATAAAAAATAATGGCTGACGTTGTAATTATCGGATTGGGTTGTTAGATAGATTCTGTAATGTGCACTTTACTTGAATAAAAAGTAAGGGCTGACATTGTATTTATCAGATTGGGATGTTGATAGATTCTGATTCTAAGGTCAATCTTCAATATGCACTTGACTTGAATAAAAAGTAATGGCTGATGTAATTATTGGATTGGGATGTTGATAGATTCTGATTCTAAGGTCAGTCTTTAATATGCATTTTACTTGAATAAAAAGTAATGGCCTATGTTGTATTTATCAGATTGGGATGTTGATAGAGTCTGATTCTAAGGTCAATCTTTAATATGCAAGAGGCAAATTCTAGAATTTGACAATGCCTAAATTTTAAACATCTATGGAAGCTCATTAAAGGTGTGCTAAGACTTAAGAGAGCATTTTTTCAAAATCTTTCTATCTTCTTTAATGGTATCTCTGTCACTTATTGTGAGGTTTGAAGGGTAGGTGGTTTGTGTTGATGGAAATGGCATAAAGAAAATTTCATAGCAATACAAAGCACCAGAAAAAGGACCATTAAGCATGATGTAGTGGTTAGTATTCGGGCTTTGCAGGCCTAGAGGTTATGGGTTTGAGTTCTGTCAGAGGCATTTATTTGTGGGATTTTTTGGCCTCAGCCAGCTCTTACCCAGAGCTGACTGTGCTAGGGGTTCAAACAGGAAAGGAAGACTGGTGCGACACAGTGGAGTTTCATGCATTTAATACGTGCATCTCTGAGAGTGTTGCTCAGATTTTCTGATCAACAGTAGAGTTGATGCTGGGATATATCAAAGAAGTGTTGAGAACAGCCCGGCCATGTAGTCTCCACCAGAAAGGAGCCCCCATAGCAATAGCATTTTCTTCATAATCCTCACTCTCAATGTTCATGATGAGAAAAAAAAACCCAAAAAGTCAGATATTGTGGGCCCTTCATGTGCTGCTGTTGTGTTGACCTCAGGTTTGGTTTCCTCTCATGTCTTTGTCCAAGGCGAGTCGTTCTGAAGACGATGGACAGTTGTCGTTTGTGGCACGTTCTGGAGAGAGGACACTCATTTACAGTGTCTGCATAGCAAAACAGTTGCTGTCATCACTCCAGAGAATGACAGGTGGTGTGTTGCGTAAGCTGGATCAGAACAGCAGTCGCTGAACACCACCAAAGTGACTCTGCAGCAGTGAAGTCTCCTCTTTTGGTTGCCTCATGATGAGCTGGTATTGATGGCTCCCTCTGGACTGCATTGTTGGGGACAGGACAGATGGGCGTGGCTTTATAAGGGGAAGCTGCAGTGTTTGATTTGGGGATAGTGCCAGTGCAGGAGGGCATACAGGGACGACAAGAAAGGGGGGGGGGGGGGAGGGGGGGGGATGGGAGAGAGATCATGAGTGTAACACCATCCACCACAGAATTTGCTCCCCACCATCTCTTATTTGGTGCCTGAAATAGCGTTGGGTGGACGGAGGAAAGGAGGAGTTGGAGGCTATTGTCCACCCTTTGATCCAGGCAGTTGATAATTGGTTTTTAACGTTTAGCTGATTTGCCTGCCGAATTCAGCAGGCAAGTTTTTCTTTCCCAGAAGACAGGTCAGGTACTCATGGAGGTCATGTAGAATGCTCTCTCCTGCCTCATCTATCCGCATCAGCACACAGGGGAGAAAAATTGTGCACCTCTTTCTTAGTGATCTAGGATAGATAACTTCTACAGCTAGGTTTTCAGTTGTGTGAGGAAGTTTGAATCCTTCATGTAGATGCTGGATGATCCCAGTAGCCTTTGGATGGCGGTACTGCTAGTGGAGGGTTTCCATGATAGGCAGTTGGAACTTTGCGTGCCAGCAATCTGACAGCAGAAAAAGTCATATTGCTGTATCCTTCAATGAAATGAGACTGTAAGATGATCCCTTGAATAACTCAAGGTAAGAATGAAGAGTGTTTTCACCCACTATTGCCTGATATAGTGTTTGTACAAAATGTTAGCATAGAGCCGCCGTGGCGAAGTGGTTAGCGTTGCGGACTCCCGGCTGGAAGGTCATGGGTTCAATTCCCATCAGAGTCATGTGGGATTTTTCTTCCCCGACCGACTCCTACCCAGAGTTGAGTTTGCCTGACCAACACTGCAGGTGTCTGTATCTCTCGGGCCTGGTTGACGCTGGGATAGATTATGAAAGGAAGCGTAAAATGCAGCCCTGTCATGCAGTCTCAGACTGAAATGGAAATCCATATTATCATCTTCATCATCCTCATTCTCATCGATCAGCATTAAAAAAAAGTCTTAAATTCTGTGGCCCTTCATGCCCTGCTCTCATGGTGATCTCAGTTTTGATGTTCTCTCCACATCTGTGGCCTTGGTTTAGTTCCATTGGGGTCACTTGTATCGGCGAGTCCATGGGGGCTGTCGTTAGACGGACGTGGTGGCACCCTCCGGAGGGAGAGCTCACTCACATTGGCTCCACGACTATGCAATTATTGTCGTCAGTAGGGGGTTTAGTAGGTGGTGTCCTGCATGTGTTGGATCAGAATAGGCGCCACTGAACACCACCGAAGTGACTCAGCAGCAGTGCAGTGTCTTCTCTGGTGTGTTGCCTCTTGACGACTTGATATATTGACTACTCCCTGTGGAGTGCCAGGCCTGCGGCGGGACTGACCGGGCTGTTGCTGCGGAGGGGGTGTCAGAATGAGCGCCATAGGTGCACTGCCACTGGGGTGGCACAGAAGATGGGACAGCAAAAAAAAAAAAAAAAAAAGCACAGATGAGTGTCGGTTTTTTTTATTTGCTCAGCCATGTTCTCTTACAGACATGTGTTTATACAATGAAAATTATTGATCCAGATTCGCCAAAAACAATGATTTAATATTCACTCGTTCCAGAGATACCTAACAAATCACTTACAGAAGAAGAAAAAAGACAGGCAAAACTGTGCATATCGGCAGGAACTGAATAGCATAGGTGAGCATGTGGGGCCGGGAACTTGCAGTACATACACAGCCAGTTGCTGGGTATTCAGGTTTTCCATACAAACCGATTTAGAAATGTTGAGAGGGAGAAAAGAAATGGTCCGGAAGTACAATGTAACTCATTCATTTACAGAAGTCATGAACATTATATGCTAAATTTGTTGATTTAAACTTGCTCATAATCCTTGTGCATTTGAGAAGGCAACCATAGTATCAGAATACACTTTCACATCACATGTGACTGGCGGTGTAAGGATTAATTGTGAATTAATCGCATGTTTGTGGATCATGGAAAACCCATCAGCAACTTAATAGACAGGTGATTTGCACTTTTGGACTCACTGTTTACCAGAGATTACATAACAGAGGGAAATAGTGTGTTTGCTGATAAAGGTTATGATTAGCTGCCATAAAAATGTCACGGGTGCGGGGTTCTTACTAGAAATTCTGTGCTTGCAAATTTTTATTTATGTTTTTTTTAATTGTTTGATGCTGCCTTTTTTGTATTTTTTTTTTTAATCTCATTTTTAACCACTGTTTTCAGGCTTTCACTAGATTTTTGTCCTCAAGAGAAATTTTTTTTTTTCTTTGATATGATTTACTAACTCATATATAGCCTTAACTTAATAAACTTCAACAATTCATAGCATGCCAGCTTTATGAGTGCAATTTGGTGAGTGGGTAGTAAAACTGTAAACAGTACAGAGTGGATACTAACTGTTGATTCTGCAGTGTCAGACCTGCGATTTAACAGTACTTTGTACACATGTTTGGAGAAAATACAATGAAAATGATGAACCAGGAAAAATATGTCGGGGGGGAAAAAAAAATTAAACAAATTTCTTGAGCGGTAGTTGAACTCGTGGTGTATAACCATTGTGTTTGAGTGCTACAACCAAAGATTTACGACCCGCTCAAAATCATGCGTGCAAACTCAAGTCTGGATGATGTAGGAACCATAGCAGGGACCCCCTGCTTTCATGAAAATTCACAAAATTGGAAGATGTTTACACACATTTTTTAGGAAAATATGCTCATTTCAATTCTTTTCTTTCTTTCTTTCTGCGTTCGCAGGCTGATACTCCTGCGGACACTCCCTGTGTAGACAGGCAAGTATTAATCCCATCTACCCAAGAAAGGGAGTGGAGTTTTGTGTGTTTGACCGTTTTTTATCCCGCCATTAAGGCAGCTATACTCCAGCTTCGGGGAAGGTGCATGCTATGTGTAACTTATAATCCATACTAACGGCCAAACTGGCCTTCTCTTCCGAAAGTTAGTGATGGGATTTTACATGTTTGCGAGATGTTATGTGTGCGTTCACACATGGAACCTCGGTTCATAGTCTCATTCGAAGGACTGTATGGGAAATGGAGTCAGAACCAATGCTAAGTCCGAGGGAAAAATCCCCCTGTACTGAAACAGCCCGGTGGAGATTCGAACCTGCAACCCCAGGATCACGAGTCCGGCGCTCTACCAACTGGGCTATTCCGGCCCCCTCATTTCAATTGAGAAATACACCAATAGCAGCTTTAGGGTGAACAGGTCTGCAGTGTCTGTTTGCCTACATGGCATTTTTATGTGTTTATGAGAGGAAAAGGGGAGGGCAGTGGGTGAGGAGCGGGCATTGGAGGGGGGGGGGGGGGAGGGGGGGGGGGCGCAAAATTCTATTCAGTATTTGTTTTCTTTATATTGTATTTTGACAACTATTTTTGTAATGTCAAAGGGATGAAATAAGTGGAATGGTGACACCATCAGCACAGCGTAATTCCAGCTGCCTTTAGGATATTAATAAAGTTTGTTATATTTAATGAATTGACATAAATACTTTTCAATAAGCTCTATTGTGTTTGTTGCTTCTTTGTAGAGCCGGGCTTTTTTTCTGTTTGCGGTTACAGTTATAAGAGTGCCATGTGTGGTTAATTAAGAAAAAATAAAAGCAGTAATGGTGGAAAAGAGAAATACAGAAAGATGCTAGTTCAGTTGTTTCAAAAGAAATGAATTTGGGATTTTTTGCTTGTTTTGTGAGAAAGACATGAGGGCTTTGATTATTTTCATACATGTTGTTTGTAGAGTGAGTTTGTCCATGAGCATGTGTTTGGTTTTTACTTGAAGAGTTGTTGATCATTGTAATTGTTACTGTGCTTCTTATTTTCATATTGTCATTATGAATTTTTTGGTGTTTATTCTAATTCTGTTAATGACATGGTCTGTGTGGTTGTCGGGCTATAAGCAAATGAATGGTTGATAATTTTGTAAACTGGGTTTGTTTGTTTTTTTCAATTTTTTTTTAAAAACACTATTGTGCATTTGTTTTGCTCTCAGTTGTAATGTTCTAGTCTTTTCATTATACATCCCCCACTCTCTTGGACAGTAAAACTGTTGGCAAGAATGGATGCATTTGAGCTAGTGTACTGTACAGGTGTTATCTTGACCAAAGATGGTATTGACATTTGATTAACAACAACACAGTGCATTCACCCTTTCAGTATGTCAAGAACGTAAAGGTCATTATGTAATTCATAAAGCTTCGTACTGATCTTGTGTTACAGAAGTTGTGGCAAATCCGGTGTCAACGTTTTGAATACGATTTTTGTTGAATGGTATCGCTGTACAATGGAATTCATAAGAGATCAGCGGAGATACTGATCATGAATTTTCTTTCTTTTTTTTTCAATGAATTGTGTTGTTTATGCTCTCCTTTATTCAGTGCTGTGAATGATATTAAAACAAAATTGTGTGGATGTTCATCATGCAAGAAATATTTATATAGTACTATGTTTTATTGATTACTGTATGAATGTTGTGGGATGGATCTGAGGTTGAAAAGGTAAACATAATGTATGAATGAAAAACTACATCATGTAAAGGTTTCCACAAGATGTGCGTAAAAGAGTTCCTTGACTTCACAGCACAGAAACCCATATCCCAGCTGTGTCTTAATTCCCAGTTGCTAACTTGGTAACTATATGATGCTTGTGTGTGTGTGTGTGTGTGTGTGTGTGTGTGTGTGTGTGTGTGTGTGATTCATGGATTTTACATCTGTACACTAAATCAAATGTAACTCATTCTGTACAAAACAAGAAAAAGAAAGTCCATATTTCGTAAGAGCTTTCAATGCTTACAGGTGTGCAGGTGTGTATGTTTGTGCTTGTTATGTCCAAATTTGATTTCTTGTTTTGAAGTGCCCGAATCCGATTTCTTCTTCAGAAGTGTGTTTGGTTTGGATTAAAGAAGAATGAAAAATACTTTGATCAAATGATAAAAGAGGAAGATCAACTTGAATGAATGCTTTGAAATCAGAGTAGTGGGCTGACATAACAGGGCCTTCATGAGCAATGTCAAACCTGAGCAAGTTAAGGGATATAGCAGAGTTGGTAGTCACAGCAAATCAGCTTGATAAAAATGTTTTTATTTGGTCACTATAGAAAAAGTCATGATCAGGAGTTCATTTTCAACCAAGCTTGGGTGAATGTGTGGGCAGGTTATTTACCATTGTATTACTGGTGGAAAGAGCACAACGACCGAAGTAATTCACTATCATTATACGCAAAGGGCTCAGAGCCTCAAAGTCTGATGCAGGATAATTTACCATCATGATTACAGAGAACCTCGAAGATTGATATAGGACTATAAACCATCATGATTTTTAAGAACATATAGCCTCAAAGATTGATATGGGATAATAAACCATCATTATTGCCAAGAACACAGAGCCTCACAGACTGATAGAGGATAATAAACCGTGATGATTACAAAGAACAAGGAGCCACACAGACTGAGATGGGATGATCTACTATCATGGTCATGTATATCTGCAAGGAATACAGAGACTCACTGACAGACATGAGATCATTTAGCATAATGGTACAGTATGCATGCAAAGAACACCGATCTGACATCATGATACAAAATAATTGCGAAGAACATAAGAGCTCATTGTCATAACTTAAGGTAATTTACCATCATGGTATCACACACACACACACACACACACACACACACACACACACACACACATATGTATATGTATGTATGTATATATATATATATATCTTCAAATAACACTAAATCTCACACTCTAGCAGAGGTTAATTTACCATCACAGGATATCTTCAGAGAACACATGCTCTTGAATATAATTTACCATCACAGTACCTCTCCAAATAGTATTGTGCCTGAAAGATGATACTTGACCTTCGTGGAAGGTCTGCAAAGAATGCAGTGCCTCACACAGGCAAACCTACTGTTTGCAGGGAACTTTGCTTTATGCATGAAAACTAACTATCGCAGTCTATCTCCGAACATAGTGCCATGTGGAGAATAATTCACCAGCATAAGACATCTGCATTAAGCACAGTGAACCACAGAGGCTAAATTTTCAGAATGATATATCACTAAAGAGCCTGGTGGTTGACAAAGGATGAATAACCATTCAGATATATCTGCAGACAACAATGCCTACAGGATAATTAACATGTTTGTGTGTGCGTGTGTGTGTGCGCGCGCACGCACAAGTGAAGGATAATCTGATAATAACTTATTTTGTCAGTCAGTTTATGTGTGCATGTTATACACGCTTGCATAAAGCAAAGACAGAGTTTGGTATTCAACATGCACACTTGAATATAAATCAATAACAAATAATAATGTAAAGAAATGGCAATAGAAAAAAAGTAATGAAAGTGAACCTAACAATAATCTGTTGTACTCTATTTATGTTCTCTAGTCATCAATTACTTTATATAACTCAAACTGCAGGTAAACACTAATATCAAGGATAATATTTTACATTAAAGAATGTTCTGTGAAGGTTTTTTTTTTTTTTTTAATGTATAGCATTACCCAGTGTAAATTGCCACCTTACACTTAGTTATCACATTGAATTGTGTGTGTACCACATTTTTTTCCCTCAGTGCGTGAACGAATGTATGTCTTATGCACCCTTACGTTCATATACGTTAATTTCCAGCGTTTGCTAGATCATTGATATCATAACTGACTTATCCCCCAGAATACAAAGTGTTATGCGACCATTGTTCCCAGAAACATGTTTGTTTGCTCCAAACTTGCCCTGACCATGGTTTTCTGAAATCTCGAGAACAGCATGTTGATGTTAATTCTGTTGTAGAGCATACCCGGGGCTCTCTTGTTCACCAGCCAGAGCAGACAGGAGCAGGGTAGCAGATGCATCAGCTGGATATTCTGGTGTTTCAGCTTGGAAATCCTTTTTTTTTACATTTTTTTTTTTTATAACAGTCTGTTTCAGAACTATCCAACTTTGTTCAGTCAAATTTTGTCATTATTAATTTTGATACAACTTGATTTGCTGGTACGCTGGTCAAGTTGGGTGGCGTATCTGCATTAAGAAGGTATGTTTGAGAAAGAAATATCGATAAAGTGTTTAATCATCAGAATGAAAATATTTTTATTCTAACGTTTATATTATCAGAATGACTTTTTTTTGTAACATGCACACTGTTACCATCAATCTTTTCAGTTGTAAACTCAATATTGTTCAGTTACCAATCCATTTATTGTTTTCGTTAAGTAACAGAAGAAGGAAGTACTCAGTGCAGTGGTCCTATTGAGGAGAAGAGAATATTTTCAGTGTTGACAGAAACAGTGATGTGAGTTTCAGTCTGAAATGAAATCAGTTGTATACCTATACATTTATGTTTTACATGTAATTAGCACTTAAGTTAACACACTTAACAAATAAAAGTGAAGGTGTGAAGTAAGAGATGTACATGACTGGAGTCCCAAGACTTTGTAGACTCTGGCTGCAAGAGACACAAAAGGATCGAGTTTCCGAGGCTCTATCAACCATGGCTGCAAGAGATGTACGAGGGGTGTATGTGCTAATCTTTGTCAGTTATGGCTATGATAGATACAGGAGAGATTGGGTGTCCACGCTCTGCCAATCATGGCTATGAGAGAGGTGTGATGGATTGGATGACCAAGGTTCTGTCAGTCATGGCATTTGGGAGATGTAGGAGAGATTGGATGACCGTGGCTATGTGAATCATGGCTCCTGGGAGATGTGTGAGGGGTTGGGTGACCGCGGCTATGTGAATCATGGCTCCTGGGAGATGTGTGAGGGGATTGATGACCGTGGCTGTGTGAATCATGGCTCCTGGGAGATGTGTGAAGGGTTGGATGACTGTGGCTATGTGAATCATGGCTCCTGGGAGATGTGAGGGGTTGGATGACCGTGGCTATGTGAATCATGGCTCCTGGGAGATTTGTGAGGGGTTGGATGACCATGGCTATGTGAATCATGGCTCCTGGGAGATGTGTGAGGGGTTGGGTGACCGTGGCTCCGTCAGTCATGGCTGTGGGAGGTGTAGGAGAGGTTAGTTGTCCACGGCTTTGTGAGTCATGGCTCCAGGGAGATGTAAGAGGAGTTGAGTGTCCATGCTCCGTCTATCACGGCTGGGGGAAATGTATGAGGGGTTGGTGATGATGGCTCTAGCAGTCATGGCTGTGGGAGGTGTAGGAGAGGTTAGTTGTCCACGGCTTTGTGAATCATGGCTCCAGGGAGATGTAAGAGAGGTTGGGTGTCCATGCTCCGTCTGTCATTGCTGTAGGAGATGTATGAAGGGCCGGGGGACTACGGCTCTGTCAGTCAAAATATTGATCATGTCTGCAATACGCATACAGAGGATGGGGTTTATATGGTATTATCAGTTCTGTCTGCAGTAGATGTTGGGGGTGTATGGTTTCCAAATCTTTATTGATCATACGTGTATTAGATTTCAAGGGATCAGTTTTCAAGGCTTCATCCGTCATGTCTGCAGAATATGAAGGATTGGGGTAGGTATCCAAAGTATTACTGATCATGACTGCGATAGAAGGGGGGGGGGGGGGGGGGGGGGGGTTAAACCTTTTCCAAGTATGTATTGATCAGTGCTGTTGGAAATATACAAGGAATGGGGTTTCGGGGACTTTAGTGATCATGCCTGCATTAGATGTATGAGAGACTGGATTTCCATGGCTTCATTGATCATAGCTATGGTAGATGTCTGAGGGATTAGGTTTCCAAAGGTTTAATGACCATGGCTGTGGAATATATACAAAGGACTGTGTTTCCAGGGCTTTATTTGTCATGGCAGCAACAGAGCAGCTGTGAATGCAAGTGTATATGTATGATTTGTAGACTGGACTAACCAATTCAACGACTTTGAGATGTTTTAGGGGTTGGGTATGAAAATCTCTGTCAGCCATGGCTGCAGATAGGCTCCAGAAGAAATATGGGAGTAGAGTGAACAAGAGGTATTAACACCTGTATGTATAGCAGTGACTGGTGGGAAGCAAACTGGACTAAAGTCTTCCCTATGCTTGAGATGCGTAGGGGATTGGATATGTGTCTGCAAAGTATGAATCACATTAATGTTACCTATTAAAAGATTGTATCATCAGACATCTGAAATGTGGAATGTCTGCATTTGTTATTTTTCCTTTTCAATATTGTTTCAATGTTCAAGGTCTTTTTTTTTAAGTTGTCTTCCATGTCAGGGTTTTTTTTTTTTTTTTTTTTTTTTTAATGTTTTCTTTCCTTTTATGTGTAGTAACTACTTCCATTAGAGTTTGATTTACTTTTCACTTGGCTGATTTACCTTTCACTTGGCTTTCTCTTGGAGCTGAACATTCAGTTGTTATTATCATATTTCAGTGTAGATCCATAAATATTTTCACATTAAAACAAAGTGTGTGTTGGAGGTAATACTGATGTTGGTGAGAATTACCTAAGTTGTGTTTTTGTTAGAAGAGGGCATGGTACAAAATAGCATTGCAATAACCATGATGGAAAGCACTGCAGCAGGTTCCATTCTGGGTCTGCATCTTCTGTGGAAATTTTTGCAGATTTTTTTTTCAATGTCAGATAGTTACATAAATGGAATAGCTGTACAACCAGTGAATCAGGAGATTATGAAAATAGGCAGCAGGAATATTCTCTTGAAGAATCTGTGTAACAATTCACAGTCGCTGTCAGCTCCAACTCACAGTCTTTTGGGCTTTAGGCAGCCAAGGTTAAGCAGCCCACAGAGTCCTTGGATAAAATGGCTGTTAATGTGTCACTTGGTGTGGTGGAATTGCACACTGTTGCCCCAGTCAACAGGTCCTGAACTGAAGCAGAACATCATTTGGAGTTGTTTCCCCTACTTGTGTTTTCCTGTCTCAAAAAGTTTCAACTAACTTCTTTTCATTTTGTAACTTGAGCTGGTTTAATGCTGGGATGGAGAACAGCTGAAAGCCGTTGAGAATAATTACAACAAAGTCTGCTGTAGAATGTTAGTCAGCCATATAAAGAGGGTGATTTGTATTGATTTAAGATGTATCATGTGCCCCCCCCCCCCCAAAAAAAAAAAAAAAAAAAAAAAAAGAAAAGAAAAGAAAAGAATCAGAAAGAAAGAAAAGAAAAAAAGAAGGGGGAGGAAAAAAAAAGGAGTAACAAATGCATTAGATGCCCATCCTGGAGTTCAGTGGTTTAAATCCCTGCAGTGCCTACTAATTTCCTAATTCATCATCTGGTGTGTAGTCTTGCTCTGTCTGACACTCCAATTACATGTACATGCATGCCTAGATGACAGGATGCAGGTTGACAGTCCTGTGATCAGTCTTACTTGGTTGGTTGCAGAAAGACAATAATGACTGCCCCAAAAGCAGAATATATTTGTCTTAATGGTGGTGAAGGATTGGGGTGGAAATGGTCATTGGTATAAAAGTCTAATTGTAGTCTTGAATGAATATGTATATCGATATGACCATTTTCTATATAGAAGCAAAGGGCAGTAGTTTTCATGGGCTTCAAATCTTTTGTGTTTGTTTTTTGTTATTACTTTTGAGCTGTTATCTGATCAGTGTGGCTTAAAGCAGTTTTAATAATGTGGTAATTATGAGTTTGAAAATGTTAAAAGAAACAAACTGCAGCGTTACTGGAACACGACAAAAAAGCAGAAGAGCACACAGAACAAAGTGTTTAGTAACGCAGTTTTAATGCATGACCTTGTCCTGTTTTGTGTCGTGCATTAAAACTGCGTTACTTCACACTTTGTTCTGTGTGCTCTTCTGCTTTTTTGAAAATGTTAAATAAAGCATATCTTTTTAAACATCCAAAATGTTTGATCATTGTAATTTAGTGATATGTCTTTGCTCTGCTTGTAACAAGACCTTATCTGAGAAGGAAGTTTGCTTAGTGCAGTTTTGTACATCAAAGGGTTTTGTTTTTGTTTTTATTTTTGATCAACAGAGTGTGTAGTCATTACATATCTCCCCTGATACGTCCCGTTATGTTGGGTTTGGTTAGAATTAGAAACAATAGGAATTGATAGAGTGTGTGGGTATTTAAAGTGAGTTTTGCATCAAGGGAAAAGTAGGTGTGCAAAAGTGTTCTTGTTAGGGTCTATTTATTTATTTGCTTGTCAAAACACGTTGAGTGTTAATTTGGAGTTCTGCGCAATTTGTGATGAGTAATGTGCATTATTTGTCTGTGATTGGTTGTACAATAAACAAGCACTTACTCCTGCTCCCTTGTTCGGTGATAACTTTGCTTCTTCGCTCTCAGAGAGACATGCAACTGTGCGACAATATGCAAAATGGGGAGAAAACCCACACTTTGCTTGGCCTCGTGTTAAGCCCATCTTTGTATTTCTTCTGTGTGTACAAAGCTGGGCACTTTCAGCAGCGTTGTACATTTCTTTCAGAATGTGTGTCCTTAATCTGAAAATCTAAACTTGTTGGCCTACTAAGTTGGAAGACAAGAGAGTAATAATAGTATGTTTTGAGTGATTGACCTTTGGTTTGTTAAATACACTGGTTTGCATCTGAGCTCTTTGTTTTGGGTGATGTGAGAGAGAGAGAGGGAGACGAGATGTGTAAAAAGCTGAAATATCTGTGCAGTTTGATCTATGATTTAAAGATACAGGGAGTTTATACCATTGGCAGATGTGACCAAGCAAGCACAATGGAGACATCCATATACTGCGGCTGGTCTTTGAGCCCATACAGCTGTGATGGCACTGCATTGGATGCTGCACATTTCCATACATGCAAATAGGATAATGTAGTAGTGCGCGCGCGCGCGCACCACACACACACACACACACACACACACACACACACACACACACACACAGGCACTGTCCCTTCTAAACATAATGCATACATACTCTTTACACTGGTTTTCATGTTTTCTACTTCTCTTCATTTATTTCAAATCGCATCATTTTACAGTTTTGACTTACAAGCAGCCAAGTGATGCACATACCTAAGAGGAATGAAAATAAAGAGCTTTGCAATGACAGACTGTATCATTCTCACAGTTCTGCGCCGATTCATAAAGCTTGCTGCCTGGCATTGAAAACTGAATTCAGCCACAATCAAACACTGAGAGTCGTCATGAGCGTTAGACTGAAGAAAAAGTTTATATAAACTTGAAATCTCAGAGACTGCTCTATATTATTCGACATACTAATAGCCAGGTAATGTATGGATGGTCATATATACGTACAATGCAAATGTATATTGAGTTACAACACGGAGCCTGTGACAGGTTCATTTCCTCCAAGATGTGGGGGCATGGATTAAAAATTATGACCAGATTTTGTTTACATGCATGTGCATGTTGATGCTTTTTAGTTTTACATCTAAAATCTTTCCTGGAAGAGTGCTGTTAGGTTGAGTGTGTGTGCACGTGCAAGCTTGCGAGTCTGTGTGTGGTGGGGGGGGGGGGGGGGGGGGGGGGGGGTGGGGGGGGGGGGGGGGGGGGTACCTGTGATTTGAGATGAAAAAAATCCAGAAAAATGCATTTTGTGAGAACCATTCTACAGAGAATGCATTTAAAGAAATTAATAGAAAAAAAAATTAATAGAAACAGTAACACAGCTGAACACAAGCACATATAAGTATTTGGCACATGAAGCTCCCAACGAATCTTGAACTACTTTCCTGTTAGCAGGAAGCCATAAGCACATGTAACTTATCAACAGATTTTCAAATATTTATAATGAATAAATGTCAATTCCACATTCTTGCTGCAACTGAATAAAAATCGCTTCATGTTTTGAATGTGTTTTCTGATCAAATCAACTGAAAATATGAGAACACAGCAGGCAAATATTTTCCCTCTTTGCATGCTCTGAGACATCACCAAAGACAGAAAGCACGAAATAATGACGTGAAATGAATATTCTATTACCCCTGCACTCACTACAAAGCTGCGTGCATGTTGCTAATGTGCTGGGGCAGGGGAGCAAGGTTCTTTTTTCTTTGTCTTGCCCACTTTTAATTGCTTAAACAGACATTGATTAAACTACCTACCTACACACACACACACACACACACACACAGGCATATCAAACATTATACACATACACGTTTGTGTGTGTATGCGCGCGCACGCGCGCGTGTGTGGTGTGTGTGTGATTTTTCTTTGCACTAAAGACTGAAATCTAATTTCATTTGGTATCAAAGAAATAACCCTTTAGCAGCAAAAGAGCACCTAGGAGTCATGACCTGGAGGCGGTCCTTCCCCTTACAGAGTTCATGAATTCACGGCCGAAACAGCTGTATGAGTAGGGGCTTTTTTCGAAGAATCTCTTCTGCTCTCAGTCTGCCTTAAGAGTTACTTCCCACATGTAATTTACATACATTGCTTGAACTCTTTTCGTATTTCTGTCGCAGGCATGCTCACACGCTTGCGAGCACACACACACGCTTCATGGCTCGTTGTTTCAACAAGTTGTGGCAGGGCATTTCTCTGTCGCCAGCCCACTTACCCATTAATGTGCTGACATAATGATAGCATGTCCCCATATCGCAGCAGGCACCACATCACAGCACAGGATTTGTCACAAGGCTCAGGTCTGAGTCTTCAAAAAGTCAGTACCAACAAATGCATCAGTGTACTTACAATCACATTTGTGTTCAGCCAGAATGTCGAATTACCGAGACATACTCCATCAACACCCCATGATCACTGACGAAGTTGCTCATGAAGCTTGTTTAATATTTTGAGAACCTAAGAATCGAATCTATTTGCTAGGTTTTAGCACTGGTCAAACAGTGTTGAAACTAGTGATGTAAAATATACAAAAGTTTCTTCTCCCTCGTGACCTTGAACAAACGTCAAGGTCAAAGCAGTGTACCAAAGTATTATGTTTGTATAAACTGCACAAGAATGTGTACTTAAGAAGACGTGCTTGGGCAAGGTCATGTGGGAAGGTTGAGCTTTGAGAATTGTTGGTTCATCAGTGAATTTATCAGAAAATAATATTAAACAGTTTCTTAACCGTGGCGAGGTCAGAGTGCTCATTAGAATAAATATTCAGATTATACATTCAAGGTCCAAGCAGTATTAATTCTGTTGGTTAAGTGGTTTTCATTCAATCACACACACACACACACACACACACACACACACACACGCACGCACGCACGCACCACCACCACACACACACACACACACACACACATACTCTCTCTCTCTCTCTCTCTCTCTCTCTCTCTCTCTCTCTCTCTCTCTCTCTCTTCCAGATCCTAAACTAATTTCAGGAAATTTAATTGATTTTCCCTCATTCATTGCTAGGTGTCATCATTGTTAACGTTCTGTTTCCAAACAACCGGAGAAACCGTTAAAATAAATACTGCGTCTAATTTTAATGGCTAAGAAGATCCATGTTGCACATTGCCGACGGGAGATTTTCATTTATAGGTGGTTGAACTTCACAGAGATAGTCTTCTTTTAGTCAAATGGACCATGATGTGATGGAATAGGCGACAACAGAATGTGACTGTGGGTACCTCGCACACTTGCATACACACACATATACATAATGCAACATAATAGATTTACATAGCTTGGACTGGGGTAGACATTTTTGACGGGAAAAAAATAATCCACCTTCGTATTATAGATTTTTAATGCTGTATACAAAATAACATTCATACCCATGACAAAGCGATGGGAAGACAAGTTCGGTATATGATACAAGCACATCAAAACAGTAGCAAAGCCCCAAAGAATTCTTGCACTGCAAGAGAGTCTGTCTTTACTCCGATGAATTTACAAAGACAACATAATTATGACAAACGATTTTAATTACAAGATAAAGATGCATGCAAAATTCTATCACCAAAAATAGGAAAGTCTTGATCTTCCATTGGGTCAGTATGATCAATATTAAAACTGACAGTTTTGACTTCCTTTCAAGGGTTTATGAATTAAAAGAAAAAAAAGCAAAAGAAAAAAAGTTATCGTCTGGTTTTGAGGGAATGGAGGAAGGTTGGGGGTGGGGTGAGGCGACTATTACGCATTTATTCTCCAGGTTTTGATAAATGTCAATGACCAAGGGCAGTTTTGGAGTCGGGTCTTCATAGGAAATGTGCTTAAATGAGAAAATCAGTACCTGCATACTTTGCTGACGCTCTCTTCCTCTGCTTTTGAAGAGTGCATACATTATCAGGCCCAGCTTATTTCAGACTTGTCAGTTTACTTTAGTGTGCCTTGGAGATCACTATTAATGAATTCCATCAACATGATTGCATTTTATATATGGGCTCATTATTAACGATGACAAAAGCTTATTGTAAATAGTTTTCAACAATAGATCACGATGAAAACTTATTGTTAATAGTTTTCAACAATAGATAATGATGAAAACTTATTGTTAATAGTTTTCAACAAGCTCAATAGCTTTTTAAAGCAAGAGGCCACTAGGCGAATGGGCTAGAGCACTTGGCTGTAGACCTGACGGTCGTGAATTGGAACCACTCGTGGCGACGGACATTTTTTTTCGGCTTGAAAACCTTCTCTGTCACTTAGCAATAAGTGGGAACCTGATTCAGTTCAGGGAAGGTTAGGGCAGCAGAAGGAGAATGGGCTCCATCTTCCATGATGTTGTGCCCTAGACAAGATGAATCTCAAACAACTCACTGCCCCCTATAGTCGCATAGACTTTCAGACTTTAACCTTGTTTTAAAACAATAATGTGCTTCTAAAGTTCAATTTCGTGCTCTCTCTCTCTCGCGCGCACGCGCTTGCATGTGTGTGTGTGTGTGTGTGTGTGTGTGTGTGTGTGTGTGTGTGTGTGTGTGTGTGTGTGTGTGTGTGCCATGCAAAATATTTTAACAGAAAACTTCAATTTGGTTGAATAGGCCTACTTCTAAAAATACTCTTCTCTCTTGTCTTGTCTTTTTTTTCTAAAACCATTATCACACGTACGCCTATTTTGAAATATGGTGTAATTTGATCTGCTTTTTCCTGCCATGCACGTAAACTAATTTGGCAGACAATCTCCTGTCTCAGCTGTCATCTGCACATGAGTCATCAGAATCTGATGGACTGGGGTGTACCGCTGTACAATAGTTGACAAATATGGCAAGAAGCAACATGCTAAGTTGTTGTTTAGCAAGAATGGGCGGGGTGAAGTCAAAACATATGTCGACAAGTATGTTTTATTGAACAATTGAACTGATGCACAGGTCTGTCGTTTGATGGCATACACGGGGCTTGAGATACCTAAGAAATGCAGCACTTCAGCACGTGAATGTTAACGCAGTAAAGAACTCACATTTTTCCAGTTCTATTTTGTTCCTTTAAATCCAATTCGCGTCCAGTAGGGTAAATTATTTCTGCATAAAAACATGTCTCATGAGTTCAGCAATGCACAAAACTCTATCGTTGATCATATCAGACATTCTAGATGTCTAGCATATTCGCTGTTCTTCACACAAGAACATGAACAGTTGACCAACGTTCCAGGGAAAAAGAAAAGAGTCCTGGTAATTTGAGTCCATAGAACTGCTGGATGTCCAGTTTCTTTGCAGTATTGCTGGTTTCGTTTGCCTCATATGGTAAACTTGCTGTCCGAAGCGATGTATCTCATTAGGCAGTGAGCCATTAAAAGACAGCATACCTGAAAGATTGTTCAACAGACTAGAGTTAAATCAAAACATAATGTATTTATACCTATCTCTCTATCTGTCTGTCTCTCTATCTATCTATCTTTTCTATCTACTAATGGCCACACACATTATCCCTATCCCCATCCCCACCATTCCAACCCTCCACATCATCCTTCCACCTCTTGCGACCACAAAGCCAAAGATAGTGAGGGTAGGTATACTTTCATGTAATAACTTTGGTGATATTGCCCTATTTCATCCCCCTCCCTCCTCCCCCTGCCTTCCCCTCGCCACAGTCCTCTAATCTCCATCCTCTTTAAAAATGCATTGATCACACAACAGCCTTCGAATACCCCACCTTATCTCTCTCTCTCTCTCTCTCTCTCTCTCTCTCTCTGTGTGCGTGCGCGCACGTGCGTGCGTGCGTGTGTGTGTGAGTGTGTGTGTGCGCGCGTGCTCGCGCATCGTGCGTGTGTGTAAGCCTAGGCGGCAAAGATGACGTCAGTGGCACTGTGTCAACAAGAGAGCTGAAATCTCTGCTTCATGTTAACATGGAATAGCGTTGATTTGGTGTACTTTGTGACTGATGACTAGTACATGCAGGCCTAATGTCCAATGAAGCTGTTCGACTGGGTTGGTATGAATGTCGTCTGCATAAAGGCGCTAAGAATATATGTTTGAACTGATCAATCAACGTCAGTTGCTCTAGCTTGGAGAGCTTTTACCCTTGGAAACTTTAAGACTGATCTTCTGGGCAACGAAGATCACGTTTACTTAATAGCGGGTCAATATGCGCAGCAGTTTGTATGTGATGCTGGCTGAAAAACTGCCCTTCGTAGAGCCCACTGAAATCGACGACATTTACAAGTGTGTGTGTGTGTGTGTGTGTGTGTGTGTGTGTGTGTGTGTGTGTGTGTGTGTGTGTGTGTGGAAGCTTAATGTTAATGTAGCAAAAACAAAGTCTTTAATGGACGCAATAATCCTAGAAAAAAATGAAGTTCAAAAACCAGTCCATAGAAATAGCACACACTTTCAAATATTCAGGTATAATCTTTAGCAGAACAGGAAATTTTTATAAATGTAAGAAGTATTTGTATGACCAAGCGCAATGTGCAATGTTTTCTTTACTAAAGACGGCAAGATTTCAAAATTTGCCTGTAAACATTGTACTGGACTTATACCAATCAATGGTTCAGCCTGTACTTTTATATGGCTGTGAAATTTGGGGTTATAGTGATTTAAAGCTAATGGAAAGTTTTCAACTTAAATTTTTGAAACATCTTTTTCATTTAAATCGTTCCACTAAAACAGAACTAATGTATGGAGAACTAGGAATGTATCCTGTTTCAGTTCAAGTATATGCACGAAAGATAAAATTCTGATCATCCTTACTTTCACCACAAACAAACAAATATTCATCTAGATTGTATCAAGTATTATATGATTTATACAGAAATCAGGGTTTTACATCTAGGTGGTTGATGTGTATACGGAATATCCTTATCGAAACAGGATTCGACTTTGTGTGGGAGACACAACAGTTTTCGTCTGTTCACAGTATCTGTAAAAATGTTCGTAACTCATTAGAAGATGTTTACATACGTGCATGGAACGATGCTTTAGAATCTAGTAATAAGTGTTTATTTTATAGGAATTTTAAAAGAGTTTTGCCGTGAAAAATATATTGAAATGTTGCCTGATGTTTTTATATATATACCCACTAATTCGGTTCCGCTGTGGTAATCATAAACTCATGATCGAAACTGGCAGACGTTTTGGAATACCTCATGATGAACGATTCTGTCGGGACTGCGACCAGAATGACCTTGGCGACGAATTTCATTTTGTAATGAAATGCACCAAATATGATGATATTAGAAATAAGTTTATACCAAAACAATTTACATGTATAAAGTCCATATTTAACTATTGTCGTTTGTTCTGTGGTAATAAAAAAAAAAGTGTTGCTAAACTTAGCGAAGTTTTTAAAAACTTAGTAAAGTTGTGTAACATTATATCCAGTGTGTTAATTATCGGGAAAATTTACATTTGTTTATTTTGTTTTAAGTCCTCCATGCCCCAGAAGGGGTCACAGGATTAAATCTTTGAATCTTTGTGTGTGTGTGTGTGTGTGTGTGTGTGTGTGTGTGTGTGTGTGTGTGTGTGTGTGTGTGTGTGTGTGTGTGTGTGTGTGTGTGTGTGTGTGTGTGTGTGTGTGTGTGTGTGTGTGGAGAGAGAGAGAGAGAGAGAGAGAGTTATGAGTGACCGTGTGTGTGTTTGTTCATTTTCGTTGTTTAAAAAGCTCTTTTGTCTCGGTTCTCAGTCAAGGAAATAGCTACATCATGCATTACAAACCGTAACCATCCTCTCTCTCTTCCTCTCTCTCTCTCCTCTCTCTCTCTCTCTCTCTCTCTCTCTCTCTCTCTCTCTCCTCCTCCTCCTCCTCCTCCTCCTCCTCTCCTCCCTCCCTCAGTGGAGACTGAAGGGTGGGGAATGGGAGGTATCAGAGATGAGCAATGTTACCTGAAGGAAGCCGACGGCAAAAGCAATGAGACCGATGAGAATCAGGTTGTCTTTGAAGATAGACATGAGAGCTCCAATGCATCCTCGTGTGTGGATTTTGGTTTGAGCGAAATTTTCCTGTGAAGGTGCAGCAATCGTATTATCATCAATCAAAACAAACAAACAAACAAAACAAAAGCAAACACTCAAAAAAACAACAACCCAAAAACAAAAAAAAAACAGAGCAAACAAACAACGGGAAGCTACAACTCCAGTACGGTGCAATGGCGTTGAAACTGCCCTCAGAGAAACGGTAAAACAGAAAATTCGTTAAGATTTATGTGCCGGTGGATTCGTGTCAGATTTACACATGAATACAGTTCCTTTGGAAACGTCACGCAGGCCTGGTTGACGATGCTGGAGTGTATGAGCCTCCTCTGTTCCTCTTAATCTATCTGTGAAATGGGAGTATCAGGGAAAGGCCAGCTGGCATACACATGGGGTCACAGGTGAACTCCAAGGCCTGAAATGTGACGTCTAGTATGGGGTAGCTCATGTATTCTTACCTTTCAATTGATGTTGGAGGAAAAAAAAAACTTGGGGGATGAAATAATTGATGAGTGCTGTTCATATGATTTCTATTCAGTCTAATTCTGAATTACGGCCCAGTTTCATGCTTTGCATCAAAACGCTTACATTAATTAGCGTTGTGTGTATGTTCATACATGTGGCTATAGCCAGACTTTTGTTTTAATCCTGAGTACTAGATTTTTCAATCCAAATATTTGTGCCTGACTAATGGTGTATGAACATTTAGACTCCACAAGTCATGCATAATTCTGCTATCCTTGTTGGCACATGGTACTGAAATAATGTACTGATCCCAAATTTTAGGACAAAATCTTCCTTTTCACATCATAAGATCTTTTCACAGAAGCAGGGTGATTTCCATCTATTCAACTGACACGCGACCTCTACTGTACCTGTAACCTTTAACTCTGACCTTGCTGTTAACCACCGAGCAATGTCTGTTCTTCAAATACAATATTTTCCTACTATAAAGATCAGTCATTTACCATGTGACACGTGTACAGATGACTTGGACTTCAAGATAATGCATAAGCAATGACATGTATTCTAGATTCAGTTGCTCTGCATCAAGGCGGAGTGTCCACCTTCTTCAAGGCAGGGGGCCGTAATCTGATGCCACTGGTATCATGCTCATCTTCGAAGTTTCTCACAGCAGCTGTAGTGTGACGTTCATCACCATTTGTCACTTTATCTGAGTGAGGCGGAGTTGGCAAGCTTTCAGGCCTGGGCCGCATTGGCCCAGTTTGATACTGTTACTGAATAAATTGATTATGCATTCACATCACATTCATTTAAATTTCAGGAAATTTCGTCCCTAAATTAGATTTACTACATTATGTTACATTCATCAGTGCAGGCACTAACAGGGGCTTGATTCTTGTCTTTCATAGAGTAATAAAACTAGACCAAGTCTACGGGAGACGAAGAAAAAAAAACAAACCCTGAAGTAGCGGGAAAGTGATCTCCCTTAGGTTTACAGCTTTCTTTGACCCTCTCTGAATGCTGTGGGTGAGTTGGCACCCAGACATGCATCACACCATCAGAACTTGAAAATTTACTGTTCTTCCTGTCAGAAATTTTATGATATTTATCGTTATTCACGCGACCATCTAATGCCCAATTAAAGTTATTTATTCATAAATTAACGAAGTTTAAGCCTGTCTGTATAGGCATAATGTTGGTGTGAACACACCGTACTTTATTAGAAGCAGTCCCATAAGAAGCACGGGCGTATGCACAACCACACTACATAGAAAGGAATACTGACAAATTTCTATAAATTTTCCCATAAAAAAAGTTAATCAGAAATAGTGACTATGTGTCCTTTATCACAATACACAAGTTTCTGCACACCCACGTGGTAAACAACGGATATTTTCGTGCCTCACAGAGAAAAATGTTTAAAAGCGCTCTCATTTCCAACAAACATTTCAGAATCCTCTCTCATTTTCCTTGACTCTAGAAGAACGTATACACACACGCATGGACGAACATGCGCGTGGGCACGCTCATACACACACACACACACACACACACACACACACACACAGAGGATCATTACCGCATAGCGGCGGACGTCCTGCCCACAGTACGGTTTCACCTGCAGACAGCAAGACGAGGGGACACCGCAGGCAGTGGTGTAAGAGGAGGAACAGTTGTACAGGGGGCTGGCTTCCCAGTCCTGGTATGAGGCCCCGCCGCAGCACTTGTACTGAGGCAAAGCACGGGGAAGATAGCAAGACAATTATAACAATAATCAGGATTTTTTTTTTTTTTTTTTTTTTTTTTTTTTTGGGGGGGGGGGGGGACTTTGGTGACGAGGAGAGCTTCAGTTTGAGCTAATCTATGACACACATCACCATGATCATCCATTACATGATACTACGCCATGGTCACCCACTGCATGACATACACACCACACCATGATCACTCTCTGTATGACATACACACCATACCATGATCACTCTCTATATGACATACACACTACACCATGATCACTCTCTATATGACATGCACACCACACCATGATCACTCTCTGGATGACATACACACCATACCATGATCACTCTCTATATGACACACACACGACACCATGATCACTCTCTATATGACATACACACCACACCATGATCACTCTCTATATGACATACACACCACACCATGATTACCTCTATATGACATACACACCACACCATGATCACTCTCTATATGACATACACACCACACCATGATCACTCTCTATATGACATACACACCACACCATGATCACACTCTATATGACATACACACCACACCATGATTACCTCTATATGACATACACACCACACCATGATCACTCTCTATATGACATACACACCACACCATGATCACTCTCTATATGACATACACACCACACCATGATCACACTCTATATGACATACACACCACACCATGATTACCTCTATATGACATACACACCACACCATGATCACTCTCTATATGACATACACCACCACACCATGATCACTCTCTATATGACATACACACCACACCATGATCACGTCTATATGACACACACACCATACCATGATCACCCTCTGTATGACATACACACCATACCATGATCACACTCTATATGACATACACATCACACTATGATCACTCTCTATATGACATACACACCACACCATGATCACCCTCTATATGACATACACACCACACCATGATCACACTCTATATGACATACACACCATACCATGATCACACTCTATATGACATACACACCACACTATGATCACTCTCTATATGACATACACACCACACCATGATCACCTCTATATGACATACACACCACACCATGATCACTCTCTATATGACATACACACCACACCATGATCACCTCTATATGACATACACACCACACCATGATCACTCTCTATATGACATACACACCACACCATGATCACGTCTATATGACACACACACCATACCATGATCACCCTCTGTATGACATACACACCATACCATGATCACACTCTATATGACATACACACCACACTATGATCACTCTCTATATGACATACACACCACACCATGATTACCCTCTATATGACATACACACCACACTATGATCACACTCTATATGACATACACACCATACCATGATCACACTCTATATGACATACACACCACACTATGATCACTCTCTATATGACATACACACCACACCATGATCACCCTCTATATGACATACACACCACACCATGATCACACTCTATATGACATACACACCACACCATGATCACCTCTATATGACATACACACCACACCATGATCACTCTCTATATGACATACACACCACACCGTGGTTGCCCTGAACATGATACGCACACCACGCCATTTGTTTGGCACACTAGCGACATACATTTCATCCTCTAGCTTCAAAAGGTTGTAATCATATCAAAACAGAAAGTGTGTGTGTGTGTGTGTGTGTGTGTGTGTGTGTGTGTGTGTGTGTGTGTGTGTGTGTGTGTGTGTGAACTTAATTGGGTGCGCAAAAATCGGACCTTTATCAAAAAAAACTTACTTCTTTTGCGCCCTCAGATCAATGGACATATGAGACGGCAATTATTTCGAGCAGCTAGCCATACACCGTCAGTATTGTTCAGTGCGGTGTGTCTGTGTGCGTGCACATGAGTCATAGGTTTGTCATTTTATGAGTCAATAGGAAAAAAAAAAAAAAAAAACACCTCTAGAGAGAGCTTGACAGCAGAATATATGTCAAGAAGAAACGCCTCTCAGACAAGTGTTTCGTCTCTGAACTTCTTTCACTTTATGGTGGCCGGGCTGCATCCAGGTTATGGCTCCTGGGTGCCTTTAAGCTGTAGCGATTTTTTTTTCCTGGCACTGCCGGTAACTTGTGAATGGGTGGGAGTTTCAAGGCGTTGCCTTTTTTGACGGGTGTCCTACCCACGTCGCTGTGAGACTCCTGTTCTAAGGTGGGGAAATTTAAGCCTTTCGAAGTTTACTTTTGTTCTTCTTTGATCAGATCCGGCTGGAACTCTTCTCAGCTGCCTCTGCCATTAAGCTAGCATGCTCCCATACATCTGTTATCATGGGGTGGAACAGAGATGCCTTCAGCGTTCTGGTCTCTTCTTATCAGAGATCCCGAGCCGTTTCATGAAATGATTGGCTGATGAGCCTACAAACCCTCCTGCTCCAACCACAATGGCCAGGACCTTGGCCTGGAGGCTAGATTCCCTCCAGCTGCTGGCTAGACTGGCATACTTCTCAGTCTTTCAAACATGAGCTCGCTCCTTTCTGCAGTCGTATGATTTCAATCAGAGTCAGCTGTTTTGATGAACCTGAGTGGAGTACAGTATATGGTCTCATGCCACTCTTTCTGATTATCTCAGTTTGGTTTTCCCATTAGGGTAGGTCTGCCGTGTATTCCCAGTCATCCACCCCGATTCCATGTTCTAGATGTCACATGTGTTCCAGACATGATTTATGGCATCCTGCCGTCTTGTGACACCCCTATGTCACTGAACAGTGAGATGGCAATTATTTCAAGTAACAGCTATATATCATTAGAATATTCAGAACGGTGTGTCTGTGAACCTTAATCCTGTGATTTTGTGAGTCAGAATTCACATTTCATAACGATTAAAGTTATCATTCAACATAAAACCGAAAAACGAGAAAATAATAACAAAGCATCAAAATGACTAATTCCTCGTGTGAAGACATGGAAAAACAGTCATCACCATTTTCACAAAGAAAACAACAACTGCGAACTTCCGATGGATAAAATGTTATAATCCTTCAAGGAGACTCAAGAAAACAAACAACAATGATAACCCCTGTCTTCCTTCCCGTCCCACGCCATCACCGGAACTTTCGAAGTATAGGACACTATTAGTCTCAAAAGCTTACACTAATTTATTTTGAATGTGGATTAAAATGTTATCCTTCAAGAAGACTCAAGAAAAAAAATAACCTCTGTCTTCCCTTGAAAACGGCATATCATAACTGTTTTCGTTGCCCAAACATACTGATAAGTGATTGC
>CM065727.1:40692882-40697882 GCA_033310375.1 Conus canariensis | reverse complement strand
TCTGAACTGCATTTTACTATGCGAGCATGTATGAGCGAGTTCTCTCTCTCTCTCTCTCTCTCTCTCTCTCTCTCTCTCTCTCTCTCTCTCTCTCTCTCTCTCTCTCTCCATTCGCATAAGTATGTGTTATTTCCGACGCTCATTTACTGTGCAGCTGACAGCAGCTGATATTACAGTTTAAAAGCACACACACACACACACACACACACACACACCACGCACGCACGCACGCACGCACGCACGCACACACACACACACACACACACACACACACACACACACGCACATACACACACACACGCACGCACGCACGCGCATGCACTCACGCACGCGCACGCACGCATGCATGCACGCGTGCGTTGGCACATACACACACACACGCACACACACACACGCACGCACGCACGCACGCACGCGCGCACACACACACACACACACACACACACACACACACACACACACACACACACACACACACACACACACACGCACACACACTATTTTCAGACGGTCAAAAATCGTACATGTATGTCAACTCTTTCACTCTCTTAACTGGCTCCCAGCGTGTGCTTCTCAACACCTAGACTGAACTTGGCCATAAATAGAATAACTCGTCACTCTTTCAGTGTGTTTGTCGGCCTCTATGACGCTTGTCATACACACGTCTAACTCTTTCTCACTAATAACTATTTAAAAAAAAAATCCTTTTATTCTTAGAACTGCTCAGAGTGACAGTACCTCTTCCTTACCCCACCCCCACCCCAGCCCGCTAAACAAAGATTTGAAACAACATTGATCAGGGAGACAATAGCACCTCCCCCCCCCCCCCCCCCCCTGCCATCTACCCTTTAAAGATTTTAAACGACGTGTTTCAAGCTGATAAAACCACAGTCAAACTGATCAGGGAGATAACAGATGTGAGGCAACGATCCTCGTATCCTTCACATGCCAAACAACAAAAGCATTACCATTTGGGCTGCATGCTCATAATTTAAAACAATAAAATAAATAAAAACTTTTAAAAATCTTTTAGCTCACACTGACAAGGGAGGCAACTGTGCTCTGTTTTGATTTTTGAAAGGATAACGTAGTTATGTTCCTTAGTCAAGGTCCACATTTTTCCCGCTTTCCGAATTCGTGAACGGGTTCCCTAACAAGAGGTTTCTTCACTGGTGAAATTTTGGGAAATCGGCCTTTGACAAGTTCTCTGGCAAGTCGCACACGACAGGCAGCAGCGATGTATATCATCGTACATACATGGCCAGTAAAGAGTTCAGAAGGCTATAATTATATCGTTTTGTCTTGGTCACTCCCAAGTAGGCTATCCTGACATCCGGGTGTCATGGCCAAACCTCATGACAGTCACTTGACGCTGTTGTAACACATAAATCTCGGTGATCTCCTGCCGGCGTATAACAAAGACTACCGTGAATGAAAGACATGTCCCTAAAAGCTTTCGCTATGAGGACGTAAATCTCAACTATTTTCCTGCCGGCGTTCTATTGTACCAAGAGCACCCTGTTTCCGAATGTACTGGACACTTCCATACTTTGTCGAAGTGTGAGCCGCTGAGGTCCTTGTACTGAAGTTCAATCAGTTTTGCATGATTAGTGTCAAGGACACACTCTTCGACGGACAACTGTTCTCATCTATCAATATCGCGTGATCGAAAGCGCTACTAGTGTTCATTTTTTACTGTCAAAAACTCGATGCATCCCGTCAAGCTTACCAGTTACTATCCCCCTCTAAATGAGGCTTTTAAGGGAGAAATATAAGAGCGAAAATAGAATTATCGCGCCGCCAAACGAAGAAACAGACGAATTACAGAACAGACACTATGCATTTAGACCTGTTCAGTTACTGATCTTGGACAGAATTCTTAGAACCAAAAACAGATAAGATGGGTGAACCAGTCACTCTGTGTGTCTATCTGTATGGCTGTCTGTCTGTCTGTCTATCTATCTGTCTGTCTGTCTGTCCATCTATCTATCTAACTACATTCAAGTCTATACAGATAGACCGTTTGATGAGTGCGCTCAGACTGGTTGGTTGAAAAACTGTTCATGTTAAATACACAGTGCCTGGCATCCTCAGGTGGCGAGTTGTTGATCAAAGGACGACTACCCGTTCTGAACTGCATTTTACTATGCGAGCATGTATGAGCGAGTTCTCTCTCTCTCTCTCTCTCTCTCTCTCTCTCTCCTCTCTCTCTCTCTCTCTCTCTCTCTCTCTCCATTCGCATAAGTATGTGTTATTTCCGACGCTCATTTACTGTGCAGCTGACAGCAGCTGATATTACAGTTTAAAAGCACACACACACACACACACACACACACACACACGCACGCACGCACGCACGCACGCACGCACGCACACACACACACACACACACACACACACACACACACACGCACATACACACACACACGCACGCACGCACGCGCATGCACTCACGCACGCGCACGCACGCATGCATGCACGCGTGCGTTGGCACATACACACACACACGCACACACACACATGCACGCACGCACGCACGCACGCGCGCACACACACACACACACACACACACACACACACACACACACACACACACACACACACACACACACACACGCACACACACTATTTTCAGACGGTCAAAAATCGTACATGTATGTCAACTCTTTCACTCTCTTAACTGGCTCCCAGCGTGTGCTTCTCAACACCTAGACTGAACTTGGCCATAAATAGAATAACTCGTCACTCTTTCAGTGTGTTTGTCGGCCTCTATGACGCTTGTCATACACACGTCTAACTCTTTCTCACTAATAACTATTTAAAAAAAAAATCCTTTTATTCTTAGAACTGCTCAGAGTGACAGTACCTCTTCCTTACCCCACCCCCACCCCAGCCCGCTAAACAAAGATTTGAAACAACATTGATCAGGGAGACAATAGCACCCCCCCCCCCCCCCCCCCCCCCCCCCCCCTGCCATCTACCCTTTAAAGATTTTAAACGACGTGTTTCAAGCTGATAAAACCACAGTCAAACTGATCAGGGAGATAACAGATGTGAGGCAACGATCCTCGTATCCTTCACATGCCAAACAACAAAAGCATTACCATTTGGGCTGCATGCTCATAATTTAAAACAATAAAATAAATAAAAACTTTTAAAAATCTTTTAGCTCACACTGACAAGGGAGGCAACTGTGCTCTGTTTTGATTTTTGAAAGGATAACGTAGTTATGTTCCTTAGTCAAGGTCCACATTTTTCCCGCTTTCCGAATTCGTGAACGGGTTCCCTAACAAGAGGTTTCTTCACTGGTGAAATTTTGGGAAATCGGCCTTTGACAAGTTCTCTGGCAAGTCGCACACGACAGGCAGCAGCGATGTATATCATCGTACATACATGGCCAGTAAAGAGTTCAGAAGGCTATAATTATATCGTTTTGTCTTGGTCACTCCCAAGTAGGCTATCCTGACATCCGGGTGTCATGGCCAAACCTCATGACAGTCACTTGACGCTGTTGTAACACATAAATCTCGGTGATCTCCTGCCGGCGTATAACAAAGACTACCGTGAATGAAAGACATGTCCCTAAAAGCTTTCGCTATGAGGACGTAAATCTCAACTATTTTCCTGCCGGCGTTCTATTGTACCAAGAGCACCCTGTTTCCGAATGTACTGGACACTTCCATACTTTGTCGAAGTGTGAGCCGCTGAGGTCCTTGTACTGAAGTTCAATCAGTTTTGCATGATTAGTGTCAAGGACACACTCTTCGACGGACAACTGTTCTCATCTATCAATATCGCGTGATCGAAAGCGCTACTAGTGTTCATTTTTTACTGTCAAAAACTCGATGCATCCCGTCAAGCTTACCAGTTACTATCCCCCTCTAAATGAGGCTTTTAAGGGAGAAATATAAGAGCGAAAATAGAATTATCGCGCCGCCAAACGAAGAAACAGACGAATTACAGAACAGACACTATGCATTTAGACCTGTTCAGTTACTGATCTTGGACAGAATTCTTAGAACCAAAAACAGATAAGATGGGTGAACCAGTCACTCTGTGTGTCTATCTGTATGGCTGTCTGTCTGTCTGTCTATCTATCTGTCTGTCTGTCTGTCCATCTATCTATCTAACTACATTCAAGTCTATACAGATAGACCGTTTGATGAGTGCGCTCAGACTGGTTGGTTGAAAAACTGTTCATGTTAAATACACAGTGCCTGGCATCCTCAGGTGGCGAGTTGTTGATCAAAGGACGACTACCCGTTCTGAACTGCATTTTACTATGCGAGCATGTATGAGCGAGTTCTCTCTCTCTCTCTCTCTCCTCTCTCTCTCTCTCCTCTCTCTCCTCTCTCTCTCTCTCTCTCCATTCGCATAAGTATGTGTTATTTCCGACGCTCATTTACTGTGCAGCTGACAGCAGCTGATATTACAGTTTAAAAGCACACACACACACACACACACACACACACACACACACACACACACACACACACACACACACACACACACACACACAAACAAACGTTCTTCCAAATGACTGAGTTGTTGTTGTTGATGTTGTTGTTTTTAGTGGTTTAATTCCTCTTAGTACTTCTCTCAAACTCTACAAACACGGAAATTGTTTAATCTTTGACCTTTAAGGTGAAAAAAACTGAACCACAACTGTCCATTATTTTCAAAGGTTTTGAGTATTTAACGTGGCCTACAATAAAGGAGGCCACACCCAATTAAGAAACAAGTGAAAAGCTGTCGTGGTCCCTGTTCGAATTCTCTCAGTAGCCATTAGAAAGGTGAAACTGAAATCAATACTGCCGTAGAAAAGGCGTGCATCAAGGCTTAACGAGAGGTAAACGACCGCGTGGTTTAATAGCACTTGCGCAGAAGTTTGCACGAGTTCGGTAAATCGTGCAGCTTGGCACGCGTGTTTTTTTGTTTTGTTTTGTTTGTGTTTTTTTTTGTTTGTTTACCTACTTTGTTTAGTTTATATAAACGAGCTA
>CM065727.1:40672882-40690382 GCA_033310375.1 Conus canariensis | reverse complement strand
TGCCCATGCACAAAGTGACTTCATCCGCCCGCGCGTGCTCACACACACACACACACACACACAACACACACACACACACGCACCACCACCACAACCACCATCACCACACCACGCTATTCCACACCACTGACACACACACACGCGCACGCACCCACACACACACACACACATGCGCGCGCGTGCGCATGCACACACAAACACACGCGCGCGCACGCACGCACGCACGCACGCACACACACACACGCACACACACACTGACGACTCTGAATGGGTCCGCTCGTAAGCACGGGTCTACATTTTAACAAAACCCGGTCTGTCATCTGGCTACTCAGTACCCATGTGCGTTTTTCTTTGTTTTGGGTTTCGTTTGTTTGTTTGTTTGTTTTTTCTTCTACGCTTCATAGGAGACATATAGATTATTTACCCCACGTGCTGTTAATTCACTGGGACGAAACAAAAAAAGTAACGTGAGTGTGTGTGTGTTGTGTGTGTGTGTGTGTGTGTGTGTGTGTGTGTGTGTGTGTGTGTGTGTGTGTGTGTGTGTGTGTGAGGGGGTGGTGGTGGTGGTAATCCGACGGCAAAGACGGAAAACAAAACCCCAGCAAGAACTGCCGCAGTCTTAAAAGTGATCTAAACACTGGAGGTTTCATCCACAAGAATGTTATGTAGGCCTACTATGTGTAGCAGATCAAGAAAGACAATCCTCTTTGATTACCCGGCTAGATGGGTTTATACTAGAGCGTTCAACCACCTCCGTCTGATTTAGAATACCCCGGAGGCAATGACTGACCTAACTACAGCACTCATATGGACCACTTAAACGAAGAGGCAAAGAGCATGTGAGGGAACTGAGTGACTGCCAACTGAACAAGAAGACCGTGGCAGATGCATATTGCGCTCTAATTTGACCGCACTAATATAATAGTGACAATCAAACTCCGCCGACCGAGCAAAAGCAAAGATGAACTGTTCGGCTCTGTTATTGGCCACTCCGGATATGACAGCATGCAGTCAGGTGTCAGTCACAGCCATGCTTCAAAAAGCTCTGGTGGAACTCTCCGGGGAGCAGGAAGAATTTGAGCGCAATGGATGATAAGATCATGAATAACCTCGACATGCAGCCTGTGCAGTATGTTACTTTTAACCCTGGTTTTCCATGAATCATCTCAGCTTGAAACCTCCTGCCAGTTTCTGTGGCCGAAGCTGCCTCCTTGGTATCCTTCAAGAGGAACCTCTCTCTCTCTCTCTCTCTCCTCTCTCTCTCTCCTAATGGTGTTTCAAGGTTGGGGCCACTTGCTCAAGTAGGTCTACTCTAGGATTGTTTCAGGTTAGAGCTCTACAGGTCGGGGCTTACTGTTGGCTCCGAACCGCTACGATAGCCGGACTGACGGGTCACCATGACGTCTAAAAACGAGTAACTGTCTATACTCCCTTATCTGTTCAGTTATTTCACTTTATTTTGTTTTACTTTTATTTCTCTATTTATTTTTCCATTATCAGTTTTTGGTGGTTTAGTGTTTATTTTAGGTGTTTTTAGGTGGAGCATTGTTTGCAACAGTGGCGTCGGATATTTGACATTGGACGGGTCATCTTGAATTGACAAAAGCGTCACTGCAGTCTTCTTCTTTTTTTGTATACAAACGGCGAACGTGGGGTGGGTGGGTGGGTGGAATCATCTTTTAAATGACCGTAAAAGAGCGGGGAAGGGAGGGTTGGTGGGGAGGGGGAGTCTAACTTTTTGTAAAGTGGGAAATGGGATGGGGCACTTATTTTCCAAATCGGCAGTCAGTTTTTCAGTACTAGAAAGGGCATTCTCTCAGTCTTCCGGCCATATTCCTACACAAGGAGGGGAGAGGGGACGGGCGGGGGGTGGGTGAGTGGCAAAGGTCGCACCATAACGGCTTGCCCCCGTCCTTATTTTTTGGCTTCAAATATTGAGGGGGAAGGGGACGCACAAACTCCCCCCCCCCCCCCCACATCCCCCTCCATATTTTCACTAGAAGGTCGTTGTCTCCCCGCCCCGCCTCTCATCCCCACCACCACTCTCCTTCCCCCTTGTTCCAACGCCACTGCACAATAACTTTGTATTCTTTCCTTTCCTATCGTCTTCCGCACCGTGGCACAGTTCCAGACCGGACGTAGGCTATAAAGAGGCGGATCAAAGGTGACTGTACGTACGCCTGGATTGATTGATCGATAATCATTTCCAAGAACTGACAGATAAGCAAGAAGATGCTTCCTTAAGAGAACGAACAATCGAACGAAATTTTATTTTAAAAGGGTAGTGGGATAAGCATAAACGATACTTAAAAAAAAAAAAAAATTTTTTTACATTCAGTCCTCTGAGGGGAAAAAAAGAGTAAACTGCAAATAGATTGGGCACAAACACAAATGCATGCAACAAATGGATCTACACAAAATTAGGGAAGGGGGGAGGGGGGGGGGGGTAAGAGGAAGAAGATAAGCCGAAAATGGGAGAAAAACACGCAAAATGTAGACAACTTGTCCGTCATAAGATGAAGAGAGAGAGAGAGGGCGGGGGCTGGGGTGAGGGGAGCAGCCTAGTTTTGGCAGCAGGTCAACGGAGGACATGGAAACGTGTATGTGTCGATGAGAAGGATGGGTAGAGTAGAGCAGTAGGCAATAGAGAACTGAGGGTGGGAGATAGTGGAACTGAGAGAGTAGTCGAAAGAGGGCAGGACTGGAGGTGGGTGTTCCGCTTGGGTTGTTCTGAAGGCACACATCGTGACACACTGAAGGAACACACACGCTGCACGACACAACCAAAAGCATGCTAACGCTGACATTGCGACAATCTCTTGTTATCTTCCGCTCCGTTAATCTTTTTTTCGGCAGTGCATTATGCAGTTATAGATATACGAGTACATCATTAAAAAATCCGTACGAGCCCTAAATACTGTGGCCAACAACGTACAAACTGAAACCAGCTGAAACCTTGCAGACGACCCGGAAACGCCTTGACGTCACACAGCTACATCAAAATGGCGATTGTGGAGTGCGTGAACGTCGAACACAAGTTAGTTGCAAGTGTGTTTTGATGCCGATATTAATATCAGAAAGATGTCTGAAGCTGAAAGACAGTCTGTCAGAGTGCGGGACACTACTAAAGACTTCCTGAGGTCGTTTTCTGTCGTAGAATACGACTCTGAAGATGAATTCGACGAGCTGTCGCCGATTCCCGAGACACCAGGAGACCAGATCGATGGAGAAGCTTTGCACGGTAAGATAAAAGTTTGAATTGTGATGAGTTGAGTAACTTTAGATGGTTTGGATAAAATCTTATGCAGTAAAGCCAAGATCAGCAAACTCGTTAGCAGTATTTTAACATTTATGCATTTTATGTTTACATCATAACTTCAAGTTCAAGTATGTTAAACGAAAAGAGTAACGAAATCAGAAAGCAAAACAAGCGTCAGATCCTGAAGTGAAACTAGAAAGAGTAATCGAGATTATACTTTTTTTTTTTCGCCTTCTTCTTCTTCTTCTTCTTCTTCGTCGTCGTCGTTGTTGTCACCGTCGTCGTCGTTATGGTCGTCGTGGTCGTTGTCGTGGTCGTCGTCTTCTGTAAGAAAAGGGCTGAGAAATTACACTGTTTTAATTTTTAGCAATAATCTCTCTCTCTCTCTCTCTCTCTCTCTCTCTCTCTCTCTCTCTCTCTCTCTCTTATTTTGAAATCTTTCCCCATTCCCTCCTGTCTTTTTCCATTTTGTTTTCACAAAGCGAAAAGTAGTAGCGATCTAGCAGCTCCACACCTAGCTAGTCTTTAAGAGAAAAAGAGAAGGAAAGAGAAATGTAGAAGTACTTTTTTTTCTTTTTTTGTTTGCGCTGTCCCTATCTTCCGTCGTGTAATAATCAAGTTGGTTCCAGCGACGTATGTATCCAGATCCAGATCCAGACATGGATACTTCATAGAAATCACAGGTGGAAAAAAACAACAACATAGTATTCCATGAAAAATTCTAGCTAGATGTTTAGCCAACACAAGTACAAAGGAATTGAAAATATTCAAGTGTTAACTCTTTTTCCACTTATACTGGTAGAGTCTCTCTCTTCCCGTGTATGAGCACTGTTCCTGGTTGCCAACTGTTGCTTGTATTTATTTCCTGTGCTGGACCTCATTCCAAAATTAACAAGCACTAAATCAGCATTTCTTAACAGATAAAATTCAATTCTGATTCCAAAAATGAGTTTTAGATTACAAATAACAATAACAAAAAAAGGTATATGTGTTGCTCTGGTCTTAGAATTAAAATATTTGTATTTTACTAATTAGTTCTAATTCAATTACAGGATTGAATTTTTTTTTTCAGTTGTGTTTTAGTGATTATTGCAAATGATGGTGTGATTCAAATGGATTTATTGAGCATGGCTGATTATGTGATGAAATATTGTATGTTTCTCTTATTTGTTTATTTATTAATTTTGATTACATTAATCATAACAATTAACATGTGATCATGCCAAACATTTTATTTTATTTTTACTAGTCAGTTTTGTCACTGAGCAATGAGAAATAACGAGTACAGGTAAACAAGAAAAAAAAAAAAGGATTTTTTTAGTAATTAGAAAAAAGGAAAAACTTTCTGTATTAAAAAATTTTTTTTTGCATCCATGTATGAACGCCTAGTTATACAGAACTTTTGTAATGTCACCACTTACATACATAGACATGAGAGACGGAGAGAGAGAGAGAGAGAGAGAGAGAGAGAGAGAGAGAGAGAGAGAGAGAGGAGAAACATTTTGACACTAACTATACTATAGCATGAAGAGAGAATAAACATTTTGTACATTTCTCACTTTAAATATGAACACCAGGTTGTGTGGAACTTTTGTGATGCCACTAGATATGCATGCTTTCATACACATAGACGCACACACACACACAAAACACACACACACACACACACACACACACACACGTATACATGCACACATGCACACACGCATGTACTTAATCACATGTACACACGTACACACACACACACACACACACACACACACGCACACACACACACACACACACACACACACACACACACACACACACACCTTGCTGCCAACGTATGTTAAATCACATATAAATGAAACTTATATAAATCACCTTAAAATCTATACAGATGGTTCTGTACTAGACAATCATTTGTCTGGTTCAGCATTCATAATTCCATCCTTAAAAATAGAGAAAGGTTACCACCTTGGTAAGAATATTTCCATATTTACTGCGGAACTTGTTGCCATTATTATGGCATTAAACTTTCTTCTTGATTTTCAATTTCCTGCATTTCAAATACTACTTTGCGTTGATTCAAAATCAGTCCTACAAGCTCTAAAATGTTCGAATACAAGTGTGAGAGCAGAACTCATATCAGAAGTCTACCACTTCATTCATTTTTTGCATTTATGTGGTTCCTATGTCGATTTTTGTTGGGTTCCATCACGCTGTGGATTATCTGCGAATGAAAGGGTAGACCAATTAGCCAAAAAGGCTGCTATCACTGAGACTGATTTAACAAAGATATGCATTCCTTTATCCTTACATGAGAGTTATAGTCTTTTAAAAGACGTATCCAGGCACTCTATTTCAAATAAGCGAAAAGGCACCAGAAACAAAAAGGGGATATTATTTAACAAGATATCAGACAATAAAACAAGTATCAACTAATCAAGAATCTCTACCAAGATTGGATTTTAAAAAGTTTGATTTTTAGATTGAGGCTTGATGCCTTTAAAACCAAATTCTGTAAACATGTGACTTGTATAAATTATGGCCAGCAAATCACTCCATTCCATCTACTTTTTTTGTGCGATAGAATAAAGCCCTTACCTGGTTGGTTGTTGAACACTGAACCGTCGATGTCAGCCTTTGAAGACATCATCTCCAACGAATCAAACATTTTTGAAGTTGTTCATGGACTAATTAAGAGCCCAGTTGGACATTCACTTTAACGTCTATGTTATTTTCCCCATCCTGGTGTTAGTTGCTTATTTAGTGTTTCTTTCAAAGTTTTGGATTCAGTTATGTGGAGTTTTGTGTGTGTGTGTGTGTGTTGTGTGTGTGTGTGGGGGTGGGGGGGAGGGGGGGGTGTTTGTGTTTTTTTTTATTTTTTTTTAATTATTATTTATTTTATCTAGGCCTAATTGCATTATACACACCTACGTACGCCCAAAATCAACACCAACCGTTCGCATGCATACACCCAAAAACACCACATGCACACACACATAACACTTACATACTGTCTAAGATCATTGTTAGGTGGATAGACGTTAAATTAAAGAATGAACGAACACACACACACACACACACACACACACACTGGAGAGAGAGAGAGAGAGAGAGAGAAACTTCCCATGGAAAGAGCGGAACTGTGTTGGTGGTAGATGTCATATTGTAATTATATCATATCCTGGGAAAGGCAACACTTTCTTACCATATGGTCCTCTCTAAGTCTGACTGGTAATCAGTACTGGCAGCTTAATTTCTTTCACTTTCACTTCTGTATTTATTTATTGAATACTTGTTAAAATGGTATATTACCTGCTGTGGTTGGTTATTGCCTTTATTGGTGTGTGTGTGTTTGTGTGTGTGTGTGTGTGTGTGTGTGTGTGTGTGTGTGTGTGTGTGTGGAGAGAGAGAGAGAGAGAAACTTAAAACTCTTAATGAGTGACTAAGAACAAGAAAAAAAGGAGTGAGGCAGAGACAGGGATTGAAGGAGAGAGAGCCAGGTAGATTTATCACTGATTTAGACAAATAGTCAAGGCAGACTGTTATACATTCATTTACAGCTGTACTGAAGTTTGTGCAAAGTAGTGGTAATTTTCTGGTGAAGAGGTTGATAAACTTAACATTCATCCAGATAGCAAAGTTCAGGTCTTCTAGTAATCAGTTGTTTCTGTTGTCATGTAGAAGTGCAGGCCTGCTGTTGGATTTTTGTCCTGTTGTAATAAGTAGATCTACTAGATGAAGTTAAGGGCATTGTGCATTTAGCCTATACCAGTACAAGTCTTGCACATAAAGCACAGTAAATTATTTTAAACAAATTAACAGAGGAAAAAAAAACAACAGAAAATTTGAGTCAAACTTACTGAAAGAAAAGGATCAAAAATGGATTTAAAAAAAAAAGGTGGATTAAAGAAATTATAGTGGTTTTTGGGTGTGTATGTATGTGTGTGATGTCAGAATTATCTTTATTGAGGGCTAGTGAATAAGCTTTACAGATTTTTGTTTTACATGTCGACCGCACAAAAGAGATGAGAAACAAGTGGAGCATATAATGAGGAAAAATACAAACAACGTTGTTTTTAAAAATATCCAGATTCAAGCACAAGTGACAAAATAAAGAAATCATATTTAATCACATGATATAGAAATGAAACTATTGTTGAATTACAGTTTCAAATGCACTTTAGAACACCGAAAGAGAGAGAGGGAGCAAGAAAGAGACAGAGACAGAGAGGGACAGAGAGGGCAAGAGAGAGAGAACCGACATACAGAATATATACATGTGTGTGACCTGCGAAGATCCCTTTCTTCCATTAAGAAAGGGTGAACACCGTAGTCGCACCTTCTCGCCACGTTAATGTGGGTGTTTCCTCAGGGGGACATGGGGCAGGTTGTTTTCACTAACGCGGCACGGGAGCGGAATACTGGCGCTATATCAAAACTAGATCCCGGCCTCTCCAATCAAGGAAAGCCGCAGGCTAGACCAGTCCAGATGGAGGAGTAAGGCCCCACCAAAATGGAAGGAACTGAGTGAAGGCCCACCGGCGTGTGGATACGCCTGACACTGCTCCAAGCCTTACCCCAGCCATGGGTTAAATGGCAAAAGCATCCAGCCTGCCGAAGACGGAGTGTGTCAGCTACGGCGCAGGTCCTGGGGATAAATTAGGACACACACGCATCAACGATTATGGTCATGCGTCAGACTACCTTATTGTCATGGCGTCGTCCCTATCAGCGACAACCGGGAGGGACGGAGCCGGGCCCTTAGCCTCAAAGGGGCCCACCCAAGCGACCGGTGCCTCTGTTAACCTGACGGTCGGGGGAAGGCAGAGTAGAGCGACTGACCAGACTACTCACGCAGCTCTACGACACAAAACCTGGCCGGGGGGAGCGGAGTTACAGGCGCAGCTTTGGGGAGCCCGTTCTGACCTGGAGAAGACCGCGGGCTTCATCATGGCGGCCGGTTACAAGTCTGACGCATCCAGCTTCAATCGAACGCAGAAGAAGAAGAAGATACATGTGTGTGTGTATGTGCGCGTGCTCACACATGTGTGTGTGTGTGTGTGTGTGTGTGTGTGTGTGTGTGTGTGTGTGTGTGTGTGTGTGACGGAGACACAGAGAGACAGAGTGGGAGAGAGAGAGTCCGAGAGAGAGATGCAGGACTCAGAGAGAGGGTAAAGGTGAGGGATAGAGGGAGTAGAGGAAGATTCATGGAAGTAACCATTGATTGTTGTGTAGTGTTTCCATCACATACTTTTTTTTTGAGTGTTCTTTAAAAATCTGTTTCAAGGGACATGATTTCGGAGGTAGGCAAAATATTGATTTATTTTAAGTGACCCCGCCAGCATGTATAAAACTTGATTTATGATGATTGCTTGGGATGTGGGAAAAGAAAATGTTATGTGTATGTCTATTTTCATTGATAACAAAGCTTTTGATAATTTTCCCTGGAGCTAATCCTTGAAATTAATTATATTGTATGTACACAAGCACTTGTTAAAGAAGACCCTGTCTTTAAATGAAAGGATCTTTAAAGTTTTGTTAATCACTCCTTTTCAAGATATTGGGTTTCAGCTGAATTAACTTAAAGCCTGATTTATGTGAACGGCTTGTGTGTGTGTGTGTGTGTGTGTGTGTGTGTGTGTGTGTGTGTGTGTGTGTGTGTGTGCCAGAAGTATATGTATGTGTATATGTGTATGTGCATGTACATGCATGTGTATCATATGTATGTTTTCAAATGTAACAATAAACTGACATGAGAGATTTTCATCTGTGTGATGAATAAAAGACTACTTTTAGTGTTGCTTTTTTGTGGTGAACGCTTTCTGTGTTGACTGTTAAATATACCACTCAACACTTGCTAGGGATCAGCAATTAAAAACAGTGTATGAAAAAAATCATTTTGAACTGACTTCAATAAACACGTGATCCAGCAACACAAAACAATGTGAAAGACAATCACACTGTTGCCTGCACCTTCACGCTGGAACATGCAGCATGGTGAGCACGTGAATTGCGTGACCCCTCATTCTGGGGGTAAACAGGGGGAGAGGTCAGCGTCACATTTGCTGTTTTGGGACCGGCAAACAGTGGTTCAGTGTGATTCGGGCAGTGTTTATCGCACCACAATGGAACAGCAAGCACAAAGACGACGCCTTTTCGCAGAAGATATGGCGAGAGGAGTTGGGATGCTGCTAGGAGGGTCATCGCAACGAGAGGTTGCTGGAGCCTTGGGCGTATCCCAGAGCATTGTTTCCCGTATGTGGAATCGATATCAAACAACAGGGACAGTCACTCCACGACATTCTGGAGGTCACCCACGTGTCACAACCCAGCGAGAGGACCGATATCTCCTTGTCCAGGCACGAAGAAATCCTTTCCACAATGCCACACAGCTGCAACATGATCTCCAGAACGCATCAGGGAACCGGGTGTCAACCCAGACAGTCAGGAGAAGGCTTCACGACGGTGGTCTTCATTCAAGGGCCCCAGCAATTCGGGTTCCATTGACCAGACAACACAAACAAGCAAGGTTGCTGTGGGCACTGGAGCACCAAGGCTGGACTGCTGCAAACTGGACTCCAGTTTTGTTCATTGATGAGTCCAGGTTTTGTTTGGACGTGACTGACCGGAGGAGGGTGTGGCGAAGGCAGAATGAACGATTCCACCCCAACTTCATTGCTCAGCATGACCGCTATAGTGGGGGCTCAGTAATGGTGTGGGGAGGCATTTCAATGCAAGGCAAAACGGATCTGCTGCTGATGGAGAATGGCACCATGAATGCAGCCCGATACTGTGACGAGGTTCTTCACCCCATTGTCCGACCCTACGCTGGTGCCATTGGTCCCGACTTCATCCTTGTGGATGACAATGCCCGTCCTCACCGTGCCCGCATTGTCAACCAGTACCTTCAGAATGAGGGAATTGCACGCTTGGAGTGGCCTGCACGCTCACCAGACCTCAATCCGATTGAGCATGTCTGGGATATCATTGGGCGAGCTGTCCAAGCACGTGAGCAGCTGCCTCAGAACATCCATGACCTTGGAGTTGCCCTCCAGGAAGAATGGGCCAGAATCCCCCAGCAGCAGATCAGGAACCTCATCTGCAGCATGAGGAGGCATTGTAGAGCTGTGATCGCAGCCCTGGTGGTCACACACATTACTGAGAGTCCATTCATTCTCAATTCCACACAGACAGCAGTGGATTGTTCAGGTTGACTCTTCCCTTCCATGCCCTGTTTCAGGTGGCTTTTAGGGGTTGTGTCATTTGTCCATTCTGTTTCTTGGTTTATCTGATGGAATTTCCGTCATTTTTGTTTGGTTTGGATGAAATAATGACTAATTAACAGTATTTGACCGTTTGAGTTTTGATTGACAAATATTCTGGACCATTACAGTGTGTTGAATATCTGATCCCTAGCAAGTGTTGAGTAGTATATTATGGTGACATACCAGCTGCCAGACACTAGTGGTTTGTTGGTTGTATGTAATACTTAAATGGTCACTTTGTTGTTAAGTGAGACACTCATGTTCACAAAAGTTTTAATGGCCCATTTTCTGTTGTTATTGGGGCAGAAAGATTCAGAATAATTGCCTAATGTGCCATTTGTGTTTTTTGGTGATCAATACTTTTTATATTTGGGTGTGTGCATGCGCAAGTGTGTGTGTGTGTGTGTGTGTGTGTGTGTGTGTGTGTGTGTGTGTGTGTGTGTGTGTGTGCGTATGTGTGTGTGTGTGTGCGTGTGTGTGTGTGTGTGTGTGTGGCGTGTGTGTGTGCTGTGTGTTTGTGTGTGTGTGAGTGAGTGAGTGACTAAGTGAGTGTGTATATGAATGCATGTTTGTTTTCCTAAACTATACATTGCACTGTTTGTTCATCATGTATGTACATGTATTGGTGTTTTGATAACTTTGGGGCAAAGGAGAGAGATACAGACAGGCAGATAGAGAGAAAACTGAAAAGGCAATGCTAAATTATACCCCTGTAATAAAATATAAATGCAGGGTACTGAAGGAGAACTGGATCCCTTCCAGTAAACTCACTGCACAGTAAAGGGAGCAACACCTCTCATAAAACAGGTGAAGTATGGTGGTTCAGTAGGGCCAAAAAGTTTAACTCTGTTTTGAAACTGGAATTCAGTAAAGTAAGTTAGCCATAATTTTTAAGCTATTTGGAATATATTTTGAAGTCACAAGTCTTGGCTGTTTTCAATATTGATGAATGGAGAAGGCTTCAAAGATGAATCGACCGAAAACGAAGTACCATGTTCTGCTGTCTTCTTCTGAGCCTTGTTAATGTCCCTCATTTCCCTTGCTAGATCAGTAGATGGACACACCAATCCTTTGTTCTGCTCCAGTCTCAGTACCAGTCCAAAGGGAATTATCTTTGTCAGAGTAAATTGTACGTTATGGCTGTCAAGCCTGTTCTGATTTAACATTGATTAGACACATTTTACAGTCATTGTGCTCATTTCTCTCTAGACTGGAGAGTGGTAACATGGCCCCTCCAGGAGTTGCTGTGAATCTGCTGATGTCAAAGGCTTTGACAGGATTTTACAATTGCAGTGTATATGGAAGGGATACTAGCAGTAGCAGTGAAGTTATGATGAGCGTAAGGCTTGAGGGCTACAATAATTGAGAGAGAAAAAGAAGCAAAAAGAATTCAGTGCCATTTGTAGCTAACAGACTAAATCATTTCAAAGATGGTAGTGTTCTCCCTTGTGGCAGGTAAGCTCTTTCATGCTCATCAGCATTTCACTTGCATTTTGCCCAGTATCCCATGTACATATGTTTATTCACACCACATGTTGATCAGTCATACCAGGATTTTTTGATGGCCAGCCCTGATAGAGCCTCCATGGTTGGCTGGGCTTCAAACAACATGACATGGCATTTAGTTCTGGTGACAGATTGATATCAGAAACATGACGGTTTTAATTCTTGACAAAACAAAGGAATATGGATCTAATTTTGTTTGATTTTTGACCCAGAATTCATTGATAAATAAAGATTCATAGGAAAAAAAAAGTTAGCTTAAAAAGAAATGATTACAGGAGGTTTTTGCAATTTATCTGAATGGCACACAATGATAGTTTTTTTTGGCAATGAGGTACATACATATGAATGGCGTGTTAAGCTCTACAATGGAGCACATGGATGCATGTATGTGTTACCATTTGCTGTGTTGAACAGAAGAAAAATATATCAAACATGAAGGAATGACAGAAAAAAGCTGTCTTTCTACTGAGCAAGACATTTATAACTGAGTAGGTGAATGAAGCCAAGACATTGAATGTTGAAAAATACTGGGGGAGGGGTGGGAAGGGAGGGGGAGAGGAAAACCTCTCGATGGACAACTGTCAGCATTATAATAACTTGTCGGTCATGAAATTCAACCCAGAACATGTGAGTTGAATACACATTAAAAAAAAAATAAAAAAAAGTTGTCCTGGTTGTTAATTTTGAAAGTTTTGAAGTTAAGAATTCATTCAGCATTTTTGGTGTGTGTTGTTAGTACATGTTTAATATCTTTTAGTTTTAGGGAATGAAATAGAAGAAAACAATCAAGACTGAATGAAACATTTCATAACAACAGTTCAAATAGAAGTCCTTTTCTTTTAAAGTTTTCTTCTACACATGCTGTGTTTGGGCATCTTAATTTTCATGAGCTCAACATGTTATAGCATCTTCCACACATGTACGTTCACATGCACGTATGTATGTTCACATAAGCAAACATGCTTGTGCATGTGCACGCATGGACACACACTCAAAACACACACAGACACACGTTCACATGTGCATGCATGCAACACACACACACACACACACACACACACACACACACACACACACACACACACACACAAAAGGCACACAAGCATGCACGCACGCACGCACCCCACCTCCCCAATTCTCCCACTGTCCTCATCTGTTCCCCATCTGTCTCTGTCTCTCATGCTCTGTGCAAAAACAACCATGATGTGGCCTCCACGATTAGTTAGGATATAAACATTGTGAATTTGAAAAAAATAAATGATTAGTTATTACATCTTTAGTGAGCTGTAAAATACTAACGAATGGCACTTAAGAGCCTTTTTTGGAAGAGCTCAGCTGATTAGGGGAAAAGAAAATTGTGTGTGGTGGTTGTGTTGTGTGTGTGTGTGTGATGTATCTTTGTGTCTGTGTCTGTGTCTGTGTCTGTGTGTGTGCACATGTTTGTTTAACTCTTTAATCCTGGGAGTTTGGTTTTTCAGATCCTTTATTCCTAAAATGACATGGGTCTATCAACAGACTTAACACACACACATTCCCCAAACTCCCTCCCCAAAATGGATTATCATGACTTTGTTCACCATGCTGTTGTATGCTGACAAAGATCAGCTCAAAGTAAAATAAGATATTAGACTGAATGAGGTGGGCATATGTATTAGTTTGCATAATTGTACAGACATGTTGTCTTAGTTTAATTTTACATCTTTCTGCTAAGAATGATGTTAGACAAGCACATAGATGTGTGCTTGTGTGTGTATGTCTGTGCCCATTTACACACATGCCCTTAGATGTGTTGTTTTTAATATTACGTCTTTCCTTTAGACAAGCACTTTGGCATATATGTGTGCAGGCGCATGTGTATGTACTATATACATGTGTGCATTATATTTGAATGTGCAAATATTTACACAGACACTCTCTTGAATACAAACACCACACACACACACACACACACACACACACACACACACACACACACACACACACACACACCACAGAGTTCATCTGAATGACAGTATATGGTGTGCATGTGTGCATGCATGCATGCATGCATGCATATGTGTGTGTGTGTGTGTGTGTGTGTATGTGTGTGTGTGTGTGTGTGTGTGTGTGAATGAGTTATTCATGAAAGGCCAAAACAGTTTTTCAAGCTGGAGTACGTTTAGTGTCACCTTTTCGTTTTTCTTTAAATTGCCTATTGACTATGGTTAGTAGAATGGTAAACAAGGTTTTTTTTAAAACCACTTATTCTTATCTCAAGGATCATGATACCAGCTTATTTGAATACTGTCATTTCAGCACTTCATTCAAGTGGAAAAGAATACAAACTTTAGGCTGCTTGTCCCAGAGGCACCATACATATGCACCTTCTTGCTTTGCTTATGCTTGGTATCCCCAATAGGGCATAGGCAGCTGGCAAGAAATCTTTATTAATGGGCCATTCTCACATGCTAGCTCCAAATGAGTCTCATCCTTCTGGCATCTGCTTCAAGGTCCGAACACCAGTTTTGTCTTAGTCAACCCCATTTCCCTTTCCCCCAGCCTTCCAGGTCAAGGTTTGTCTGAAACTGTTAGTCCCAGTGTCATTTTATTATCTCAGCACCTGCAGGTATCTGGTATAGTTCTTTGTCATATGTTCATGGTTGCTGATGGTATACAGCCAGCACATCTGGAAAATCTTCTGCTGCAGGTAGTTGTTGGTGAAGGTCTTTGCTTTCTTTATGGTCATCAAAGGCAGCATAGGATGGGCGAAATGTACTAGTTTTTTCTAAGGGTACCAAAGTCGTTGATGGTGTTGCTAGGTTTGTTGCTTGGATGTATCTGAATGTATTATGTATCTGAATGTATTTGCATCTTACCACCTCCATTTCTCCTCTCTCTCTCTCTCTTTTTTTTTTTTTAGATTGTAGTATATTGACATGTTACTTGGCATTTCATTTTGCATTTATTTTGGTGTGTAGGCAAGCATCCAAACACAGTGATTTCTACCCTTGCTGCTGAAGTACATGAGCATGCTGCTTTGCGACATTCATGTGTGTGTAATACGAGAGAGATGCATAGGATATATATATATATATATATGTGTGTGTGTGTGCAACAGTACAGGCATGTGAATGCACATGGGTAAACATCCAGGGGGGTTGTTTTTGACCACCATTTTCCAAGTGTTAACACTAATGCACTATCGAAGCCATTAAATACAGGGGGAGGCGGGGTGGGTGGGGGTGGGGGTATTTTCAACTTTTCTTGGGGGGAAAAACCCTGAAAATTCACCAGATTTATTGATATAAGGTAAGCTTCACAGAAAATTGCCAGGGCCGTTGGTGCTGATGATGGATATTGTCTATTCATAGAGAAGGAGAGAGAAAAATGAGGGAAAAGGGAGTAGCAAGGTTAGGTGCCAAGCACTGTGATGATGTGTCAGAGTCGGGAACTGGGAATCGGTGACAGACAGACAGACGCTTGATAGTGATGAAGGTCTCAGGGGAATGTAGTTGATGTAAAGAGGGCTTAAGCTGCATTCTGCTGAATCAATGAGGTTTCTGTGACACTCTTTGAGCACGTCTGCTGCTTTGTTGGAAAAAAAGGAGAGCAGAAACACGTCATGATCCTTCCACCAATTTGCACACTGAAAGTTCTTCACGTTTACAGTTCTGCAGAAAGCTTCGTGGCAATGACAGACAAAAATCTGCTGTGATGGAAAATGTTCAGCGCTGTCCTTTAAGTGGCTGGATAAAACAGAAAAAAAACCTATCAGAACCCCTGTTTGATTTTTCCATATCTATGAAAAGAATATATTTCACGACTAGAGTGTTTTGTACAAAGTATCTGCTAAAAGTTTACTGCTGATTTTTTTTTTTTCCCGGCTGTAAAAAGAACTTTCCCCTATACCCTATTCCCCCTTGCCTTTCAGTGAGTGTGATTTATCTTGTCTGATTCTGACTGAGAACTCAGCCATGACCAGACCTATGGATCTGTCTGGCCCATTGGCTTCCACAGTGTCTCCCTGCGCAGGTTTGAAAATATGCCTGTGTCGTAGCTGATAGTGATTATGTTAGAAAAAAGTTCAGTGTAGTCCCAGATACTCATGCACATGCAGTCACACACATGCATGCATCTGTATGATGTGTATTGTGTGTAAGTGCGTGTGTGTGTGTGTGTGTGTGTGTGTGTGTGTGTGTGTGTGTGTGTGTACACTCTCAGTTTCCCTATTTATCCCTTTCTTCTCTCTTTACTGCCTCCCCCCCTCCCCCTCATGAAAATACAGACAGACACCACACCACACACACACACACACACACACACACACACACACACACACACACACACACACACACACATTGTGTACTAAGTCTGTTTTTCAGTGTTGATTTCTTAATACTTTTCATTGTCCGTTTTTTCTTTGACTATGTAAAGATTTCTCAAAAAAAAGTTAGAAGGGGGTTGGGGGTGGGGGGAGCAAGCTAGAGAGGGGGAAAATGAGGGGAATGGTGCTGGAGGTGATGGCAGATGAATATTGGTCTTGTCTGCCATTTCCATTCCAGTCCTAGTTTCACTTTTTCTCTGTTCATTACTTCTGGTATCCATCTCTAGTGATAGGTGCATAGATTACATTGTGTACTCCACAGGAAAGAAATACACCACACAGCTTCGAAGATGCGATGAAAGAAATTGTATACAAATCCTTAAGAGATTTTGAGGCCCATTGGGTAGTAATGTCGTGTCAGCAGGTACAGCATGAAAGAGTCATGATCATCATTGGGAACCACCTGCAACCAATTCTAGTCCCTAACTCAGTAACTATGTAATCACCATGTCAAGACATCAGACCCAGCTGATGAGTCATGGACATCCTTGTTCTTTTCATCTGAACCAGCTGACATCAAGCCCAACCCACCACCCACTCCTGTCCACACTCACCTTCCACCCCCTTCATACACACCCACCCACTCACAAAGGAGATGTGCAGCACGAAAATGCTCCCACATTATTTTCAACCTGGGCGTGAAAGTCAGGGTTTTTGTTATTTTTCTTTTATGGGGAGGGAGGGGCTAGGTATCAAACATGAATTGAAAACACTCAACTTATGCACCAATATTGCATTTATCACTCAGATCTCTGTCACATGTGTTGCTTTGAATTATCACAAAGAAGTTAGAGTAGATTTCTCAATGTGAAATTCAGGATGATGTCTTTTGGGTGATTTTATTTTGTCTCGTGGCTGATCATGGTTTTCCTTCCCCCCCCCCCCCCCCCCCTTTGTTCTAAATCCTTTGTCTTCTCTTTGTCCCAATCTCTGTCTATCTTTCTGACTGTCTGTCTGTTCAGTGTCTGTCTCTCTCTCTCTCTCTCTCTCTCTCTCTCTCTCTGTCTTCAGAAAAAATAAGAATTGTCTGGTCTGATCTCTCTCTCTCTCTCTCTCTCTCTCTCTCTCTCTCTCTCTCTCTCTCCTCTCTCTCGATCCCTCTGTGTGTGTGTGTCTCTC
>CM065727.1:40647882-40662882 GCA_033310375.1 Conus canariensis | reverse complement strand
TGCCTCATCACCTTCTACTTAACTGTTGAGAGCTGATGCATATGTTGGCCCTTTGATTTTTTCATTCTTACATCATTACTTTCATAATTGAGGAGGGGGGGGGGGGGGGAATGTGTTATGATGAAGTTCAGGACTGGGAGTGAGTGTGGTACAGCATAGAAGAAATAAAGAAGGGAGTATTCAAGTATAAACTCTGAGATGACAACATAATGTACATTGTCAAATACACACACACACACACACACACACACACACACACACACGCACACACATGGGAGTTCTGAATATTGCGTTTGATCTTCTTGTATACAATTTGAATTACAGTCTGTAATGGTTGCGCCTAATTTAGATGAAACTAAACTCAAAATTTCTTATTTGTCCATGACTGAAAGTTTGCCCAATGAAACGCCCTGCCCCACCCACCCCTTTCTTTTTAATTTTTTTTTTTATTGCTATCTTCCCCAGTAATATAGGTAGTAGTAGTTATATCTTTTGATGTCCATCCCACTAAAGGTAAAATGAGTCTAAGAAAAAAAAAATCTATATGCACACAGCCTCTTTGGCTCAGTGGTTCAGGTCACAAACTGATGTCTGGAAAGTTGTGGGTTCAAGTCCCACCGGGACGTTGTTGAAATGGAAGATTTTGTTGCCCTGCTAGCATCCCTTTTTTTGCTTCTTTCTCTGAATTCCTGGTCTGCATAGATGGCGTGTCTGTCTTCATAGGCAGCAAGCGTAGGACAAGGTAGGCAGCTTGCCAGAGTGACCCTGCTGACCATCTCTGGTTTTGCAGGAGCCTCACCAGACTGGAGGTGTTTTGCTCCTCAGGGATTCTTGATTCTGTACAGATGTTGTCAAGCGTCATCAGCTCATGATTGAGTGTGTGAAATGGGAAGACCCTGATCACACAGTTGAGTTCCATTTGCTTTGAGAACGCATCCTTGATTAAGAATGTTGCTCATATTTTCACTATCAAGAGCTGTCAGGTGTCTGTACCGCTTACAACTGGTTAATGCAGTGATAGACATTGAAGAGAAGCGTAAACTGCATCTATATCATGTGTTCTTGGACCGAAAATGGAACTTATTTGCATCGTCATGGCAATCCACTTTCTTACAAAATCACCACTCTAGATTCTGTAGCCCCCATCATGCACTACTCTTATTGTGACTTAAGTTTCAATTCTGTTGTTACAAGCATGCCTACAGCTAGCAATGAATTGGTTTTCAAGGTTGGGTGTCTTCAAATTCATTAGGGTAGTTATGGAAGGATATAATGGCTGTCTCCACTGAGAAAGAGAGAGAGAGAAAATAGGACATTGAAACTTCCTTTTAAATCTTTCATCGTTTAAGAATTTTTTTTTCTAGGTCTGAAAATACTTGAGAGATAGAGGAGAGAGAGTGAAGTTATTACAATGTTTTTGTGCCGTGCTGTGCTTAGGTGAGGCAAGGCAGCTGTACTCATCAGCTGTGCGAAAAAAAAATAAAGAAAAGAAACAAACAAAAAATCCACTCCCTTTTTTCCCTCCTGCCTGTTAATGGACGTTATCTTTTCTCATACTTAGTTTTAGGTGCAAGTTTTTGAAAAGTGTTAGTTTTGTAAAAAAAAAAAAAAAAAAAAATGGAGATGATGTTTTTGATGCAATGAGCTTAGATTAAGTAAAGTTTAACACTTTGATGTCGGTCACTCAAAATTTCATGCTTTTTTTTTTCTTTTTTTTTTTTATGTCATAAGAGCATTTTGATATTACCTAAAAAGTATTAAACAGCATACTCAGGGCACAGTTCATGTTTTACCTTTTTGTTTGATATATAACAACAGGCTTTTATGTTTTTATGAAATTTGAAAAAGATTGTCTTGTCAGTAAGCAAAAGTGATATCATATATGATGTCCATCGCGAAAAAATTAACCACAACAGGAAATAAGTTCCCTTCTCGGATGGATCAGCAGAAACTTGCATCCACAGGAAGAGTGAAGTTTGACAGAGGAGAAGATTTGGGACAGCTTGAAGGTTGGCATACAGGATGGAGCAGTTGAGGGAGGACCTGGAAATTACAGGAGGAATTGTTAGAGAGACTGGCAGACCTTTGACGCTGGTGTGACTGTGACTTGCTCACATGCCTGGACAAATGACCTTGCCTCTGTCAGTTCTTGATGGACAAGATGATAATCTGTACCGAGTCCAGGGACAGGATTCATGATAAGCTGATTGCGGACTTCAAGACTGACAACTCCACATGTGCAGGTAATGTCAGTATGCACATCGTGTGACTACCTGCTCACGAAAAGTTGTCAGGCTTCCGGTCAGATATCGGCTTAACGTGAACCCAGCCCTGAGGTTTATGAGCCAGCGCTGTCTGTGAGAGTGAGAGAGGGACAAGTTTGGTTAGTTTAACTCTGAAGCGGACCAGTGGTCCCATCGTTGATCTTGGAGAGTGTCACGACCTTTGTTCAGGTGCAAGAGACTTTCGTAGTGACTTACTTCCACTTTTTTTTTTTTTTAATAGTCTTGAATCTTGAAAAACCCAGAAATTTATTGCATGGTAAATATTGTAAGGAAAGTGTTGCATTGTGTATTAGGATTTTGTTACTACATACAGTCTGCCATTTATTTCAGGGGACGTTTTCATGAAATCATATAAATACTGTGTGTCTTACTCATCAGACTAGACAGCCAGTGAAATAGGAAGAAGCACTTTTGAAGACAGTGAAGGCAAAAAAGTGCATTTTATGTGAATGTTTGCCATTGTTTTTTGCTAGGTTCAGTTTTGCCATGAATCCTTCACACATATTAGTTGAGCTAGGGCAGATTAAGTTGCACCTGAGCTTTTAGATTTACAGTGATAGAGCTCTTCTTCAGCTGAAGTACAGTAGAATTGTGTGCCAAAAACTGAGTCAGACCTACTTGAAAACGTAATAAAAGTTGTTTGTGTGTGTGTGTGAGAGAGAGAGAGAGAGAGAGAGAGAAGAGAGAGAGAGAGGAGAGAGAGAGAGAGAGGGGGGGGGGAGTGTGGTTGTGTGTGTATGTTGTTTTTAGCTGGAATCACACTACATTTGCTCTCTACCTGTCTCTCTGTCTCTCTTCTTTCTCTCTGACTCTGGCTTTCTCTATCTCTCTCTGTCTTTGTCTCACTGACTGACTGACTGTCTGTCTCTGTCTGTCTACCAGTCTGTCTGTCTATCTGTCTGTCTGTCTCTCATTTTATTTCTCTGTCTACATGCCTGTCTACCCCTCTCTCTTCCTGTCTCTCACCTGCTCTTTTTTTCTCTCTCTCTCACTCCCCCAACCCCACTGCCAGTCTCTCAACCTGGTTCTCTCTCTCGCTGTCATTTTCAGCTTTCGTGGTCTGGTTCCCCATCCCATTTCTGTTCCCTCCCACTCCCTCTCTCCTCTTAACCTCCCCCCTCCCTCTTTTAACCTGCTGTCTCACATCCTCAGTAGCTCATATACCTTACATTCTTCCTTCCCTGATGTACTCATTCCAGAAATCTTACCTCTATTAACCATTTATTTAGACTCTTATTTACAACTGTAATACAAGAGGCTGCTTATGTTAGTTACCTGGTCTATCATATTTGTTTTTTGCTTGTTCGCTCATATAGTATGTCAGATAGGCCATTTGACAAAATTGGTGAAGCCTTAGACTTCTAGAGGATCAAAAAGGCTGCTTCAGTGCATTCAAGATTTTGTGTGTGTTTGTGTGTGTGTGTGTGTGTGTGTGTGTGTGTGTGTGTGTGTGTGTGTGTGTTTTACATCTATGTGCTCAAGTGTGTGTTCATCTGTGTATGCATGCATACATGTAACTGTGTGTGTCCATAGTGTAGTATATTTGTAAATAATACCTGTTTTCTCTTGTGGTTGATGTCTTTTTACTAGAACCAGAAGTGACATTAGACGGACTGTGCGTGTGTGTGTGTGTGTGTGTGTGTGTGTGTGTGTGCGCGCGCGCATACATGCGCTTGGGTGTCTGTTGAGTGTCAGAAGTTCAGGCTGAGAAGGATTCGGTGACTGTGCTGGAAAAGCAGTTTTGCCCTGTTTTCATCCCTTTCAATTCCAATGCAGGGAGGTGAATGACCTAAGTCTTTCAGTGATATTTGTTTACATGAAGAGCTTCGTAATAATACAGTCCCATTTCATGTTCTACAGAGTGGGAAACTAGCACACCACCTTTCCTTATCCAGGTCATCCTTGTGGTTGGTGAAGAAATTCTTTTTTCCCTGATTTTGAAGGACATTCTTGTTTTGATCAATTTGCCTTCTCTGTTTGTTTGTTTGTTTGTTTTTTCTGCCATCCTTTTTCAATTCTGCGTTTAATTTTTTTATTTTTTATTTTTTTTAGCTGAATACGAATTTACCTTTCAGATTCGGAAGAGTTTTTCTCAGACTTTGTTCTGCGCTTCTTGTTTGCATGTTCTGAGGTAGTAATGATTGAAGTCTCAAGTTGCAGCACGCAGTAGTCGTAAATGGGCTACACTGGAAAGACCGATAGAAATCAGTGTTGTGTGGTTGATGCTTGCAACAGGTGTTGGGTGTTTTGGTTTGTTATTACTTGGAACGGTTTCTCATGCATATGTCATGAAAGCGAGAAATAATATTGGGGTATATTTGTGGACATACGTATTAATTGTACATCAAGGTGTCTGTTTACATAAACTGGTTTTATTTGAAGATGGATTAACCATGCTTTGCCTTTGCTTTGGCTGAGGTCGTTACAAAGTTGGATTTTCCTTTGTCAGGGAGAGGATCACTTGCCAGCCAGTGATTAAGGGCCTGACATCTAGCTTACTTCAAAAGAATAGCGACTGGCCTATGTTGACACACTTAGAATATGGGATTGTGAAATCCTTAAATGTTTGCATACATACAACACACACACACACACACACACACACACACACACACACACACACACACACACACACACACACAGATACACACACACATGCTCACACTCATTAGCAAAGGCTCATGCGTATGTACACACTCATACCATGTACACATATAACCACCATACTACACCATATCCATGTGCATGCACACAGGCTTACAGGCACGCATGCAAACGCACACACCCATTCACACCCCTCTCCCGCCACCCACCCACCCCCACACATGCTGTTTTCATTACTTTCTAACCCTCCATCTTTCTCCATTTCTTCGTCTTTTTTTTTTTCCTGCTGTTGTAGGCTCTCTTTCAACATGTCACAGGCAACAGCAGATATTTTTTTCTCTTGTATTGACCATTAACTTTATAGTTAAAGTAAATCAGATAAGCAGACATCGGTTTAGATTATAGTTGTATGTATGTATTTTTTTGTATGTAGGTTTTCTGTGCCTTTTAATAGGATATTATTAGTTCTTTGGTTTATGTGAAACTGGACTTGACAACAACTAACTGAACTCTACAGTAAGCTGAAGGCAGAGATTTGTTTAAGCAATCCTAGCATTGCTCTTTTTTCGTTTTTTGTTCTTTGTTTAATTTTATTATTAAAATAATTTTTTATTGTTTCATCATTCTTAGCATCAGCAGTATCGTTTTGACTTAAATTAGTGTGATTTTCCATTGAATTATTTCTGTGGGTAGTTTGGTGCTACCCGAGGGAGTCATTTCTGAAGTCTGGGATAACTTCAGTAAATTACCAGATGCATAGAGATTGAATAAGATGAAAATGTCATCATCCATGTGTGGTGATTTGTATTTTAGTAGTAGTAGTAGTAGTAGTAGTAGTGTCATAGTGTCTTTAGATCTTCAGTTTCAGTGCCAAACATTTGATGTATTCATTATCTTCATCAGCTACAGAACAAATTCCTGATTCAGTGTCTACCACATATCTTTTGGGGGTTTTGTTCATTGTTGTTGTTGTACTCTTGCTAAAAGACTCCAGGGATCATGTGAACAGCCTAAGCACTTGAACACTATAGTACAATTGCATCAGCTAGGGATGAGAACATTACGTGTGTGACCATTTTTGATTACCCCGTCATGTGGGCAGCCACGCTCCCCACTTCAAGGGATTTTGGAGACTGATGGTCTTATGCAGGAGCTTGTCTCGACTGAAGACAATCCCTGCATAACTATGCAGAGCATAACAACATTTTGATGTAGCCTTGGTGTTCTAGCCTATGTCAGTTGGTCTGACACAGCCTTAAGCCAAGGCGATAAAACAATGTATGTGAAATCTGGCCTACTTTGTAACTTTTTTTTATGGAATTGAAAAATGTTAGTGTGTGTTTGTAATTGTAACAAATGCGAGTGTGTGTGTGTGTGTGTGTGTGTGTGTGTGTGTGTGTGCGTGTGTGAAACAAACAGGCTAGCCTCACACACTGGCATGTACAAATTCTTCCCCTCTCTCTCACTGTCTGTCTCTCACGTTCACCTTCTGTCTCATGTTGTGTCTCTCTGTCTGTATCTGTCTTTCTGTCTGTTTCTCTCTCTCTCTCTCTCTCTCTCTCTCTCTCTCTCTCCTTGTTTTTTTTTGTGTGTGTGAATTGAATGTGGTCGATCAAGTGTTATGGCTGGCACTGTCAACATGATCTAGTTTTATTCACACCTTCAGAGTGTAAATAGTGTAGCTGAGGCATAATCAGTGACCTATATTTTGTAGATAGTTGGCTTTGTTTCTTTTTCAGGACCCCCCCCCCCCCCCCCCCCCAACATCCCATACACACACCTTATGGCTACACAGTAACTGCGCTGAAAGGGCTTGTGTGGTTAGCTGGGCTGTAATACTCTGAAAACTGAAACTGAAAATGTGATGATAATCACTTCACCAGGAAGGGCAGGAATTATGTCAACTGTCAGGAGAGACATTTCCAAAAATGGAAAAGAGCAAATGTTTGTGTTCTACAAAGACTTGAGGTAGATGTCATCATGTGATTTGTTTTTATATCAGCATGGCAAAGCTTTGACATTTGCCATGAAAAGCAAATCCTTACAAAAAAAGGCCAAAGGAAATGAATTGGTTCTCTTAAAAAAAAAAAAAGAAAAAAAAAGAAGGAAAATACAACTAGTAAGTAACAAGAACTCAAGCAATTGAATCAGGATTAAGGCCAAGAGAAAAAAAAAAAAAACAACTTTAAAGATGTTACCAGGGAAGTTGTGATTGGGTTGTGATAGGTATCTGCATGCATGGTTCACATCTCAGTTACCTCAAAATGGATAATCCTCAATTTCTTGACTTTGAAAGTTTAGAGAACGTTGAAGATTTAGAGAACATTTAATTAAACCCTTTCCAGTAATAATAAAGGTAAAGGTTAGTATACATCTGCTCTGAAGGAGAACAAAGCATTCGATTCAGATCAGACATGCTTTCCAGGGTAAATGAAATTGCTGCATTGGAACAACTCTGATGCTATGTTAGCTTTTGTAATAAAAAGTGACTTAAAGGACAAGTTAAAACTTTTGTTTTTCGCTGAGATATATTATAAAGGGAAGCATGGAGTACAGCCGTGTTGTGTAGTTGTAGAAGAGAATGAAACTTTGTTATCATCTGTATCACCCTTGTTGGTATCTTTGAAAACAAACAAACAGACAAACCAAACCCAATGAGAACAAAACAAAGCAAAAAAAAACAAAACAAAACAAAACAACACACACACACACACACACACAAACAAAGATGGTAAGGTGGGGGGGGGGGGGGGGGGGGGGGGGGATTCCAACCCTGTTGTCCTTCATGGCCTGTTCCTGTGGTGATCACAGGTGTTTCGATTTTATCTCCATACCTGTAGTAAGTTTGTGTGAAACTTGTTGGTACCAGTGAGTTCATTGGGACTATTGTTAGATCAGATGGATATGGTGGCGCCCTCCGGAGGGGGTCCCTGGCTCATGCTAACTCGGTGACTAAGAAATTATTGTCATCTGAATAGGGGTGATAACTTACATTGTATAAGAAGAGGCACTGAGCACTACCAAAGTGGCTTGACTGCAGTGCAGTGACTCCTCTTGTGGGTTGCCTTTCCATGACTCTGTATTGGACTGATTGATTGGTCCTTATGGAGCACATTGCTGCGGCTTTCACAGGATGGAAATGAATATGGCTTCATACCAGGGGAAGCAGAATGAGCACTGTGGATATAATACCACCGAGAGGTCATGGATGATGAGACAGTTCAACAACATCCAACCAACAAGGAGAAAAAAGATGTTCAGTACAGTGAAAAGTATCAAAAACAACCTCAAAAAAAATTTTTTTTTTTCAATCGCACCATTAGAGGGAGGGAGTGTTAACTGAAAGGTAAATCTAGTGGAGGCAAACAGAAAAATGAGTCTTCAGACGCGAAGAGCCTGTCTGGAAGTTCCAAACTGATGTTCCGAAATGTTGTTTGAAGAGATACTGTTAATCTGCGTGATGATGGTTGCACATTTAGGGGAATCAAGTGACAAAGCCAAGCAGGTGCATGCTTCAGGTCTTCCTTCAAAGTTTCGTGAAGTTTGCAGCCTTTCAGCATCCTTGCACACAAGCAACAGTCTGAGCATCTTTATTACTGGCATTACATATTTGTAAGGCTACACAGTCTGGATCGACTTTGTAGTTTGATTTTGAGAAGAAAAGGTGGCAGTCTGCAGGCCTGAAATTGACTTTGTTGTTTCTGCGGAAGGCAACTTGTGTTTTAAGGATATTTATTTTTCATATACAAGGAGACCCATCGAGTGTCTTTTTGTTTGTTTGTTTCTTTTTGTAAATCAGATTGCAATGTAATGACCTGGGCTATTTTTGTAAAAGATGATCTGTGCTTAAGGGATTTTTTTCTGTGTACAAGGAGACCCATCAAGAGTGGGTTTTGTTTTTAAAATTAGATTGCGATATTTACCTCCTCCACATCTTTACATACACACACAAACACGAACACACACACAAATACGAACACACACACACACACACACACACACACACACACACACACACACACTCTGTCTCTCTCTCTCACACACACACACACACACACACACACACACACACACACACACACACACACACACACACACACACACGCATATATGCATGCACACGCACATTGCATCTAGTGGTTAGGCTAATTATCTGGTGGAATCAGGCGTCAGATTGGCATGACGCCAGGAAGAAGAGCACCACTTGGCCTATACCCAAGTGTCAACAATGTCAGGTGCACAGCGTCAGTAAATTAAGCCCTACAGTTGATAAGCTTATATACCAGTGACACATGAATATTTTGTTGCATGGGTAAAATGGTGCCTCAGAATCAATTTTCTGATGCCTGTCTGTGAGGCCCTTAAATCCTGGAATGTTTATTTCTTTCTTTCTTTGTTTTTTAAAGTAGAAGAAATGGAGCGAATTAATGATTAGTGGTGAAAAATTAATGATTAGTGGTGAAAGCATCAAATGAAATGTTGCACTGTTCCTTAACATTCATTTACAGACAATCTACACCAGTGCCTTCTTGTCCGTAGTATATGTTACACACATGAGAATGCAATTGTACTGTGTGGTAAAATGGAATCTTTTGTGTCAGGACCAGTCAAGATATTCCTCAAAAGTTTGATCGTAATTTGGGATGGGGTCTTAATTAGGAGGTGAATATACTGTAGATGTCACAAACAAAGTGAATCACAAACAAAGTGAAATGGCCTTGCATTGCTGGTTCTCTAGATGGATGTATTTGAGTTTTACTTTAAATGTGAGGAATAATTTATTTATTGTTCTCTGTAACATTTACAAACCAAATGACGTATATACAGGAGACAGACATATGTATGTACTAATGGTGATAGCAGCAATCTCTTTAGAGTGCAGAAAGGTGTCAGAAAATTCCAGAAATTGTTTCTAGAGTGGTCTATGCATTTTGATTGGCTACTGTATATTATGGTTCTCAAACTTCATAGAGTATTCCATGTAACTTTATTTGCTGTGCTAAGCCATGGTTCTTGAACTTTCAGTTTCATAAACTACTAGTAAACAGGGTTGGGGTTACTTGAAAGGGATTGAGTTATTAATCTCTTGACAGTTGAACTGCACATCACATGGGTATCAGTGTTGGCACTGTCCGCTGCCCTAATACATGTCTCATACATGCCAAGTTCTTCACCAAACTGCTGGACCAAACAAGGTGGAAGTGTCCCAGCACACTTCAGTCAGTTAGCTGATTCATTTACATCAATTATGCATGACCAATGAGACTCGGTTGCTCTGCAATGGAACCCTGTTTGCCATTGGATACCCCACCCCTCTCGTCTGTCATGGCCAAACTTTGGCTATGAGCTTGTTGCTCTCTCGTGTAATGCCCACACACTCAAAGTGGGTGTTTCCAGGAGTTTTGGCCATGGAGCCAAGTCTGTTGACAGCTGATTGATATGTTCAGTGGGCATTTGTCATAAACTGACATGTTGGTAGAAGGCTTGATAGGTTGTCACCCATGGGAGTGGGGGAGGGGGTGTGTGTCATTGAGAAGTATTTCGTTCTGGCCAAGTGGTGGGAAAACGAATGGAAAAATACTGGGTTTCATCTCAGTTCTGTCTACACAACATGCGGACTGGCTCATTTTTTGTTGTCTCTGGGTTGTTCCACAACAGAGGGGTTGAAAAGAAATTCAGTTTTTGTTTCGACAGACAGGTGTTCAAAAGGGTAGTAACTCAGGCGGTCAGGGGGGTAATTTTGTTGATACATGTCTCCATTTTTAGACCATTTTATAAGTCATAAATATTGAATTTGTGAATCTTCTGCATGGAGTAAAACCTTAAACTGTTACCAGAGTCTTCTACCTTTCCCCAGTTGTTTGGATGTAGTTCAACAAGAGATTGTAGCCAGCTCTTGTCATTCATCTCAGGTCTGCGTTACTGATATGTCGTAAGGATAACCATATCACTAGAAAGCAAATTTAAATGGAGAAATTCTTAATAGTGAAGACCTGTATGGAAAGGAGAGTGGGAGAGGGGATGCTCACTGCATGTGTGCTTGTTCTTTTGGGGTGAAGTAGAGGCTGGGGGGACAGTTGGCCTGCTGGTCATTGTTGCTGGCCTACAGGCAAAATAATTCTGTATCTGGGTTACCAGCTGCCATAGTGCAGTGGTTAGCGCATGGATGCCCTGCAGAGAGGTCATGGGTTCAATTCTGATCGGTCATTTTTTTTAATTTTTCTGCCCTGACCAGTGCTTACCCAGAGTTGAGTTTGTAATGGCTCAGTTTTGAAGACTGGAATGACAATGTGGAGTTTAATCCATTTACGTCTCTGAGAGTGTTGCTCAAATTTTCTGACCAATACTCTCAGGCATGATTAACAGTAGGATGTATTATGCAAGAAAGCATAGAGCACAGCCCTGTCATGTAATCTCAGTCAGGAATGGAACTTCCTCACATCATCTTTATCATCCTCATCGTCATCGATCAGAAAAAAAAGTCTCAGATTTATTGGTCCTTTATTCCTTGCTTTCATGGTGACCTCAGTTTTGACAGTCTCTCCAAATCTGAACTTCTTGTGAGTTAGATCAAGGTCACCAGTACAAGCAAGCTCAGTGGAACTGTCTGTGTGTGAACGTTATGGCACCCTCCTGGGGAGCGGGGTTTAGGGGGGGAAAGGGGAGCTAAGCAGTGACTGTCATCATGATGTACTGTGTAAGTTGGATCAGAAGGGGCACCACTGAACGCCACCAAAATGAGTTGGCGGCAGTGCATTCTCTCCTCAGGTAATTGTCTCATGACAACTTGACATTGACTATTCCCTGTGGATTGCTAGTACCAGGGACTGCTGAGGGACAAGCGATGGAGTGGTTGTGGATGAGAAGTTGGAGTGTACGGTGCAGGAATACTGCCACTGAAGTGGTATGGAAGATGAGACGTATTAAAAAAAAAAAGAAAAAAGAATCTGTCAGGAATCTGTCTGTTTTAGTAAACTGATACATCTGAAATGAAAACAGCATATAGGGCTTGGAGAACCTCCTTGTTACTGAAGTCAAAGGATTAATGCAGGTGTGAATCCAGTCTTTTGTCAGTTAGCTTTACACATAAAAGGGAGTTTTCTGTTGACTTTGGGTATGGCAGTGACAACACCTAAACAGCATCCAATTCCAAGACATCAGTGTAATGTTGTAACCTGGGTCATGTTTGCATGCTGACATTGGTATGCAGCAGTCTAGGTTTTAGTTTGCAACCTCATTTTGGGGGGTTGGGGTGGGCGGGTATTCGCACTGATGCTTATAGTCTGCACTTTGTATGCCTCTTTCTTTCTGTTTTTTTTTTTTTATCTGAGTGATGTGTGTGTGTGTGTGTGTGTGTGTGTACGCACGTGCACACGTGCATGTTTGTTTGTGTGTGTATGTGTGTGTGTGTGTTTGAGAGCATTTTTGACTGTTCCCTCATGGGGATCTGGGGAGTCTCACAGTATTAATTGTATCATTGCATTAGAAATTTTGTGCTGGTAGTAGTAATTTCCTCTCTTGTGCAATTCTGACATCCTGTCTTAAGAAAACCTATTTGAGGACTGTTTTTTGTATCCTGGATTCCTCTGGTCCCCCACCACCCCCCCCCCCCCCCCCCCCCCCTTTCATTTGTAGTTGCTATAGAAAGACTTTTCATTGTTTTCTCTGGTTCCAGTTCATAACATACCAACTCCTGTGATGTGATCTGGTTACAAGGAAGTGAGTCTGTCAACCCTGTCCAGAGTGGACCCTTGCTGTCCATTGTGCAGAGTCTTGTTTGCCCATCTGACCTTTTCCGTACTTTCTGTGGAACTGTTTTATTTTCAGGTTTTGTTTGTTTGTTTGTTTGTTTTTTTAACCATTTTTATCAGGGGGATAAATCAAGTCTGATGTCTGCCGCTCCCCCTCTCCCTTCCAGTGCGTCTTGAATCCATGTGCCTTGGAGATGTCAGTAATTCAGCTGTTACGTTACGAGCTGTAGATTATGTAAATGTTACTGGTTGTTTGGGATGGGCTGACATGACTGGACTTTTCTTTTTGGTGGCAGTCTTGCAAGGGCTGGGCCTTATGTGGTCAGGTGGCATGGAATTAAACTGAAGCTGCATGAGTGAGTTCTGATTGGTGAGGACATTATTGAAAGAACAGGAGAGGTCCTGATTCTATATTAATCTATCTCCGACTGGGATGCCAAAACCAAGTTGCCAAAACAAACTCAACATTTTGGCCCAGGCTGCTTTGAAGAAAACACTTAAAACGTAGGGTTTGAATTAAAATTAACAATCCATAAAATTCAAGTGCAGTGAGGGTGGCATTCAACATTCTGAACATGTTTCACAAAGGATTTAAGCGTGAGGAGATGGTTTTAACTTAAAGTAATTCATTAATTGGTCTTGTGGAAGGATTTGAATCATATTCACTAATATGGTTTATCTCTTAAGTCAGCTGGTGTGGAGGACATCTTGTTACGAGTGATTTCACTGGTTTTGTGGAACAAGTTATGGAAAGAAATTTTGACTATGGAAGCCAAAAATTCAGGAAGAAATTTTGAGAAGTGATAGGATTTTTTCAGTCAGAATCCATCATCAGACAATGAGGATAAGATCTCCCTGCAGTGTGTCATTTGACTATATATACAACATATACCCCTGCCCCTTTCCCTGAGTTTAGGCTCAAGCATTCATGAAGTATTTAACAACTATTTGCAGCAACAAGTCACCTGAAGTATTCTAATGACTTTTTGGAAAGAAACCTTGTAAATTAGAAAATGTTTGATGTCATCTTGCTCTGCAAGTTCACCCATCATAATTGTTTTAGTGGTAACACTGATTAGAGGGAAAAAACCACTATTTTGTAAATAAGCAATTGCCATTACATCGTCATATATATACATAGGTGTTTACATGTTCCCACATATGCACTCTTCCACATACATTACATTCAGGCTTTAACACACACAGACATCCATAGTTATAATTTCATTTGTATATCGTAGTAACAGTAGCTACTATTGCTGCTGAAGCAACTTTTGCAAAGACCCCTGATATTTATATGATGTTTTGAAACAGATACAAGATTGAAGTGACACATGGGGAACACCAGTGGGTGGTACGCAGACGATACAACCATTTTCGGCAGTTGCACGATGCTCTTGCCATTTTCAGGGCCAAGTACAGAATCCCATTTCCACGCACAGGCGGGTAAGTGTACATGAGTGTGCATTTGTGTGTGCAGGTGCTGGTGAATGACTGTGTGTCCGGTGTCTGTTTATTTTGTATTCACCTTGTGGAGGATCTGCAAATACATAGGAATGAACAGAAGATTCTCATTTTATGTTAACAGGTATTTACTCAAGGTGTGGTTGATCCTACTTGTTTCATTTTCAGTGTCTCTTTGTTTGTTGTGCATGTCAGACAACATGGTGAATGTTTCTCAGGTTACTCTGTTTTCAGAGATGTAGCTGAGGCATGGGTTGATTGTGAATATTCTTTGAAGTTTTTAGCTGATAGCTTTGGAGACAAAAACTGAGCATTTTATGTTTGTGTGGATGTTATTTGTTTTTAACAGTGTTTTAGATTCCTCACTAGTTTAGTATGAAAGATATTTCCATTGGTCTTTGTGATACTGATGCCTGGAATTTTCTTCTCAGTGTCACTTGCAGACAGCCCTTCCAAAATAGACAGGTGCTGGGTAAAAGGTATTGATCTTTAGCTATCATCACAGTTTGTTTAAAAACTTTGCCTACACTGCTTCATCACATCAGCTACAACTCTTAAGAAAAAAAAATACTGACTTAAGCAAAAAGGTGTGTGTTACATTAGATATTTGTAGCGCTACCCAAAAGCTAGATGACCTGAACATTTCTTTTGTTTGTCATTCTGTTGACGATAGAAGTTCGCTTTTAGGTATTTAGAACTTCTTAATCGGATCAAGTGTTCTCTGTGTGTGTGAGAGAGAGAGAGAGAGAGTGTGTGTGTGTGTGTGTGTGTGTGTGTGTGTGTGAGAGATAGAGAGAGAGAGAGAAGCGAGAGAGAGAGAGAGAGAGAGAGAGAGAGAGAGAGAGAGAGAGAGAGAGAAGGAAGCTTATGTTTATTAGTAATTATCTACACTTTTT
>CM065727.1:40522882-40645382 GCA_033310375.1 Conus canariensis | reverse complement strand
TCCACTTTTGCTCTCTCTCTCTCTTCTCTCTCTCCTCTCTCTCTCTCTCTCTCCTCATTTCTTCTCTCTCCTCTCTCATTCTTCTTTTCTACCCTCTCTCTCTGTTTGTCTGTCTGTCGTCTGTCTTCCTCTTCTCTCTCTCTCTCTCTCTCTCTCTCTCTCTCCTTCTTCTTCTTCTTCTTCTTCTTTGCCTCCCCCCCTTCTTCTTCTTCGTCCTCTTCACTGTCCTCTTTAGTCTTTCTTTTTGTTCTTGGTTTTCTTGATTTTTTTTTTTTTTTTTTTGCCTGCTTTATTTTATATTTCTTGTATCTATCTTTCATTTGATTTATCCCTTTCCTGTATCAAAGGGTTTTGCTGGATAATGCGGAAGTTGTTTTTCATTCTATTTTTCTGATATGGTGTAATACTACATGACAGTGTGTGTGTGTGTGTGTGTGTGTGTGTGTGTGCGTGCATGCGTGTGGTGTATGTATGTGATAGATTTTTTTTTGTTTTACATAAGACTTGTTAGTCATTTTTTACAGGGGAGGAGGCTGGTTCAGTTGACATCATGTTTGATAACAAAACTGTTGAAACTCTGTTAAGACATTGGACTACATAATGAAAACTCCCAGACCATTTTGTATAGGTGGTACTTTTTCTCATATTTTTTTACTGTTACATTGTTGCTTAAGCGAGGGAAGACAAAAAAACCCCAAAAAACCCAAACCTCTTTCCATGTAGGCCAAGTACCTCAATCAAGCAATCCCTCTAAACATAACTTCGCAGACCTGTGACCTTTCATGAAAGGATTTAAACCCACAGAAAGATTGTTTTAAAAGAAAACCTTAATGCTCAGACTGGACAGATGTACAAACATCGAAATATATTCATTTTACTCAAATTTTCTTTTTTTAATGCTTAATTCTTCTGCCTCTCCTCCTTCTCCTCCTTCTTTCTCTCTCTCTCGCTCTCACTTAAATTATTAACTGCTTTAGATATACTTCTGTTGTGCAGGAACTTCCTTCACTCTCTCTCAGACCCAACATTTATTCCTCCTATACCAGCTTGCGTGTAAGCAGGACATCTCAGGTGTGACGTTAATTTACCGTCCTGAATAATGCATAGTGCCATTAGGATGTATAGGGAATAATGGGAGGGCCTACTCTTTCATGCATGCTACTTATTGATTTTGTTCCTGCTTTGTTCCAGGGAGAAAGTCAGAGGAGATGATGATGATGATTTATTAATAGATTGATTGATTTATTCATTTCAGTGATTACTTTTCAATAATGAATTGATCATACACGGTTCAATAATAAATTGATCATTGTTGTTGTTCAGTTATTGGTTCATGTTTGAAACAGTGGTCGGGAACGAAAGAAAACGCTGAAAAGGGAATGGCAGAAGCAGGAGAGTGTGCGACTGCCCCTCCGGCCAGAGGCACTGATCAGTGAGGAGAATGTGCCTCAGCGTATGGTCAGCACTCTTTTGAAGACTCTTATTTCTTTGTTGGTTTGTTACACACACACCCGCACGCATGCACGCGCGCTCGCACACGCGCCACACACACAAAACACACACACACACACACACACACACATACACACACACACACGTGCGTGTGCACATACACACACGTACACTCACACACACACACACACACACACACACACACACACACACACACACACACACACCCACACACACACATCTTTTTAAAGAAAAATAAAGTTTGTCTGTGATGAGTGGTCATTGATCTGTTATAGACACAATGATGAGTTGCTTTAATACTCTGATAGATAGGCTTGTTTCCTGTTGGGTGATCATTTTATTATTCGCAAGAGTCTTTTTATTTAACAGAAAAGTTAGTAAATGGTGTCAAGTAGAGGGTCAACCCTAGGTAAATAGATTTACTGTTGTTTTCGGAAATGAATTGTAATTCAAATGTCTCTTATTGTATCATGTTTGTCAGGGCAGTGGGAATTGGTGGATATGTGTTACATTCAGATTGTTATCATTTTTTTGTGTTGATTAATTTTACATGCATTTCTGTATTTGTTTTTCTGCAATATTTTTTAGCTGCTCTTTTTATTTTGACTGCAATAGAAAAGAAGTATAGATGCACACGTGCACATTCTCTTTACAGCTTGTTTATGCAAAGACTCACACAATACCAAACTCTTACACTTGTATGTATGTGCGCGCTCACACACACACACACACACACACACACACACACACACACACACACACCACTCTCTCTCTCTCTCTCTCTCTCTCTCTCTCTCTCTCTCTCTCACCACAACATACAAAACACAAAGCACACACCACGACATGCAAAACACACTCGTGCACAGACAGACATACACACACAGACACACAGACACACGCACACAATATTATGCAGAATTACACCACACACACCCCCACTGTGTCTGTCTGTCTGCCTGCCTGCCTGCCTTTCTGTCTGTTCCTGTCTGTCTTGTCAATCTGTCTGCCTGCCTGCATGCCTGTCTGTCTCTCTGTCTGCCTGTCTCTCTGTGCAACATGCTCTCCCTCCTACACTAACTTTGATCCACACTGTGATGATGACTTTTGATAGAATCCTTTACAGTGACTTTGTCGGGATGAATATTCTCATTTGTGCATTATTGACTTGTTTCAGAAACAACTGGAGAAGTATCTACAGAATCTTCTTCATTGCAAGTCTTACAGGAACCACCCTGAAACGGTAATATTTGAAGCACGAACAGTTTTTTTGATTTAACTTTTTTCCTGCCAATCCACTAGTGTCTTACTATCCATGTTTTGTCCTATTAACCAGCACTCATCAAATCATATTGTTGTTTTTATATATCAAGAGCTTATGAATGCATTTTTTCTGGATGTGCCATGACATTGAGAAAATTGCTGCTTTTCTTTTTTTCTCATCAAACAATAACGAATATTTGAAGATTTTCAAAGTTTTTTTTATTGATTTAGCAAAAAAGAAGAGAAAAAAAAAAGGGGGGGGGGGGGGGGGTGTTTAATCCCTTGGTTGAATTAAAATGAATTATCAGAATTAATTGCTTATCCATTTTACTCAATTCATAAGTGCGTTGCTCATTTATGAATACACAGATCCTGTTCATGATTATTTTTTGTGATTATTGTTTTTATTTGCACAGATTTTTGCACAAATGCCTGATAGATCTGTGTGTCACTAGAATTAGCGTTCCAGCAGACAATTGTTTTGTTGGTACAGGTTGTATTCTCAACACTTAGTAGTACTTATGGGTGGAACTAACGGGTAAAAGTCTTTGGCATGATCATAGGTCATACAAGAGTATAACGCATCTATATGTGGACACTACCTCATTGACAGGCATCCCTGTGACCTACTGCTTATGTAAAATAACAAAAACATTTAGAAAGGGTGTAATGTTGAGTCTACTGTAAGTATGATCAACATTGGCCTGTGCAGGATAGGAACTTTGACCCCTTGAAAAAATGAAGTGCTGCTTTCAGTGCTGTTACTACTACTGGTGCTGCCCTTGCTCATTCAAATATCACTGTTTTGCTTCTGCTAGTTTTTAACTTATTGCACCGCCATGCTGTTGATGTTTTTGACACCAATTTCACTGGTGTTATCACTGTTACTCAGTTTCTCACAGCTGTTTTTCTTCCTCACTTTTTCTTTAAGAGTGTTGGTGCTGATGTTCTTTCCCATTCTGCTGTGATTGTTACTGCAGCTGAATTTGGTGTGTGCAGTTGAAGTTTTTCGAGGTGAGCCATCTGTCGTTTGTGGCGCGCCTGGGTAACAAAGCAAAGGAAGGGATAGTAAAGAAATGCTCTGGAGGTCGGCGCATCAGCATTGGCTGTTGTGGCTGTCTTCAGAAGGTCCACTTTGCTGGAACCTGGAACAAACGGTAAAGCTTTCTCCTCACATGGATCTTTTTTTTTTTTACTCTGTTTTGTCCTATGTATTTCCAGAATGATGTAGAGTTTTCTGTGTTGTAAAATCGGTTTTATTTCATTCCCTTCTCCTTGATGTGTGGGTGTGAGTGTGTTTTGAATAGTTCTTCCTGATTCAATCCATATTGAATTGCCATTTTTTACCCTTTTATAAATTCCATGTTTTAGACAGCCACCTTGGCAAAGTGGTTAGCATCACGGACTCCCGGCTGGGAGGTTGTGGGTTTGAATCCCATCAGAGTCATGTGGGTTTTTCTGCCCCGACTGGCTCCTACCCAGAGTTGAGTCTGCTACAGGCTCAGTTAGGAAGACTGGGACCACACAGTTGAGTTTCATCCACTTAATGGATGTATCTCTGAGAATGTCGCTCAAATTTCCTGACCAACTCTGCAGGTGTCTGTATCACTCGGGCCTGGTTGACGCCAGGATATGTTATGAAAGGAAGAGTAGAGTACAGCCCTGTCATGGAGTCTCAGACCGGAATGGAAATCCGTAGCATTATCTTCATCATCCTCATTCTCATCGGTCAGCATAAATTTTTTTTTTTTTTAAAGTCTCAAATTCCGTGGCCCTTCATGCCCTGCTCTCATGGTGACCTCAGTTTCTATGTCCTCTCCGTGTCTGTGGCCTTGGTTTGATTCCGTCAGGGTCACCGGTATCGGCGAGTCCATGGGGGCTGTCGTTGGACGGACATGGTGGCGCCCTCTGGAGGGAGAGCTCACTCACGTTGGCTCCACAACTAAGCAGTTATTGTCGTCAGTAGGGGGCTTAGTAGGTGGTGTCCTGCATATGTTGGATCAGAACAGGCGCCACTGAACACCACCGAAGTGACTCGGCTGCAGTGCAGTGTCTCCTCTGGTGGGTTGCCTCTTGATGACTTGACATTGACTGCTCCCTGCGGATTGCCGGTGCTGGGGCTGCGGCAGGACTGATCGGGCTGTGGCTGTGGACGGGGTGTTGGAATGAGCAATGTGGGTGCTTTGCCACTGAGGTGGCACTGAAGACGGGACAAAAAAAAAAAAAATCCACATTTTAAAAGAAGAGACTGATTCAAATATACGATCTCTGGCTGTGGATATCTAACTGTCCATGCCTATACCTGAAAACTGAAATTTTTCAAGTAGAATTTTGCAGACAGGTGGAAATATAGGTGTGCAGGTGATGTGTTGTGGGGAAAAAAATAATGAGTCTGTAGGAAAAACACTCACTCAGGCCTTAGGGTACTGATGATGAGTCATCAGTGTTACCAATAGTGTGGAGATTACCTGCTACGCTTGAATTTGGAATGCTACACTTGAAATGTCAAAAGGCTACACTTTGTGCTATTGAAGCCTTGGCAACTCAGAGTCATTGAAGTAAGTAATACCACTGAAAAATCAGAGATACTGAAACGAGACGAAAGAAGGAAACATGACACAACCAATTTAGCTAGCAGATTGAATATGGGACACAGGGGGTGAACAAGAAAATGTCATGTTTGGTTCACATGCATAACAAGTGACTATGTAATCATCCAGTCGCAGTTGTTTGTGTGTGTGCATTTTTGTGAGTTTGTGTCTATAGTAAACTTTAACATTAGCATTTTCTTAACAAGTACAAGCATTAGTGAAATCGAACTTGGTAGAATGGTAGATGTTGTGAACACTTTCCAGCCATCCCATGTATGAACATGTCACAGAATCATAACAGTTGTAAGTTTGCGATTAACACTTGCCACAATAAAAGCAACAGTAGAAAATTGTCATTTTTTTGTAGAAATTATTATCACTTACAGTTGTTGCTTTATACACTGATAAAAGATGTGTTAAGTAATATTATATGCAAATACAATAACAAATAAAAAAGTACATTCTGTCAGGAGCAGACTATTTAATGCCATTTCCACCTAACAGAGGCAAGATTGATAAATGCATAATTGAATATAGAACCTAGATGGACAACATATGCACATGAAAGCATGATGCATTTTATGTCAAAATATTACATCAGGTTGACAATGTTTCGCTGTACATTTTAAATAAATAAACGACCTGTTGATAAGGAACTGATAGAGAACAGGTATCTTGGATGAGCTTTTCATCAGAGAAGCACATAAATGATCAGTGTTTATTTGACAAAGAGAGCAGCAGTAATCAAAATCAGGACATTTGAGACTGCAATGAAGGGGCAAAAGAAAAGATTGAGTTGGGGGGTAGGGATGAGGAAGGGACTGGCAGTCAGAAAATGGAGTGAAATGAGACTGGGAGGTTGCAGAAGAGTGGAGCAAAGGACAGCTGAAGGATGATAGCAGTAAGACACAAAAAATGTAAGTGGTCAGTACAGTCATATCCTCAGAAAAGAGGACTTGTAAAGTCATGCTATTGATAGTGCCAACTTGCATTCTTTCTGTGCTTGTTGTTAAGACTTGGAATTGTAGGTACATACCCCTATCCTTGCCCATATACTATGTGCCTTTCATTGTGCTGTTGCAGGTACTCATCACATGTGAGGCAAATAGGTTCTTTTGTTTGATTTGGAGAGGTTTTGTTTTAACGTTCTCATAGTTATGATTATGTTTGTGACATCTGACAATGCTATTTTGTTTTATATGATTTTGTGCATTTTTTTTAACAATTCAAAGGAAGGAATTGTGAGAAGTTATGCAATCTTTTTCTTTTCATTTCAGTTGGTTGGTGCTAAAAGACACCTACCTGGCATACATTCGGCCAGAAGATGGTGTAATCAGTGATGTCATGCTGATGGACCAGGAGTTCAAAGTGGAGTCTGGCATGAAGGCCACTGGAGCCAAACATGGAGTCCTTATATCCAATCTGAACAGGTAAATGCTTTTGTTGATTCCTGTCATGCATTGTTGAAAAGTGAACGAGTGTAATAAGCATGCTGTAAGCAAGAGACCAAGGGAAAGGACTTTACCAGTGACATGCTGGTATGACAAGCCAGCAGACCTCAGTCGGGGAAGAATACCTACAACTACATCCTCTGCTCAAAGGACCACTCATTTTCCAGTTACTGTGAGCTACACTCAGACTTCAGTCTTGGAACAACATTTCCAACCTGACAAAAGCAATAAGATCGACTTCATAATCTGAAAACAGTAATTCAGACTTCCTAGAAAAACAGCATCCCATTGAGCTAAGTTAGCCACAGTAAAGACTTTAATCTGTCCATTGTTAATCTCACCTTTAACCAAAAAGCTTCAGAATAATGGCATGTGTTCTCCACTAGTTTGCACATACAATCTATAAATGTCAGTGACAACTACACTGAGGTAATAGATGTTTAACAATAAACAAATATGTTCTTCTGAAGAAAATTCTAAGATTCAGATCATCACCATTCTTACAGATACTAAGTACCTGCTGCTGACCGAAGAAATCTTACATTTTGGTCACATTGACTTAAAGCTTGGTGTACCATTTGTGTAACAAAACTGGTTTGGTCAACTTGTGGTAGTCCTTCACATTCACAGGTAGACTCACTGATCATTTAAACACAGGTCAAAGCATTAGCCATCTAGCATGGTGTATGTTTCCGCTTTATGTGATGAAGTGTGATTGCAGTTGCATGTTTGTTAGATATATGTGATGCCAGCATGCATTGTTGATTTATTTCACATGAAGACAAGTGATGAGTGATACCCAGCCTTGAATGATGAGGTAGATGTTAGTGTTTTGAGCCAAAGGGCCAGTTTCATTGTGATGTTAATGACATGTTCTCAGACAGAAGTCTGTGTTGAGTCGGGTCGTAATGATATCCAGCAAAATGCAGCATCTTTAATACACCGACAGTGTCCATGCACCAGCAAATTAACAGTATGTTCTCAAACAAAAGTCCGCGTTGAGTGAGATCATAATGATGTCCAGTATCTTTGATACACTGACAGTCTCTGTGCCAAGGTCCTAGCACTGTTTGTATGATGCAGGATTTCAAGTCGAGGCAGTTCTCATGTAGTGGAAATGAGCAATTGATAAGAAACTTTTTAGCTGTCAATGAATTAGAGAACGTGTGAGTGTTGGTGTGATGTCTTGAGTGCACCCCAATTTCTGAAGTATTTGGGGTTTTGTCAGTGATTTTTGTCTGTTACAATTGGTAACCGATAAAAATTGTGATACTTGTTTGAAAGTGGAAATAAAGGAAACAAGAGACATCAGTCATAGTATGTGTTGGTAGGAATGTATTTGCATTTGCTCTCCTCATGGTATTTGTTTTTAAGTCTAAGCATTTTTGTGCGTGTGTGTTTTGACCAATGAATGTTGTAGAAACTTGCTGATCAAATGCTGGACGTCTCGCAAAGCGCGGGAATGGGCTGACAACATCCAGACAGTGGCAAATGACCAGGCCAAAGATTTCACCACAAGCAACCGCTTCAGCTCATTTGCTCCTGTTCGGGAAGATTCCTATGCACGATGGTCAGCTCCTATCTTGTCTTTCGCCCGTTTTTTTGTTGTTTTTTTTTTACAGTTGTTTTTGTCCCTTGATTACTTTCTTGTTGTTTGCTGATTTTTAATCCTACTTGTCTTTGTTTACTTTTTCGTTTCTTTAATTTAATCATTCATCTGGTCATGTTTCACTTATGTCTTTGTTCTTTGTTGTCTTTTTTAAAGCTGTATGTTCATTTTCACTTTTATTGGTTGCATACTTGTGACAAGACATACAACTATATCTACCTGACAGCAGTCCATACCAGACTTCTATGGGAATAAATAGGAAACAATAAACATGTACTGTAATCATTGCTTTCATATTGAAAGAAAAGCACATGACTGGTAGGCAGTGCTTCTTGTGTTACGTTTCTGCCTCGCAGGCATGGAAAGAAGAAGTGCAGAGATTGTTTTCCAATAGCAGTTCCGGTAAACTGTCAATACCCCTCAATGCTTTTGCACACGCACACGCACACACACACACAAAGAAAAAAATCTTGATTTTGAATGGAAGTTATTGGAGTGAATCAGTGATAGCCTGCATGGATAGCCCATGCTTGTTTATGTGTCAGCACCATTTGTTTGTGTGTGAGATTCTGTAAAATCAGATATACACAGAGAAAATTTGACAGTCTTTGGAAGATTATGAAAGCCTAAGAGTACCTAGCATACACCATCACGGAAGAATGACTTCCTGGCATAGCACTCTGAGGTTCACCTAGTACATGCACACTCAGAGTAAACGCTGAGCAACTGTTTGCATTTCATTAGATGAGGGGATTGTATGCGTGGCTGTTTTTGTCCCGTGTCACATAGGTAACTGCACTGGGTCTTTGGAAGAGTTATAGGGGATATGATTCAGGTCTCAGAAGATGTGTTGCTGTTTTGAGCATTCTAAAGTCTGTGAGAACTAGACTTACGTTAGCTGTGTCAAGGTAGGGTATACCAGTTATTTGAAAATTAACTGCAGGTTTGCGTTTAGTTCAGACAGAGCTCTCCACATGCAAAACTATATTGTAATAGGAAATTCACCATACTAAACATAAAGCAGGCAGTCATTGCTAGGGTGCGTAAGGATGGAAATGATTGGTTGAGAGTAAAGGTTGTGGATACATAATCCTGTTTGCTTAGACAGGAGAATAGGGTGTTTGATGATGTAGATAGTCATACTTTTCCAACATTTGTCAGGCATCTTTTTCTTTTTGTTTGTTTGTTAGTGTTTGAAACATGATGTGCACAATCATATGCATACACCCACTCAGTCAGCAGAAATGCCCAGGCAAGCAGTTTTCCCTAAAATCATTATAAAGACATGATTTGACATTACATCATAATTTTATCACAAAATAGGGTCATGTCCATTCACACTCTGAATCCCCTTTCCTATGAATTTTGAGAGAACATGGACATGCCTGTACAGGCAAACACACAGAAGTGTGTGTGCATACCACCACACAAACATGAACTGACACACTGCACATATGCATTTATATATAAACGAATGCACACACTTGCATATGCATACATGTGCATATACATGCACATGCGGGGACACACACACACACACACACAAGCACACGCACACACCATGCACACACGCATGCACGCACGCACAAAAGGCCTGAAAACATAAAGTCATTGTATGAAATACCTAGATAGATTTGTGTCCTGTTTATTTATTCTGTTGACGATGATATGTTCCATACGTGCCATTGTAAGATGTGTGTGGGCAGGTTCGTGGATGCCAGATCATACTTTGAGGCTGTGGCTGAGGCACTGGAGAAAGCCAAAGAAGAGATCTACATCACCGATTGGTGGTCAGTTGCCTCTGCAATCTCTGCCACTTCTCTGCATGTTTCTTTTCCTTTTTTTTCACTTAGTCAGACTTTGATCATATAGCTTGCGCTAACGCTACTTGCTTTATTTCTTTTGTATTTCAAATTTATTTGCTTGTAAGTAACAAGTTAACCATGTTGAGCATTCTAGAAAATGCATATGAATCTTGTGCTGTGTGAAGTAGAAGCCTCTTTTTTTGTTTGTTTGCTTTAATGGTATTTTTTTCCACTTCATTTTCTTTTCCAGAAGTACAGCTCTACACAGGTACCTTTTCTAACAGTTCAAGTGACCTTGGCTTTTTAGAATATGTTAGAAAAGTGAAAGAAAATGTAGAGAGAGAGAAAGTCACATACCTTTTTTATGTCATCCCATGATTTTCATATTTACCCCTTAAATGCTTTATTCATACTTTGCATGAATTATGGCCTTGACAAGTATGTTGCCTAAATAAAAACAAGAAATTTAAAAAAGAAACCAATTAACAAACAAAACAGAACTCCATCAGGTTCCTCAGCATACTTCAGTATTACCTAAATTTCTGTGGCTGATCTCCGTTGAGTACATATTTCACTTTTCCACAGTGAATTTGACCAGGTGAGCAAACATGGCCACATTGTATGCTCTGGCTTCAGTGACTTTGCATCGCTCAAAGTCCATGTTGATGCTCAGCTGTTGTTATTACTTTTTTGAAAAACAGACAGACAGAGATTTGGAAGATAAAAATGCAAGAATTCGCTGTTGCTTACAGTGTCAGAACTGACCGGGGCACTGTGTTTAAACTGCTCTCATTGGTTGGCTTGGTGCCAGGTAGTGTGTCTGGTTTGTTAGAAAGTGCTCATCATCCCACTTTTTCATGACTTCTTTTACCACTATTTGCAAGTTTTTACCTGCTGCCAGCGGCAAGTTTAGGGTCTGGATGTTACAGAAAGTACCCACCCCCACTTTAGAAAAGCAATGCTGTGGTTATTGAAAGACAGACAGACAGACAGAGAACAAGAGGGAGTGGAAGGAAGTACAGATGAAGGCAGAAATTTTTTTTTTGTTTACACGTATCACTTTGTGACATTTTTTTTTTCCAGGTCAGAATGGTTTAGAAAAGAGAAAAATAAAAAAAAGAAGGAAGGAGTGAGTGTATTCCTGTATTAGTTTCAAAAAGAAAAAAAATTAAAGACAGAGGTAGTGAGTGTATGCCTGTGTGTGTGTGTGTGTGTGTGTGTGTGTGTGTGTGTGTGTGTGTGTGTGTGTGTATGCATGCGTGCTTGCAAGTTTGTGTACTAGAGTGTGTGTGTGTGTGTGTGTGTGTGCTTGTGTACGCACACACGAGTGTGTACATGCATGTATGCATGCATGTGAGTGTGTAGTTGTTTGGGTGGGTGGGGAATGGAAAAGTGGATGTGGAGAAGGGTTTGCATGTCAATGCAGGTATGGGGGTGGGACTGGAGGGAATGGGCAGGGCACGTGCACATGGATGCATGCACATGCTTGTTTCTGTTTCAAAAGAAGTGTTTTCCTGCTAGTTGACAATGAGATTTTAAGGCTTCAGATTGTGGAAAGTGAATGCAATGTTATAGGAGTGTCCAAAGATCAATAATGAGATTTTAAGGCTTCAGATTGTGGAAAGTGAATGCAATGTTATAGGAGTGTCCAAAGATCAATAATGAGATTTTAAGGCTTCAGATTGTGGAAAGTGAATGCAATGTTATAGGAGTGTCCAAAGATCAATAATGAGATTTTAAGGCTTCAGATTGTGGAAAGTGAGTGCAATGTTATAGGAGTGTCCAAAGATCAATAATGAGATTTTAAGGCTTCAGATTGTGGAAAGTGAGTGCAATGTTATAGGAGTGTCCAAAGATCAATAATGAGATTTTAGGCTTCAGATTGTGGAAAGTGATGCAATGTTATAGGAGTGTCCAAAGATCAATAATGAGATTTTAAGGCTTCAGATTGTGGAAAGTGAATGCAATGTTATAGGAGTGTCCAAAGATCAATAATGAGATTTTAGGGCTTCAGATTGTGGAAAGTGAATGCAATGTTATAAGAGTGTCCAAAGATCAACAACGAGATTTTAAGACTTCAGGTTGTGGAATGGTGTTACAGGAGTGTCCAAGATCAGTCCTTTCAGTTGCATTTCCTGCAAATGTTGATAATAAAAGAAATCCTTAATCCAGTGAACATTTTATCTCTGCCACTTTTTTCCACCTGTCTTCAGTTCAAATTGTATGCAAACACTTCTGAAATTTCCAGCATGTGATGAATTTTTGAACATTAACCATTTTTCTTGCTATCGTTTGAAAGTGCTTCTAAAACTTCCACATGAGATGAACTTTCACCACTATCAGTTTTTCTTGTTACTATCATTGGCATCATTAGCAGGTGCTCCCAAAATTTCCACTATGATATGTGTTGTATTTAGCCTTTAAATGACTTCAATTGAGATTTTGTAAAAAAATATTATTCCTGTTGTAACAAACAATAACACACTAAAAGCAGGGTTACATGTTTGCCTTCCTCCACACATACAGACACACTCATATAAACAAATGTATGTATGCAAGCGCAAGAGAGGTATCTGCACACAAACATACATATACACACACCCACACTCACGCATGCGCACACTCGCAGAGACACAGACATGTACACATACACTTCACCCACTCATCCCACTGCTAATCCTACCCACCTCCACCCCCAGCCCCCACTCCTCAAATCCTCACTCCCCACCCCACTTTGCCACATACATGCATGCATGGACACATGGCTGCATGCACACACACATGCACACAATTTTATGGAACACATGCTCACATTATGCATACAAGCATGCATGTGTGCACACACAAAACATGCACTCTACGCACACGCTCACACACACACACACACACACACACACACACAACACACACACCACACACACACCACACATATATACACCTGCATGTACACATGCACATGCGAGCATACACATGAGCATGCACAGACACGTACGCACACACACACGTGGAAGAATGTGTAAGGGATGAGAAAGGGCTTGATGGTTGAATTGTTATGGGTATGAATTTTGGCGATGTATGCATATAGTTGCATTCAGTGTTGTGTATGACACAAACATAGTCTGAGCTGCGGTGCACATGTGGTGGTTCTGTGTAGTGTTTGGGTGATTTTTTTTTCTTTCTTTTCTTTCAGTAATTGCACTTGGCCAGAGGTGACATTAACGCTTTCTTGTTTGTACTGAAACTATTTTTCTTCTTTCTCATGTTGAAGATTGGTTTTGTTCAGCATTTGATATTAACTGTTGGAAGTTATTGTTCCATAGTTGATGTTCTTCTCCCCCCAACCCTGCTACCTCTACGTCTTGCAGCTTACAGTAAGAAGGAAGATTAAACGATCAGCATGAATTAATCACTTCAGCTACTTCTTGGAAGTCGAATGAACTGCCTTTTATCAGAGGGCCAGTGAAATCCCCCACACCCCCTTCCCATCCTTGCACCTCTCAGTCCTTCACTGTTATGTCTCCCTACCCTTTTGTCCAACACAGCCGTTTTCTGTCAGTTATCTAATGTTTCTGCCCCAGCAGTTTTCTTTGGTTACAGCATGTAACTTTTTTGTAGTCCAGTCCCCACATCTTCCTTTGTCTGTTGGGCAGGGACAGATGTGTGATCTGCATACACCTCCCTTCATCGTCTCCTTATCACTGCCCAACCAGATCCATGCACTCTGTATGTCTCTGACCCCCGACCTTCACCCTCCAACCCCTCCCTTCCCTGGCTCATTCACTCGTGTGTAGTCCTTATTCTCTGTTCTTTCCCATGCATTGTTTCTGTTGCCTGTGTTTTGTTGAAGCATTATATACTTTGTTTTATATTATATTTGTTTGTATACTTCACTTTGTTTTTCAGTAGTGCTTTTATGTGTTAATTTGTGTGTTGTAGATGTATTTCATGTGTAAGCAGAATTATATAGTCTGTTAAATGTTTAGTGTGTGGTTTTTCAAGACCGTAAAGTAAATATACACTTTAGTTTACACACAAAATGTAAGTAAGTGTGTATGTTTGATTCCTTTCCTCATCCTGAACCCCACATCAGATTAATCAGTCCCATATCGGTTTTAAGATTCTATGGTCATTATGTCTGAATTCTGTTTATTGCTGTTGATAATTTTCATTGTAAATATTATGAGGCAACGTAATATCTGACGTCCTTCATGTAGTTTTTATATTGTTGATCAGAAAGTCAATGCATGCAATAAAACAACATAACTTTTTAGGACGTGTATTGATTTAGTGAGTATATGTGTATTTGTGTGTGTATGTGCGTGAGTGTATGTTTGCTTGTTTCCCCTATCTGATGAGGACATTTTTCCATTAACCCGTAGAGTGCCTTTAAGCCGTCAGCTGACGCCGCATTAAAAATGCTTTCCCAGTGCCTATGGGCCGTCCGTCCACTGACGTCATGCATTTTTCTTGAATTTTCATTCGTTACTATTTCTATCAACGGACTTAAATAGAGTGTGCGTAGTAAGCCTTATATGTCTGTAGTATTAAAATGATATGTAAATGACCACACGTGAGGGGAAAGCCCATTTATTCTCATCACTGACTGGATGACCAGCCAGCACTTCGTCTCGCTTGCAAAGATGGCGGCACAACCTTCGACAAGCGCAGCGACCAAATCAACGTATTTACACAGCTGAGCAGGCTCTGCTAATGATTTTTGACAAAGACAATAATCTTTTATTCAACGACTCACTCGAGCATGAAGGTGAGATGATGATAGTGATGGAATTGCCGACCGTATTCGTCAGTTATTGTGTCGGGCTGTGTGACCTCAGTGTGTGTTCAGCTGACTGGTTTGCCAGCGTCGAACGAGCTCGCCTAGTGTGTACTCTGCACTGCGTGCCAGTGGTCAGTGACGTGATAGTCAGCGCAAGAGGGGAGCGCGGCCTGCTCGCGGCGTGGCACGGGGCAGAGGGAAAGGTAGGGGAAGAGGAGCAGTGAAAGAGAGGGTTGAAGTCCAGCAAGGGGGCGTGGTGGGGAGAGGGGGGCGTGGTCGTGGACTGACCTGTCTGCATAGAGTGTGAGCGTCTTGATAGACTTCTAAACTGTTTTACTTTCATTTACAGGTGTAGTGTGACAATACAAACTTTATTTTCAACTTTTTTGCTTTGTGTTCTTGTTTGGATGTGAAGATGTAGTGGTAAATACATATGCTTTTGATCGTGCAAAAAAATCTATCCAAATCTAATTGCCTAAATACTTTTTTATTATCAAAATTAAAACAAAAGAAGCCCAGATTCAAAATCTTCATTCAATTTCCTTCAAAAATCATATATATTTCATTGTTATATCTTTTGTAGTTTCTGAGCTAGAATTTTTTGTTAATTATTACCCCCAAATCATTAGATTTCCCTGGCACTGGGAAAGCCTTTGTTTGTAACATTTTCAAGCAGCGAACGGGTTAAGCAGAAGGAGTCCTCAGAAAGTCAGGTTTCCTGAGGAGGTTTGGAAGTTGAAACAAAGTCCCATGAAGTCTAGTCATACACTTTTCAGTCTCAAAGGTGGTACATTGAGAGTCTGAGAGTTTTTTTTTAATAGCAAAAAGGAAATGTTGCGACTTTGACATCTTTCTCCTTTATAGCAATAAGGTTGGATCAGTTTGTACAGTTTTCACTTTCATGTCGTTATACATGCAAAATGAAACGGTTTATAGTGTTGCATGTTCTCAAAGGTATGCTTACCAAAAGGTGTGTGTGTGTGTGTGTGTGTGTGTGTGTGTGTGTGTGTGTGTGTATGTGTGTGTAGGAAAATTAGGGGGATGGGGGAGTGGAGAATATGTATGTGTATGTATGTATGAGACAGAGTGCAACAGAAATTGTTCCTGAACATGCGTGGTTTTATAAACGTAAGAGGTTTCCCTGCATGAATGTGTACTCGTATCCCTCCCTTTAAAATGACATTGGTTTTTAGGTTACCAGACCCATAACTTATTACTGATTTTTAGTTTGTACCCTCCATATGACCTTCTACCCCTATTCCAAAACTCTGTGTCACTCTTAGTGTGCTTTGAACAAACATTAACATTTATTGTGTCTTTAATTTAACTGGGGAAAAAAAGTAAATGCATTAGAATAGATGACGTTTCATGAGTAGGATACTGGCAAGAATGTATTCAGTCTTATGTGATGAAGATTCAGTGCTTTTCACTGGGTCTTGGCTTTAATGAAAAAAAAAAGTAAATGAGATGGAAAATACTGATGTCATACTCATTGTTCACCATAGTAGATGCAGTTATAATCGGTAAAAAGCTGTGTACCAGTTGTTATTTTTAATCAGTATTGAAATGTGCTTACTTATCATTGGTTTATTAATGCTTTCAATCAAGATTTAAATGTGATGGTTTCAATGCAGACTTTTGCACAGATTGCTCCCAACACAGAGGTATTTATTTCTGTGTAAAATTATTGAATCCCCTATCTGTAATTTCTGTGAAGAGGATGAGCAGACCATTGATCATATGGTTTTTGACTGCATTATTGTACAGAGGTTCTGGAGAAATCTGCAAAGTCTATTAAAAAAAATAAATGTCAGCACTGTGACAACTTCATTATTGACAAAGAGTTGGTTTTATTTGGTACCAAACAGCATGTGAAAACGGATAAAGCTATTGATTTTGTTGTGCTCTTTGCCAAGTTTTACATTTACAAATGCAAATTACAAAATTCCCCTCCTGACCTACATGTCTTTCTCACAGTATTAGGACACAGATTCAAACATGGAAAATATTTGGCTTTTCTTAATCATAGTATAGGACAATTTGAGGAAAATTGGTTGCCCTATTACCCTATTATATACCTTAGCTTCCTTTGTGATGTATGAGCACCTATATGTATGGAAGTGTATAACTTACCTTTTCTCAGGTTATTTACAACTGTGAGACTGGGCTGTTTTATATACTTTGGTAAAGGAATTTGAGTGCTTTGCAATGGAATGTTATCCTTCTCCTGTCCCAATGACCCATGCCACATTAGATTCGCACTGCTTTCCTTACACCACTTGCCAGTGTTTATGTAGTGCTTATATACACAATGTATGTGTGTGTGTGTGTGTGTGTGTGTGTGTGTGTGTGTGTGTGTGTGTGTGTGTGTGCACTCATCATAGAGGTCACTTGGTGTCATTATTAGAAAGAATGACAGGGTGAATGTCTGATGTATCAATGTCTATATTTCTTTTTGAAGTCATAAATATTGGAATTACTATACATTGCTCATTGTATCAATATAATGCCTATGTAAACTAGTGTTATAAATCATCTTTGCCCATAGGAATGATGATAACATTTACTGATTCAGTCGCTACTAGTTGCTGAATACTATTATTAACAGTATTGTCGAACCTATGCTTGATTACCAAAGTGATGTGTCCAATGTTGTTTCTGGAATAGATACCTTTACTTAACTATCGCCTTTACTTTCATGGTTATTCTTTCTATTCATATGTGCATATTTGTGCTTTGTATGTGTCTTGTAAAAAACGAAAAATTGTTCAATAAAAAAAAAGATTTAAATGTGTACCCCTTATTCTTTTTATGGCTGTCAGTTACTTTGTAGTAAGTATGAAATGGAACTAAACTAGAAAAATGTAATGTCCAAAAGACGTGAGTATAAATGGCATTGTTTATTGTTTTAGAGAGAGAAAAGAATATGCATTTTTAAGAATTACAAGCACTTTTAATCCGGATTTGTATGAGTATCTCCAGAGTCTTGTCTTCAAGCCATTGGAATCATAATGCATATGATTTTAAGGGTAGCAGTAACGTGACATCTGTGTATTGAATGTGCAGGTTGAGTCCGGAGATCTACATGAAGAGACCTATGGTGGATGGGGATCATTGGAGGCTGGATGTGATACTGGAGAGAAAAGCTGTGAGACATGAAGCAGAGATTTTCATAGCATTAGGTTTTGTGTACTCTGTGAAAGTGATGTGTGTGTGTGTGTATGGGCCATGTAATTTTTGCTTGTTTGTGAGGGAGAAAGAGATAGAGAGAAATTCAAAGATGAGTGAGAGTTTGCGCATACGTTTCCGATTTGTTTGTAGTGCAGTTGCTCAATTTGTGATCAATTTTAACCAGAGTGAAAGCGAAATCGGCATCATAAAAGATGAAAACATAGTATTATTCTGGTTCCTTGCTCACACCCAACCCTCAACCCCTCCCGATTAATCTCTTTATGTGCTCCCAGACAAAGATGTGCCCATACATTCTCTCTGCAGCTCACTGTCTGTCCCAACTCCGCTCCTTTGCACATGTCACTCAATCCCTTGTCCTCACAAATACATATTCTCATACACATGCTCATGTGAGGCTATCCATGTTTCAGTTTTAAATTTCTGTGTCTCTTTTATGTTCTAGATATTTCGACTGTCTCTTTCTTTGCGTACTAACACCCTCACCCCCAACCCCCACCTACATCCCTAATCCCCATTGCATGTCTCTCGTTCTGTTTTTATGAAACTCAGAGTCGTCCAGTTTGGTGATAGGAAAATACATCTCTCTCTCTCTCTCTCTGTGTCTCTCTGATTATAGAAGGATGTTCTCTCTCTCTCTCTCTCTCTCTCTCTCTCTCTCTCTCTCTCTCTCTGTATGTCAGTGTGTGTCTGTGCAGTTTGATTAAGAAAGAACTTGTCTGTGTGTGGCAGGCTCAAGGAGTGAGAGTGTTCATCTTGCTCTACAAAGAGATTGAGGCTGCTCTTATGATCAAGAGTATCTACAGTAAACAGGTGCTCATGGGCAAGCATGAGAACATCAAGGTATGTACACCAGTCCCAAAACCATCATGTGAAGTGAATTTCTGGCATGAGAGGTATTTCCTCACTCAACCCACCCTCCCTACTGCTCCGTCTCTTCCCTGCCTACCCCCCCCCCCCCCCCCACCACCCCTTATTCTCTCCAGCGTTATGTTCAGGTCACCTTCTTGCCCAAATCCCCCAAGTAGGCTATATCACTTTCCAGCCTTTGTTTGATTAGCATTTGGCTGTCTTTGTTCACATTTTAGCATTGAAAATGTCATAAGATTCAAGTAGGCCTCAGACTCGGTGAGATGGGCTTGTCATAAGTCTGCCAGCTCGTGTAACAAATGATAATGATGTATTTTACTGTTTAACAGCTTCACATTTCTTATATCTATGTATGTTAACCATATCTGCACAGTTTGGGTGTTTCGTTCAATTCTGTCATATCCAGTGCCTAAACAGTGCAAGCTGTTAGGATAATAAGGTATGTCCCTTTCCAGCATGGCTGCAGTTAGTTGCTATGGCAACATACATTTTGAGTACACTAAAGCTTAATATATCTGGTGTGATTGTGCCATGTTTTAGCCAATCTTCGAATGAGAAAACCATACTGGTGCTTTTTGTCCTGCTACCTGTTTTTTTCCACCAGTTTTTCAAGGCAGCCTGAGGTCAGGACTGCTACTGGCCTGAGGCGGCATTATCATGTATGGGTTAGAGCACATAGAATAATGGATGCAAAATGCATGCATCAGTGAATATAGTTCCTTTCAGTTCAGGCTAGTATCTAGCAAAACTGAACAGTTGAACATCCTTTCTGATGCTGTGTATGATTGACAATGACACTGCTGAGCGCCTGCTGGAAGGGATGTTTGTAGGATGCACCATCCAAAGTCAAGGCTACTATTGTTGCAATAAGCCACCAAGAAAATGCTGGTTTTTCCCCCACCTTTGGTAAAGAAATCAGTATTTCAGAAAGTTTGAGGCAAGTAGATCTCAAACTCAAGACAGTGGTACTTTTGTAAAGAAAAAACAAGACAAAAGAGTAGTTATTAAAATGCTGGTTTCGAACACACAGTAAAAGAATTTTACAATTCAAACTCAGGACAGTCATTAAAAAAAGGAAAAGTATTTTGAACAGTTAATAAAGGGAACAATATTCAGAAACGGAAAAAGAAAAAGGTAAGCTTAAACTGAAACTTAAAGCAGAAACAAGTTAACCTTAGAGGCATGCTAAATACTTTGATTTCTAATCTGGAGTATTATTGCTCCTTACACTCCAGTCGTCTTGAACCTGATTTTCTTTTTTCTTTGTTAAGTGGTGAACCTCACGATTTCAGCACCTCGTAGCCTGAAAACAATATAACACATTCAAAGAAGTTTAATGTACATATGAACATTGTTTTAAAAGTTCATTGAAGGAGAGCAGCACGTTGATATAAATGTGAAAGTAATCGTTAGAGAGATAAGTAATGTAATTATTTTTTATCATGTTGTCAGCTTTTCTTACTTCTTTCTTTTTTTTTTTTAACTCCACAGCTGCTCACACTTTTGTTTTAATCCTGCCTGAAGTTACCTTTAACTCACTTTAACATTCGCAGATGAGTAATGTTTCCTTTTTACTTTTACAGGTACAAGACCTGGCCTCTTATAAAAGCCTCATTATTGTAGCCTTTGTTATCTTTTCTTGAGTACAATCAAATATTCTGTGCTCCTGTACGGCCCTTTGCAGTCGGCTGGGCTATATGCAAAATTACCTTACCTTACCTGTGCTCCTGTCCTCTTTTCTTAGGTACTTCGACATCCGGACCACATTCCTGGCAAGGGTATTTTGTTGTGGGCCCACCACGAGAAGCTGGTGGCTATTGACCAACAGATCGCCTTTGTGGGAGGGATTGACCTCTGCTATGGACGATGGGATGATGCCCAGCACAGGTGTGTTTTGTCAGAGTTAGGTGAGACTTGGTGCAGCATACCATACCAGTTACAAGTTTTGTTTTTATGTTCTGTTAGAAAACAACAGTGAAGAATATCTGCGAATTATTTGTACAACGTTGCCCAGTAACTGAGAACTGATTCTTAACATATGTTAAACGATTCCAAACCAAGCATGTGCCTGAAAAGCGGCAGTCATGGTGCAGTGGTTAGCATCGCAGGCTGCAGAAGAAAAAGTATGGGTTTGAGTCCCATCAGAGACATTTATTTGTGGGGTCTTTCAGCACCAGTCGGCTCCCACCCAGAGGTGAGTGTCAGCTGAAACAGGAAGGCTGGAAACAAGGAGTCAAGTTTCATCCACTTAATGGATGTGTATAGCTGAGAATGTTGCCGTCAGCTCAAACAGGGAGGCTGGAAACAAGGAGTCCAGTTTCATCCACTTAATGGATGTGTATCTGTGAATGTTGCTCAACTATGCTGCCTAACACTAGGTGGTTGTATCTCTCAGGCCTGGTTGATGCTAGATGGTCTGAGCAGACTGACTGACAGCATGTGTGTTCATCATCTGTACTCATTGATTACAGGTATGGTGGTGTATGTTCGAACTGATAAACTATGTGTAAATGGGTGATAAGTTCACACTGATTACATACGTATTGATGATCTGTGTGAACTGATTGACTACATGTTTGTTGGTTACCTGTACAAGCTAACTAACCACATCTTTGTAGGTGATCTGTACTGACTGACCACACATATATCGGTGATGTGTGCAGACTGACTTCATGTGTATTGGTGATCTGTACAGACTGACCACATATATATTCTGTACAGACTGACCACATATATATTGGTGATGTGTGCAGACTGACTTCATGTGTATTGGTGATCTGTACAGACTGACCACATATTATAGTATTCATGATCACAGGAACTGACCACATATATATTGGTGATGTGTGCAGACTGACTTCATGTGTATTGGTGATCTGTACAGACTGACCACATATATATTAGTGATGTGTGCAAACTGACTCATGTGTATTGGTGATCTGTGCAGACTGACCACATTATATTGGTGATGTGTGCAGACTGACTCCATGTGTATTGGTGATGTGTACAGACTGACTACATGTATATTGGTGATGTGTGCAGACTGACTCATGTTATTGATGTTGCAGACTGACTACATGTATATTGGTGATGTGTGCAGACTGACTACATGTATATTGGTGATGTGCAGACTGATACATGTATATTGGTGATGTGTACAGACTGACTAAATGTGTATTGATGTGTGCAGACTGAATACATGTTATTGGTGATGTGTGCAGACTGACTAAATGTGTATTGGTGATGTGTGCAGACTGACTACATGTATATTGGTGATGTGTCAGACTGACTAAATGTGTATTGGGGATGTGTGCAGACTGACTACATGTGTATTGGTGATGTGTGCAGACTGTACTAAATGTGATAATTGGTGATGTGTGCAGACTGACTAAATGTGTAGATGTGTGATGTGTGCAGACTGACTAAATGTTATTGGTGATGTGTGCAGACTGACTAAATGTAGTATGGTGATGTGTGCAGACTGACTACATGTATATTGGTGATGTGTGCAGACTGACTCAATGTATATTGGTGATGTGTGCAGACTGACTCCATGTATATTGGTGATGTGTGCAGACTGACTCATGTATTGGTGATGTGTTCAGACTGACTCCATGTATATTGGTGATGTGTGCAGACTGACTCCATGTATATTGGTGATGTGTGCAGACTGACTCCATGTATATTGGTGATGTGTGCAGACTGACTCCATGTATATTGGTGATGTGTGCAGACTGACTCCATGTATATTGGTGATGTGTGCAGACTGAACTCCATGTATATTGGTGATGTGTGCAGACTGACTCCATGTATATTGGTGATGTGTGCAGACTGACTCCATGTATATTGGTGATGTGTGCAGACTGACTGACTCCATGTATATTGGTGATGTGTGCAGACTGACTGACTCCATGTATATTGGTGATGTGTGCAGACAACTCCATGTATATTGGTGATGTGTGCAGACTGACTCCATGTATATTGGTGATGTGTGCAGACTGACTCCATGTATATTGGTGATGTGTGCAGACTGACTCCATGTATATTGGTGATGTGTGCAGACTGACTCCATGTATATTGGTGATGTGTGCAGACTGACTGACTCCATGTATATTGGTGATGTGTGCAGACTGACTCCATGTATATTGGTGATGTGTGCAGACTGACTCCATGTATATTGGTGATGTGTGCAGACACTGACTCCATGTATATTGGTGATGTGTGCAGACTGACTGACTCCATGTATATTGGTGATGTGTGCAGACTGACTACCATGTATATTGGTGATGTGTGCAGACTGACTACTCCATGTATATTGGTGATGTGTGCAGACTGACTGCCATGTATATTGGTGATGTGTGCAGACTGACTCCATGTATATTGGTGATGTGTGCAGACTGACTCCATGTATATTGGTGATGTGTGCAGACTGACTGACTCCATGTATATTGGTGATGTGTGCAGACTGACTGACTCATGTATATTGGTGATGTGTGCAGACTGACTACTCATGTATATTGGTGATGTGTGCAGACTGACTCCATGTATATTGGTGATGTGTGCAGACTGACTGACTCCATGTATATTGGTGATGTGTGCAGACTGACTGACTCCATGTATATTGGTGATGTGTGCAGACTTGACTCCATGTATATTGGTGATGTGTGCAGACTGACTGACATGGGGTCCATTAGTTTGAATTCCTCTCCTCCTTCTCCTGCCGCTGCTTCTGTCAGTACACGACAGGAGGAATCTCACGTCACTGACTACACTGAGGTGAGAAAAGCTTCAGGGAAGTTTGGGGACAAGTCATTTTTACTGCTGAGTTTGGTATGCAAATGTATACATTAAACGTTAGTTAATGGTGTGTGTATGCTTGCATCAGCATGTGTATGCAATGACTGGTTTATAAGAGAGGTGTTGTAAGTGTGTGTGTATGTGTGTGTGTTTGTAAGAGAGAGAGTTTGCATTTGTGCATGCTTCAATGTGTTGTGTGTGTGTGTTGTGTTGTGTGTGTGTGTGTGTGTGTGTGTGTGTGTGTGTGTGTCAAAAGTATTTTGTACTCGCTCACATTTTCTGTTATACTTGATTCACAATATTTATTGGTTGTTTGAATAACCGAGCTGGATGACTGAGTGGGTTGATTGATTGATTGTGTGTTTGATTGATCAACTTTTTTTCTATGTCATTTTCATTGTGATTTTAAGTCTTTTTTTTAAAGATGAGTTAACATTTTGTTGCTGATTTTAAAACCAAAAGCGAGAACAGAGTGCCTTTGTTGATGTAATGACTTTCAGTAAAATTTGTGTGGGTGTGCATGTGAGTGTGTGTGTGTGTGTGTGTGTGTGTGTGTGTGTGTGTGTGTGTGTGTGTGTGCGTGTGTTAGTAATCAGTATATTTCTTAACAGTCTGTAATTCCATAGCTGTTAGGACTTGCTTTGGTTTTTTGGTCTGTCCCAGCTGACAGAAGATCTACGCAGCACTGACAGTCCAGCGTCTCTGCGCTTTGTCCCCTCGGGTTCTCCTGCGGTGTCCAAAACTGGTGCTACAGCTGCAGCAGCAGCAACTCCTGCAGCTGTTGCTGTTGCAGGAAAACTGAGCAAGGGTGTCTCTATCCAGGACGTCGATGTTACGGTCATTCCACCTTCGCCACCACAGACGGCAGGTGAATCCAGTGACACTGGAGAAGAAATCAAACCCACTGAAGGGAGCGGTGATATCGTTGTGCAGCGGGAGGCGTCAAACCATGTGTATGCTCATGTTGTTTTAAACTCTGGAGAAAGTCCGAGACAGATGGAAGAGAAGAGCCTGGGGAATCCTCCACTGAAGCCACCACAGTGGCAGAACAGACAGACACTACTCATGCTGATCTCTCAGAAACTAAATCGGTGTCTGTTGACTCCACCACTTCCACGGGGAGTGGCAAGAGACATTTATGGGGTGAGGGGGGAAGGGAAAGCTGCTGAAACTAAAAATCCCGTCTCAGACCTCAGCTGATGCAGAACTTCTAATTTGGACAGCCAACCGACTGATGAAGTAGACAGGCTGCAAGTTACCAAGCACCCAGACATTCATGATTCAGACAATGGTCATCCGCGGACAAGCAGCGTAGCATCCAATGTGTCTGTGAATTCTGAAAGCAATCTAATCACCAAAGCAGAAGTTTCAACTCAGCTGCATCAGCCACCTCCGCAGTCGGCACAAAGTACAGAAGGTGGGGAGAAGGACATGCTGGATTTCAAGGGAGCGGTGAGTGTGATGAATTTGCTGAGGCGCAAGGCCAGGCAGGAGGAGAACAACAACCAAGGGCAGTCCGGTGAAGATGGCCAGGAGCCAACAACTCCTGGGGCCATGGCCAGAAGGTGAGGATGACAAGTCTGTTGTTCATTTTTTCTTTTCTTATCTTGTTCTCTTTTATTTTTTCCGCACTCTGTTTATGAAGTATTATCGTGCTGAAGATAATGTGTCTGTTACTTCTGCTGGTTTGATGTCAGCTCTGCAGGAATCATCGTGCCTTTCCTTTTTCTGGAGGGACAAGTCGTTTTCCCTTTTCAGGTGATCTGAAAACTACACAGAGGACCGCAGTTTTTCCAGGGTCCTTTCCCCTGTAGAGATATTCTTGGCAGTTACAGACAAGGTCAGGGAAAACAGAACCCAGGCCACACCTCAGCCCTTTTATGGCTAATGCCCTTCCTCCTATTTCCCTTATCCCTATCCCTCCCTTAAGCAATAAGGCTCTTTCCTTTGGTCTATCCCGAAGTCCTTGAGTACTATCAAGACCATGAACACAATGGAAATGGTTGTCAGATGATTTTATCCATGATGTCAAAGTGCCTCAACCTTTGGCAAAAGAACATGGATCACTTGGTTTTGTCCAGAGATCTTTCATTTCTTCAACCCTCTTGCATTTGCATTTTCCAGCCCAAAACTGCTAGTATTCGTATTTTTTGAGAAATCAATGAAATGCGGTCAGTTCACGACCCCAGTCTTTTGAATGAATTGTTTCCCACACCCCATACTACTGCTAAGATTTCACTGGACACCTCTCAGGGATGCCCATTTATTTTGGCCAGCCCTGACTTAAAAAAAGGCTGCAGTGTATGAGGGAAAGTAATGTGGCACGTGCGGCCAGTTGCGGCCGTAACAAACACCAGGGGAGACAAACAAAGAGGCCGGATACTGGCGAAACAAATGCAAGAGGGTTAACAGACCCTGTCCTCTCAGGGCTTCTTGATGGACTAGGAGAAATCGGACAGCATGCCTGCACAGGAGTTCAGTCACCTGGGGATGCACTTTCTCATCATGATCCGTCTTCAAGACTCCAGAGCGGAAAAGATTGTGTCTTTCCCTTAGTCTGTGATTCTGTCACAGTCTGTGTCCCTGAGTTCGTCTGCACAGTTTTTGGAAGTCAGTGGTGCTTGATCTCATTAGGAGACAGTGTTCAACATCAGTTCCTGCAGATGAAGGTTGTTGTTCTTGCGCTGAACACATGGTCTCATATGCTGATAGGCAGAACAGTGACTGTTTGGAAAATGCAACTGTGGTAGTGTACATTTAAAAAATCAGAGGAAGACTCAGTTCATGTCCATGAACAACTGGTCCCTGTCTCTTCACCTGGCTACTTGGTCATTCACCTGCCTTGCCAGGTAGTAGGTATCTCTCATCTGGTGAGATACGTTCCAAGTAAACTGAATGATCTCGCCGACTTCTGATCCTGGAAAGGGACTGCATACTGAACAGGGCAGTGTATAGGCTGATCTATCAGGTTTGGGCAACGTCTTAGATAGACGTCGTTGCCACTGGATGGAACAACCTGCTTCCATTTTTGTGTCTCCAGTGTCAGATCCCATGATAAATCATGGACGTTCTTGTTTATTTCTTTAGAGGGGATATTCGTATAGGCTTCCCCCCCCCCCCACCCCCCCCCCCCCCCCCCACACAACACACACACACACACCTTCCAGCAGTTTTGAACAAAGTTACCAGAAAAAAACTGTTGGTTGATCAAAGTCTGCCCACGGAAGTAGTCCAAGAACTGCATCAGTCTTCTTGTGAGCCATATGATGAAGGTTGCCATTCCCCTCACTGTGAGGCCAGACTTATCCCAGCCAGAATAAAGAAATGGTCCATGGACCCTGTATCCTTTCCTTTCCGTGCCAAATCCATAACAGGCATTCTGCGCTTAATGCATAAAGAAGATCATGTCTGATTGTCTTGGGGGTATATGGTTGCTCAGATATCACCATTGATGGGTTTCCACATTTTGAGGTTTCACTTGGTCTGTATATGTGCAATGTTTGTTTCATGTAACTGATAAGATATTTGCTATTTAAATTGATTGGCTTGCATATGTGTCAGGTAATTGGCTGATTGATCATTTCATGTTGCTTGAGAGAGAGCAGGGACTCATCCGTTCACCTCCTGCTTTGACAAGGGAAGACAAGGTTTAGGGCTTTTTGTGGGCTCTGGGAGTATTTTGGAAACCTGTCTTCAGTGGGTTCACAGCCTTCCCAGTTTAAAGTGAGCATGTTCTGCCCTCCTTTTTTTTTCAATATTCTAACTACAGGCAAATTTGAAGGAACATATGTGTAGAGGCAGTCTTTTCCGGAATTAGGATACATGGGATAGCTCCCTTATCTCCCATTTTTTTTTAGCGGTTCCTGATAATGTAGTGTTGTTCTATGCCAAGTATGAAAAAAAAAACATTTGTTTGGTCAGTCAAATGTTTTTAAAAAATTACTTTGACAGGATGGGTTTTTTTTTTGTAAACTTGTTTTCTAAAGTGAGGCAACTACAGGCGAAAATCTAAACAAATCTAAAGATTTAAGTTATTTTGGTTTAAAGATTCCTATTAAACTTTTTTGTTCAATTTGTTATTTTCAAATTTCAGTTCATTGTTCTTACATAAAATGTCAGCAACACACACACACACACACAAAACACACACACACACACACACACACACACACACTAACACTCACACTCACACACACACACACACACACACACACACACACACACATACAACCTACATACAAGTATGCATGCACACATGCAGGCATGTGCACGCAACTGAAGTGGGTAATTGATCTGTGTGTCTTCAGGCGTTGGAGAATGGTGTTCAATGTACAGAAGTTTGAATCCACAGTGCGACACACTCAGACCCCAGAGAGGATACCTGCTGAACTGCTGCTGCCTGCATCCGCAGGGGAAAAGAAAAAGAGACGAGGGGTAAGACGCGGATTACATCCCTTTCTCTTCCAAGTAGTCAGTGAGCCCTATTTTTGTGTTATACTGGGCCTCTTATTGTCAGTGTCTTATTACAATCAGATACCTTGCATTTCGTGTCAAAAACAAGTTGTGAAATGATGCTGACAGTCCACAATTTATCTATCTTTAAAAAAAATGCTGACAGTACACATTTTATTCATCTTTATGACTGGAAAATTGCTCACAGTATATAGTTTATTTATCTTTATGACTTGAAAGCAGTATTGATTGTGACTGGGAAACAGTACGGATTTTTTTCCTTTCGGTGATAATTCTTTCATCCCTTTCATAAGTATTACCACAGGTAATAACCCTCAGTTTGTCTCAGACATCTTCATAATGATGAATTTGAACTTTTGACTAGCTAGTGACCTGTAAGATGCTACAGTGACATGCAAACAAATTTGACATTAAGATTTATCTGCCACAGTTCTGAGAGGAATAGAATTGTATTCTAAGAGGATAGTTGTGTTAAAGTGGTCTAGGTCAAAGAAATGTGGTGCATTGCATGTTCACATTGTGTTTCCTTATGTGGTTGATGGTGATCAAAAAGAAATTGTTCTGACAGTTGAATGTGTAATTGTCATCATCCAAGCCAGTTGTTTCTTAATCTTTCACAGAGATTAAATGTTGTGAACTAGGAGTTCGTGGGCTTGAATCCCATCCGATGAAGTATTTGTGGGATTGCCCAATCCCATCCAGCTCTTACCTAGATTTTACTGTATGTCTTAATGTCTTCAAGGACAAAACTAAAATCCCATAGTCAAGTTTCATCTACTTAAAGGGCATATCTCTAAAAGTGTTCCCCAAATATCCTAACCAACACTGCAGTTGACTCTGGGATATGTTATGAAGGAAGTGTGAAATAAATCCTGCCAAAGAGTTTAAGACCAGAATGGAACGTTATAGGATCTTCATCATCGTCGTCGTCATCGTCGTCATCATCATCATCATTGATCCAGTGGCCCTTAATTGCATGCTTTGCCATGATCTAAGCTTAAAGAACTCTTCCTCGCAATTTTTGACAAGGTCTAGAGTGTAAATGAGTTCATGATCACTGTGGTTGGAAGGATGTGGTGGCCGTCTCTGTTGTGAGGGGACACCCACTTACATTGACCCTGTGACCACATAGTTATTGGCATTGCAGAGGGCTTAGCACTTTGTGTCCTGTTGAATCAGCACCAGAAGAACACCACCAAAGTAATTTGACAACAGTATGTCTTCTTTGAGGGACCCGCTCTTGACAATCTGATATGAATAAGTCCTTGTGGAACTCTAACATAGGGACAAGGACAGAATGAACTCTCACATACACACACACTCACAGACAGGTCAAATCACAGAGACTTTAACCCTTACACCGCCAACGTTGCCATTTGGCGACAACATGGCCGACTGCCGACATCGCCAAAAGGCGACCAAGTAGGGTTACCTAACTCCCGATTCTCTCACAATCCAAGTTCATGAGATAAAAAGCCAGCAATAAACATCATAGTTTGGGGGATGGTCTGGCCTGTGCTCACAGCCATTTGCTTTGTCAGAACACTATTCAGTTCAGTGTTTTATCAACTTTATTCCGATTGTTTTTCCATTCACTATGACGTCATCACCAAGCACTTTACGTACTCGACCTTGCCGTACATTTACCACAGATCAAGTGCTGGGAATATTGAATAGACGGTCAGTTGTTCCTAATACAGATGAAGAAGACCCAGATAGTCACGAGGAAACAACGATAGTGAGGGCTTGACCGTATTATTGCAACGTGAGGCGTTGGACCGTGGCCAAATGGTTGGGAGCAACAGCTGATGAGAGCCAAGACTAGATGCCCACTTACTACCACGTGTGCCCCAGTGTTCTGGTGTTAAGCCAGTCACCACTGACTGACTGTTCACTAACTATGTGAGGGAGCAAACTAAGACTTTAGGCAATGAACTTCACACACACGCTGTGGGCCGACTCTTGCTGGTCAAGGTTGAAGGGGGCATGGCCGACTGAGAGGCGAGCAGCAGAGACATATTTGAGTGGGTTTTATGATCAGCTGAATGGCTCTCAAGGGTTCAGAGACCAACAGGCACATGAATGACTTTGTTTTTATAAAAAAATATTACTGTTGAGAGTGAAAGGGACGTGTGTGTGTGTGTGTGTGTGTTCCCTTTTTCTTTCTTACATGTGTACCAGTTAGGCATAAGAATGTGTGTGTGTGTGTGTGTGTGTGTGTGTGTGTGTGTGTGTGTGTTCCCTGCTATTGGAGTAGTTGTATTTGTGGCTGTTTCTTCCATTTTTCTGTTGGAAATACCATACTTTCTGGTCTTCAGTTGTGAGTGGAGTATTTTTCCTCCCTTGTTGAGAGTTTGTTGGCATTCTTTCTTCATTTTTTTTACGTTTAGAAAAACATAACATTCTTTTTTATATTTTGCAATTTTTTTGCACTTGAAATTACTTAAAATTTGAATTTGTTGTTGACTTACCATTACTAACATGTTATGATATAATAAAAGTATAGTGTATCTCCTCCATTTTACAAAAAATAGCATGAGAATTGGTTGTTTAGTTCCAGAGATATCCGCATTTCACATATGCTGGTATAAAATAAGAGCTTTTTTGGAAAAATGGCTGGCGATGGGGATTTATGCAAAATAGAATGTCTGGCGGTGAAAGGGTTAATGTCGGATTAACCTTTGTTGTTCTCCCGTTTAACATAGAGCTAACTTTTACAACATATAGATGTATGCTTTTATTTCAGGCTTCATTTTACCATAAGATGGAAAACAAGTTCAGGGGAGATCGCAGAGGAAGTTTTGACCTTGGCAGAATGGAGCTGAAAAACAAGTATGTCATATATATTCAAAGTTGTATGAAAAGTACAGTAACACTCGGTAAAATAACTTTTTATAATAATAATAATAATAATGTATAATACTTATATAGCGCATTTCTTGTTGTACAACTCAATGCGCTTACATCCACCATTTGCACTTATTCATACAATATTCATGCACACAGCAAAAAGAAAATACACAATGGCAGACGCACCTACATGCATAAACTGTCTCACCGAACTAGTTATGGAGGAATTTAAGAGAGATCTAGTCATCTACAGAAGAGAATAGGCTTTTTTGAAGAGGTAAGTTTTGAGCTGAGATTTAAAAGAAGAAAGAGTAGGCTGATTACGAAGGTCTTCAGGGAGGGAGTTCCAAATAGAAGGTGCTCTAAAACTGAAGGCTCTTTCGCCAACAGATTTCAGAGAACGCTTAGGGATTTTCAAAAGTTTTTGTGAAGAAGAGCGAAGGGTACGAGAGCTTTGGTAGGTGCAGAGAGAAGAAGAGAGATAGTGAGGAAGAGATTCATTGAAGTGGCGGAAAGCAAGAACTGCCAGTCTAAATTGCCACCGATACCGTATGGGAAGCCAGTGCAGTTCGATCAGCATGGGAGTGATGTGCTCACACCTCCTCCTCTTCAAAACAAGTCGTGCAGCGCTATTTTGGACTCTCTGCAGCCGAGCAATCTGTTCTGCGGGAAGCCCAGCATAAACAGAGTTGCAGTAGTCCAATCTTGACATCACCGTGGCACAGACTAGCCTGACAGCTACTTCCCTGGACATAAAGCGTCGGATGGAAGCAATACGTCTCAGCTCTAAAAAGGATGAGCGACAGACTACAGATATTTGATTCTGCATGGTCAGACACTGATCAATGGTAACACCAAGGTATTTGACAGAGTTACTGAAAAGATGTATATGTGGATGCATGTCCAGTATAAGGTCACAGATGTTGATAAGATATCCAAGGCTGTTATCTTGTAAGGAAAGTGTGCAGAGAATCTTGGATGTACTCAGGCAGCCCACAGACATAGGAGGTATTCACTGTGTTGAGACAGTTCAAACGTACCATACCTTGCACATGTAGCCAACCACATGCAAGACATACTATTAGGTCATTTACGTACCCGACGGTGGGGGGCGGTGTATGTTGGCTGAAATTTTCACATTTTAAGGCAGTCTCTTTTCTGTTATTATACTGCCTTGCTTTTCTGAAAAGAATAGGAAACAAACCAAACAAAGCACACAAAAAAGACAATGAAAACAAGAATACTAGGGCTCTGTGTTTTTGTGTATACAAATAGATGCACAAAAAAATCATGTGCACACACATACACACACACGCACACACATTCACACACACACACACACACACACACACACACACACACACACACACATTCACACACACACACACACACACACACACATACACACACACACACACACACACACACACACACACACACATACACATTCTCACACACACACACACATTCTCACACACACACACATTCACACACACACACACACACACACACACACACACACACACACACACACAACATTCACACACACACATACACACACACACACACACACACACATTCACACACACACACACACACACACACACACACACACACACAAGAAAGAGAGAGAGAGAGAAAGTCTTCACCTTGAAACCTTGCCCAATTTGTCATGGACAGGTATGATGAGAATGAGACTGGAGTGTATCGTACACACAGTGAGCAGGACATTTTGGAGCGAGGTCTCCAGGGAGCAACCAGACTGTGGATCGGCAAAGACTATGTCAACTTTATTCACAAAGATTTTGTGTACTTGGAAAACCCTTTTGAAGGTAGGATCTGCTGTGACTGTCTTGAGTGCAGTTTCTGTCTCTGTATCCACTTCAGTTTCGTTTTTCTCCACTCCATTATATTTCACAGGAGGTTTGCGGCTGTGTGAACAAGACTGGAGGCCTTACAAAGCTCCCTTAGGCTGTGCTGACAGAGTCATTGTTACTTTGATTGAACGCTGGTTTTCCAAAATACTGCTAAGCCTGTCTTGCCAAAATGCTGACAGGGCTAAGCACGATGTGGTGGGATTTGATGCCTCTGGTAGGGTCTCGTATGTTAGATAGGGATAGAGTGAGGATCCAAACTAAAACTGCCTAGCCCTTATTCCACACTATCTTCATTCTTCACCAGAGATTTTCCGTTTTCTGCTCCCTGTGTAGACTACTTTTTCACTTTCTTTTTTTGTAGACGATTTAGTCCACTTAGGGATTGCTGTTCTCAATCGTTTTTATCAGTAAGCAGTATGTATTAGTCGTCTTTTTATTCAGAAAAAGCTTATGAGACCCTCTTTTCATAGAACATTTCCTGACAGGTTGCCAGTTTCAAGCTAGTGTAGTCGCCATGTTGTCCAACATTTATGAAAAGGAACAGGCTGTTCCTTTAACAAACATTCTTTCCCAGCTCTCTGTTATATAAAAATTAATGACAAAGAGATAAACAAGGGTTCTGAGTCTTGTCTTTTCTTTGATGACTTTGTACACTATAGAGTTCGGGTCATCGACATAGGCACCTGAAGCCAGCACCTGCTTTGCATTGATAAGAACAGACCATGGGCTGAACAAAATGTTGAACCTTCCTTTTTATCTACTTAAACACTGTAATCACTTGCCCAGCTGAATGGCCAAAACATGTCAGGTTGGGAAGGTTCTTAGCCAGTCTGAAGAGGCTGAAAATGTTAACTGCTTTCTGTTTTAAGTCTTAACAGACTAAGCAGAATGCAAATGTAAATAATAAAAAGGCCATTGTTTTATTTTTTTAGCATTCATTTATTTTCTGAATCAGTGGTAACATGTTTCATCTCTGTTATTCAGGTCGGTCTAAACTGTCGATCTGTCTGTCCATTATCCCTTCTCCTTGGCTATTTCTCATACCCATGCACTATACCCTGGTCTTCCAACTGAACAACCAAAACATGCTGGGCTGGGAATGCTTCTGAACCAGTCGCTGTGTCAGGGCTGAAAAGGTTAATTGCTTCATGTTCTCTTATCAGATTAAGCAGAATGCATATGGAAATAGGAAGTAGTGAAAAATACAGCTCTGTGTGTGTGTGTGTGTGTGTGAAGCATAAAAATGTTAGCAGTATCAATGGTAACATATTTCATCTCGGTCATTCAAGTCGTTAAAATCATCAGTCTGTCTGTCAACTATCCCCTCTTCTTGGCTCTTTCTCATACTTATGCACTATGTTATTTGACAATTTAAAATCACTGAAAGTTCACTTTTTCAATTTCAGACTTCATAGATCGCTCACAAACTCCCAGGATGCCGTGGCATGACATTGGGGCAATGGTGTATGGAAAAGCTGCCAGAGATGTCTCTAGGCATTTCATTGGTCGCTGGAACTTCACCAAGGTCAGCTTTCAGTGCTCACAGCTTTGTTACAGTAGTCATGTAAATATTTCCGCTAGCTTTTATCATTTACATTGTTTATTGTTTCTGTGATTTATCATGTCATTTTTGCTTGTTTCTGTATTTTGTGCAGGGTTACCTGTTAAACTCTGTAATGCTTCACACACGCATAAAACTGAAAAATTGATGTCAAAGTAAAATCGTGACCCTTATGTTTTCAGTGGACGTCTACTAAAAATGATGAGCATATCGACCTCTGCATTGAAATTGTTAGTTTTTTTTTAGATAAACAGATGTTTATAACTTCCAAAATTTGCAAAAAGATTCTCAAAATTTCTAACAGAATTGTTAACTTGCAAAAAAATTTACATTTTGATGTGTGTATGCATGTGTCTTGTATGTGTGATTGTTGTCATCCCTTTTGTTCAGTTTTGCATGTATATATTTTATTACAGTCACTTGTTATTTCTGTATTTATTTGTATCTTCAGGAGCATAACAGGTCATCACCAATCTGTGGTACATTCTTGCAGACATGACACTTTACTTTCAATATGATCTTTTTCCTCTGTTGAATTATAGCTGACCAAATACAAACGCAGGACGTTTTTCCCTCTGCTGCTGCCTAAAACCTACCCCAAGATGCACATACCTCAGATCATCAAGGACCTCACCTTTCAAGTGGAAACACAGGTGAGAGCAGAAATATCACATTGTAGATTAAGATTAGCGGTTACTTAATTATATCTTGCTACATTCAATTACACGTTTGTTTGCGTCTGTCATGTCTGGAACTCATTCTTAAAACAATTTTTGCTTTAACTTCTTTACCGGCAAAATTTAATTGCCTTTCTTTATTGTCCTCAAGGTGGCACTGGGCATAGATTGAGGTTATCTTCATTTCTAAGCAAGCAGTTATTATGAAACTTGGCACAGAGAGGTTATATCAAAAGTATGCCAGGCGTATGATTATTAAACTTGGCACAAAGAGAGGATATATCAGAAGTAAACCAGGCACTTTCTTCACACAGAGAACCATATTTGGAATAGAAAGGTAGTATTTTTTGTTCTACAATATCGTAATACTTTGTTCTACATAACCGTTTTCCTGGATGCTGATTTTTTTTCCTTCTGCACATTCCATGCAGTCGTTTGAAATTTTTGTTTTTCTTTCTGTTTAGGTCCTGCGCAGTCTGTGTGGCTGGTCTGCCGGCATTGAGACGGTAGAGAAGTCAATCCAGGAGGCCTATGAATTCTGCATCGAGAGTGCCAAGAACTTTATTTACATCGAGGTTGGCTTCTCAAGACATTTGTAAACTATTCACAGCTTTGTTACTTTAAATGGCCACTCGTGATTGGCAAGCTTGTAGTTTTGGTGGAACTTCACTATAACAACATCTGAAATTCTCCTTAAAAGATAAAGAGTGAGTCTTTAAATGGTGTGGGTCATTGTTCGGAAATAAATCTATTAAAGACAAAGAGAAAAATGTTTCAGGATGGGGAGGGGGGTGGGGAGCGGTCTTTGTTGGGGATTGCCACTGTATTTTGTCTATTGGTCCACAAGGAAATATGTATTTTTCAGTTATGACAATGCTTGTATTGGGTAGCAGTTTTGATAATTTAGTTAAAAGGAGAAAAATTTAAGAACATCCATAGGGCTTTTTTATGCTTTTTTTTTTTTTTTGCTATGAAATATTGTTTCATTTTTTTCTTTTACTTTTTGTTTTGTTTTTAATCTGGAGGTGTGAACTAAGGGGAATGCCTGCACATTAATTCAGCTACCATGTCATAACCACATGATGTTTGTTTCTTGATGTCCTTGATGCAGTATTTTTTCCATGGTCTGACTTGTTTTGTGACGCGACCTTTTTCCTTAAGCGAGTTTGACAGCCAGAAAATGCTCAGTAAGGCTGGCTGGGCTACAATGATTAAGAACTTGAGCACTGATGGAAGGCATTATTTCTCTATCCCCCACTCTCACCCTCCCCTTTCTTTGTGCCCTCTCAGTGGTGTTGCTCTCATACTTAAGTGTCCAAACAAATGCCTTATCCATACTTGATATGGAGCATCGTTATATTATCAGGATCCTCCCCTCAAAAAAAAGTTTGGAGAGCAGAGAGCTGATCACACTTTAATAGCCAGCTAGGCCGGAAAAGTGGTCTTCATTTATGAGTTCACTTTGTTATGCCAATATTCAAAGTAGCTCGGTTTTCTCCTTTTCTTTAGCAAAAGAACATGCCTCCCTCTGCACTCCGGAGTTTGGACTTTGTTTCGTCAGCGCTTATGGATCCTCACAAACATCCATTCAGATTTGTTTTTGCTTTTGCCAGACAAACTGCTTTTACCTTTAGTTGTGAGTGGTGAATTTTGGCTGATAATTTTCGCAAGTTAGGTTCTGTCACCACCTGTGAACAGTCAGCTTCTCCATTGTATGCTCTGGTGTCTACTTCATCGTCCTCTTAGCTGTCTGTTACAGTTACAGACTCGTACATCCACTCATCTTGCTGAAAGTGGTGCCTTTTTGCCAACACTCACGAGACCTGTGTCCCTTGTACAAAATGTTCCTCATTTGTTCCTTGAAACTCAGACAAGAGTGGACTGGTGCAGCTTGGCACCCTCTCCGCAAGTTTGTTATGTGCAACAACTTTCAAGACAGTCCACCAGCTTTGGCAAGAGAGACGGCTGCCACTCCCATCTGTGCCAGTTCCAGATTGGTCTGAGATCCGTGAGACAAGCCATTGTCTCCCCCTATTGTTCCACACTGTCACTCCTCAGCATCTTGCAAATGAAGAGGAGCAGCCAGGGATTGTGTGTTTTTGTCAGGGACATGCTGATTTGCTTTTCCCCAGCATGCAAGGCTCAGGGTTAGATGGTTTTCCACTGGGAGGAGATTCAACAGGGTCCCTGCAGCAACAGGGCACATCTTAATTAACTGTGGCATGGACACCTGGGCGTCCTATGACCATAGCCATGACCTTACAGATACATTTGGTGTGAATGCAGACAATCGTGATGTTGATGACAAACTTTTTCAACTAAGTGGTTTATGAAATACTTAGCTGGACGCCATCTCCACTTCAATTCTTGTTCAGGAAAAGGTGTGAAAACTGTGTTTGTGTGAATCACTCTTCTGGCATAACTGGCTATGGAGGCATGATGAGCTTTCTGCTCTCACAATTTTTGTTTATTTTGGGGATCCTGATGATACGGTGATGCTTCATGCCCAACAGGGAAGAAGTACAGAGTGTATCTAGTTGTCATGAGGCAACCAGCTCTCAAATAAGTGCACGCACACTCATGCACACACACACAGTAATCACCGCTTACAATACTACCCCACTATTAATGTCTGTCATTCTGTACCCATAAGTGATTGGCTGTGGTATGTTTCAGAATCAGTTCTTCATCACTCAGGTGGAAGAGCCATCCACGGTGTCCAACTGCATCGGCACTGCTTTGTACAAGCGAATCCTGCGAGCTCATAGGTCAGAAAGTCACAATGTACACAATCCAGCTTTGCTTTACATCAGTGATATTATAGATCTCCATGAGCACAGCTCTGTACCTGTGAGTCATGTACCCAAAGGAGATACTACTATCAGCACAGCTGTTGTTTAGCTCCTGAACAAGAAAAGGGTGCATGAATTAAAATAGGTAGTGTCATCGTTTCCAGTTTGCTTTCACACGAATATTTAAAGTGATAAATGTTAAGTATACATTCTATTCGCATCGCTTCATAAGATTGCACTATGACTGATTTACATTCAGTCTTTCATTCAGACAACTTGTCATGTGTAACGAATGTAATGTGATAATTAAAACAATTAACACACAATCACATAAATACCTATGCGCTGTTTACTACTGAAGAGCGTTCTTAAGCCTGTCTTGAAGTGAGAGAATCTCAGTGAGAGTCAGAGGTAATTTTCCATGCTGCTGGAACTTGGAATTTAAAGACTTTTCACCTTTGGTCTTTGTGTACAATGTGGGAGCCTCAGGAGACGAGTGTCAGAGGAAGAGTTGAGCTGGTAAGGTGCATAGATGTGAAAGAAATTGGACAGATATGAGTATGTATGCTGAGATCAGGTGGACATGTTTTTCAGTTGCTCAGACCAAAGTGCTTTTTTAAAAAATAATTTCTTTGTTACACAGTTATCAAATTTTTCAGTGTGTGCTTAAGCTTTGTTTTCCAGTCATCCTTGTGTTTCATGAGGTGTTTCTGTTTTTGTTTGTTTGTGTGTGTTGTATATGTGTGCCTTGCTTCTGCATTTCTTAATGTGATCAGTAATTTGTTGCCATCATGCTTTCTCACAAAATGGGATTGGGGACTAAACATGAGCACACTTTAGCTGTTTATATAGGTAGCAGTGAGCTTCCAGCTCAGGAGCGAAAGTCCTTCACTACATCTGAAATATGTGCTGCTGCAGAAAAAGTCTGTGGTCACAACAGTATAGATGGAGCAGATCCATAGGTCATTGTGGGGGATTTATCCTCACAGTCATGACAGCAGAAAGAAACTGACAATGCATGGCTTTTCTCTCTGTAGCACACACATCAGTGTGAAGAGGTGAAGGCCATCATGTCAGTCAAGAGGAAGGGCCAGCCACAAACAGCTTAATTCATCATTGGGAACATTCCATTATTGTTCTCAGATGAGGAGCTTCTGTAGTCTGTCAACAGAGAAGGGTCTTAGTTTGCTCAGAACTAATTCTAGAACTTTCAGAGTTGACAGTAGAAAATTTTCTCATCGTCTGGAAGACGTTTTCTCCTCATTCAAGTTCCCTATGAAATCTTAAAAAAAAACAACAACAACAACTAAGATTGGCCTGTCAGAGTAACTCATTACCACAAGGAGTGAAAGATTCTTGAACAGCAGCAGATGCAGAATGCGGCTGCTGGTTTTCCAAAAGCCACTAGAGACATGCAGTTTAGAAATTATTTTGGTTGTTAATTTTGGCAATGTACAGTTTGATTCTGTCGGTAAAAGAGACAAATCTTTTGATAAATACGCTCCCACCAAGAGCCTCACATTTGCAAGCCACAACTGAATCAAGTATAGAACAAAACACAGCAAAGTTAACACAAAGGCAAGTATAGGCGAGACAGAGCACAAGACTTATCTTGCTTTGACGGCAGGCCGAAGATGAATGACTTATAGGAAGTTGACACTGGCTTCTTCCGGGGCCGGAAGTGGGGTGACATCACGTGACTGTCTTATGACTGCATTGGCCACGGAAAAAATTCGGCCTGACAGAGCTGGCTAACTGCCGTTGAATGCTATGGTCTGACATGGTAAGTATACTAGCCAAACAGGGAGTATAACACAAACTCCCCATTTCTGAATTTGTGCCTCAACTGACTTTTCCAAATTGGCGCATCCGGTATCTGTTGTTCAGCCGTGCATTTATAAACTGCATTTCTTTGAGCTGCTTGTCTGATGTTTATTAGTGTATGCATCACAGCTCGTCACAATCAGAATTGGAGAGACAGTGCCATTTCTGCTTATGGCTCACAACACATGAACAAAAAGCACACATCCATCATTTGACCCTGTTTCTGTTATTGTTCTGGCTACACTGGTGTAAAATGATTGGATTACATAGATGAGGGTGTCAGTGTAGTGATGTTATTCTCTTCTCTACAGAAACGGTGAGGACTTCAAGGTATACGTGATGATGCCATTGTTGCCGGCTTTTGAGGGGGAGTTTGGAACCACCTCTGGTGTGGCTATCCAGGCCATCACACATTGGAACTATGCCTCTATCTGCAGAGGGGGGAACTCTCTCATTGAAAGGCTGGCCCGTAGTGAGGGTAAGGTCCATTTACTGACTGCCAGAAGGTATTAATTGTTTTCCCCCTGTTTTTTTTTTCAGAAATGCTGTTAGGCAGATGAGGTGATTGAAACCAAATTCCAAGACCAGTTCCTAGCGTGTTTAACATTACTCTATTACATCGATATTCAGTTCAAGGTTCAATGAATCCTTATTATTCCAGTAAGAAAATCAATTGTATGCGAAAGGTTTGTTATTGAGGAAAACAAAAAGCACCTTGCACGTTCTTGCATGAGTGAAGGTATATGGTAACAACAACAGTCACGAAAGAGACAAGTCACCAGTCACTGTGGTGCAATAATTGGCATTGTAGTCAGAGAGGTCATGGGCTTTAGTCGTATCAGAGGCATTTATGTTTTTGATGTTTGGACCCAGCTGGCTTTTACACAGAATTGATGAGCTATGAGCTCAGTGGGGAAAACTGAATTGATATAGCCAGATTACATGTGCTTAATGAATGCATATCGGAGAGCACTATTCAGATTTTCTGACCAGAGTATGGTACTCTGTATCTACCTGGTTAATATATGAGGAAAGATCACAGTCCTTTCAAGAAATATCTTTGCAGAATAGAACTCCACAGCATCATCTTCAGTTTCATTGAACTGTCTAATTGTGTGGTTTCTGATGATCTGCTACCGTTGTTGCCTCCTTTCTGATTTTGTCTTCATGTCATGTGTCTGCGGTGAGCCTGTGTCAAAGTAGGCATTACCTGCAAGTTCATTGGGACTGTTGCAGGATGGACTTGGTAGCGCCTGATAGAGGGGGACGTCAGTCACCCTTGCTCTTTGATTAAGCTGTATTGTCATTAGTAGGGGACTTTGTAGGTAATGTGCTGCATATGTTGAATCAGAACAGGCTCCACTAAACACCACCAAAGTGACTCGGCAGCAGACTGACATCTCTTCTGACATGACCTGCTGTTGACTGCTCCCCATAGACTGTGGTGCTAGGGCTGCAACCAGAAAAGCCTGGGTGTGGTTGTGTGTAGAAGAGTCAAAATTAGCAGCGTGAGTGTCATGCCTCAGAAGATGAGACAGCAGGGGAAATAAAGGTAGAAGTCAGGTAGTAAAGATATTTACACTGTGCTGCCCACAACCAGTATTAAACAGGCAGATGTTATTGAACTGGCAGATGTGATAAGAAACAAGAAACTAATCAGTTTAAAGGATAGGATGGCAAAAGAACAATATTTTCTACAAAAATGCGCACTTTGGCAACACCCTCCTGCAGGTGGACATGAGTACTACACACATACCCTGAAAGAAAACATACATGTGTACACACCAGCTCATCTATGCATGCACACTCATTTCAACACTTGACTTCATTAGGGCACAAGTCTGCCACCTAATACTGAATATTTTTTTTGTCATTGGTAAAGGTCAAGAAAGACTGAAAAAAAACCATGTTCTTACATGTGGAGCTAATAGTTATCCATTTTTCTCCACCCTTCTGACATCTGTCATTGTTGTGGTCATGTAAGAGATGCTTTGCATCTGTTGAAATTGTCATGTGTTTGTCATCTTCTTGTTATACTTGTCTGACAAAATGTGGTTTTTGCCCATGGTCATTTGCATATTTTTGCTCACAAATCTTTCAAGCATATTTTCAGTGGAATCAGTTTATCAAAATTAACTGTCTGTTTTTCTCATGATCTATATTTGGGATTTAATTCTACCAAGTTTCTTGAATTTTTTTTTTTTTAAGTTAACCATTAATATAGAATTTTTGTCATCTTTGAATAGGAACCATCAGCAGCTTGTATTTGTTGCAGTGCCTGACCCACAGAAATACATTGTGTTTGGTGGTCTGAGGAAATGGGAAAAGTTGAATGGAAAACTGGTAAGCAAGTGTGTGTTGTTTTGGATGCTTCTTGAGGTTGAACTTATGTGTTTAGGATTACAGAAAACTTAATGCCTTTCCAAGCAACAAAAAAAGGAAAAAGAAAGGAAGAAAGAGGCAGTGAAGTTTTGAGTACTAACAAATGATAAAAAAAAAAAAAAAGCGAACATGTTTTTCTGCAAAGTTATGTTTTTAAGTGGTTGAACATTGCAGCAAGCAAATGTGATTTGACTAGAAAAAGATTAACACTTCCACACAGAAAACCAGTGGGGATGAAATTCTGTATTGGAGACATCTGTAACATGAAGCATGGGAAAGAAACCACAATTAAACTAACAGGAATGGAATAATAATAATAATAATGTATAATACTTATATAGCGCATTTCTTGTTGTACAACTCAATGCGCTTACATCCACCATTTGCACTTATTCATACAATATTCATGCACACGGCAAAAAGAAAATACACAAGGGCAGACGCACCTACATGCATAAACTGCCTCACCAAACTAGTTGTGGAGGAATTTAGGAGAGATCTAGTCATCTACAGAAGAGAATAGGCTTTTTTGAAGAGGTAAGTTTTAAGCTGAGATTTAAAAGAAGAAAGAGTAGGCTGATTACGAAGGTCTTCAGGGAGGGAGTTCCAAATAGAAGGTGCTCTAAAACTGAAGGCTCTTTCGCCAACAGATTTCAGAGAACGCTTAGGGATTTTCAAAAGTTTTTGTGAAGAAGAGCGAAGGGTACGAGAGCTTTGGTAGGTGCAGAGAGAAGAAGAGAGATATTGAGGAAGAGATTCATTGAAATGGCGGAAAGCAAGAACTGCCAGTTTAAATTGCCACCGATACTGTATGGGAAGCCAGTGCAGTTTGATCAGCATGGGAGTGATGTGCTCACGCCTCCTCCTCTTCAAAACAAGTCGTGCAGCGCTATTTTGGACTCTCTGCAGCCGAGTGATACATGTTTTTCTATTTAAACTTAACAGAACATTGCTTTTGACTACACTCTGTCAACGATGCAAGTTGCCCACAATCCATGCAGTTTACACAGACTTATAACTCCACAGAAGATGCAAGTGGTTCAAGACCCATACTTAGCAGAAAAGAAAAGTCCTCAAGAGTTCTATATCTTAACCAACAATGCAGATTGCCCACAAACCATATTCAGCATACTGTCGTGTCCAATTACTAGTCCTTAAAGTATGATGCAACTGGTTATTTTCCTTTTTGATGCATATTCACTAAAATTGGCTGACAGCTGCCTGAGTTTTTGACAGATATTTAGAAATCTGATAAGACAATTTTGAATAGTTCAGGAGATGTAATGATTTTATCTGGTTCATGGGTGACCCAGCACTTTAACGGTTAGAAAAAAAAAAGAAGAAAATAACGACAAAGAAAAACAAAGAAAACTGTTTTGCTGTTCATGTACTTCCCAGCTTATGATACGTAATGAATACTTCCATAATCAGATAAGCGCTAATGACATTGCATTTTGGGGTAATCTGTGTGCACAAAAAAAGTCATAGCAGTGGTTAAACAGTGAGCATGGCTTCTCATTTGCTGACCTTAGTTATAAGAAGAATCCCTTACCCAACAGTATTCATCCAGGACATTCCATTTAAAGAATAGTGCTCTGTCCTCTGAACTTTTGTACCTGTTTATATGGATAAGTGACAGTAATGGCTGCTTTCTAAACCACTCATTCATTTTGCTTTTTGACCTTTTTCTCTTTTTTGAAATACAGATTATATTTACATACGCAATGAAGGACCAGTCAGTAACCTGATCATTTCAGTGAAGTAGGGCAGTGAAACTTTTTTTCTGATTTCTTAACAGTTTTGTTAATTTTTAGACCACGTTTGTATTCTTATAAATATTTACAAAAGCCAGAAGCTGCCATTCTAAAGCAAACGAGGCACCATTTAAAACCAGAATTAAGTGGTCAAGTAGACATAACAAGCTTAGTTGTTGATGTGCGGTTTGTTGTTTCTGTGTTTGCTTGCTTGTTGTTTTTTTTTTCAATTTTAAAATAATTGATTTTCAGGTGTCAGAACTCATCTACATTCACAGCAAATTGATGATCGTCGATGACAACACTGTCATTTTGGGATCTGCTAACATCAACGACAGGAGCATGCTTGGTAAACGAGATTCGGAAATGGCCATCATCGTGAGGGACAAGGAGAGGGAGAAGATCGTCTTGAACGGACACATCCTGGAGCCAGGACCATTTGCCTCGTCCTTGCGTCACACACTCTTCCGTGAGCACTTGGGTTTGTTGGAGGGAAAGGAGGACATTGATCTGAGGGATATCTCCACAGATTCTTTCTACAAGAATGTCTGGTTCCGCCAAGCTGCCATCAACACCTCCACTTTTGATAAGGTGCATGTTTTGACTATTAAAAAAAAGAAAAAGGGAAAAAAAAAAAAAGGAAAAAGCTTGGGGAGGTGGTGCAAATGAAAGAAAAATTAAGAAGGCATTCAGGAGCTGTAATTTTAGGAGAAGAAAACTAAGGTAAGAAAGAACTATTATTGAGATATTACAAAAGCTGTTTATTTGAAGAAAAAAAATTAATGTAAGAGTATGCAAATGTTCTGCTTGCGGTCTCTTACATGCGCGTGCGCGCACACACACACGCTCTCTCTCTCTCTCTCTCTCTCTCTCTCAAGCATACACGCACACACACATACATACTCACACTCACACACATTAAGCAAACAACTGAATGTCACATTCTAATTATTTCAAGTTGTTGTCCATGTGTTAACATTTTCCCATTCACGCACCCGAAGTTACTGCTTGCTGTGAGATTGTCGGCGATGAAGAGTTTTGAAAATTGGCTGTGACTAGTGGTCATTTCTGTTAAGAGGTCTTGGAAAGATCAAATCAAAGATAAATGCATCTGTCACTACATTCAGTTGCAGCTGCAGTAAGAATGAGACTAGTTTACAAAATTGCTTTGCCATGTAAATTTGTTTCAGTTAAAAACCAGCATGGACAAAACGTATTTGAAGATGTCCTAAAAATAGAGAACACTAGTATGTTTTAAATTTTGTTTTTGTTTTCTGCTAGGTATTCCGATGCCTGCCCACAGACCAGGTGCTGAACTTCCAGCAGCTGAGGGAGTACAATGCCGAACCAAACCTTGCCACTTCAAACCCTGAGGAAGCTATGACGCAGTTGGCCAAGGTCAAAGGTCACCTTGTGCTCATGCCTCTGTTGTTCCTGAAGGATGAGTCCCTGACCCCCAAAATGGGTCAGAAAGAAGCACTGTTGCCATCCTATTTATGGACATGATTATGAGAAGAGTAGGCATGTGTGTGTGTGAAGTGTGGGCCTGACGTGATATGACAGGTAGTTGGGATAAGGATACAGGACATCTACTGAACCCCTGAGTGAGATTTGATTTGATTTGCTCAAACCAGTGTGCCTGATTGACCAGCTTTACCAGTTTTAGAATGTGACAAGAAGAGAGGCATATACTTTTCAGTAGAGGGGATAATTAGATAACTTGAGCTAGTTGAATTTTAAAATTTGCACTTGTGTATGAGATACATTTTCATTTTTTTTTTATAGCATCCTCTTTTAAATCTGTTGTTCACATACATAAATCCCTTTTTCCAATTTGGAGATTTGAAATTGTAGTCAGCTCTTTTTTATTTCAGTGATTAATTTTGCCCAGAATGTGATAGTGATTAATATCAGGTTTGGATTGGTTTTCAGAGTCAAATACATAATGACTAAACTGGTCATATGTGGCACAAATGCCTAACCAATGATTTCTTAACAAATAGCACACATGATAAATAGCACTCACGATCTGAACAAAAAGTCAGAGTGACCAGCCCTCTTGCTGCAGTGGTCATGACACAGGCCGTGCGGTTAGGAGGTTGCAGACTCAGACTTCGTCAGAAGCACATGTCTTGGAGATTTTCCTCCTGCTGCTCTTGTCCAGTTTTTTTTGTTTGTTTCTTTGTTTGTTTTAGTCTTTCATGTTCTCTTGGGAAGACTGAAATCACACAGCTAAGTTTAATCCCCTTCATGGATGCGTTTGACCGTGTTGCTTGGATGTTCTGACCAACACTGCAATGTCTACCTTCCTGACGTGTTTGATGCCAGTATAAGATTATTTTAAAAGAAAAAGAATAGAAGAATGTAGCCCTCTATCATGTAATCCCAGATCTGATATTCACATCATCATCATCCTGTCCCCCACTGATCATTACTGAAAAAGGAGAAGGGTTGGGCGAATATATTGAAGTCTGTGGCCTTTCATGCCTTACTCTCGGTGACCTCATTTTAAATTATCCCTCTGTACCGGGCCTGCGATGATGTTGAAATTTTCAGTGGGGCAGACTCATGGGGAATGCTGTTGAACACACCCGGCGATGGTCTCCTTCTTTAGGCGGAAGCTCATTCTTTCTGGCTTTATTACCATGGGTTATTGTCATCAGCAGGGAGCTTAGTAGGAGATATCTAAATTTGTTCGATCAGAAAAGTCACCTTTGAGCACTTCTGACTCGGCTATAATATTTCCCCTACCTTTGATGGGATTTTTTCCAGTGGTGAAACTACAAAGACACTATGCCCCAGATTTAAAGGAAAAATGAACACCAGAAAGGTTTCTTTTACAACTTTGATGGGTTATTGCTTGGACATTGAGCACAAAACTCCCTGGCTTTTTGACTTTCTGGCCCCAGAAATCAGCTTGGCCAGGGACCTTCGCTGTCTTATGGTAAAGGCTGATCTGACATGGAGAAATTGGATGCAGTTGTTCCATGACTATGAGAGCACATTGCATCACCATATGTTGGATGCAAGTCTGGGTCTTGTGTGTAGACATGTACGTGCATGCATGGTCTTCCTGGCACAAACTGTTAGAGCAGACAGGTTGTGACTGAAAAGGGACCATGGGGCCAGGTGGGATATTATTCTGTAGTGATCAGATTTACTTTGGTTGTTTCACTGTTATTCTGTGCACTTTATTATGGCCTGAATTTATTCAGACAGCACATCTTTGTGTGATATGATTAGATGTCTTCTACGGGTTTGCATGACTACATAAACATCAAAGAATTGTGCTTATTTTTTTTTCCATTTCCTTCCCATCAGCTACTAATCTTCTCATCTATCAAAAAAAAAAGAAAAAGTCCCTCATAGTATTCGTACCTGTTAACTCTCTTGAAAGAGCTCCAATGAAAATAAACGGCCCTCATGAGATTTGAAACTGGAACCTTTTGTGCACTGTTTTAAGATTCAAACCACTTGACCACACCACATTCTGGCTGTTGGAGATTTTGTGGTATGAGTACTACATTGCTTCAGTCGTAGAGGGTGCAACCTGCAGCATCACTTCTGTCATTACCGGTTCAGTTATGAAAATACCGAGGAGTTGGGAACCTCTCATTATGGAATTTTGGTGTGTAGATACAAAAGAATATTGACTGAAAAGTTTCCTCTGTGTGTGTGTGTGTGTGTGGATGCATGTGTTTTACAATAGTGAAACCTCTTGGTAAAGACCCTTTCAAGCAAGACTGCCTCTTTCTAAAGACATGATTTTTTTTTTTTCATTTCTGAAACATCTTTTGCTTAGTGTGTAATAGAACCTATTCTTCTAAAGACTCATTATTCAGCGTTTCCAGAAGTCATTGAGAGGATCCACAGTGTCATAAAAATTCAAGAAGATGAAAACACTTGGTTGCAAAGTGAGGCGACTGCGGAGGGAAAACCTTTTACAGATTTGAAAATACTTAGTTTGAATACATATTTTCAGCTTAAGGACAAAATAGTTTGGTAGCCTTAGTCAGTTCAGGGCACTGAGTGGAGTTCATCCAGAATTAAACATGCATATGCATGCTTTTGCATATAAACTCTATAATGGGGTTCATCAAGAAGTAAAACACAGGTCCGATGCATGTGAATGTTTCTGATGGGTAAAGACGACTACAGAAACAATATTAGATTGAGTTGTAAGATTTGATGTATTATATTATTCATGCAAACAAAGAATTATTTTGATGGTATGGCTGATTATTTGTAAAATTTTGTGCACGTCAAACTAGTTATACTGCTGTCACAAATTTCACTCTCATATTAAGTGATATCAATTGTTGTATTATAAGAATGGTTCTGCTGATAGTCACAAATGCAGTTTATCTTTTTTTGATTGTATGAACTTTCATATTTTGAATTATGAGCTTGTGTTGATGCACTTTTTGTCATTTATGGGGGACTGAGTATTGACTGATGTGTAAATTGTTTCTCTGAATCGATCACTAGATCAGTGTTTTAAAGAAGACACTGCCTGACAGTGACTTTGGTGATTGTTTGAAATGGACCTTTCACTCACTCCAAGTCTGGCAAACAGTGTTACTTGTTGGGAGAGCTGTTGGGGAATGGTCATATGCATTTTGTTGTCGTTGCTGTAGTGGCAACAGAGTCGTCTGTTGATTGATGCATTTGGTATTTGAAGCCATGTACTGTACTATGTCAAATAATGCAAGCAACAGCCTGTTTGTTGAGGAGCTCTCTTTTGCAGAATTTGATAATATGAGACTTCCACATTTCGCAGCTTTTTTTCCTTCTTTTTTTCAATGTATATGTTTTCCATTGGTGTTATGTAAGGCAAAAACAAGTTTTACTTTGTTGTTTTTCATCCTTTTTTTTTTAAAGTAGAATTCTAATGTGTCAGGGGAAAAACTGACTATAGTGTTTCGTTGATGTGGTTATAAATGTATACACAGGATTTCCTGACAGTTATTGAACACATATTTCTAGTGACTGTGCCATGAATGAGATCTCTTTGTTGTGTTATGGACTGTGTTATGGTCAGTAGTGTAGGCATGTGTAATCCCTGTTTATTTTCAAGATATCTGGCATGAACAGAATATCTCGCATCTGTTTTGGCGACATGATGAATTAATCACCCTCCGATGCTGTCATGTCTATACATATCAGAGATGAAACAGTTGCTCTAAGTTCAGAGCGAACCTTGTGAGGATTTAACATTCCACAGTGACTGCGGACTGTTCTAGCTTTCACTGCAGAACACCTCAGTAATGTTTTTTTTCTTCTTTTTTTTTTTTCTTAGAATAGATTTCAAAAGAATTTTATGGCAGTATGTGTGTGATTATTTTGATGAAGTGGACAAAAAGATGAAAAGGAAGCGATTCTGTCAATGGTAGATCGAAGAGAAAATCAGGACTTGTAGAATGTTTGGGGGGGGGGGTGGGGGGGGGGGGGGTGGGGGTGGGGGGGGGGGGTGGGGGGTTTCATCCGCTAGTGAAATCCTATTTTTGCTGTTATTTGTTATTGTTGTTGTTCTTCCTCGAGGAGATATGCATTTCAAAATAGGAATGGTAAAAGGTAATGTTCATTTTCCAATTGGTGCTGTGGTATATTACCAGTTTTGTTGATTTTCCTTTTTTGTTGCTGTTGTTGTTGTTTTTGCTACATTATAAACATGTTAACATGGATTTAGAGTTATTTGCTTATTCTAGATGGCACTAGAGATAAGTCCAGTAGCCCTGTGGCTAGTGCACTGGATATCCACCCAAGAGTGAGAAGGTTTCTGATACAATCCTTAAGAGTGCCTGGTGAGCTAGGTGTGGAAATCTATGTATTCATCTAGGTCAAGTTCACTTCAGGGGCCATCTCAGAGGTAAAAACAATGTTTAAAAGAAAGACCATGGGAGGGAAAATGAAAAGACTTTTACCAGGCTATGTTATGAAATGGAATGCAGAGTTGTGCCCAGTTGTGTATGAAATGGAACTTCATATCATCTATCTTCATCTGCACCCTTACTGATTATCATGAAAGTCTCCTCTGTGACCCTTCATGCCCCACCCGTGTGGTTCTGTGTCCATGCTTTATGGTGAGTTCAACATCAGCTTGTTTGTGGGAAGTGTCATTGGTTGGATTGGGAGGTGCCTCCCTTCTTCCCCTACCCACCCCCCACCCCACCCCACCTTCCTCTTTCCTTGGAGGTATGTACTGTAACACAGGCTTCACAGCTGAGTAATTGTTGCAGGCTGGTAAGGAACAGGCAGAACATGTTATCCTGTGCGTGTGTTTGTTTCTTTAACTGAACGGGCACAACCGAACATCACCTAGGTGGCTCTGTAACAGTTCAGTGTCTCTTCTGGGTTGTCTCATTACAAACTGATGTGGACTGCTTCCTGTGCACTGCAGTAGCGGGACTGAAACGAGTCAAACCTGAGTATAGCTGCACATGGGTGAGCTGGAATGTGACATGTGGGAACAGTGCTACTGAAGAGGCATAGATGGACAAGACCAATGCTCCACACCCCAAACTCCAAAATTGATGTTAAATCATAAACGCGGGTCATACTTCAGACTGAGTAGACCCTTCCAAAACCATATGTTCAGAATCAGGGGAAGAATCAGATCTCTTCAAAAAGAAATAATTCCTTTGATAGCTGAAAAAACTACTGAAGAAAATTTAGACTGGCCAGTTTAAGTGTCTATCTGGAAGACAGATACATGTAACAAGACAAAGCAAAAGGCAGTATGCCCTATTCTTGTATTGCTTCATGGCTTCTACTTAAACCATTGCTGCGAGAGACCAGGTATGTAGAAAACAAGACACATACCCCGCAGAGGACGGATTGTTCTATGTTCATTGTAAGGGACGGTCATTTCTGTGATGAGTATTTGACAAAGTTTAGCCCGCTACTGTGATCTTTTTCTATCCTCATATAAAGAGCAGTCTGAAATCACTTCTTTTCCTTGAGGAACCAGGGCAGAGAAAGAGAAAAAGGGCTTGCATTCTGGGGCTAGTTTCAGAAACCATCTCGTTTCCTTTCTGTCTATTCTTCCTGCTCTGAGTTTGAAACTTTGTTGTATTCAGATTTCTTGGAGTTATTGTTGGTATTGTTTGTATTTCTGTCGCCATCTGTAGTAACATTGTTTAAATTTTCATCCCATTTCAGATGTCCTATGTGAGGACCTAGACTGAAAATGTGAGGAAGAACAGTTTCATGGTTTGTCATTCGCAGGAACAGTTTGTCATGCGTACAAATACCCACTGCTTTAGTAACATTTAAACTTTTTTTTTAGAAGTCTTGATAGCATCTAAGTTATTTAGGCACAAAATTGTATGTCTATGATTTCATTGTTTTAAATCCGCTGTTGTGTCGTATATATGCAAAGGGACGATTCATTTAGGTGTATTGTATTTTTACATTTATTTGGTATGGTACAGAATCTAGATGACATGGATTTTTTTTTTATGGTTCACCTATTTGATGTCACTTTCTGACTGTGCTAGAATTGCTTTAAGTATTCAGTTGTTTGTTTTTTCGAGTACGAGTCCTGCATTTTAAAAGGATCTTCTGAGTGTAGTGGGTATTCTCAATGCATTCAAGACGGTCTGAGTCTGCATGTGAGTAGACATGTAAATGGATTTTTGCAAATGTGTATATAGCTTTTATCTATATATTTTTTAAAATTAGTATTTAAATCTAGATGTGGCTGTACTTCCAGTTCTTCCAGATATTGCTTGGTGTGTGTATTGTGTACTCAGTAGTGGTTGTAGAATGGATGGTCCATGATTTCTTGCAAAACATGAAGACATTCTTTTTTATAGACTGATAGCTGTCATACTATACAGTTTGTCAGTCAAACAGAAAACTTTTTTTTTTTTTAATGTTTTATTTCCTCACTAAATTGATCTTATTTCATAGTTTCTTTTTTTTTTTTTTTACTTTTTGGGCAGCTTTATGACATGCCTGCTTATAGACTGGAGATATATTAATTTTGGCATTCCTGTCTTGTAATTTATCTACTATTATACACAACTTGCCCAACAAATGGCACATGATGACAAAAGTGCAATGTATAATTCCGTGTTTATTTTTGTCGTTAATTTTGTGTGTTTTTAAACACTTTTCATGTTTATATTTTTGGCCTGATAGCATAATTGACAGTTAGGTGCAGGTATACCCCCAAACCTCTTTTTTTAGTACAGAGTGTGAACACCTTTCATTGAAAATGTTGGAGAATACAAATGTTTATTCCAGCATATTTGACATTTTAAACAAATTTTTCCTCTGGTAGTTGTTTGTAAGTTGAAAGCTTCAGGTGTAGATGTAGCCATTAGTCGTATCTCTTATTAAACTTTATAATCTAATTACATATCTTGCCTAACAATGCAAAGCGTGTTAACTCTTTCATTCACATATTATTACATCTTGCAGTATTATGCGCAGATGATGCATATAACGGCATACTTGTGAATCTTTTTCTTCAGCTTGTGCCTTAATGTGAGCAGTTGCATTAATTTCAAGTATTGAAATGTTGTGCAGTTGTTGTTTTTTTTGTTTTGTTTGTATTTGTTTGTGTCTGTTCACTTCTCATTAGTTTCAGTTTGGAACATTGAAGTTTCAGTGGCTGCCAGTGGTAAAGGTTTCTTTTCGTAAAAAAAAAGAAATTCATATTTCAGTGGTAGCAAATGCTGATGATGTTGTGCAGTGTCTAATAAAGATGTATCGAAAGAAAATGTTTAATATAATCTATACTGTTTTATAGTTGTTCATCTTAAACCATTTGCACATGCTTTTAAGTAAATATTTCTGGAATTTGCTTATTATGCACATGTTTGTATGTGTGTATTTTTCTTGAAAAGATTTTCCCAGCACAAAGCATGTTTGTAAATACAATTTCAATATATTTTGCATTTTTTACTCCATGACTTTTTCCTCACAAATTTTATTGATACCATACGTCTTGTCTTAAGGAAATGTGTTAAAAATGTTGGTGGAATTGTGTGAAGTACAAACCCATTTTTGTTCATCCTTATTGAATTCTTACGCTTTTAGAAAATCTGTCATGCTTTAGTTCCAGCGTAAGAGGTGCCAGTTTTACTTACCTTTTTCTTAATGTGAAGCATACATTAACTAACCTCAAAGAAAATGTTTCCAGATGGGCTTGGAAAGCACCTCTCAGTAAAGGTTAAAGAGTAACTAGTTTAGAATCACAGTGATGACTGGAACAAGGTCACAGACCTTCCACCAAACAGACCAAGATTTTATCATGATGACAGTAGTTTTTTTTTTTTTTAGTTCTGGTCACGGGCAGTACAGAAATTGTTTTCAGATCGAAATGGGTTGTAAACATTTTTTTTTTTTTAGATAAAGGAAAGAAAAGAGTGTTTAAAAATTGTGTTTCATGTACTATTTGTTAATGATGATCCAATTTGTTCTCTCCTCTGCTGTGTTGAAATTATGGTTTCGGTGGTGGTGTTTTTTTTCTCATTAGTTGAAAAATGATGTTTTGAGAGAACAGTAAAGGAATATATTCTTCGATTTAGATATTTGAGTTTGATGAACTCATGGAATTCAAATTAGTGGCGTCTCTTTCCAGTCATAGTTGTATCAGAACTGATTACACATTTCTGTTGATTATTCGTTCTTAAAATGTGATTTGATTCTACGATGCATGCCAGTCCCATGTCCCAAAGAGGAACAAAAACAGGGGCATTCTCTAATTAAAGATGTTTTAAAGTATTACGATAAAATGCAGACAACATAAGAATGCAGCAGTGACAGCTCTGTTCATGTGAGAGAACTCTTGTCTATCGTCATCTCTGGGATGAAATCCATTGGTACAAGAAATAATATAATCTTTTTCTTATTCCGCAGCCATACAGTTAACTTCTGACCAGTGAAAATTTTTGACCAGCACAGAGGTTGCAAGAACGAATTTTATTGATTTTGTGTTTGGTCAAAGTTGCAGTGGTATGCGTAGGTCTGAACAACACAAAGAGGATAGTCAGCATACAGATGCGTAGTTTTAACCCACAAATCGGTCGACTGCCTTTGAATTCGTGTTTCTGTGCTAGGCAAAGCACAGTTTGCTGGCTCTGGATCCACTACCGTTGGTAATCAAATGAAAGATCTCATGAGTACCTATGAATAGGATCACCACATTTACTGCCATTATCTCCCAGGCTGGTTCCTTACAGCTAAGAAAACTGTGAGGAGTGTTGTTTGAACTGTCCCAGAGCTGACGCTTCTCCAGAAACTAATGAATAGAGAAAAAGGTGTGCGACCAAAACTTTGAAAAGTGAATGTAAAGAGGGGTGAATGCAGTGATCCAGCGTTTTCAGCCTTTTGGAAACTACGCTGAGATGTAAACCCTTGCTTTCAATTGTATGCTTCATCCTTTTCACTTTTTATTTAGTTTTACACCTCCTTTCACCCTCTCAGCTCTTCAAGAGCTACAAATCAGACACCTTCCATGTCTGGCTGACAGGTTGTATGTGAAAGACTGTAAATGAAATAAATGAATAAAATCCTCTCTCTCTCTATATATATATATATATGTGTGTGTGTGTGTGTGTATATATATATATGTATATATATATATGTATATATATATATATACACACACACACATGTATGTATATTGAAAAGAAAAAAAATCAAGTCTTACCAAGTTGTCAGCATGTGCAGCAGGAGGTTAAGAAGAAGAAATAACTGATTTTGCAGTTCAAGAATATATCTATATGCCTGATCAGTGCTTGAGCTGGACAGGAAAACTTTCAGTTAGGTGCACTGTGTAACACTTCTAGACATTCTTAGTGTGTCACCTCCTTTACCACAGTTAGGTGCACAGTGTGACACTTCTAGACATTCTTAGTGTGTCACCTCCTTTACCACCATCGCTGTCATCTTCTCCATTGTCTGTATTTTTGTTTATCTGTGCTATAGTCTCACAGTAGTTCTGCTGGGTTTACTGCTGCCACTTTGTAAAATTTGAAATCGTTCATTGCATTTCGTCTCTGCGCTGTCTTATTGTATGTCTTGTTGCTTTACTTGCTCTAGTGGATCTAGGGTGATTTTTTGGAGAAAAAAAAATTATTTTGATCTCGGTGTATATTTATTCCAGAAATTATACTGTAGTTGTAGTTTTAGAATTTAAAGATGAGAAGATTGTGTAAATGAATCATGTAATATTTTTGCAAAATGACGGTCTTTCTATGAGCATCCGCATTACATTTGTATTTGCATAGACAGGTGAATTCAGCTGTGCCACTTACTTTCTTTTCTTTGTAAGTTTTTTCATACAAAGTTTAGGCTGCTGTTTAGAGATGGACATAGGGAGGATGGGAGGGGTGGTTTTAGTTATTACTACAGTATTACATTATTCCTGTTTCCTGTATTACAATGTATTTTTCATATGTGGTTTTAATGTGTGCTGTATACAGGAACAAAATGTATGGTCTTAGCCAAAATATGAACACCCAGACCACCATAGAAGTTGTAATAGATGGAGGAGATTTTCCCCGAAGATGGAGTATGGCTGCCTTAATGGCAGGATAAAAAAAACGGTCATACACACAAAACTCCACTCCCTTTGTTGGGCAGATGGGTTTAATACTTGCCTGTCTATACAGGGAGTGTCCACAGGAGTATCAGCCTGCGTACGCAGAAGAAGGAGGAAATCTCTGCTTATTGGTTGTTAAAAGCAGGGACTTTACTCATTCTAGTCAAGAACGTCACCACTAACCCACTAGCTAATTGATTGACAATTTGAAAAAACTAGAGGGCCAAGCAGCTGCAGATTTCCACCAAGGTGGAAAACAAATGTTTGTATACAAAGTTACCAGAGATTAATAGAAACTCACTGAAGATAAGATAGGTAGTATGTTACTATTTTTTTTTCCTTGGGCCCATTCTTTCTTTTCACCAAGTTTCAATCAAATTTGTCCAGATGTTTAGGGGTAATCTTGCAGGAGATGGATAAACCAGCTGAAGATACCCTTCACGGAGGTAACACTAAGGTCCAAACTCACAGCAATTCTTTGTCTTTTTTGCAGATAAACAGGGATTGAAAAAAGTAGTGATTTGATTTGATTATTCTAAGATGAATAACCACATGAAACTATGGAGAGTGAGTTCTCTAAAAGGTTTCTCATAAACTGTTCTCTTTTAAACATGATAAACACTGGCTTGATGAGACGAAAAATATTCAGTTTACTAAAACTACTGTTCCTTGGACTTTGACAAATGATGCTAGTCTAAACTGATGAGAAGCATTTTACATCAGTGGTGACATCAGATCTATAGAAATTTGGATTTTCTATGTTTCTTTTTTTTTAAGCAACTTAAAATTACACGGTCAAGGAGGGGGAGGGGGGTGGGGGCGTCCAGTATCCGCCAGTTGATTTGAATCCACATCACAGATCCGTTCCAAAATTGAAGGGGTTTGTCTTTCGGTCATATCACACCTTTTGATGAAGTTTAGTTGAAGCAGATTCAGAAGTGCTTTCTTAAACCTGCTAAGGGACGAACAGACAAATCAATGGATTGGATAAAAACATAAGCAGGGTTAATACAGAAAAGAAAGCAAATGACCAGGGTATGCTAAGACTGAACCACGTCTTATTCTATGTATCAAGAGGACAGGAAGCAAAATTTGAATTTTGGATGGTAGTACATAAACACTGATAACCAAGCTCTTTCTATTTTTCTGCGGCTATAGGTTTGATACCTTAACAGTACCTCTGTGTGTTTTTTACTGTCTGAAACTGAAGCATGAATATGAGATTGATCCAGATTTTTTTATCATGCACAAACTTTTGATGGAAAATGAAATAGTTACAGTACAAGCTTTAAAAAGTTACTGGTGCGCTACATGTAAATAAGCAGCAACAACAGTCAGCCAACCATTTCAGTTTAGGTTTTACATATATCTGTGTGTTTTTGGTGTCTTGCTGCTATTTTTAATCAATTCAAACATTTGTGCCAATTTCTACCATTTATCAACTTTAATAACTGTTACAAATAACTGTATACTACAAAGCTTGTTCTTTATGCAGATTTTTTTTCCACATAATTCCATGCGCATTTTCAGATTAAACCTAGGACTTAAGTTTTTGTCTGTCCTGATTGTGGAGGAAGCAAGTTTGATGATTTGGAAGCTGAACATATTGGCTTCACTGTTGTTGGTGAAATGTTGTATGTGAGAAAGGATTGAGGTTGGTGGTGCAGATGAACAGCTGCATGATCTTTCAAATGAACTGAAAGTATACTTGTACCTGGAATGCAGTTAAATCTCAATTTAAAGAGTCAAATGAACTGAAAGTATAGTTTTAGCTAGAATGCAATTAAATCTGGATTTTAAGAGTAAACAGAAGTTAAAATCTAGATTTAACAAGTACAAATGAAATGAAAGTATAGTTTTAGCTAGAATGTAGTTAAATCTGGATTTTAAGAGTAAACAGAAGTTAAAAGTGCCATTGTCTTTGTTAGGAAAAAGAAGTATTGATTTGTCTCACCCCCATTCTTCATCCATCTAACATGCCTTCCTCATACACACACACACACACACACACACACATGCAGGCCACACACACACACACACACACACACACACACACACACACACACACACACACACACACACCATTTAGCTATAAGAAAGAAGCAGAAATGATGATTATTCACTTTACGGCAGATTTAAACTATTTCAAAAAGTGCTATTTTTTTCCCTGGAGAATGGGGGAGGGGGAGGGAGATGAGGGGGAAGAAGAAGAAATGATCAGCACTTAATTGGTGCGGAATGAGAATCCCTCCCTCCCCCCTCCAAGTCCTCTCCCCGTCAACACTTTTTTGTGGACATACAGTAAGCGAGTCATGTGGATTAGTAACATTTAGATAAACAATATATTCAGAACACCATTGAAGGATGTCAGCTACTTCAAGAAAGGGAATGCAGATGGCTCAATTTGAGGTAAATACAGTTCACCCCAGAGAAATGAGTCCAGTGTGGCTCGCTCCCTTAATAGGAGAGACAAAAAAAAAAATTCATAAATGAAATTTGGTACCACACAGCTTGCTTGCATTGCATGTCTTTTGTCATTGTTTGATCCTCAAAATGTCAGTGATGTGATCTTATCCATTCAAAACGAACCAGAATTGTTTAGAAAGTATATAATTGATTTCACAGAGTATGGACAACATCACGCTTTGGACACCAATTTGAAGTTTAACCCTTTGATATTTCATTCCACCACAGCCTGCCGACCCCAGTATTTATTTAAACCTGCTGCAGCCCGCCTTAGCCCCATGCCCGTTATTCAGGCTGTTGGTGATTTTTCATCTTGCGTTAAGCTCAGGCCTGTACATGTCCATCATGAATGCGATGGCACTGTGTGTGCACTAAAAGTACGAAAACGTTTGAATAGCAGGAAGAGTTTCTCAGTGATTTTGTTGTTGTTGTTGTTAAAGGGTTACTGGAATAATTATTGATGGCTGGCATTACATTAAGTGAAAACAAAACAAAAACAAAACAAAACAAAAAAACTGCTTGAGGTATTACCCAGGCGGGATTGATTGTCATAAGCAAATTCATTTCCAGATTAATTGTCCCCGTGCAAATGTAGCTGATGCTGATAGCTTCACAGATTGGATAAACAAATTTCTGAGAGATTAAGCAAGCCTTATGGAAATTTCAAATTTTGTGTCAAACCCAGTGCATGTGAGGGTAATTACATTATCAAGAAAATTAGCTGCTGTGGCGTTGTGTTTGGTATCGCATACTGACACCTGGAAGGTCGGGAATTCAAACCCAAATGGATGCAAATTCACGGAAGATTTCTTGGCCTTGAGCGGGTTCTACAAAGTATTGAGTGTGCTCTGTGCTCAAATCAGTGGCAATGTTTAGACCAAACAGTTGACTATCTTCAGCTTTAAAGATGTGACTTTCACATGTGAAGCTCAAAAATTCCTGACTAACATGGCAATTGTCTGCCTATCTTTTGGCATAGTTGATGCTGGAGTGAAATTGAGATTAGTATGGAGTATGGCCCCCATGTTGTTTTTATCAACATGGAATTCTATTGTCTCTTCCTCATGAATCACCATCGTATAAAACTTTGTTTCAAAGGCCAGTAATATTCTGTTTCTCATGATGACTTCTCTTTGGATTTCTTTCCTCTTCTCCCATGCGAACGCTTAGTTCATGTCAATTTTTTTGGTACTGACCTACGCGTAGAAGAGACATAGTGATGGTCTACAGAGACAGTCCTCAGGATGAAGTCATTCACAGTGTCATTGCAGTTAAGCAGTTAACGTTGTCATAGGTGATTTCATAGGTGGTATCCTGAACATTTTGAATCAGAAAAGACACAGCTGAATACCTACATGAATCGGCGGCAGTGTGCGTTGTCCACTGAACTGTAACAAAACGAACATGGGTGTGGCTTTTCAGGGTTATGATGGTGAGTTCAGATGAGCACTTTGGGACTATTGATGCTCAGAAGGCTCAGAAAATGGCACAGTTCAGAAAAGAAAAAGAAAGACAAAAAGAAAGTTTAGCTAAAAGTAATCATTTTGATATCTGAAAATTGTGGATTCAGTATTGCTACATGATTGCATTTGAATGTCTAAGAAATTTAGTGAACCCAAATACTGACTGTGATGAGGCAGATGTCGACAAGTATGATGAATGTATGTTACAAAGAAATGCCTGTCTTCACTGCAGCAGAGTTTCACTTCACATTTACGCTTTGGACATGAACATTATCCAAGAAAACGTCTCCACATTAGCATCTGCATTTGTTCTCTCTCTCTCTCTTCTCTCTCTCTCTCTCTCTCTCGGTATATGTTTTCTTGAAAGTTGAATACCATGATAGTAGCAAATCAAACGTGCTACCAGATCTGCTCACTAGGAATGGATTGTGATTCACTGAGACATGAAAGCAGCATGTAAAAACCAAATGCTGTGATGTTGATTGTTTTGCTGAAATAGGAGTTAAAAGAATTTGGATAATGCTCTAAGACTATATGTACATCAACACTATGAAAAAGAATGATGATGCTCAATAGGTGATCTTTGCAGTGTAACATGTGTATTATAACGTATGTAAACCATTTTAACAAATTATCTATATTATCTATATTGGGATATGTTTAATGAAATAGCTGTTTATTCTAGGGTACTTCTGTCTTTAATTCATAACTATTTTTGGAAATTAGATGTAGACATTATCGATCCACTGTGTTGGGTTTAGTCAGGTGTTGTTTTTGTTAGTGTCTGCAACCAACTACATTCTGATGTTCATTGCTTGCTGTTTTTATCACAACGAAATGATTCATTTGTATGGGAAAATCAATAAAACAAGCGGAGCAAAGATGTGTTATAATATGTGTAAAGGTGAAAAGTAGTACATACAGGAGTAGTGAAATTGTGTGCGTGTGCGTGTGTGTGTGTGTGTGCGTGTGTGTGTGTGTGCTGACATTTTCATGAAGATACGTTTGTGAAAGAAAGCAGGGATGGGCTCATGTTTAGCCAACTGTGGCGATAGAGCATGACAATTTGGCATGGAAACTCAACAGGTGTATTCACTGTCAACTGGTGTGAAGTCGTCAGGCTCTAGATTGGGAATCGGCTCAGTAAGAAATCTGGCCCTGAGCTAATTTTAGTTTTAAAAACAATTTGCAGTAAACTGAAGAAAAAAAAGTTGCACAAACACCGATATGTGGAAACATTTAGGTTTCAAAAAATGTAGACCGTTACTACACATATTTGTATTTTGGTCCTTTACCTGTTACACACACTTGCGCGCACGCATACAAACACACACACGTTCATATGTGCTTGCTTGCCAATGCGCGCACACATATGCACACACAATATTGTGCACTCAGTTCACCACCGTATGCAGTGTTGACTTATTAAACAGAAAACAAGTGGGGTATTTTTTGCTCCCATAAGAAAACCTAACACAAAATAACTTTTATTCAAGACTGGCACAGCCTTTTAAACTTGAATAAAGTCAGACAAATACAAAGACGAACAGTCTAATAGTGGGGGGAAAACAAGCGCAGGCCAACAACTGAACTGTCTTCATAGTAATGACTTGGCAAAGGTTTGGACTTAAGGGGGGAGGGGAGGGGGCAGGGGTTTGAAGATGGAGAAACTGGGAACATGAAATTAAGAAATAATGTTACAGATATGAAAACTCTTCACTAGCTGCATAAGGGAACCATCGCAATCCCTTTTGAAGGCAGATATATTTGTATTGCCTGCTCCGAGGCCTTTCGTTCGCTGGGTCGGAACTCATCAGGGAGACACGGCTGGTTGTGTCTGCGCTCCTGGCGTCATATAGAGACACACCACAGTCCATAATACTGTGGTGTTCTCACCACCAAGGGTGCAAAAAAGAATCCAATAGCACCCCCAAAGCAGCCAGCGAAGAGTAGTAAATGAAACCAAACGAAAGTGTGGGGAGGAAAAAAGTTGCTGAAAAACTAAAGACATGCAAATAGTATAAAATGTAGGGGACAATCTTTGAGCCTACGCTTGAGGATCCACCCAAAGATGCAAGGGAGATCAAAAGACAAACACACAGCCAGACAGAAACAAATACAAATAACATTCAAGTTTAAAAGGCTGTGCCAGTCTTGAATAAAAGTTATTTTGTGTTAGGTTTTCTTATGGGAGCAAAAAATACCCCACTTGTTTACTGTTTATCGTTTACTGTTCCCAGCCTCATTTCATTTCCGATTAATTAAACAGAATTATTTCCTCTCTCTTTGTCAAGCTAATTGCTTTGTTTTCAAGTAGAAATTTAAGATTATCAAACATTAACTGAAATTTGGCATGGATTTTCAATTGAATGAGGATAATCCAAACATTGAAATTTGGCATTGGTTTTAGGTGAAAAACGACAAGAGTCCCTATCAAGAAGCGAAAATGCCTTCATCGGGCCCTTACGTTGAAGATGTACAGAAGAGTGGAATGCTAGCACTCACATTCGTAAATCTGCCAGCACTTATTTAAGACTATTTCATCTCAGGCAGATGTGAAAGCAGAAGTTATGATGAGACGTACCATAATCTTTTTTTTTTTTAATGTAGGAGAAAAAGTTGATGCCTTAAGCCTTTTGAATCCAGGTGCATTATAGAGATCTTAAGCACCAGGTGGATTGACTTGGTAACCAGCAGCAGTCAGAGATTTTCGGCAAGCTCCAGTGTCGAGTGAGGTCTGCAGGCTGGGTCACACACACACACACACACACATACACACACACACACACACACACACACACACACACACACACACACACAGACATGAATGTTCGCGCACACACATGCACTATGAAAATGCTCACGAATCCACATACACAATTGTTACAAAACAAATTTGGCAAATCTTTTAAAATGTATCACACTGAACTCTGTCGTACCAGCCTTCCCATTTGGCTAGAAGCTGGTTATATTCAGTCAGTCAGTCATTCCCTTGACCGCTGGAGTCGTTGGGGGGACGTGATGAGGCAGCCGCCGTTTCTCTCCAGGCTCTTCTGTTGGTGACTGTCTTGAAGAGATCTGGCATGGTCATTTTGGTCCAGTCCTTTATGTTGTCGGACCAGCTCTTTCTCTGCCGTCCTCGTCTGCGCCCTCCTTCAACGGTACCTTGAAGGATGGTTTTGGAGAGGGTGTTGTGACGAATGACGTGGCCAAACCATGCCATCTTCTGTCATTGACGGTTGCCAGAAGTGGTTCGTGGGGCCCAACTAGGTTAGTGACCAGGTTCCGCACATAATCATTGGTCTTGTGTTCTTTGTAGGAGATGCGGAGTAGTTTCCTCAGGCACCTGGTCTCAAACGCCTGGATTCTTCTTTCTGTTTCGGCCAGCAGTGTCCATGTCTCGCAACCATATAAGAGGATCGAGACCACTAGTGACTTGTAGAGCCGGAATTTTGTGTGGAAATTGATGTTGCTCTTCCACACTCTGTTCAGTCTGGCCATCGCTGCTGATGCGGAGTTGATCCTGATTCGGATTTCTGCTGTGCAGGTGCCATCTTTGGACAGGGTTGCTCCCAAGTACCTGAAGCTGGTCACTTCTTCCAGGGGCTCACCATTCATGGTTATGTTGGCACTGCTGTTAGTCGTGCTGTTGACCATGATCTTTGACTTCTCTGTGCTGACCTCCATGCCGTAGGCACTTGCTCTTGTGACAAGTCTGTTTGTGAGATCCTGGAGCTCGATGTTGCTGCCCCCCATGACGTCGATATCGTCTGCGAAACGAAGGTTGCAGACCGGCCTGCCGCCAATGCTGATGGAGGTGTGGTGATCTTCTAGGGTCTCTTGCATGATTCTCTCCAGAAAGATGTTGAAAAGGACTGGAGATAGTAGGCACCCTTGTCTGACTCCGACTGTGGTCGGGAAGAACTGGCCCTGCTGGCTATTGAGAAGTACTGTGCTGCTGGAGTGTTCGTAGAGGGCCTGGATGACTTGAACGAGCCTCTCATCAATGTTGAAGTATCTGAGAACCTGCCATAGGCCGTTGTGCCACACCCGGTCGAATGCCTTCTTAAAGTCAATGAAGTTGTGGAAGAGGTCCTTTTGGTGTTGTAGATGCTTTTCAATCAGGACTCGACAGTTGAAAATTTGTTCCACAGTGCTCCGCCCTCTTCTAAAACCTGCTTGTTCTTCTGATAGCAGTTCCTCAGCCTTGGATTTCACTCAGTTGAGGATGATGCGAAGCATGACTTTGCTGGGGTGGCTGATCAGACTTATAGTCCTGTAATTTTGGCATTGTTTGAGGTTGCCTTTCTTGGGTAAGGGAATCACCAATGACTGGGTCCACTCTGTTGGCCACTTTTTTTCTGTCCAGATCTGACAAAGCATTGTTAGTGCTTCTGTGGTCTTTTTCCCTCCGTATTTCACAAGCTCAGCTGGGACATTATCCACTCCTGGGGATTTCCCTAGCTTCAGACTCTGTATCGCGGCCTCAACCTCCTCCTTCAGTATTTGGAGACCGTTCTCGCTGTCTGCGGGTCGTTGGTTGTCCCGCAAAATGGATGTGTCCGGGTTGAGCTGGTAATTGTAGAGGCCCTCACAGTATTCTGTCCACCTCATCAGGACTTCTTCATTCTCTGTCAGTAGCTTGCCATCCTTATCTTCGATGACTGCTGATCTTGTCTGGTTAGTCTTATTGAGGGTCTTGAGTGTGTTGTAGGCTTCTTTGCTGTTTCCTGCTTCCATGCCTTTCTCGATTGCTTCGCACTGCTCCTCTATCCAATTTTCCTCGGCTGTCTTCATCTTCTCCCTGACTTCTCTGTTCACCTGTTGGTACTGCATCCTGGCTTCGTCGCTGGAGTATTTCTTTCCTTTCAGTTCCCGCCTCTTGTCACATAGATCTAAGACCTCGTTTGTGACCCAAGGCTGGATCTTCTTCTGCTTCTTTCCCACAACTTCTTCAGCTGTTGTAGTTAGCACCTCTTTGATGTTATTAGCAAGGGTGTCTACATCATTGTCCACTAAGCTGAGGAGAGCAAACTTCCCGCCTACTCGAGCCTGGAACACCTCTGCAATTTCGGGGTCCTTCAACTTCTCTAGGTCAAAGCGAATGCGAGGGTTCTTTGGACAACGCTTACATTTTAGCTTGAGCTTGAAGGTTATATTAAAGGCATCATTAATAATAATTAAAAAAAACTGAAATAAAGAAAGCATCATTAATGTATAACAATAACAACAACAATGAATAAGGCTAGTTGTCACGCTTCTGCACCTTATTTTATTCCTCTTCATATCTTCGATTGTCATGACATGGTGTATAAATAAGGTCGTGAAAGTGTGTGCATGTACAATGCACACAGTTATTGCATCTTCCACTTCATTTCTGACACGAAAGATGCTAAAAAGGATTCACTGGAAGGGAGAGAGAATGATGACACTATTGGCGCCAATCCAATCGCGACTTGAAATCCATAGCTAACGATGAGTAATGAACAAGTGGAATTCCTGTGCTTATGCGGAAGGAAATTCTATACGAACCACAGTGAGTAGTTCCATAGGACGAAAAGAGAGTGTATGAAGCCTTCGCATTGCGCCAGCAAGTAGATGTCGAAAAACCAAGGCCAGGATTCAAACCAAAGTGTCAAGGGCATCCATGCTGAATATTCATTCAGAAGGGAAATTTGTACAGGCCCTCGATGCCAAATGCCAGAAACTCAACTTGACACCCGTACATGCGAAAGATCGGAGAAACTAGATGAAAAATAAAATGCTCCACAAAGTAGATGCACTGATGGGAAAGGGCATGCTAGAACACAAACCAGACACATTTCCAGACACTATATGAAACCTGTAGGGAAGTCTGGCATGAAACAACCAAGAAAAAAGACACCTCCTCACCTTCTCACCTCCTCAAAAATCCGGACATGGGTAAGATCGGAAGAGAGATGGGTAAGATCGGATGACAAAGAGAAAACTCAAGAATCTGATGAAGACTGCCTCAGTAGCTGAGAACAAAGGGCTAGAGAATCTCTGTGAATACCTTCACCATACTGTCTTCGGCAAAGCAAAATAAGCAAGAAAGAGAAGGAGCCAAAAGAGTGAAACGAAAGATTTCTTCCCCAGTGACCTCGTCCAGTTCACCAGGAAGCTACTTGAGCAGCCAAAATCAGGGACACTCGGCAGACAGAGAAACTCTCGAGCAGCATCTCAGGAAAACGTGCTGACCCTCAGAGCGAAGTGCCACTTGAAATCCAGGACTTTGTGCCATCTGCGACACCAGACTCTGAGGAAAGTTCAGTGACAAGCCACAGGCATTGGATGAGGTAAAGAAAATCGTCAAGAAGGCCAAAGCCAAATCTTCGCCCGGAAGAAATTCCTGCCTACTGCATTCGAAATGCCTCAGTGTCCTTGAGTGGCTCACATATTGGTAAGATCAGCATGTAGGTAATTGCAGATCAGCGGACAGTGGATGATATCCGATGAAGTGTACGAACTCAGCAAGAGCACAGATGTTGAGAGAAAATTGAAATTGAGGTCACCATGGGAGCAGGGCATGAAGAGCCACAGAATTTGAGGCTTTTTTAATGCTGATGGATGAAAGTTAGTATGATGAAGATGATGGTATGAAGTTCTATTCTGGTCTGAGACTGCATGACGAGACAGTAGTCCCTGCTTACTTTTATAATATATCCTGGTGTCGGCCAGGCCCGAGAGATACAGACACTGCAGAGTTAAAGAGGAAATTTGAGCAACACTCTCAGAGAAGCACCCATTAAGTTGATGAAGCTCGAATTTGACGTACCAGTCTTCCTAACTGAGCCCATAGCAAAATCAGATCTGGGTAGGAGCCGGTCATGAGCCGAAAAATTCCACAAATATAAATGGCACTGATAGGAATCAAACCCATAACCTCCTAGCCAGGAATCTGCAGCACTAAACACTGCACCACGTCAGTTGTTGGTTCAGTACGTTTTGTATTGTCTTGCTGACAGAGAGACTAACTGATCTAATTGAACACATAACCTCACTGACATACGTATAAAAATAATCTGCAAAAGAGTAACATTACTGGGTCAATGCATATCCGCAGCTAGCCATGTGCTAAACCATTTTTACACTTAGGTGTCCAGTCAGAATGCAATTTGCATCTGTGCAGGGAATACCTCCAATGCACAAGACTTTTTTTTTTTTTTTTTTTCAATGTCAAATGGGACTACTTTGTATGGACAGAAAACTAATATAGTTTTCTGCTGGACAGATGGGACAAACAAATTACAAAATAAAACACGGCGCGTTTCGACCTCTTTGATCTTCTTCAGGCAAGACAAACAACATTCATGCTAATGAAAACAAAGAACGAGCAATCATATATCTCTCAAATTGGGCGCAAAAGTGAACGTTGGATGAAGTTATGAATGATGTTGCTTATCTTGTCTGAAGAAGATCAACAGGTGGAAACGCGTCATGTCTTGTAATTTGTTTGTCCCTTTTTTTCCGGCGGAATAATGTATCATTTTTTCATTTAAGTTAAGTTTGTTTCAAATTCCACCTGCAGTCACCTCACTTTGAAACCTACTTTGTACGGTTTCTGCAGTGATTGCAGTTGGATGGATGGGGATGAGAGAGAGAGAGAGAGAGAGAGAGAGAGTAGGTGTGTGTGGTGTGGTGTGTGTGTGTGTGTGCGCGCGCGCGTCCGCACGTGCGCGCCAGCGCTGCGCGCGCGGTCACATGCACTTGGACACTAATTTCACACACTGCCATGCTCAATATCATGTATTTTCGGATTGCTTTCATTTCTGAAGCAGCTTGAAAATGGATACTAGCTCTCCATGTGCGTACTCTGATTACAGTTGGATGGATGGGGATTTGAGAGAGAGAGAGAGAGAGAGAGAGGAGAGAGAGAGAGAGAGAGAGACAGAGACAGAAGAGAGAGAGAGAGAGAGAGAGAGAGTGTGTGTGTGTGTGTGTGTGTGTGTGCGCGCGCGCGCGCGCGCGGTCACGTGCACTTGGACACCAATTTCACACACTGCCATGCTCAAGATCATAATTTTCGGACTGCTTTCATTTCTGAAGCAGCTTGAAAAATGGATACTAGCTCTCCATGTGCCTACTCTGAGTGATCCCCCCTCCCCCTCCCCCTCCGAATGCCGTTTTTAGTAACGAACAAGTTTGGAAAAAGAAAAGAGCATATGGATAAATAATCTAGCCTGGGATGACTGAAACACTGCGGAAACGCTTTCATATTTCAAAATTGATTTATCGATGGACTTAAATCTTTGTTGTTGCTCTCTCTCTCTCTCTCTCTGAGCTCCTGCTGATTTTGTTGTTGTTGCAGTTTTTCAGGTGGGGGGGAGGGGGGGGGGTGTTGTTTGTTGTTTTGTTTTGGGCGAGGGGGTGGAGGGATACTTTACCACTATGCCAACACATGCACTGCAATGCGCACTGTTAAGTACAGAAAAATGCAAACAGAAAGGTAGAGAACTCTGCGCGCGAAAATCGAACTTCCGAAAACAGTCTTCTGTCGCATCGTCCGATGTGGACCACAGAAAGGAATTGGTCATGGATTGAGGGAGATTGATCAAGTTGCGATGAGTTATAAGATTCAATGAATCAACTAAAGAGTTGCTTTTCTACCCAGCTGTATCATACATTAGTTGAATATGCCAGAATCGGCGATTGTGCTCAACAAGTGTAAGCCACATGTCCCACTGATTTGACTGACTAGTGACGTCGTTATCGGCGATAGCGTTCTTTCTGTTGGCTGACACTGACCACTTGTTTGCAACGAAGATCGTGCATTTACACGCATTTTAACGAAGTGTTAGATTTTAATGCAGAACTTCTCTTTCACAGTCAGGAATTCCCTCAAGTTTTAGTGAATTCGTAACACATTAAAAATTGCTCGAATCAAATCATTGACATCGACAAGGTTAAACTTGCAGCGATTCAGTTTTTTTTTTTTTTTTTTTTAATAAGTTAAGACACAATGAACGAGTCAGAAAACGATGAAATGAAAACAGAACACACTGAAGCTTGTGAAAGTACGGAGGGTCTGAAACATAGCAATGTGAGGAGGACATCCATAAGTAAAGACACAAAAAGATGCTATGATATGTTTGATGATCTGGATGAAGAACCATTTCCTCGACCAAAGCTTCGGAAATTCATCCATTCAGCATCAGATAGGCCTAATAACAAAGCAGATGCATCAACCAAATCCTGCACTGGTGACCATGAATTGCACCTCGAGGTTGAACCAGTTTCATGTGAGGATGCTCACAGTCATGCACGAACACATGGACTGAAGACAAAAGATGAAAATTGTGAGCATGTTTTAAATACTTCCATGGTTCTGGAGAATAAGTCTGAATCTGGCAAGAGAACTGTTGATGAACATTATGACCCACCTTCAGGGGCAAATGAAACTGGTGATAATGACAGCAGAGTTTACACTCAGGACCAGAATGATAGAAAAGAGAAAGGGCTCCAACAGAAATTGGATGACAGCCGTTGTGTTTTGTACATTCACAGTGATCAGTTGATCACACACTGCAATCGACTGCCACGAATACCTGACAGAGTATGTCTGCTGTCTTTATTGTATAAGATTGGAAACATTATCAATATGTTTTTCAGTATGGTAATGGGAAAGAGACATCTTTACCTTTTAGAAATCTTTTCCCATCCCCTGTCATACAATACAGGTTGATTCAGTGAATCTGTTGGATTACATACTTTCTACATATACTCATAATGGTAGGGACATTGTGTGTGTGAGTAAGATGAAAATGTACATGGACTAAACTGACCTATGTTTGATGGAAAGAAGCTGTTTTGTGCAGTATTAGAGATAGAAGACACGAGGACAGTTAGCAAGAATGGTGCATGTCTCCATTTATTGAACCCCCAGTCATTTTGAACTTCTCCCCCAGAAAAAATGAAAAATGTAAAATATGTTAAAATTATGTAGCCATATTTAACCTTCCAATCTGTGTGTGTGTGTGTGTGTGTGTGTGTGTAAAGTCTTGTTTGCTTTTTTGGGAGCAAAAATTATAACATGGTTCCCTACAGACTGTTATGAATGAATTTATAGATAATGAAGGTCCGTATAGATCATTTACATGTGAACACAGCAGCTTTTTTCAATCATTGGAATTAGTGGGATGTCAGCCTGGGAGAATTAGAAGTGTACTGAATTAGAAAGGAAAAGTCATGGTACACATATTACTGCTGTTAGTTTTGGACAAGAAAAAGCACAAACATCAAAAATATAATCACGATTGAAAAACGCTTCAGTTCACTTTTTAAGCCCATACATGTGCTGAACACCTGGACACAGTACTTGTGTGTGTTTGTGTGTGTGTGTGAAATCAAGTCAAATTTTGTGAATGTTGTGTGATATTTTCAGCCAAAAAATTCAAATATGTTGCCATATACATCATTCACAAAACTCTCAGATAAGGCGTTTTCAAAGCAAATATTCAAAGTAAGGTCACGTTAAAAAAACAGAAACATGTTTGTTTACTCTTTTTCTTTTAATGGTCAAAAATTATAGCACTAACAGTGAACGACGTTTTTGTGTTAGGCCAACTCTAACTATGGAAAAGAATGTAATGTTTACTGACCCAGAGCTTCTATATGTGTACTACATGGAAGTTTATATAATATGAAATCACTGCCCAATCATTTTCAATATCCCATAATAAACTTAACACTGCTTATTTTTTCTACCCCAGGCAGGGATGGTGCATTCACTGATTGAATCCCTTGGTCTACTCAGTTTTCTTCAGTACGTATAACATAGTTTACATCATTTATTAAAAAAAAATATATGCAATAACTAAACATCATTGCTAAACATTTCAGTGTACATTTTTATGCTGGTCATGTCAATTTTCAGCATGTGTGCAGACCTGTGCTTTTGTTCATTATTATTATTATTATTATTATATTGGGTATTTATATAGCGCCTATCCTCGGTCACAGACCAAGCTCTAAGCGCTTTACAATAAACACACTACCTCACTCACTCAACGGGCTGCCTACCCAGTTAGAGCCGGCCGAAGAGCAGCCTACTGGCGCTCATTCAGTCGTTTCCCATGCCATTCAAATATCAGTCACTCATTTTCATTTATCTCATTTATTCCTCCAGTTTCTCACATAGAATGCATGCTATGTTTATACGTGTCCTCTATCTCCACCGGTACACGATGGCACATGATAACAGTAAGTGACAATTTTTGTGGCTTGGTAAGAAATACCAGGCGGCTATCTTCAATCTACATCAATTTTGCCAGGGCAGCGGGGAACCCCCCTGCTCTTTTCGATTTTCAACTGCCGTGGGTTCTTTAACGTGTGCAGAAGGCCAGGAAAGCACACGGGTCCAACTCGCTTATAGTCCCGATCCGATGGACTTGACGTTCAGTTTGATTTGTCGTTCAAACTGGGAAAGAAAGGGCGAGAATGGCAGGGCTCGAACCCACGCACTTCTCACACGTTGGATTGGCAGACGAACATCTTAACCACTCTGCCACCTTTCTTCCTTTCTTCATCAGGATCATTATTCATTATTGCTGTTCTTATAGCAAAACAATACTAAGCTGTTGTTCAATTAAATAGTAACAGTGATGATATGGTGTCAACACATTATATTGGATGTTCTGTCTTGGTTTATATCCAACAAGTATGGTTCTTTTTTAACATACAGTTCATGAAAAATGTATTTATTGGTTTGATTTACAGTTGTACATAGCACTGTGTAAACAGAGGTTTGGCGTCATATACTTTACCATGTCAGACCATAGCATTCAACGGCAGTTAGCCAGCTCTGTCAGGCCGAATTTTTTCCGTGGCCAATGCAGTCATAAGACAGTCACGTGATGTCACCCCACTTCCGGCCCCGGAAGAAGCCAGTGTCAACTTCCTATAAGCCATTCATCTTCGGCCTGCCGTCAAAGCAAGATAAGTCTTGTGCTCTGTCTCGCCTATACTTGCCTTTGTGTTAACTTTGCTGTGTTTTGTTCTATACTTGATTCAGTTGTGGCTTGCAAATGTGAGGCTCTTGGTGGGAGCGTATTTATCAAAAGATTTGTCTCTTTTACCGGCACTCTCGGGAGCGTATTTATTAAAAGATTTGTCTCTTTTACCGGCACTCCCGCGACTTTGTTACTCGCGATCGTCGGCACCGCTCGCCGGTCGTGTTCCCCCACCATATTCCGAGCCTCGGGTTCAGCACGCATTTTGTGCTGGTTCCGGCTTGCACTAGACCCTGAGTATTTTTGCCGTGTGAGGCTCTTGGTGGGAGCGTATTTATTAAAAGATTTGTCTCTTTTACCGGCACTCTCGGGAGCGTATTTATTAAAGATTTGTCTCTTTTACCGGCACTCTCGCGACTTTGTTACTCGCGATCGTCGGCACCGCTCGCCGGTCGTGTTCCCCCACCATATTGCCGAGCCTCGGGTTCAGCACGCATTTTGTGCTGGTTCCGCTTATTAAGGTTTAGGGCTCAATAACTATCACACCTGTACTCTTTACCCTTCACAGGTAGAACGTGTTCGAGTAAGGGTGTGTGACACTGATCTGCTTATTAAGATTTAGTGCCCAAGAACTATCACACCTATACACAGTGATACTCCACGTGTAGAGATTGCTATTAATAGCCATACCAGTCACACGACCGGTGGCGTGTACGGGTAGTTCGAGTTTTCAGTCGATCTCTCGAGCACTTTGCACGACACCACACGGACGATCGAGATTAATTGATTTTCTCGATCGGCCACCTTGTCTCCTCTTTGCGGTCGTGTGTTCCGGGTTTGCTCTATCCACCTGTGCCCAACATGGTGAAGGACACCGCCGGGTCGAGCCACTCCACTGCTCGGAGTTCGCTCAATTTCCCGGAGAACCCGCGGGTCGATTCCATCTCGGAGCAATCCGTTCGCACTGATGAACGTACGGTTCGGGTAGACAGAGACGACTTCTCCGCGGAAGGGACGCGTGATCTTCCTCGTCTACCAAACCGACGGACGCACGACCGCGGCGTCCCAAGGCTGATAGGCAAGCGGCCACCATTTCAAAATGCCTTTCATTTGATCTGCCTGCTAGTCTAAGGGCAAAGCTCCCCTCAAGGTACTGCCCAGAAAGTCTAATGGCAAGGCTCCCCTCAAGGGGCCCGGCCGAGCAAAGACTAGCCAACGGAATTCGCCCTCCCCCACCCCTTCTCCATCGGCCAGCTTGCCCTCTAGCCTACGGACTCGCTCGGAGACTTCTAACTATCATGCTGAGTCACGCGAATCTCGGCCCCCGGGGCACCTTGCCGAGCCGCGGACCAGCACGGGTGACGGATCTGGGATGGAATCACCATCCGTCACTCGCCTTGATGAGTCACGTATCTCTTTTTCCCCCCAAATTGATACGTGCACTCATAGCGCTCGGCCCCACCGGGCACAGGTGCAGCCAACACCTGAGCTCGAGGAGCGCTTCGACTCCGGAAGCAGCCTTATGGTCACCCCGACGCACGACCTCGGTGGTGTCCATAATCCTGGGCGTGCGGGCACGCCGCGCCATGGGCCCGGCCGTGCCCATGCACAAGGACGGTCGACCTACCCCGATCGAACGTCACCTTCTTCCCTAGGGGTATTGGACGTTGGGGAACCGACCTTTCGGATCCCCATTTGGGCAACGTCCGCGGTCCCGCTCCTCCGGGGGGAGGATCTACCAGCGGGACCAAGGGTAACCTGACATATTCCTCCAGGGGGAGGAACACGGGACCGCATCCTGACCAATCCGCACTTTCGCGGGTTGGGGGCTCGACTTCCGCATCCTCCTCCATACCATTATGGCCCTCCCAGGCCCATTCCAAGGACGTGTATGGTGCAGTGCACGGACCTGGACGGGGACGACAGGCCACGGCCTCTCAAGCCCCCCCCCAACAGTGATTCAGGTTACCCGGGTCCCCGGGGACTTTCTGCCTACAAGAAGAAGAGGGTCTCGTGGCTACGACTCGGCGGATGTCTGACCTACGCATTCGCCCAACGCGCTGGTCAGACCTTGAGTGCGGCCTACCTACCGTGGTTTTTCCCCAGGGCCGCCACAGCCCGTTTACCTCCCCGGGGACCGGTGGCTCTATGCCCCCGAGAGAGACCAGTGGCTTAACGCCAACACCCAGCACGACCAGCTACATGGTCGAATGTGGCACCCGGCCTCACTTACCTGGGTCGACCTTGGTCTCCCTCCTCGGGCGCTGTCCTATCGGCAGGACGATGTCCCGGCCGCCGATTATAGGGCCACCGGGGACACACTACAGGCACCCCTCGACTTACCTCCTGAAGACGGGTGCTATGAACCCTCTCAGGACCAGTACCTCCCTGAGGCGGACGATGACGAGGAGCTAGCCCCCACCTCATTGTACGATGTCCGCACGATAGAACGGTGGCGACCAGACCTCGTTAGGAGGGAGGCCGCACCCGCTGACGAATTTCTCTCCCTCTCCCCCGGCCCAGAGATCTAGACCAATCTACCCAAGAACCCCTCAGTCGCCTCCTTGTTTACGGACAATCCCGTGACCAGGGAGATGGGCATTTCCCAGTCGGACCGTCGGTTGATCCCCCACCTGCCCCCCCCTACTTCCGGCGCCATCTCCTTTAAGAACCTAAAGGAATGGGTCCGAGTAGCCAGGATGGGCATCCTCCACACCACGGCGGGACACACCTACTTGGACATGCCCCTTCAGCGAGCGGAGGCTCTATGGCCGGAGGACGATGGTGCCATCCCAGTACCGGGGGACCCGGGCTCTGAGGCGCACCAAGAGCCTGACCCTCGCTTGTTCAGCGATCCTTTCATGCGACACCTAGTTAACAGGATTTCGCATCACCTTTCGGCTGCGGCGGACAGCGCAGCCAGAAGCCACTTCAACTGCTTGTTGGTCGCGAGAGAGGCCGTGCTGGCGCGGACCTCTCTCTCCCCGACGCTTAAGGCAGCCCTGCGATGCATCCCGGGCCAGGTCCAGTCGCTCTTTGGCGACTACTCGGCTGACGTCATAGCACAAGCAGTTGAGGAACGCAAGCAGGCTGTGTCCTTTGCGCCCAGGCCACCGCCACGCCCTGCTAGACCCCCACTTCGTTCCTTCCCCAGGCACAGACCCTATCCCAGACAATCGCCTTCCCGCACCGCACGGCCCGCCAAGCGACCTAATCTTCTCCCAAGGCCTAAGCCAAAACCCCATCAGCAAAATTTTCGGTTAGGCCAACAGTCACGCTCCCGGAGCTGACTAGGGAGACAGCCCGAGGGGGACTTAGATCAGGTAGCACCCCCCCTCGCCCTATCCCCCACCCACCAGCCCAGACCCTCGCCCCCCCTGGCGGGCAGCCTCTCCCGGCATGCCCACCAGTGGAGACGCATACGCCTCACCCCTGGATAGTGGCGGTGCTACAGGAAGGGTTTCGCCTTCCTTGGGCCCACGAGCGTCCCCCCCCTCATGCTATCTCCCCCTCCCTCCCCCAACGAACCCTCCCCCGCCAAAGCAGAAGCTCTTCGCACGGAAGTCCAAGACCTCCTCAAAAGAGGGGCCATCTCGGAGATTTCCCACCCAAACCCCGGCTTCTACTCTTTGTGATCCCAAAAGCCTCGGGAGGATGGAGGCCCATTCTAGATCTTTCGCCCCTCAACAAGTTCCTCAGGCCCACCAAGTTCAAGATGGAGACCCCCACCCAGATCCGAGACTCCATCCATCATCGCGACTGGGCCACATCCGTAGACCTGAAGGACGCCTATTTTTCAGATCCTGATTCACCCGGCCCACAGACGATTCCTACGGTTCGTCTGGCAGACCCCGGAGAGGCCTGCACGCATAGTGGACCTTATCTCCTGCCTGTCACAGGCACCCCACACCTCGGCCAGAACCCTGTCCTCCCTCCTAGGAATGATGGAGTCCCTGTCTCCCCTCATTCCCCTGCGGCGGGTCCCCAAACGCCAACTTCAGAGGGAGTTCCGCCGACGTTTGTCACAGACCTCCGACCGCTGGGACCAGGTCATTCCCCTCGGACACTGGTTCATTTCGGCGACGGAGGAGCGGCTCACTCCAGCCACTCTCTCCACCGGGGTCCCCATCTCCCTCCCAACCCAACCCAACCACTGGAACTTTATACAGACGCCTCCAACTTGGGCTGGGGGGCCCACGTGGAGGACAGTCACGCCTCGGGGAGTGGGAGCTGGAAGCGGTCAGGCTAGCCCTTCTCCAACTCCAGCACAAGGTCGCGCACCGACTTGTTCTCCTCCTCACGGACAATACGTCGGTAGCTTGCTATGTCAACAAAGGGGGAGAGGCCCGCTCCATAGGCCTCTCCCTCAGAACAGAGGCCCTCCTTCGCTGGTGTCGCGCAACCATTGGTTTGTGCCCATGATCGACCTGTTTGCCACCAGCTTCAACCATCACCTGCCCCTGTACGTCTCTCCCGTTCCAGATCCCCAGGCGGATGCAGTCGACGCACTATCCCTCCCCGGGACGGGCCTACTGGCGTATGCCTTTCCCCCCTTCCCCATCCTACACAAGGTGATCAGGAAGGCAAGGCTGGAAAGACCCAGGCTGATCCTCGTAACGCCATGGTGGCCGACCCAGTCTTGGTTCCCGGACCCCAAGTCCCTCACCCACGTTCCCCCCCTCCGGCTCAGCCCTCGCTGGGACATGCTGAGACAACCCCGGTCAGGTCTTCCTCACTCCAATCCCAAGATGCTTCGCCTACACGCGTGGCTTCTATGCCAGCCCAACTGCGAACATCTGCATCTACCCCCCACTCGGAGAGACCCCAGTCCGTCCTAGACACACTAGCCGGGGCAGGGGCCTCTCAGGGATTACGGGACTTCGCCTCGGCATCTCGCAGAGCCAGCACCGAATCCCTCTACAACTACCGTTGGGAGAGATGGATAACCTGGTGCTCAGATAACTCTGTTCCCCATTACTGCCCCTCCAACATCCAAATAGGAAATTTCCTCTCCCACCTATCCTCTTCCCTTAAGCTGTCGGCTGGCTCCATTCGGGGCTACAGATCAGCTATCTGCACTACCATTCGTCAACTGGGGGGCCCTTCTTTTGACAATGACTTTCTCCTCAGAGAGGTGTCTAGAGGAGTTGCTCTACGGGAAGCTCAGTCCCCTAGGCGCATTCCCCTCTGGGACCTTTTTACGGTCCTCGATGCCCTCAGAAAAACCCCTTTTGAACCCATTGCTTCTATTCCTTTTGACCTCCTCTCCTTTAAGACCACCTTTCTCCTCGCCCTGGCCTCGGCCAGAAGACGAAGTGAGATTCACGCCCTCAGCGGTGACCCCACAGATATCGCCTTCCACAGGGACGGCTCAGTCTCTCTCAAGTTCCTTCCGGAGTTCTGACATCTTGGGAAAGGGAGAAAAAGATGGAGACATGGACCTTTGCCCCTCCAGGTGTCTCAGGTACTACTGGGAACGCACACGCCCCAGGCGCTCCTCCCAGAGACGACTCCTTATCTCCCTCAACCCCAACAATACTAGAGATATCTCGGCGGGAACTATCTCCAGGTGGCTCTCCAAGACGGTGAGATCTACCTACGCTCAGGCGTACAAGGATCTCCCTGTCCTATCACCCAGGGCCCACGAGGTCAGAGCACTGGCCACTTCCACAGCGTTCCAGTACTCTGTCCCCGTGCGCCACCTGCTGGAGGCAGCCTACTGGCGTTCGGAAAATCCCTTCATTAATTTTTACCTGAGGGATATCCGCATGACCAGAGCTGATGGGTCTAAGGGGATTTCCTTTGTGGCGGCCAATGCAGCCATATCGGTCAACCCCAAGAACCACTAGGGCGCTCGCCCTCCTCCGATTCCTTTAAATTCTGCTATGGTCTGACATGGTAAAGTATATGACGCCAAAATGGGGAGTTTGTGTTATACTCCCTGTTTGGCTAGTATACTTACCATGTCAGACTCTAATTCCCTCCCTACCTTCCCCTCTGGCGCCAAGGTTCTCGGGGTCACCATACACCAGGCCTCGCTGAATGACTTATAGGAAGTTGACACTGTCTTCTTCCGGGGCCGGAAGTGGGGTGACATCACGTGACTGTCTTATGACTGCATTGGCCACGGAAAAAATTCGGCCTGACAGAGCTGGCTAACTGCCGTTGAATGCTATGGTCTGACATGGTAAGTATACTAGCCAAACAGGGAGTATAACACAAACTCCCCATTTTACAAATAATGTCAATAACTATCTTGTGGAAACAGTTTGGGGTTCATATTTCAAGTATGTCTTATTTCATTGCTTTGTGCTAGCTCTGCCATTTGCACTGCAGGTTGTATTATTTTTGCTTAATGAGAAAGACCAGAAACACTGAAATAACAACAGATATTTGCTATCATTGTGGATAGTGAGTTAAAAATGAGGGTAGATTCAGTTGGATCTTAGAACAGATTTGTTAATATTTCCCTGTGTTACCCTACCACATTGTGCAACATATCTTTATATACTATTCACAAATGTAGTCTTAATAGTAGTTGATTGTACTTATACCTTGTTGTTTGTGTGTACTTATACCTTGTTGTTTGTGTGTACTTATACCTTGTTGTTTGTTCTATGTAGAGTAGCTGCACCAGAAGCAGCAGATGAACAGGAAGTGATGAAATTCCACTCAAGGGACTATATAGAATACCTGCAGCGTATCAGTCATCAGGAGGATGAAGAGAAGATTGAATCAGAGGATGCTGTTCAGTATGGAATAAGTAAGAGAACAGAGCTAATGCTTGTTTGTCTTTGGTGCTAGGGTGCTTACAAATAGCTGTAACACTACTAAAAGCACTAGTGGGCACATGGTTTCATGTGTGTGCAGGAATACAGAGTGCGCAAACACACATGCGCACACACACACGCACGCACGCATGCAAGGATACACGCACGCACGCACGCACGCGCACACAGTTAAACATACTGAACACTAAGATCCGAGACCCAAGACACAGACCAAGACAAAACAGACACAGAAACTCAAGATACGTATCATTACAAAAATTAAGATAAAGAAAAAATTCAAATAGACCAGACGCAGACCTACACAGTATACAGACAGTTTACAACGCACACACTTTTTGCACAGTTGGTAAGATTTTTCAGATGATGCAAACAATGTGATATATGTGCATATTCATACCAAAACATGATGTTCAGTTAATTTCTTTTGTTAAATCTGATCAATAACAAATATTCACTATCCATGTTTAATATATATTTCCACTCAGCCTATGACTGCCCAGTTCAAGAGGGTGTGTATGAGTGTGCGGCGTTAGTGGCTGGAGCAACAGTGACGGCAGCAAAAGCTCTTTGTGAGGGAAAGTGTCACATTGCTATCAACTGGTGCGGAGGCTGGCATCATGCTCAGAGGTTGGTGAAAAAGATGTCCTCTTTGAGTGAGGACTACTTTCAAACCACAAGTCCTCAGTTTTCTGTCGTATGGTCAACTCTCTTTAACACTACTGAAATGATTAATACCAAACAAGAAGGGTAACTCTTTCTCCCTTGACAAGTAATTGCCCATAATTCCAAATGAATGCTGCTTTCAACACCAAAGCGCCCAGTAGAAATGTCAACCCAGAGCACGCAGAACAACTCTGTTCTGGTGGAGCCGCTATGGTGAAGTGGTTAGCGTCGCAGACTCCCGGCTAGCAGGTCTTGGGTTCAAATCCCATCAGAGTCATGTAGGTTTTTCTGCCCCGACCGGCTCCTACCCAGAGTTGAGTTTGCTGCGGACTCAGTTGGGAAGACTGGGACCACACAGTCGAGTTCATGCACTTAATGAATGGGTTTCTGAGAGTGTTGCTCAAATCTCCTGACCAACACTGCAGGTGCCTGTATCTCTTGGGCCTGGTTGACGCCAGGATATATTATGAAAGGAAGCGTAGAGTACAGCCCTGTCATGTAGTCTCAGACCGAAATGGAAATCCGTAGCATCATCTTAATCATCCTCATTCTCATCGATCAGCATTAAAAAAAAAATGTCTCAAATTCTGTGGCCCTTCATGCCCTGCTGTCACGGTGACCTCAATTCCGATGCCCTCTCCACGTCTGTGGTCTTGGTTGGGTTCCGTCGGGGTCACCGGTATTGGCGAGTCCATGGGGGCTGTCGTTGGACAGACGTGATGGCGCCCTCCGGAGGGAGAGCTCACTCACGCCGGTTCCGCGACTAAGCAATTATTGTCGTCAGTAGGGGGCTTAGTAGGTGGTGTCCTGCGTATGTTAGATGTTTTTAAGTAATGGGGAAAAATAGGCATTTCTATAAATTCTATTAAAAAGAAAAAGAAATTGATATTTGAAAAAAAATTGAAGCATGTGCTGTCAGTTAACTACCAGATACTTTAAAATACTCTCTTATGAAATGACTAACAGCTTGAAACATTGCCATTTTGTTGGATATATGTTTTTATGTTCAGCATAAAAGATGTATGAGAAAGATCACCTTACATGTAAATATCACTACTTTGTGAAATTTAATGTGATAACTATGTAAACAGTATCTGTGGACTGTGTCTTGATATGATCAACGTGTGTTGAAGTGGCCATTTTTCATGATGCTTTTGAATAGATTACCATATCACTAAATACTGCCGTTTTGTGAAGTGAAAATTTAAGACAATAACCATTCATGTAAAAGTTGCTATTTTCTGCAATTTTCTAAAAGTGTATCATGATATGTGTATCATATGTTTTGGCTTGTGACTGAACCAGGAGTGAAGCGTCAGGGTTCTGCTACATTAACGACATCGTATTGGGCATTCTGACTCTGCGTGACAAGTTCGCCAGGGTTCTCTACGTGGATCTAGATCTGCATCACGGAGACGGTGTGGTGTTTCTACAGCTTTTGTGTTGTAAATGTGTGTGCGCAGTATGCAAGGTGCCTACCTACAAATGTCCTTGAGGTAGGGGGGGGGAGGTATATGTTTATTGGTTTTTATTTGTTTTGTTTGGTACATGATGGTTTATTTCAGCATTGAATGATAAGTGAATATCAAAAACTCAGAATGGAGACGAAAATATTTATCAAGCTTGATATGTGTGTGGGTATGAAAACTGCTAGCACACACTCGAACATGCATACACATACAGTACAAGCACACACATATGCAGCACACACACACACACACATGCACACACACACACACATGCACACACCACACGCACACAGCACACACGCACCACACACTGCATGCACACACACACACACACACACATACACACACACACACACACACAACACACACACACACACACACACACACACACATGCATGCATGCATGCATGTACACACACATACGCAGAGGCCAAGAAAATGGGTACGACACAAATTTCATGTAAACATGCTGTCATTCAGATCTGTTCTGTTTTTTTGTAAAGGGCAATAGTTTTGCCATGCTTTTTACGTACTATTAATATACATACAGATTTGTATTTAGTACATGATGATAAAGAAATAAAGGTAAGCAGCCTTTAAATATACATAATCATGTTTTGTTATTTGAATCATGGAAACTTGTCCTTGCAGGGGTGGAGAATGCCTTCAGTACAACACCTCATGTTCTCACGGTTTCTTTTCACAAGCATGACACTGGATTTTTCCCAGGTAAGTGAATCCTTGCAATGTAGCATATACGTTACAACACAGCAGGAAAATAGACTTTCACTTTGACCTGGGCCTGAAACAAACCAGCTTGTCGTTTATTCAGTTTACATTGTAAACAGGATTGTGGATTTTTTCCCCAGAAAATTACTTACACCAGCATGTATATGCCTGCACGCATATATATGTGTGTGGTTGTGTATTATCTTCATCATCATCATCATCATCATCATTATGCCATCTGGAGATTAGGCAACAGTCTGCCAGAGTTCTCCATTTTCCTTTCAAGGTGTCCTTAGGTATATGCTGGAATCTTATGCTGCTTCTTTTCCATTTCCAGTTTGTGTAAGTGGTTTGTTTAGATGGTGTGTGTATGGGTGTTTTTGTTTTGTTTGTTTGGTGGGGTTTGTTGTTGTTGTTATTTTGATAGGCTGAGATATCAAGCAGAAAGAGACATCTCCTTGTTTTTGTTTATTTCACACTTGCATAAATGTCCATTGATCATAAAGGAGAATGTCATATCATGAGGATGATTTTCTGTTCTGTTTTTAAGGACTGTTGGTATGCAAATCTGTCTTAAGAAAGGCATGGGTTTAAGACATGAATAATTCACATTGTTCTGCTTAGTAAAGAGCTTGGTGCAAGATTGTTTACAATCATTTAAAAACAATTGAAAACAATAGATTCTAAGAGCATGCTTTTCTTTTCTCTCTCTTTTATTTTAAGACAGCCAGAACTGTCACAGTGTATGACAAAGGTGCCTCATATTAAGACAGCCAGTACTGTCATAGTGTATGACAAAGGTGCCTCATATTAAGACAGCCAGTACTGTCATAGTGTGTGACAAAGGTGCCTCATATTAAGCCAGCCAGTACTGTCATAGTGTATGACAAAGGTGCCTCATATTAAGACAGCCAGTACTGTCATAGTGTGTGAGAAAGGTGCCTCATATTAAGACAGCCAGTACTGTCATAGTGTGTGAGAAAGGTGCCTCATATTAAGACAGCCAGTACTGTCATAGTGTATGACAAAGGTGCCTCATATTAAGACAGCCAGTACTGTCACAGTGTATGACAAAGTTTCATTATATTAAGACGCCAGTATTGAGACAGCCAGTAATGTCACAGTGTATGACAAGTTGCATTATATTAAGACAGCCAGTACTGTCACAGTGTATGACACAGATACATCATATTAAGATAGTAAGCTCTGACAAGGTGTGTTTTAAAGGTACATCCCATAAAACAGTCTATGCTGTCACAGTGTGTAATAAAGATACATCACATTTAGCAGTCAGCACTATCACAGTGAATGATAAAGGTATACTGTCCTAAGGATGCCAGTGTTACACCAAAGTTTTATAAAGTTACATCACCTTTAGGCATCTTGAACTGACACAGTGAATGATGAGGGAACATATGCTAAGGCAGTACTGTCACAGTGAATGATAAAGGAACATATGCTAAGGCAGTACTGTCACAGTGAATGATAAAGGAACATATGCTAAAGCAGTACTGTCACAGTGAATGATAAAGGAACATCATGCTAAGGCAGTACTGTCACAGTGAATGAAAAGGGGACATATGCTAAGGCAGTACTGTCACAGTGAATGATAAAGGAATATATGTTAAAGCAGTACTGTCACAGTGAATGGTAGGGGAACATATGCTAAGAAGTACTGTCACAGTGAATTATAGAGGTATGTCATACTGAAGCATTCAGTACCGTTACAGAATGTTATAAGGTACTTCACCTCAAGGTAGTTAATGCTGTCACAGTGTATGATAACTGTCCACAAGTGCAGACAATTTTCCAGGTTCAGGGGACATCCATGATGTAGGATCCAGGGGAGGCAAGTACTACACTGTCAATGTTCCTATGAAGGACGGACTGTGCGACACTGAATTCTTTGCAGTCTTCAGACGGTATGGTTTTATGCTGCTTTCAATGATTTGTATTCTCTTTAATGAACTTGGCAATTCAGAAACAAGAAAAGTGTTGTGTGAACAAGCCAAAGGCAGTGAAAATGCATGCATGAGATCCAACAAAATTCTACCTTGAAAGGAGGTTAAAGGTACTTCACTAAAGGAAATGATCAGTGCTGCATGGAGAATTGCGTGATTAGGCTGAACAAGATACGACCCCATTTATGAATCGAATGGCAAATGCAGTAACTGTATATGGCAATGTTAAGAATCTATGTGTTTACTACTATGTATAAGATGGTCCAAGTTTTAGTTTATCTTTAATGTGTGCGGTAACCATACAAAAAAGATTTAGGATCAAGGTGGGTTTTCTTTTTATTTGTTTGTTTTTCAAAGCTTGAACTTTTGAGACATAAAGTTCTCTTTTTTTTATGCATGGTCATGCATGTAACATATTCAGTGAAGATGATATTTATTGATATACAGGTAATTAGTTGAGTGGCGTATGATCAGCCATTTTAATACTGTCAGTGCCAGAAAAAAAAATGTTAACAACAAATAAGGGCAGGAACAAGCAAAGTTACCTGTTCCAAATCCTATTTCTGCTCCCAAAACATTGCATCTTCCTTTTTTTTTTCCTTATTTCTTTTTTCCAAGCAAGAATATAAAAGTTACTAGACATTCATACAATTTTTTTGGTGGTGGTGGAGGGGGGGGGGGGGGGGGGGAGGGCATTAGGTGGGCAGTGGTGAGAAGGGTAATTTTCCAAGGATCTGATGGAACAAAATTGAGGTTATCCATGGAAACATGAGAAATTTGCATACCTGTACACGACACACACCATTTGAATTAAATTCTGTGTGTATTGAAATTCTTTTTCACTAATCTTCACAACAGTGTGATGACCTGCGTGCGGGAGGCTTATGACCCCGAGGTGATCGTGTGCCAGTGTGGTGCCGATGGCCTGGCAGGAGACCCCATGGCATCGTTCAACCTAAGTCTTGCAGTCTTTAGGCACTGCCTTTACTTCCTGATGCTGTGGAGACTGCCCTTGCTGCTGTTGGGAGGAGGTGGGTTGACTTTCCTCACTGTCTGTATGGGTTCATTGCTTCTGTCCTGTAGGGTGTCTGCTTTTTGTATATGCATTCAGCAATGACCCAACACAAGTGTGGTCCTGGGGTTCATCCCATACCCAACTGTATTGGTCTGTTCCTTCAGTCCTGTAGAGTATGTGTCTGTTGTGTTCAGCAATGTTCCATGTGGAGGACTGGACTGAATTGTCCCACTGGACTGTATATTATGTCTGTTCAATAGTGACCCAGCGGATGTGGAAGACTGACTTGGTTATATTTCAGTCTGTTGGATATATGTCTGTTGTATTCAGGTATGATCCCACGGATGTTGAAAACTGGCTTTGTTGTACTTCAGTTTTGCTGGATGTCTGAGGTCTTCAACTGTGATCCAACAAATGGCCAACTCTTGGTTGATCGTATTGGTCGATTACTTCTATTCCATAAGTATGTGTCTGTTCTTGGTCGATTACTTCTATTCCATAAGTATGTGTCTGTTCTTAACCCTTTAATTTCCTTGTTTTCTTAGCATCATTGTTTATTTTGCTATGGGCTCATTTAGGAAGACTGAGACCACGCAGATGAGTTTCCTCATGGATGCATCTTTGAGAGAGTTACACCATGAGAAAATGCAAATGGTAATAAACAGCTGTTCGTAACAAAAACAAAGCAGCTTTCATAGTTTTTTTGAGTTTTTTTCACTTGTTGGTTGATATATAGTGTTTGATTTTTGTACATAACAGTAATGGTTGACTATATTCAGGTTTGAGGGATATTTTGTTTGTTGGTCAGTTGTTTTCAGTATGGTATAAAGCAATCACATGGAAGGAAAAAAAGTTTTGCTTAGTGAACGAAAAAGTAAAGAACAAGATGTGGAAATATGATGGGCAAAACAGGATGGGCATTTCCTGTCTGATGGATAGAAACAGTAAGGAGAAAGGAATGTCATTGTTACAAAGCTGATACGTCTGACCAAGACTGTTTCTTATTTGATATCCTGGGTCTGCCTTTTCTCCCGTAGGGGGCTATCACCATGCCAACACAGCTCGGTGCTGGGCATCACTCACTGCTCTGACTGTTGGCAGAAAACTGCCTGTTGACGTGCCTGACCACAAGGTAGACACCCAGGTTTTGTTGAGTTGGTCATGTGTGTGTGTGTGCATGCGTGAGCGACTTAAAATAACAAAAGTATGACGTAACTGTTGAATAAAATCATGTACCCTCTGTTACATTTTCATTCAGAAGATGTCCTATGTGTGGACTATTCCACATAGGCTACACCGCGTCTTTTGAGCCATGAGACCATAGTGCACACAGGTTACAGCAAAAAATGAATAAATAACTGAATGGATAAACAGACCTGTGTGTCTGGAATTTTCTAGTTGGATATTTCTCACCTCACATAGGAATGATTTTTCTGAAAGCTGGTTTGTTTTGGAAACTTCTTTCCTTTCAGCAGTTTTCTCACTGAAAAGTTTTTTTTTTTGTTTTTTTAAAAATTATTATTCAAACTGTAAGCATCTGAAAACAATTTTCATGCGAGCATGATTAAAATTACTGCTAAAGCTTGCCAATTTCAATTTCAGAGGTTCTGAAAACATGAAATTCTCCAGATAAAAAACAAGTTTAAAGAAAAATCATCTAGGCTGTCTGATTTTATGATGGATAGAATTGCATACTTAGAGAGAGAGAGAGAGGGGGGGGGGAGGGAAGGGGAGGAGAGTAACAAGGATCAAGAGCCAAGTGCTATGAGGATGTGCCAAAGTCGGGAACTCGAGAGTCAATAATAGTTACATCTAGAGGGGCACAAGATACTACTGGAGATATCGAGAAAGATAATTGATTTAAAATTGGGCTTATGCTGCATTCCATTGAATCAGCAAGGTTCCTGTTATGTGTCATGAGTAAGTATGTGACTTTGTAGTGACAGGAAAGTAGAAACATATTATGATACTTCCACCTAAATCATGTGGCTATCACAGTATTCTCTGTGTTCATGATGTTCATCTAGTAGCTTCCCATAATTGGCAAGCAATGCAGTACTTGGTAGCACACACACTATGAAAAGCTTCGAGCCACTGATGGGTAAAAAAACTACCATAGCGGAAATTTTTCAACACCATACAAGGTGACCTCAGTTTCAATTCCTCTCCACACCCATGCTCTTGGTGAATTCATGTCCGGGTTGCTGGAATCAGCAAGTTCACAAAGACTGTCACTGGATGGAGATGGTGCCACCTTCCAGAGTGCAATGCTAGCTCACCCTGGCTCCATGACTAAGCAATTATTGTCATAAGTAGGTGATGCCCTGCGAATGTTGGACCAGAATAGGCACCACCAAAACACCACTGAAGTGACTCGACAGTAGTGCTTCGTCTTCTCTGGTAGGGAGCCTTATGATGACTTGACATTCTCTGCTCCCTGCAAATTGCTGATGCCAGGGGCTGGGGCGGGAACGAGTGGTGTGGGAATATTGCTGCTGAATTGGCACAGAAGATAAGAATAAAAAAATTTTTTAAAAAGACGAAAAAACTATGCCCACAAATGTGACATGTTCCATCTTTTTTTTTTGACAGTAGTCAAGCAAGCGAGTGTGGGTGGGGAGAACTGCTGGAAAGATAAAGCTGGACTGAAACCAGAGGACCAATCATGGTCATGAGAAGAAAAAGGGTGGTATTACCCAGTTTTCATGCCTCAAGCAAAATGAGTTTTACACTTGCCTGATGTAAATTATCAAACAGTGAAATATTTTACAATGCCTGTGACTCAACAGGCTGCAATTACTTTTCTCTGTTGTAGTCATACATGTTAATTACACTCCTGTATATGATTATACTTGTTTAAGAAGAAACATGAATTCTTAAGATAATTCATAAAGTTCACACCAGTCGCAGTTGCTTATATCTGTTCTAGTCATACATGTAAATTAAATTTCACTATGTAATTATACATGTTTAAGAAGATGTTTGCATAAAGTTAACACTAGTTAAGTAGTATTTCCACATAAAAAGCATTACTCTGAGAAATTGTCATTGTCAGATGTGTAGGTTAGGTGGCGGTTGAGTGTGTGTGCATTCTTTGTATCATTTTACATAGAGCAGGAAACAGCTTTTTAGATTGTGAGATTATACACCAGCAATGCCTTAACGGAAAGTACACTTGTTGCATGTTTCACCAAGCTGCAGTGAATGTCAAGTCTCAAACTGCCTATGCTTGTCAATAACTGTGTCCTGTGTTATGTGCAGTATTTTACTGAATATGGTCCCGACTATGAGCTGACAGTCCAGGCGGGCAACAGGAAGAATCACAACAGTGTGAAGGACCTGTCCAGAATATGCAGTATCATTAGAGGTCAGCACAGTGTGTCTTTTCTGCTCAGTGTAGCTTAGATATCCTTCAGTCTTGAAGACTGACCTGTTTTTTTTCCCATCAGTTTCAAGCCACTTTTAACACAGTGTCATTTATGATACTCAGGTAATATGCTTCAAATTCATGTAGCAGACTGAACTATGAGGTCCACTTAAAAGTGCCTGTCCCAGAAACGGACAGAAGACATCCTAGATGGACAAAGTAGAAGAGCAATTGTAGCGTCTCTATCCTGTTGCACATGACCACCCTGTTGCACATGACCAAGGACAGGAAATTGTCGAGATACCTGACAGCTCCAGTGTGTTATGGCACCCCTAGAACCTGCTGTCACAGAACAGTGATAGGTTCCATGCAGGGAATTGATGGTTGTTTAGAATTATGACAACAGCTTAAAGATTCTCTTTCACTCACAGATTGTCACATTACCAACAGCTCATGTTAATGTTTGAGAAACCTGATGAAAATGTCTGTAATCACTTGTGTTTTTGTTCTATTTTTTTACGATTGCAGAAAACATGACCAAAATATTAGTGATTGTTTACGTTTTCGCTCTGTTGCAGACAACCTGCAGAAAATCAAGGGCAAGGTTGTGTGAAGTCTTCACAGACCTCAACACTCATTTTAACGTCATTGTAGTTTTGCAGTAACAGTTGTTTTTGCCCCATTTGAAAAAAAAAAAAAAATTCTAGTTCTGAAAGAATGCAAATAGATGCATGTTGTATTGTTTTTATGAATGCTATGGGTTTATTACAGTTCACCTGGCAGATTGCTTTTACTTCCAAAATTGGTTGTTATGTCATTAAAGAGTTGTGAAAACCTGCTTCATTTTTCTGTAAGAATGATGGAGAAAATCACAGAACAAACTTAACATTCACAGATGCTCTTGGATTCTTAAGCAGCAATATCACTATGAAACTGTGCCCAGGGAAGCACACAAGTATAAGAAAACTAAAACATTCTGAAAATACACACAAACTAGTCACAAAAAAATACAAGCCCTCGTACACACAAAATACAAATAAACACCACTTTACATTCAAGTCAGTCATTTACTTTCCATCTGCCATTCTGAAACATCCAAGTACTTCACTAATCATACACTGAACAAATCACTCGGTAAACTGAAGCATATGGACATGGCATATCTCATTCACTCACATGCCAAAAACTTTGTCAAAACACACAAAAAAACTTTGTCAAAACACAAATTAATCTCAGAAAATATTATCACCAAGTCATTTATGATCCTTTTACTGTTGGGATTTATTTAGATGTACAGTGATGTCTTCTTTGATTATCTTCCATCAAGACAAGATGCTTTAAACCTTTCACCGGCAGAGCTTTTCATCCTTACATTGTTCTCAAGCTTTAAGCTGCATAATCTGTCTCATCCTGCCTCTGATGATATCACCAAATATCTGCCTACTGCACAGGCTTTTCAATTTGAATTTACAATAATTGTTGGGAAAAAAATCATGTTTCACCCAATAACCTCACTTGGATCTTCCGCTTAGAGCATGACCAAATACCTGGACTACATGCAGCATGAAAGTATTATGTCATTCGATAGTACATTGTCTGCATTCAGGCATTTTAGCTCACAACCGGCTTCCCTGTTTCAAACAGAACTTTAAAAAAAAACATGCAAGAGGCATGCACTATAAGCAGTAATGAAGACTTAAATGTAGCTGCAAATCATTCTAATGTAGTTCATAATCACTTCGCTCTGATTATTTAGGGCATTTTAAGAAAGATGACAAAATCCTTGTGAAGACATGCAATTTCAAAGAAGCTGTCTTGTCTTATTCATAGCAAAAAAAAAAAGGATTTCAGCTTATTAAAGAATGATGCAGATGTACTAAACAAAGCCGTCTTCTCTTGCTTTTATCATAGTCTATGTGAGCCAATAATAGGTGATTCATCACTTATTTGTCAACATATTTTCATCAGGTTTTGAAGCGATTTACTCTCAACTACTCCATAAGGAACTGGCCGTATGATTTGCGGAGATGATACTTGCATGAAATACGAAATATTCAAATTCATAAACCTCCAGCTGAAGTGAATTCAACCCAAAACTTGAAGCAGATCGAAAAAAATGACTTTTGTCACGTAGTCTCCAAAGATGATGGTATCCTGCTTAGCATTGAAATGTTTTTTCCTGGTGGTGTCACACCTTTTTCACATTCTCCATAGTCTGTACCACATTCCTTGCCTGGAGCAGCAGCGGTCTGTCGATCATGTGGCCGCGGAATGTGAACGCTCCCTGACAAACAGAAGACACATCAGTTAACAGATTTACAGTGCAGTAAGTGTTTTTAAATAAAATACTTTATACTAATATATAACATACATTTAATAACTTCCAAAATTAAACTTTTTTAACATTGGAATATTGTGTAAAGGTAAATGTTTCAGCATATAAATTTTAAGACAATGCTTTCAACTGGCATAGTAACCTAAAACCCATTTGTAATTTGAGAACATATGGTGATTCTGTCTGTATATGAAATCAAAATATCTGCAGAATTTGTAGACTTTTTACAAGCCAAAAATGTTCATTTTCTTCTTATACCTTCATCACATGGAATGTTCAGTAAGACTTAGTCTATTTATTCAACCATTTTTCTTGATGTACTATGGAGGGAGCTGTTAAAAGCGGACAGAGTCAATTCCTATCAAAATTGTCTGTTGAGCAACAGTTCACTTCATTTTTTTCATGACTGGACTCCCTACTAATAAGACAGTCCATCCACCAATAATACCAATTCAACTTTCAACTTGGAAGAGAAATCATGGAGAACACATCAAATAACAAAGACATTAGGAAAATCTACTTACTATCAACATATAGAAAATCATGGGTAAAAGTGCCATCAAACAACAAAGATACTGGGGACAAACTGCTTCCTGTCAACAACAAAATGGTTCACTTTGGGTGTTCAATAACTTACTTATGATTTCTGATCAACAGACAAGTATTTGTGTAACATAGTTCAAGGCCAAAAAATCAACAGACCACCATACCTAGCAAATGTCTAACAAACACAAAAACAAGAGACCATAAAAAAGTTCACATATTCTGCAAGATTACATTTTTATTTCAAACCCTATTGAAAACTGTTTGGCCTATGCTCTTCTTGTTCAACACTGTAATATGTAAAAGATGCAGCTCCTTTGGATATTACACAGCTCTGAAGTGTTTCAAGGCAAAAACCGAAAATGCTTTGAATACTGAAAACCTTGCACAAAACCCTTTTGATTTCATAATGAAATGCATTAACACTTAAATCGAAATAACTGTACTGAAGGGAACCGAGTGTGTTCACTTTGGATAATGATGACAGGATTAAGACTTTGCTTTGAACTGGTCATTCCCATGATTTTTTTTTCCTGACTCAATCTGATGTTTAATTAAAACAAATTGAGAGTTATTGCTTTACCTTGGATCTGTCATTACCGAGTCATGACAAAACAAGCAAGTATTATTTTGTTTCTAATGCTGTTTTCATCAGGGTTGTTAATCTTTTTTTTTCCTTTTACCAAAATACGTGTTAATCTTTTTTTTCCTTTTACCAAAATACGTGTTATAATCTTGTTTGACAAAAAATTCCATTTTCTTAAAATTTAAGGGCATCTTGTTTTACGAAAATCAAAATCTTAAATTTTCAGGGCATATACAATTTATAATCCCCATGCATAATCAGAGTACATTCACAGAATTACTTTGGTATAAGAATAAGTGAGTGAGGTATTTTGTCTGTTTGTTTTCAGTAGATAATCCATTTCATCACTTTATTTTTTTCACTTCATATTTTGAACAATTTTTCTGGAATGACACTAGTGAAACACAGTATCGACTAAATGCTGATCCTTTAAACATTGGTGTTAAGCACATAAACATCTGAATAATTTCAGTTTCATTCTTGTTAAGATCAAACGTAAAGCTAAAGAGGCTCTCAGGAAGGCACACACCTCTCAAATTGAAAGGACTGTGGGTCTGCCCTTCGATCTGGATCCACAAGAAATTCAATGGGTTTGTCTTTAGGCCGCATATCATCTTCTTACAGTTTTGCTCTAATCAGTTTGATAGTTTTTCAGTAATCTTCCCAACTAACAAGACGGACAAACTAGAAGACACATGGCTTTGGCAGAGGTAATTGACCGGGTAACAAAGATGAAAAATGTCTTGCCAGTCCAGTTTTCTGATGATGCTCAAAAGCTTGGATGAGCTGCGTGGCCCACTCCACTCGTTCTGGACTTGGTGTGAAGGCCTCGCGCACGATGGGCACCTGGCTCGGATGGATTATCTGTTTTCCTGTGTAACCTTTGCGTGCCCCTTGCTCAGACTGGATCCTCAGGCCTTCATAGTCTATTTGAATTTTCAAAGAAAAACCAATGTAGTTAGTGCACTTAATGGCAATGTTTTAAAAACATTATCTTACAAAAGCATACAAATGATAAACTATTTCAAATTTCATTGTATATTTTACTTCTTTAATTATGTCCAAACAGATTTTTCATGAGTGCTCCCAAATCATGCAACTATATTCTAAAACAGAAAACAAATGAAACATATGCATGCTTTGAATGCACTGTTCAGCTGCAAATGCCTTGGGAAAAATTAGAATTTTCCATCAAAGTAATGTTCATGTCTTACACATATAATCATGCTCAATGTCACATCCTTCACCTTCCACAAGTTAGATAGTGCCCTGAAATGAGAATTGCCTTTGTACAACCATCTTGTTTGGAAAAAGAGTGACCAGCTTCAAAATACTGTCCGAAAACTATCAGTGTGAAAGAACTGTAGATGGATAAAAAGATAAAATGAAATTTTAATTAAGGAAGTCAGCTTCTTCTTCTTCTTCTTCCTCGTTCGCCATCCCGTTAGATGAGCAGCCCGGTGTCCTCGATGAAGGCTGCCGTCCGTCGCAGCTCCTCCAGGGTGCCATACAGCTTGGCTTCCACTGCTGTCGGTGTTGGCCAGTACTTTCTCCTGGATGCTGCATACGTCGTACAGACTTGAAGGATGTGGTCAGTTGTCATTGGTCCCTCACTACAAGGGCACTCTCCACTCTGTCCAATGCCAAATTTTGTGTGCATGTGGTGGAGCAGGCGATTGTGTCCAGTCCTCAGGCGGAAGATCTTGACCTGTTCCCGTCGTCCCAGCAAATGGTATGTGTCTTCTGGGTTGTATCTGGGATGCAGGAGGCGCCATTTTATTCCTTGTTGTGCCTTGATGATTGTCTTAATTTCATCGTATGACACCAGGTTGTTGGCCTGCTCCTTCTGTGCACCATCTTTTGCCAGAATGTCCGCTTTTTCGTTGCCTCTGATGCCACAGTGTGCTGGTACCCATTGTATCACCACTTTCTCCACTCTGGCACTCAGGGCAACAAGGGCTGAAGTGATATGGTTCTGTTCTTTGCAGCGGGAGTTCTTGAGGGCTTGGAGCACGGAGAGAGCGTCAGAGAAGACCACCACCTGCCCTGTTGTTCTTTTGGAGTTCTGCAAGACTGTTGTGGCTGCCTCACAGAGGGCTTCTCGCTCAGCTCGGAAGTTGGTGGAGTATTTTCCTGTTGGAATTGCAATTAAGGAAGTCAGCCTATGTGAACAAAGTATGAAAATAAAATGAAATTTTAATTAAGGAAGTCAACCTATGTGGACAAAGTATGAAATCATTGGTACATGGAATAACTTGCAACGCTTATGCACAAAATTTAAATGGTAAATATGAGGTATAACTAACAACGTATAAGGACAGAATGTAAGAAAGATGGTAATGGCATATCTAAACTTATGTGGACAAGATGTAACAAAAACAAACAAAACAAAAAGTCAACGAAAGGACCTTTTTCACCACTGAACCCTGTTCTGTGTTTGAGATCAAAGGCTTTTAGCACTAATGTAGCATGATGGTGCAGTAAGAAATATGTCTGTTGACAGATACCTTTATAGTCAATGTAAACCATGTCAATGGCCTGAATTCTGTAGGCTCTTGCAACCATGACAATCTTCTGGCGAGCATATGTCAGTTCTGATGCATCCACCGTTCTCATTGCTCCTGAAAATGGACAAACTGACGTCATTTCCAGTGCTAACTGGTTCCAATACCAGTTAAAAATGGTAACTACATCAAATACCACTTGCTGATCTTGGAACTGGAGGTTTGCTTATACACAAGTTTGAGTCAAATCTTGAATTGGTTGAAATAACAATAAAAGTAACTATGAAGCATAACAGGGTTGTTGTCACAAACTTTCACCTTCATTGGGTTGAGTGGAACATAAACATGGGTGACTGAAGTAAATAAAGTGCAAAAAATTACACAAAAGTTAGGAAGATAATTTTTCAACCAGTCTCCCAGTTTCTACTTCCCTAACATCACTGCTCTTACCCCTCATCCCATCCCCATCTCCCCCTTTCAACGAAAAATTTGCCACAAATATTGTCCAAAATAAAAATCAACTTTGCTTTGTCACTAAGAAGCATCATTTATCAAATGTAAGGCTTTAACAGTTTTTAATGTTCTTCCACTGGTCCCACCCCATATTCAAATACAACTCTTCATTTAGCGATTCATACATTAGACATGTATTCTGTATTATGCCAAACTCAACACTGACAGCACATTTTGCCTTGGCATCAGTCATGAGTCTTAAAACTAAATGTCTAGGCACAGCTTCATATGCACTGAATAGTGAAAGGACTTTCAAATTTTGCTCGTTCATGTGTAATATTAACTTTTTCCCTTTCCTTTTTGTTCAGGAAGGATCATACTAACTCAACTATAATCTTCTACTTTTTCAGTTTCACGTGGAAGGATCAATTGAAATATGGCCTGAGAGCTGACCATAAAACTCACAGCCTAGCTACACCTTGAATTAATAGATGATAAGGTGAACAAGCGATATTCATCAATAAAGAAAGAGTACCTGTTTGTTTGATGTTTGAATTACTCATACCTTTTCCTACGATACCTGATAAAACTGAACCTTAAAAATATGAGGTTTTCTAAACACAAATGATCAGAACATGCTTTATCTTGATGCAGAAAGTACAGAAAATGCAACTAAACATAACGCTTTTCAATCAAGCTTGGTTTTTAAAACTACTCCTGATATACCCATCAAACACAAACCCAGTCTTGAAAAATGAAATGACCAAAAAAGAAAGAGGAATAGACCTATGTCTGCGCAGAAGTCGTCAGAACCAAACACCACACCATCCAGGTGATAGATTCCCTCTTTGGAGAAGGCATCTGCTCTTCTGAGAACGTCTTTCATATTCATCAGGCCCTCAGCGCTTTCCACGTAGGTGATGAGGTGGGGGCAGTAGCCTGCTCTGCGATTACCTACAGCTGTGCGAAATCGATCTGTGAACTGAGAAAACAGGAAGACAATATTTACGTAGATGAAACCAACATTTTCTAATGTAACTTCAATACAGTGTACTGAACATGTGATTTGTTTGGCGGTTCTTTTGACTGTGAATGGAACAGGTTTATACACAATGATTCTGTACATAAAAAAATGTAAGAAGTGAAACTAAAATATGTTTCTGCACTGTGTTACTACATATTTGCATATTCTTCATCTCCGTACTGCACAGGTTAAGGACATTATTTCCATATACATACACACACAATACAACTGTCTCTGTTTACTCAATTGAGAAGTTTTGTTGCTCAGCACTTGTTTATTCCATATTTTTCATTATCCACCAGTACATGTACTTTCTTATTTTACATGATTATTGTTTAGCTTTTCTTCAGATGAATTACATTATTACTGCTCTTAATGCGCTTTTAATGGATAAAAGAAGATCAGCACACATTTCACGTTCTTTCTCATGCAAACAGTCTTAAATTCAAAACTTCCTATCTGTGAAGGAAAATTTTACTGAAATCTGCTTGAGGACATCAGTTTCGATGAAAATGTACAATTTGTTTGAGAAAGATCATTTTGCCATTTCCATTTTATTATAGCCAAAATTATAACAGCCAGCCTGGTCATTCCACTGAAAATTAAGCCGAGAGAGTGAGGCTTGATGTACATCTATTATAATCAGTTTCATACATATTGCCCATGAATCCTTCCAAACACTTGTCAAGCACTGTATCATAGACCACACACAGGCATACACATTTGCATGCTTTCAAGCATACATGATTGCACTCATACAAAGTCACCACTGCCATACCTCTAATTGTACATACCAACACAAGGTCATCAACAGTGTCAACCTTCGGCAGCAAGATAGTTTCTGGGCGATGCTGAGCAGTCATGATGACCTGCAGGTCTTCATCACATAGTCCACTGCTGATGGAGTTGACCCGCACAGCGATGTCCACTCCTTTCACCTTGCGCAGTTCGTCCAGCATCATGCGGATGTTTTCACGGGCCTCTGCCTGTTAGTTATAAATAGTTTTACATTTTACCTATCTTTTAAACTAGTCAAACATGATGTTTTGTGGTATGTGATGCTTCTTACTGTTTGATTTGTTAAAGAGAGCATATGTGTAAAAAGACAGCGGGCATACCGAAACCATTAATTTGACCAGAAAAGGAAACCGTGTGTCTGTGTTGACAACAATTCAATTATGACAATTTTTTTTTGCATATACTTCAGCATATCATGCAAGTTCTTGCAATTCAGTTTATTGTCTTCAAGTGACCGAGGCCAGTAATATGTCATGTAACAGTGAACAGGATTGGTAGACACCATTCTTCTACAGGAGGGAAAAAATAAACTATAGCTATCATAACAGTTATATATAAATAGTACCATCACTTGGAACATATTTCAATGCATTCATATGGTTTCTCAATAAGGACACTCCTACCTCTTCGGCTTCCAATCTAGGGCACTGTCCTATTTTTGTGGTCACAGTCTAGTTTCAGTTGCTACATAAAACTACAACTAGTGCAACTTGGACATTTGCAACTCTTCTCCACTTTTATGGAAAATAATTCCTGTTAATCAGCTTTGGCACAGTTTGCAATGGTTACATAAGATAAAGGACACATAGCTATATTCTGTTAAAATATAATTCAGCTTCAAAGCACTTCCCTGAAAGTGGTCATTGTTTGGTGCTTTTCTTTCTTTCTTTCTTTTTTTCTTTTTTTTTCCCAAAAAGAATAGATTTCTCAACATTTTCTACAAATGAAGGCATGCATGACAAAAACTTTCATTTCTTTTTTAATCTAAGTTGATTCAGTGAACGTCAAATAATGATATGAATCTTACATTTGATGGAAACAAGCTGTCTCTTTTTTTTTTTCATCATTGCAAAATAATTTGTGTTATGGATAATTTTCCACAAACATTGACAGGATTCCTCCATGGTCTCTGACCACAGGTGTTCTCCAGTCTTGCTCCAAAAGGACATGTCATCTCACCCTGTCAATACAAACCCACATAGCTTTTTCCCTCAAATCATTTCAACTTCAAACACTGCCAGTTTCAGCAACTAAGCCTTTCCCTAAAATTATTCAAAAGTGATAAATTTCTAAAGTTTGGCTCTGTTACTCTATGTTGGTCAGGGTTCAGCCTAGTAGAGTGTTTCATTGATCGGACTTGCCTAGAAACTAATTCAGCTGAAATACCTGTTTAAATTCCACATTACACACATTATTACAGCCAATATTACTTAAAAGAATTCAGAGACAGTATGGCCTTCTGGATAACAATGTTTAATCAAAGTCATAGCTTCTCCCCCATCCCCTCCCACTCTTCAGCTACTGCAGTGCAGTGGTTAACATCGCCTATTCCAGGCTGGGAGATTGGGGGGAGGAGAGGGGTGATATCCACAAGAGCAATTTACTTGTGAGATTCTTCTGCCCTATTCTTCTTCTTCTTCCAGGGAAGCGACCGCAATCAACCAGTTGATTATTCTGTCGCTGTGGAGGAGGTTGGAAGCACACACACACACACACACACACACACACACACACACACACACACATAAAAGCAAAGCCTATATGGTCTGGAGGCCCTTGACACAAAGGTTGTTGATGGTTGTGGCCTCCACGACGCTCTGGGGCAGGCTGTTCCAGTCGCGGAGGCATCTTGGTTGAGTGTATTGATGGTTGTGGCCTCTCATCTGGCGGGCTATGGCAGGCTCCATTTTTTGTTTCAGCTGTACATGCATACTATGTTGGGCTGAATTTTGCATAGCATAGCGAGACGGGGAGTTCGACATCTGTCTTGGAACGAGGGCCATTGCAGTTCATCAATCATGTCTGATGCGCTGGAGGTGTTGCGATAGTGCCTCAAGAAGAAGCGTTGAGTATGCTATGTGCTCAGCTGTGGAGACTGAAGCCAATCAAATTTCATATCCATTACTTGGGTGCCTCTGGGAGTGTCGCTAAAATTTCCTAACACTGCAGGTGATTATTTCTTGAGCCTTGTTGATGCCAGTATATATTATGAAAGCAAGGGTGGAGTACAGCTCTACCATACAAAACTTCAGATGTGAATGGCACTCCACAAGGGAGGTGTGGGGTGGGGTAGGGTGGGAGATTCTAATTTACAGGATTTTACCAATATTTATACCTTTTTGTCGAGGGCCACACCATCTTCACATTCCAGAACAGCGCAGTCAACGCCAAGTTCTGGTACCTTTCTCAGTTTCTTCAGGTCGTGGCCAGGGACGTACATTAAAGTACGTCTCGGCACATATCTGCGCACTACGTCTAAATACACCACCGAACTGTATGTTCGGTTCGCAATGACTCTTTTCGGTTCTGTCTCCTGTAACAGCCGTTCCTGAAGCAGACGACCGTTTCTACACGCGTTACGTACCACGGTTTTACTAGCAGTGACAAGTTTAGTAAACTGGTTCATAATTAGTGAATGCAAAGAAAACAATCAGCATTAATGTCAAATTATTAAGAAGAGTAGAACTGGTCAAAGCCACGAATCGATGACAAATGAAGCCAAGATATTTGACTTTAATGTCCTTATCTTGAGTGTTGGTTTGCATTTGGAGTGCTCTGTTCTTGATAGGCCTATATCTTTTCACTGGAATGAACTGCTCTTGAAGAGAAAGGCCATATTTCATTGTTATGAGATTGTAGGAACACGGCATCTTTTGTCGAGTAATAATGATTTACTCAGAATGAGAATCATTTGGGCAAAACAACAACAACAATGAAAAAAAAAACAACAACTCGTTTTTGTAAAATGTATCTTCGTGTCCCATAATAACGAGGAAGCTGCAACTAAGCAGAATACACTTTAACGTCGTCCTTTGCATACTACCTGTCCTCTCCCATCCCACCCTCTTGCTTCTGTGGAGAGGGAGAGAGAGAGAGAGAGAGAGAGAGATGGGGGGGGGGGGGGTGGAGGTGGAAAAGCTGATCCAGTGAAACTGGGACAGTCGGGATTAAGATCAGAAGCATAACTTTAGATTCAAATGGTGAGCCGCACTGACCACAATGGGTCATGCGGACCACGTTCAATCAATGAAGAGAAATTGACAATGAATGTTTGGAAGATGGAAGACTGAAATGGTTAGATTCTATTTGTGAAAGACCACAGAAGACCCTTAAGAATATGTTGTTCCCAGGACGAAGTCTGTAGGTAGTCAGATTGACCCGGTTCAGGAACTGATGTTTACATACCAAAGTCTGCTTGTAGTTGAGTCACTCCGATGATTGCATAGGCTATAGTCTGGTCCCAGGCATGTGGATGAAACGGGGTCACTATGTCTGGTAAATGTTCTCTATTCAAATAATCATAGGCCTTTTCCAAAATCAATTTTCAGGGCTCTGAGCACGTTCTCATGCGTGAATGTCAGTTAACTCATCTCATGGACCTCTAACTCGTTGAGAGACATCAGACAGACCAGATAACCACTGCCCCCCCCCCCCCCCCCCAAAAAAAAAAAAAAAAATCCGTTCCTCCTTCTATTCGTCGCCTCCAATCCTCCACTGTCCTTCTCCCTAACCCCTGTCCGCTCACAAACAGCGCGATTGTCTTCGTGTGCAAATGGTGGTCAATTCATCCCACAGATCTCCCAATTCGCAGACACAGGTAATCATTACCCCTTCTCCTTCTGTCTCCAATCTCTCTGCCTTTATCTCTCCCGAAACGCTGCCCCACGCTCACGAGTAGGCATTACATTACATTCACGCACTTTACCTCTGAATAGAGCCACGCGACTTCAGTATCCCACAATCAAATGGGAGGTCAGTTTGTTAACAGCAGGGGCACAGCAGCTCACGAGCATACTAGCCCAGCGGTTGATGCATGAAAAGAGTATTTGATAGTATATAGTATAGTATTAAGAGCGATTGAGGCTATACGGTGATGAACTGTATCTGCATGGTCAAGTTGCCACCTTTCTTGATGTCTGGACAGATGATAATACTGTCGCTGGCAAGACTGCAAGTGTGGAACCAATTCCACTATTGACAGTCTTGGGTTTCCCGGCAGAACTCACCTCATGTGTGAACGAAGTTGCTGGCTCCAGTCTGCGAATGCTGAACACTTGCCGACAGGAATCTCTTGTGAATAATTTGATAACGGTATTAGTCAGCTCAGTGAGGAATGGTGTTTAACCTCACCATTCCACACTGTGCCAATGAATATAGTAAGTGGAAAAATGTATGCGTACATGTACAAGTTTCATGAAATATGTCTGTCGTATTATATGGAGAAATGTTTAATCTGGTGGTATTAGTGGTGGTGGTGGTGGTGTGGTGGTGGTAGTAGTAGAAGTAGTAGTAGTAGTAGAAGAAGAAGAAGAAGAAGTAATAGTAGTAGTAACAGCAGCAGCAGCAGTAGTTGTTGTTGTTCTATGAGGAGTGGGACGAGGAATGGTAGAAATGTCCTTTTACATCTGTTCACAGTATTATGCACATGTATGAAAAGACCGAGAAAGACTGCAGACTGCACTAATCAAGTTATTTTTCTAGGTACATTTCAAGTACAAATGACGGTTTTTTTTCCCCGCAGTTACACGTCATAGTCACGATAGAGTGTCAGGTTACTGCATACATGACTTATATAATATTCTTCTTTTATTTTCATGTCAGCAATCACGACAACAGGTATTCTGGCATCTTAAGAGACTGTTCATACAGCACGAGCACACACACACACACACAGCACTCACGCACGCACGCACGCATGCACGCATGCACGCACACACGCACGCACGCATGGACGCACACACACACACGCGCGCGCACGCACGCATGGACGCACACACACACACACACACACACACACACACACACACACACACACACACACACACATGTGCGCAAGCGAGCGCACACACACATGCACACACACATGCACACACACGCACACTCACACACAAACATACACACACACATGCATGTACAAACACGTGTGCAAGCAAGCGAGCGCGCGCGCACACACACACACACACACACACACACACACACACACACACACACACAGATGCACATGCACACACGCACACACGCACACACACACAACACACACACACGCACACGCACACGCACACACACACACACACACATACCCATACTCACGCAAACATGCACATGCACACAAGACAGCAGAACACTAAAACAGTCAAACAAACAAAAGTAACAAAATCAACTCAAAGCTAAGAGCAGCTTGAAGAGTGTGCTACATTTCAATAACACTTTTAGCCAACCAGCAAAACTAACTCAAAGCTAAAACCAGCTTTGAAAAGGGTGCTACAGTTCAATAACTTTTTTTTTTTTTTGAACGAGACTGCAGCTTTCTTTGCCTTAATTGAAGAGTAACTTCAGTTAACACCAAGGAAAGTAACCTATACACCTATACAGAGTACCTTGTACGACGGACATAGCGCTTTGGTACTCCTCAACTCCTCAACCCTGTCATCAATCGTTAAGTGCGAAAGATGCTCATCCAGCTCCTCTGGATCCCACCAAAAGACAGGACTAAGGCTGAAAACGTCAAATTGTAACAGATTAGGTAAACTGCGATCAACACCCTATTCAGCTTGACCCCAAAGCCCACTTGCGAGATCAATTCTGCCAGTCCGTTACATTTTTCCTGCATGTGAGACCATCACCTATAGCAATAATCAATTCTTTCCACGTGCCATCAGTAAGTAAGTGGTATGGCTACTGTCTTCCGCGCCCGAGGCAATGTCATCGCCCTTTGTGGAAAGCTTCAAATCCCAGATTTAAAACATCACATACGAAAGTCCTTCAACATGCGCGTACGCACGAGCGCGCGCACGTGCGCGCACGCACACACACACACAGACACAATGACACACACACACGCACATACACACACACACACACATCCGCACGCACACGCACACACACACATACACACACATGCGCGCATGCACACACATACACACACAAACACACACGCACGCGCGCACACGCACACAACACACACACACACACACACACACACACACACACACACACGCGTGCGCACGCGCGCACACACACACACACGCTCACACACACACACACACACACACACACACACACCACACACACACACACACACACACACACACGCATTCCCTCTTCCATCTTCTTCCAACCCGTCCCCACTCAGTGAGGTCGGTAGTCAGTACAGATGACCAATAAGGCTCCTACACCCATCTCACCACAGAAACCACCCTCATTTCCCCTTCCCATACTGTCACTTTTGCAGCCAGCGAAACTTCTGGTTTGACATGGTAGGACGGGAGATAACAAATATTGGGGAATATGTTAAATTGAAAATGTTCCTTTATTCGGATATGCAGATTGATGAGGTGGCTGTTTGTGCCTGCTGAGTCTGCAGACGTTCTCCGAACAGCGTTAAGCGCTGTATCAGAGTACTGAGAGGACAGGACGTTCCGGTTACTTCCAAAACTGAAGTCACTGTGTGTCCAATAAGTGACAGATTCGAAATATCCCACATTTTCTATATAGGGGGTAAAATATGGAGGCATCATTTGACTTTCAGTATTTGGATGTAAAGTTTAACTACAGCAGCAAGTCAGTAGGGGGCCCCTACATGTAGCACAGAAACAATTTGTATGATCGAGTTTCCAAAACTATATTTGGCCTTTTAAGAAAGAAAGAAAGAAAGGAACGAAGAACAAAAGAAAGAAAGAAAAGAAAAGGAGAAACAAAAAGAAATGTCAGCTTTAGCTATAAAACTGAACTGCTCCATAGAATGGCCCCTTGTAAGGTTCGGTGTCCAACTGACAATGACAATGACTAAGTTAGCAACAAAACTACAGTAACGATTTTATAAGATAACACTGACACTGGACAAAAACAGGCAGTCCTGTATAGTGTACGATGAAACTGGGTGATTCTCATTAGAAATGAAAGCCAAGAGTAGAACGCTGACATTATGGTTCCAGTTAGTACATATGAATTACAGATCAAAGCTGTAGCGTTCCATGTATAGATTTATGCATAGTAGGAGATAAGTATATAATTCGCCATTTCTTTCAAATATAGATGCACCACTGAATGAACTGAACTGGATTTCGTAGACCAATCAGGTTAGCCTTCCTTCCTCTGAAATCTTGTGAAGCTACTTTTTTTTTTCTTCCCAAATTACTATACAATCTTAAAAAGGTGAGTGTATCCTGCAACGGTTTTCTGATTTGGATTCCAGAGATTAAGCATTTCGTTTCCAGAGTACTCTAGGATTTTAAAAGGTAGATGTCTCCAACGATGGTTTACTGATTTAGGTTCCAAAGGCGTTTTTTCCCCCTTTATTATAGACTGCATGTTTGTTTTACAGTTTCCTGTGCAGAGAGGTAGGATTCAATACTTCTAAATGAAAGATTATATGAGAAAGTGAAAAGCCGAAGAACTTCCCCTGGCGATGAGTTTAATTATGTATTTAAGTGTTCATTTATGAACATAGAATTAAACATCTGGAAAAAAATGCCACAAACGCCCAGTTATCTTAACATCTAACTCTGTTTAACAGCGAAAGGAAGCCAAAGTTAATAAACCAGCAAGTAAAGTCTCCGAAAATTGATTATGAATGGCTTTTAAGTAGGAGGTGATCTTTGCTATTAATGTTATTATAACTATTCTCTAAGCTTGCATAGGAGATTATGCACTGTCATAAAATTATGTCCATTAAGTATGCGCTGTCCTTCCCATCTCTTATAGCCTTCCACTCCTCCCTTCCCTTATTGCCGCCCGGCCAGTTCATACCAAGTATAACTTTCCCCGAAGTTGGAGTATGGCTGCCTTAACGGCGGGATAAAAAAAAACAAAACAACAACAACAACAACAACCGGTCATACACTCAAAACTCCACTCCCTTATTAGTTGGGTAGATGGGGTTAATTTAATCCTTGCCTGTCTATACATGGAGTGTCCGCAGGAGTATCAGCCTGCGTACGCAGAAAGAAAAAGAAAGAAAATACCAAGTAAACATAACCATCAACATGATAACTGTAGACGGCATCACAGAAAAATAAACAATCAGAGAAACAACGCTGAGACAAAAATACATCATTATTCAGTTCAAGGAAACTCTCGACGATCCAGAGTATCATGTTTCCATTACTGTGGTATTCCTATGTTTGTCAAACTTAAAAAAGGAATTCATTTCATTTTGTTATCAGTGAGAAGAGGACATTCGCTGAAATTATTCTGCTCCCTAAAATTTCTGTTATTATGCTTGATGGTTAAATGCTTATAAGTTCAACCAACGTAGAAATGACCTCAGTGGAATGTACAGCATGATATTTTGAAAACTCAAAATGAGTGTTGGTGGGCCTTAGAAAATCGAAAACATATCATACACTACTACTACTACTACTACTACTACTACACACACACACACACAACACACACACAAAGAAAGAAGGAAAGAGAGGGACAGAATCAGGTGTCAGTAACGTCCATGTCAGTTTCAAGAGCAGGTGAAAAATTATCTCCCTTCATATAACACTCTTTTGTGTCCAAGGTAGGACGTTGTCCTCTGCTACATCCAGTTAGGTATGACAGATAAACATTTGTTTGTCTCTCATCTGAAACGTTTAAAGGCTGAAGGCTGACCTCAAAGGATTTGAAACTCGGAGCATTACAACCAACAGGAAAACTGGAGCTCTTAGCAGCAGAGAGAAAGTCATCATCTTCGAGAGAAACTTCCGGTGTTGACGTCTGAAGAAAAGGGGTGGTGTTGGCAGCACTTGACAGTGTGTTTTTGGTTAGAGCCAAGCCTTTATTTTGGTCGCTATCGTGCTGTGTGTCATAAGCTGTAGCTCGCTTGACTGCATTTACCCACCTTTTCCTCGTGCTTTGGATGATTAACTGTGTGCGATAACACATTTTTTATTTTAACTGCATGGAAATTGAAGGAAAAGAAACTCGCGAGCGTATCTTGATTCGTATAACCATTATGACAAGGTGAATGCATACGAACTACTATGTGACGAGATCATTGCATGGACTGATGGAATATCATATAAAAGATGTACGATCTACTAACAGGTCTCTCAATTTGTGGAAGTGGTTTGAATTGGTGCATGTAAACGTTATCTAAAACACACGCTAGTAGTGGTACTAATACTTCCCTCAGCTGAACTCGGTTTGTGTGCCTGTCACTAGTGTCAGAATTATTTTGGATGTATGCACTGACTTTGTGCAAGAGGAATACAACATTCACTCATTGTATCAAATTTTAATGAGACTGGCTTCATCTGATAGCTATGTGAAGAACTAACCCAAACTGACAAGTTTGTTAGTTTATGTAAAATTAGAATTGAACATTCGATATAAACATTATTTTCCTCCATTGAGCATTAAATACTTCTTGTAAATGACGGAAATTAACAGATTGATCATCAAACGTTTGAAGAACATTTGTAAGACAGTTCAGCAGACGGATAAGTGATCACAGAGTGTGAAGAAAAAGCCTAAATAGACCTTCAGCTATACTGAGGACGATGGCAGAGGCAGCAGATGGTGCAGTCACACAGTCAGGAGCTTCAGGTAATCAATATATTGGTCATGGGATGTATATATGTATTATGCTGCAAAAAAAGAGTTTATTGTAGATTTCTTTAAAATACTTTATGAATAGCTCCCCCCCCAAAAAAAAAAAAAAAGGAAAAAAAAAAAGAAAAAAGAAAAAAAAAGAAGAGTTTATTGTATATTTCTTCAAAATACTTTATGAATAATAGAATTAAAGAAAGCATTAGTTAAGATTGTATGCTATTCTGTTTGGATTCCATTTCAACAATGAAAGAAAATTTGTGTTACTTTGTTTTAATGAATGAATGAATTAACAATTTATTTTTTGCTTTGCTTTGTGTAGAATTTTTGTGTGTGTTTTCGAGAAACCTATTTACAGACAGAAAGAACATGATATTTATGAACTTATAGAGTTAACCACACACACACATTAGAAAAAGACTTACGTGACATACTGTTCGTACACACAGAAACGGCACATATCTGCACATATGTTTTGTGTATGCACACACACACATACACACACACACACACACACACACACACACATACACACACACACACACACAGAGACACACACACTCACTCACTCACTCACTCTCTCTTTCTCATTCTCTCTCTCTCACACACACACACACACACACACACACACACACACACACACACACACACACACACACATATCCACACACAGTCACACATTGATCCTAACCTAGTTTAACTCTCATATCACTGTTCTTTTTGTTTGTTTGTTTGTTGTTGTTTTTTCAAAAAGTTGTACATACCAAGTAATATAACTGTTTCACAATTAGTTTATCTGTGGCTCTTAAATAAAATAAGGTAAGATAAAGTTTATCATAAACGCTATATCTCCAAAAAGAGAAATTTGTAGAACAAGAGAAAATTCCTTGATACACTAAAGGCCTTTAGTGTTTACAGTACAAACAACAGCTGCGAATTAAGACAAAGCTGGGACACATGTTTTTCAATAGAGGATTTTTAAGCATAATTTTTCCCTGTCATTTTGTTTTTCTTCATTCTTCTTCTTTTTTTTTTTCCTTGTTTTCTTCTTCTTCTTCTTTTTTTGATGTAAGATGTTGTTTAACTTCTAACTTGAAGTAGTTAGTGGTGCAGTAGTATACTACTTACTCTCCATGACTAAGTCATAAGTATGTGTAATGTATATGTTGTACACTTCAACAGCATTGATAATTTAATATTAGTTGTGATGGCAATAAGAAAAAAGAAAAGACTATTGATTTTTTTAAAATTTTATTTATTTATTTTTTTTATTGAATTTAATGTTAAAAGAACAAAAATGAAAGGAATATTCCATGGTCATTAGGTAGCATGGACAATAGTTTAGAAACATTCGGTATCTGTTGACAATTAATAAAGGTATGTTTAAAAACAATGAAAATGAAAGGAATTTTATTATCAGTAGTACTTCTTGAATATATACTTACATGTCCATGAAAGTGCCTTATTCTTACAAGGTGTGATCCCTAAGCATCATGGGAGAGAGGTGGGTTAAACCAAACATGCTAGCACATGATCTCCAAGATTTTTAAAAAGTTGATTTCTTGTGCAAGTTCTGATTGTAAACAGTTCACTTCAGTTCTCTACTCCTCTCCTTATACGGTATGGGGAGACAGGAAGAAGTCTTAGAGCTTAAATGTATACGTTAATACAAGCACTTTCAATAAGAAAAGCCCTTTTTCTCATACACATCTGCAAATACAAAGAAAGTGCCAGATTGAAAAAAAAAAGGACGATGGGTAGATAAACATGTTGAAAAAAAAAGGATGCTGGGTAGTTAAACATGCTCACCTTAATCAAGGGAAATGCACACCACACCTGGCAGCACACATGAAGTACATATTGCAGATGAAAATGAAACATTCCCCAACTCATTTCCTGTTCCCCTCTACTTTGTACAAAAATATGAAAGATTTATTCACACTGATTGTAGAAGAGACAGTTATTTCTGTCGAAAAGAACACCAGTAGTAGCACCTATTTGAGCATGAACGACATAAGCAGGTGCTGGTAGCAGACAACGCTTCAACTAAAACATGCATCAAACTGAAAATGTTTGACCATGTGCAATACTTAACTTTCTCAAGAGATACACATTGAAAAAGGAGTTTAAAAAAACAACACACGAGTCTTGATAGTTTCATCAAAAGACTCAGTCTAAGAAGGCACAAGATTAGAGAGACCTGGCAGCAGATGATGAGGATATAAAGATATGGGTGGCATGATAAGGCATGGATTTGTAGTGGATAATGTTTCAAGTGCAGGAGCCAGATCAGGAGCCAAATAAACCATCTTGATGATTTGGTCAGGAGTATGGCCCAGAGAAGGTAAGGGAAACAACTACATAGGCTCAGAAACAATGGCCATGCTGTTTTGTGGGAATCCATGGCCAAGTCAAGAAAGCAAGCTTCAAGGTAGAGTTCATTCACTAATGACGAAAGTAAGGAAAATTGATGTGAATTGTTCACAACTGGAAGCATGAACTTTGCAAGGGAGATCACGCTGGAGTCATGTCCAAGAAGGCTTGAATTAGTTTTACTCTACCATTTAAAAAAGTTTGGGGAGCCTGATTGGTAAGGTGTGAACCATGCAATGTAGGAAAGAAGGCACCAATATAGATTTGGACAGATAAGTTCAAGAAAGATGGGTTTAGCATTTAAAATGTTGAAGAGATTTAAAGAAAAAAAACTTACTTTGAAGCAGCACTTTTTTAGCTAACCATTTTAAAAGTTGGCACTTAAACCTAAACGATAGAAAAGAAATGTATGAAAAGCAGCGTTATGCAATAGTACTTTTAACATAAAACACATGCTGGCACACACATGCATACCTGTAGAGACATGCACATCACATAGATCTAGATACACACACATACACACACATGCACATGCATATATACACACACAAGCATATACATACACACACACACACACACACACACACACACACACACACACACACACACACACACACATACACACATTAAAACAAAGACTCTCTCTCTCCCTTTGTCTCTCTAGGAGGAGGAGAAGATGTCATCTATGATTATATCGGGATGCACAGTTGCAAGCGATATGTTACATCCTTTGGTTGAAGAGTGCAACCTGAGTTAAATTCTACATGTTTCCATTTATGATATTCTTGTTTAGGATACACCAGTGAAAATAATTTGAAGTAAAAAGGTCCAATAAATACACTTGAGGTCGAAGCTAAACTACAGTTTGAGGAAAAAATTAGACTGTTTTGCCACCTCCCTTTCCTCTCTTTCTTGTCGGTTCCTTCCGTTCCCTCCCTTTTCCTTCCCCTCTAAAGAGAAGGCACACACACACACACTCACAGGCATGCACAGACATGCACACACACATGCACACACACACAGACACACATGCACACACACACGCACACACACACAACACACACACACACACACACAACACACACACACACACACACACACACACACACATACACAATTAAGACTAAATGAATAAAAATGTTGGTTTTAGTACACACAGCACATCAAATTGTGCATGTGTTTACTATGTGTGTGTGTGTGTGTGTGTGTGTATGTGTGTGTGTGTGTGTGTGTGTGTGTGTGTGTGTGTGTGGTGTGGTGTGAGAGAGAGAGAGAAGAGAGAGAGAGATGGATGAAGATTAATTCATTGCTTTCTTCCTTATGATTCATTTAATTAAGACCTATTTCAAGCAGCCTGCCTTTGTTTGGAATCCACACATTTGCAGCCTGCCACACTCACGCATGACTTGGTTGTTAATATCCATAGCCTTTTAAAAGTGAAAGCAGTCCATCTCGGATAAAAAAAAAAAGGAATCTGATACCTAAACCTAAGGCAAATGATGTGTGAAAGATGATCTTTATTAATCGGTCTTATATGCCATTATTTTTCACAGTCGCATAACACTCTGGGTAAGACTTAATTTGATAAGCCCAGGCAAATGGATCATTGGCACAGCAGATGTGCTGTGATTTCTTCATTTTGATGTCTGTGTTTGTATATTTCGTTTACATGTATACAACAAGAGTTGCAAAATTTTTACTTTTGAACATTTGCAAAGCTGTGTATGAAGAGAAAATTTGTAGTGTAGAACACAAATTTGATTCCTTCTGAAATAATGAAACATTGCCTTGCAATGCAAGATGTTTTGTTGCTAGTATTTATCAAGCTCTAATTAGTTAACTGGACTCATTTGTGGGAGAGTTTAATGGGATGTGTTTCTAAATCTAGGACTGTATGTAACTGTGTAAAGAGAGAAAGAATCATTGACAAGCTGAAACACATCCATCTGTGATGGGATGGGGGCAGGTGGGGTAAGCAGCATCTGCCATACAGAAAAAAAAAAGATTGATTATTTGAGTGTGTGCATGTGTGTGCGTGAGACAGCCAGAGAGAGAAAGAGAGAGTCAGAGGGAGGGGGAGAGAGAGAGAGAGAGAGAGAGAGAGAGAGAGAGAGTATGTATTGGAAGATTTGCAGATATATAGATCTATATATGTGCATCTTCACAGGACATCCAGCGAATATTCAAACTTTCATGAGCCTGTGTGATGCTGTGGCAGTCTGACTTCTAGTTTCACCTCTGGCATTTTGCAGGAAATAGGGTGGGCCTCGCCCTCTTTTCGTGTTGCGTTCCCTGTGTCATTGTTTTCTGCCTTTTGTATGGAACAACAATCAGTGTCCCTATTCCTCCTATCTTGCCGTCCACCTCCTGTGCACCTCTAACCCAACTCCCTCCTCCCTATCCCTCTCACTTTTATGTATTAACATTGCAACGTCAGTCCCTCTTGTCTCTTGAACTTTCTTTCTTCTCTTTTGAATTTGTCTCTGTCTGTCCGTTTGTCTGGTTGGTCTCTCTCTCTGTCCATGATCTGTGATCACACACACACACACACACACACACACACACACACACACACACACACACACACACACACACACACACACACTCCCTACCATCCTTTATGTCTAAATTACATCTTTTGCTTATGGTGCAGTTTGATTACAGCAATCTAGATAAAAGTAAAATTGAATAGAAAGAATGAGGAAGAAGAGGGAAGGAGGAGTGGTTTGAGGAGGGATTGAGGCCACGGTGGGAGGGAAGGATGTGACCTGTAAATCATTTTAGAAGGGGAGGGTGTTCGGGGGAAAGAGGTTAGTGTGAGAATTGGCAAAGCGGGATAGATTGTGTGTGTGTGTGTGTGTGTGTATACACGCGTGTGCGCATACGCATGCATGGATACATGTGTGTCTTTGTTTGTGTTTGGTCGTTTGATATTATCTTGTTGATTTTTCGCATGTATGAAAGAACAAATCCATGGCATGCATCTGTTGTCTGAGGCATTAAAAGTCAAGGGAAATTCATACATATATATATATATATATATATATATATATATATATATATATATATATATATATATAAATTTGTTAAAAGTATTATTCACTCAGTGCATATGATGCCTGCATTTCAGCTGTATGTAACACCAGTTTATGACTGATATATTCACATTCTCATGATTCTTGTCATGAATGGGATCTCTTCCCATTAATTACTTGAGTGACACATGAGAACGCTACATCCTCAGGCAGTCATTTTGCCACAACGACCTTCTGTCCATATGAGTAGGTTTACTCATTGACCTGGAGGCCCACTGTACGTTTGATTTGTCTGCCAAGTCATGAATAGACATTGTGTTCATTTTATACTTAAGTGCTCTTCTGCTAGCCAGAGACATACACTTGAAATCCATTTCAAAGCTGGTTGGTACAATCACATTAGTAATTTATTAGAATCTTACTTTGGAATCAAACCCATGACTGGCAAGATGGTGTTCAAAAGCAATGAGAAAGACAAATTTAAGATGGTATTGTTTGTTTTTATGTAAAGAGTGTATTCAGAATTTTTCACTTACATGTTATGGTTAGGGAAAGCTTAGCATGCATGCAGAACAGCTCATATTTTTTTAAGATTATACACATGTGCACACCCACACACCCACACCCACATACGCACATACACATGCACACATGCACGCACGCACGCGCGCACACAAACACACACACACACACACACACACACACACACACACACACACGCTTACGCACGCAGGTGCCACACATACAAGCACACACGCAGGCAGGCAGGCAGGAATGCATGCACACACTTACACATGCACTAGCAGAACAGTTCTGAGAAAAGTTACATTGGTTGAGGGAGAAAGAAGGAGAACAAGTGTATGTCTACAGTTTTGTCATTTTAGCTTTTTATATTCTAATGGTACAGCCCTGCATGCTCTGTGTAAGTAGGTCATACTCTAGTGTTTTCAGGTCATAGAAAAATCAGAAAAGAAAATATGAAGCAAAGAAATGAAAGCCAGTTAACCAATACCATGCAAAAACGGCTTTAACAGAAAAGTGGAAAGTATTAGATTTTAAGTACATTGTGAAATCCTTTTTATATGCCCGATCATCGATCATTCAAACATTAAGATTGTCTGTATGTCTGTGTCATGTGATGTGTCTCTATCCAACAACTCCTTACTTTTGTCTTTTTTTTTTCAACACAATCACATGATGAAGCCCCATGCCCCCAGTTCCCTTCCCCTCCTTCCTGTCTAAGCAGTTCTGTTGTCCCATTTGTGAAGGATCAGTGAAACAAAGTATGGAGAACTTGAACTCTTTGAAAGGAGTGAAGATTTATTTGGTTTTATATTTCAGAATGAAAAAGAAATGTATTAGAAAATGTTATGATGAAACAAAAGGAGAGTACAGCTTTCCATGGTCTTTTGCTTCATGTGATGACAGGAATGTTTTCAGTGGAAAATTCATTGTCCATTGACCTTATTTTTAGAAAACATGGCAATAAAGGGGTAATTTCAGCTTTCTCTCTGCTATTTGAATGAAAAAACAAAAAACTTCCGTTTTTTTTAGTTGTATATGCTAGGAGTATGGAAATGGTTAGTGGGATATTCTATTGGAATCTGTTGCTGAGGTTGCATTAGAATTTTAGATTCACCTCAGAGCAAGGTGTAATTTGTATTCATACCCTTTAAAAGGAAACTAGATGGCAATAATACCTCCATCAAGAACTCTCAGGGGTATAGAGTAAACTGAAATAAGTTGTTTATTTCACATGGCAAAAGGGGATGGGGATAAAACAATTTAAGATCAGTTCATATTCACATTATGTATGCATGTTTTATTCAATTTCAAAATTGGGCCAGTGTGCATCGCCTGGTGACAATCATGTCCTGGGAAGCTAGGCAGAATTGGTGAAGGTGTCTTCAGTAATCAGGTTTTCAATATTTCATTCATCGCATCGCCCCGCGTAAGCCATTGATTTTTCATCAGTCAGGCAGTCCAGCCAGTCAGGCGTCTGTGCGAGTGTATGGGAGGGGAAGAGGATGCAGTGGATGGAAAGGATTTACATTTTGTGTCTTGTGATGGTGGTGTCGTCGGAAACGCACGGTTGAACCTGAAGTCTTTTTCATCATTTGTAACACACGGTTTTGTTTGGAGCCAACAATGACTAGTGTTCTGCACATGATCAGCTGTGCTTCAAGTTAGTGTAGTGCATACTAATATTGTGTGATTATTTATGCACATATAATTGATAGTATTTTTGTTATTATTGTATGTTACCAGTGTTATTATCTATTGCAGACCATGTGAGGCTATGAGAGTTGACAGACTTTTCCCCCCTTCTTACTGTGTTAATTGATTAATAAAAGTAGAAAGAACAGGTAGGAGGTGTGGAAGGAGCAGGGGAAGAGTGCCTTGGGAAAAGTATTCGCTTTCAGTTTGTTCTTCAGAAATCGTGTTTCTCTGTGTGTGTGTGTGTGTGTGTGTGTGTGTGTGTGCGTGTGTGCGCGTGTGCGTGTGTGTGTGTGTGTGTGTGTGTGTGTGTGTGTGTGTGTGCGTGCGTGTGTGCGTGTGTGCATGCATGTGTGTGTGTTGATTTTTTTTTTAATCTTTGACATGGCCTTTTTTCCTCCAATTTATTCAATTATTAAAAAAAAAAACACCCTGATAATTATCACACTTCTAAGCCTAGGTGAGAACGTTTATGTTAAAATTTTTACTCAAGTTGCATGCTAAAATAATGTAGTATTATGTACCATGTGATATGATTAATTCATTGATTTACTTACTTATTCATTTGTCTGTTTTTTATTTTTATTTGCTCACACAGTTGAATTAGCAGGGACATCTTATGTGCTTGTCCACAAATGATGCTGAGTATTTTTTCTGACCTGTGTGAGTGCTTTTGAATTGTATCAGTGCATCTTTTCTTTACAGTTCACTCAGCCGCTTTGTATATGATATGCATAATCCATGTTCCTGCACAGTTTACACACTGCCCAAAACTTTGTTTAATATGTGAGCTTGGCTGAGACAGTTTAAGCTATCTATTCTCTGATGGAGTTTATTTTCCATCGAAAAGCCACTTCGTTAATTTTTTGTGTTTGTGTGTTAGCGACAAAATCAATTTTAAACAGATTGAAGCTGTAACAGAGACTTGGTTGCTAAAACTTGGTCTTTTCTAAGTTCATGTATTATGCAGCATTTTGCGCAGTACGTGAGCAGTGCAGAAATATAGATTATGTGTAAAGCTCATGCTGCAGGTTTGGTATACGAGTGTGCTGTAGAAGTAGAAGATAGACCAAATATATACTTTACTAAACTCACCACAGCTGCACTCACCTTTGCAGCAGCTGTGGAATGTTCAGGTTGTGAAAACAGGCTGGAGTAACATTGACGGTTTATACATTGGCTTTTTTTCTTCTATTTAGGTTACTCAGAATGTGTAAATCGGTCATTCCTTGAAATGACTAGCATGCAGCCTGTAGTAGTACCAAGGACCCTCTTAATCAGCTCCAACATTGAGCTCCAGAAATTTAACTGGGTCTTCGTTGGAAGGTAAAAATAACTTTCAGACAGAGACAGAGAGAAAAAGTCTATTGCAGGAAGGGAGCTAATGTTCCTCTGCCCAACCTAACATATTGTCATGGTGGTAGTGTCAGTGTATTGTTACATAGGTTCCCTTCCCCACTTCTCTGGGATAATTACCCTCCATCTGCCTTATTACATGAATGTTGATGTTAAACTTGAAAGCAGAGCTACCATTTGGAGTTCTTACCTGTACTGCTGAGGCATGACATGGCACACAAGGAAGGTGTTTGTGAGCTGTCGACACATTGTGGGGACCCACGACACCTGACTAAGGCTTTGTGAGACCTAATACAATATTCAGAGTGTTTATAGAGTGCCTGGCCTCAGCTGCAGACTGAATTTGAAGAGCTCTACAATCCGTGCTCTTGTTTACACAGTGGGTTGCCTACGTGGGCACAACCAGCTGCAGAGCTGCCTTCTGACACAATCAGTTTGTTTCCCATGTCATTCAGTTGAATATTAGTCACACAGTTTTTCACTCATTCCTTCATTTTTTTCATGGAGGACACACACTTTTTTTTTTTTTTCTGTTTACCTCCTCTCCTCCCATTAGCCTTCTTCCTTGACAACAAGGAGTAACACTTTTGATGTTCTTGTACTTGATTGGTTCCATTTACAATTACTAAGGTCAAGCTTATGTGTATAGTTTATAATTCTGTGTGTGTGTGTGTGTGTGTGTGTGTGTGTGTGTGTGTGTGTGTGTGTGTGTGATCAGTCCTCATAAAGGATCACATAGTTGAATAATATGTATGCTGCAACATGATGAGAATTTCTTTTTAAGACCTAAATTTTCATCATACTTTGTTATAATTTGACAGTGGGACTGGAAGCTCTGTTTGCTGAGTACCTTCTCAGTTTGTTTTCATTTCAGTCATTGTCTGCTGCTTTTATTTCATTTTATTCGTTCATTTGATCTATTTATGTATTTTTCTATCAGACACTGGTGCTTTAAGGAAGAGACATACAATAAAATTGACATTAAGTAGCTGCCGTGCTACCTGGTAAATTGCAATGGGCACATTTTTTTTCTGACACTCAAGTGTTTTCATTTTAGTGAACATTCTGTTTAAAGAAAAAAAAAGTAAATAAAATTTCATGCTTTTGAGGATGTGTAGATTGTGACTTTGCTTTGTGTGGGTTTGGCAGGAGGTGCAGGAGGCGTTCTGCGGTTAGCTGACATGGCAGGCGTGGACCGCGACCTGTTCACCAGCACAGACGAGCCAGAACTGGAGTTTGATGATGATGGGACAGAACTCTCCTCTGCTAAAGAAGGTACATACTTGCCATGTTTATAATCAAAATACGCATTTTGTAGTAATGTTCGAGCCATCCTGTGTTATGTTTCATTAGAATGTGCCCATTTTAGAAAAGTATGACAAGTGTGAAATAATGATATAAAACTGATATGGCAGAATATGGGTGTAGAAACTTTGTCAGGGTCTTATTCAGTGATGGTGGATCTTCTTGTACTGCTGGCAAGGACGGTGAGAGGCAGAGTGAGAGTGGGAGAGAGAGGGAGGGAGACAGGAGGGGAAAGAGTGGATAAGTAAGGCCAGAAATCAAGAAGACTGAAGACAGAAAAGTGTGAAAGTGAGAGGAACATTTTGATTCTGTGAAGTGTCAACTTCAGACAAATTTGATGTATATATATACTTTTTAATTGCAGAGACATAAGAGATGTGATAGGTTTGTGTCTCCAGTATCAACGCAACTTCTGTGCTTGACAGATCAATATATAACATAGAGAGTTTGGGCCATGTTTCCTACCACAGGGAAACTGGATGTCGATTAGGGTAATAATTTTTAAGAGGAAGTCTTAGTTTTTTTGTTTTTTTTAACCCAGAGTCAAACTTGTGTATGAAATGTCAAATGTCTGTCTTGGTTCTTTTTTGTAGTAATTTTTTCTGTTAGTGGGTTTCATATCAGTCAGATCACATTAAAAACCAAAGTATTTGGGACAAGTCCATAAACTGGAGAATTTAGAAGACTGCATGTGTATCAATTGTTAGCAAGATCCTGCATGCACTGATATTGGATTGTTTCATCAATAATTCCAAGAACAATATTACAGGGAGACTGGAATACACTCTAGTTTGTAAAAGAACAGTGCTTGTTGGTCAGTGTTATATTTTGACTTGCTGCTTCATCATAGCCAAACACACTCTGTGGTTCAGGTGCATATGTGTGATAATGTGTGTGTGAGTGTGTGCGCATGTTTCCGCACACCTGTGCACATGCGTATGTGTTTGTGTACACATGCAACACATGCATGTGCAGGTGTGTTTGTGTGAGTCTGGTTGGTTCGTGTCATCGCGTATGTGCATTTGTGGTGTGTGTGTTGTCTGTGTGTGCGTGTGTGTGTGTGTCTGTGTGCATATGCGCATATGCTTATGGGAGTGTGTATGTGTGCGTACGTCATTGTGTGTCAGTGTGTGTCACAATGTGTCATCCTGTGTGTGTGTGTGTGTATGTGTGTGTGTGCGCGTGCGTGCATGCATGCATGCGTGCGTGCGTGTGTGTTTATATGTAAATGTATGCTTTATATGCTTCTACATGATCTTATTGCCATTCTCAGAAGACTGTAAAAAGAACAATGTATTTCAGTTACTGTTGGCTTTTCTTGCAGCATTCAGGTCCACAATAGTTCTGTTCTAGATGATATCAAAAGGAGATGTTTGAGTATTTGTCCCTGAGACACTTAATGCCTAACCCTTGTGTTTTGACTGTACTCTATGGAGGCCTCATGAAGTCCTTACCAACTTATTGTATAATCATGTAGTTGAGTTGTGGGACAACTCGGCGGATGATATCGGAAGCGAGGACAGCACAGGTAACTATACCCGTCAACCCCTCCCTTTTCCCCCCTTCTACCCATCCCCACCCCACATGTTTGCCTGCTGTCTTTGAGCATTGTCCTCACATGCTGGACATGGCAAATAGAGCTTGATGCATCAACATTCAGCACTGTCTTTTTTTTTTCCGCCAGTAGCATGAATGCCAGCAGATGTGTCCGCTATAACGATTACTCATGCATGACAGTCACCTGCAATGTGGGGGTAGGGGTTTGGGATCTCATGCTGTCTGATACATTGAACCAGTCATGCAACTAATGTAGTGATGACATACCTGGGGCATTGAATATAGTGTGTAATACCTGAACCTGTTACTTAACATGTCATACTAACCGAGGGATCCAGAAGTCAAGGTTTGAAAAGCATCCAGGGTTTTGCATTTGGCATATACATTCAGACTTTGGGGCATGGGTGTTGATTTTTTTAATATTCATCTCGACTTGGAGATGCAGAATGACAACACTAACAGCTAGGAGATTTAGAGAATAAACACATTGAAGGGTGTTTGGAGTCTGTGTTACAAAAAAAGAATCATCTGCTGAACAGCCGGCTTGGAAATTTGTTTTGTTTTTGTTTTGATTGGTGGATTGGGAACTGGTGTGGTAAACATTTTTGTTTTTTTTATAAACATTTGAATAATGAATACAACTAATGGTGCATATTGATAATAATGATGGCTAAGTTGTAATTTTACATCTCATGTTTATCAAAAGATTTCAATATGTTTTGTATATATATAAGTGTATTTACAACATATTTTACTTGCATTTTAAACGTAATAATTCATATTTGCCCACTTATAAAGCATCAGATTCAGAAGTACTCCTGTAAATATTACTTCTGCAAGCAAGACTTGGGCAGGACGGTGCTTTTTATCACTTTCTCTTTATTCTGTCATGAATTAGCAAGACTTTGTGTCACATTTCACATATTTTTTCTGATTCAAATGAAATAGTATGCATTATTTACAAGTTTATGATAATTTGAATCTTCACTGACAACAAAGTCTCAGTATATATGGAATTAATGCAAAATCATCTATGTGAAATGTGGCAAGCTGTTGTTCATATCATTTGATCTAAGCTAGAAGACATTTTTGTAAAATATACAAGCATATTATACGACAGTTTGTTCCACTTGGATGGAAGAATTGATACAAAACTTTACCTGTTCAAATATGATAAGAATTGTATTAAATGGTTACTGCTTTTGCTGTTGGATTATAGGAATGAAACCAAATGTTTTTTACAAGTGGAAAATGTGATGAAAGCATCATGTTTAGTAGGCATTTCGAGAGGTGAAAGATTGTTGATATTGTTTTCTTTTGTGACAGTTGACATCTCGGCATCATTTTTTGTCATTCATTTTGTTTTGTTATAATTCCACTCCTAACAGCTTAAAATGGTTATCATCAACATTACAACATATGTATTGTATGATTTTGTAACTTTCAGCATAAAAATTACTGCCTGTGAATTATAACTAAAGCTGACCATTATGCAGCAAGCCCTCGTTGTCACCCCTCTTCTGTCCCCTGTCCCCCATCACCTTCACTCCCCCTCCCACCCCCCACCCCCATCTGCAAATGAATACTCTGGAAAAGTACAGTGAAAAACATTGACATGAGAGTAGGAAGGATTGAGAAAATTATTATGAAACTTACTACAGTTTTTTTTATGTTCAGATTTAATGTTGTTTGCATGTTTACAGAGTATGCATTGCCCATTTTGTATAGTCTACTACAATAAACAGTGTATTTCTCTACCCGTACAGCACATCGGTTATTGTGCATGTTAGCATTTCCAGAAGAAAAAAAGAGTTTGTCTGGTTTTCATTCAGGCAGACTGCATGCTAAATTAATGGAGAAAATCATTCTCATGATGTCGAAATTCAGCTGAGTTGCATGCTGAATTGTTTGAGATTTTGTGTCTGGAATGTGCATACGGCATGATGAAATGAATATGTGAAGACTTTGACATGTGGGAATGTTTAGAATTGTATTGTGACGCATCCTCTCTGCACTTAGTGGTTGGTTAGTTCTTGCTCTGCTGTCTTTTCCCTAGTCTTGCTCCGGTTAGTAGCACCTGCAGAAACAGCAATGGGACTGATACTGAGAACAAACAAGAATAGTCATGTTCTTGTGTGTATAGCAGGATCTTTTTTTTTTAACCCTCTATATATGTGTGTGTGTGTGTGCGTGTGCGTTGTGTGCGTGTGTGTGTGTGTGGAGAGAGAGAGAGAGAGAGTTTGTGTGTGAATGTGGGTGTTTGTGAAGAGAGAGAGAGAGGGGAGAGAGAGAGAGTGGTGTGTGTGTTAGTGTGTTTGTGTTAGTGTGTGTGTGTGTGCGTGTGCGCGTGCGTGTGTGTGTGTGTGTGTTGTGTGTGTGTGTGTGTGTGTGTGTGTGTGTGTGTGTGTGTGCAGATTTTCCTTATTTGTTTGTAAAGTTGCTTTGTAAGGTTAAGCATTTCAGACAAAATGATGAAAATAAAGGAAGGGTATTAGTATTGCCCCTGCGTGGTTTCTTATTGGTCTTGGGTTTGTGTCTTTTGTAGTTTTAAACTTGCGTGGGTGGGAGTAGTTCCATATTATAGGGATTTCTGTATTGGCGTTTTGGTGATACCAGTGTTTGTTTCAGAGGAGAATGCAGTAAACTGTCCTTAAATGTCAAGTTTTCATCAGCCTCAGGGGGGCGAACTCTCCAGCAGGGTATTTCCCCTGCACCCCACCAGGGGCCTTAAGCAGCCCCTGAACCCTGGCTGCAAACTTTTCAGTATTACAAACATTTCTCACCCCCATCCATGAATTTGGTATTTCAGTAAATGTGTGTGTGTGTGTGTGTGTGTGTGTGTGTGTGTGTGTCTGTGTTGTGTGTGTGTGTGTGTGCATGTGTGCAGATGTTTCCCTATTTGTATGTAAAGTTGTTCTATAAGGTTGCTGGTGATCAGTTCAGACAAAATTAGGAAAATGAATGGTGGGTATCAGTATTACTCATAAAACTGTGACTCCCTTATTGGCTAGGAGTTTGCATGGTTGAAACACAGTATTTCAGTTAATAACACCAAGTCAGATCTTTGGGATCAAAACACAGTATTTCAGTAAATAATACCAAGTCAGATCTTTGGGATCAGAACACAGTATTTCAGTAAATAATACCAAGTCACATCTTTGGGATTCAGTATTTCAGTAAACCGTACCAGGTATAGAAAGAGGCTTTACCTCTCCTTAGTGCATGTTACTTCACCTTCTGTGCCGCTATTCCTGATGCGTTTGCATATATTTGCAGCTGGGCCATGTTGTCAAAAGTTTGTTATCAGGTGTCATGAGGCCCCCACCTTCAAAGAAATCTCAGTTTTTTTTGTTTTTTTTTTTTTAAATCATTATGGCTAGTTTATTTTTATTTTTATTTTTTTATCAACAGTATATACAAGTAATGAAGACTCTGATGTGAGCTCAAGTCATATTTTCTCTGTTGTGACAGCAACTGTAAGTTAGCCTGCATGGATATGTTTTCCATGTCGCTAGACAAGTAGAGTGTCTTTATTATATGACTTGAGCAGCCACTGTTCTGATTCAGCATTTACAGAACACCACATAGTATGTGTGTCTCTTGTTACAGAAAGTAAAATGAAATGTTTTGAGAATCAGGATGAATGAATGTTGTCTGAAGTAGTAACAGTCACAGAATTTCTATTTAGATTGCTAGCACTGAAGAGTTTGACATGATCTCAGGTCACATACTTTTTCCTAAGAACGTGACTGGGAAATCTAGAGGCAATAAATCTTGAGAAATCCATGCAGGCAGAAAAGGAGAAGAAAATATAGAAACCAAAGTCATCGTTAGAGAGGAAAGGAAGGGCCACAGACTTGGAGATAGTTGCTGTGTTAAGTTGACTGTTGAAGATAATATGCAGTGGGTTTTTTTGTTTTTTTTAAATTTTTTATTTCCATCATAATTTCATGTCTGCCTGACTCCGTTGCACTGCAGAAATACTTTTGATGGTACAAGCTTTTAGTTTTCTTCCATCAAACAGGCCTGTACTGGTCCAGCTGTACTCTAATGATACTTTTGTTTGATCAAACAGGCATATAGGTTGCTCCATCAAACACTTCCAGCCTGTACCCTTCCTGCTGTTCTCCAGAAATACTTTTCCTTGATCCAACAGACTTATAGTTTTCCTCAATCAAACAGATTTGTGCGCTGCCCAGCAATCAGGCCTGTGCTTGTCCTTCATCAAACAGGTCTAGTTAGTTAATCAAAGTGTTAGCACACAGCCAGAGATCGATTTTGAAGTGGGTGGTGCTTTGTTGGGTTGTCCTCTGAAATAAGTTGGTACCAGGATAACACACTCACCTATTGTATGAAATTATACTTGATTTCAAGAGACAGAAAAAATCCACAAGAGACGGATTTTAAAGTGGGTGGTGCTCTGTTCGGTTGTCCTCTCAACTAAATTAGTAGCGGGTAACACACTCAGCTGTCATATGAAATGTTACTTGATTTCAAGAGACAAAAATATCCACAAGTTGTCTTTATTTAAATTGTTAATATCCAGACCCATGTACATTCAGTCTCCTGTAGGAGTGAGGATTGAGACTGACCAGCCATACAGTTTGTAGGATTTTGGAATCGCTGATCAGTAATTACATCGAAGAGCAGCCCAAGCAGGTAGTCTCTTTCTTCCCACTTTTTTTGTTGAAGGTGGGAGGGGGAAGGGGAGCAGGGCAGGTGGCAGGGATTTCCACAAACTTATTCAAAGCCCTGTAATTCATTTCATAAACTTGCGTGACTTGCCCACCACAAGGGGAATCAGACTAAACAGCTGTAGCCATCCGGTTCAAGGCAAACTGGGAATGAGGCTTGGAAGAACTAGGTTTCATTTTACAGGCGTCATATGAGCCCAAATTAAGCTAAGAGAAGAAATTTCTTGTTAGCTTTAATAAAATGTTAATTGTCTTGAGGAATGAGTCAGTTGGTTACTCTAAATCTGTGCCTTTCCTCACCTCTGAGCACTCCGTGCTGGTAGATTTTGTTGACTGATGTTGTTTGTTCCCTTGGAGCCTCGTTTTTTCCACTACTTGTGCCAGTTAAAAGAAAACAATATAAAAAGAATCAATAAATGCAGACAGTTGAACTGTTACATCATGGTTTTATTACGACATGAGACTGTGAAGCTATAGGTTATGTGTGTGCCGTATGTCA